>OX596232.1:41355826-41984780 GCA_951394345.1 Salicornia ramosissima
GGCATAACGTTTGACAACATCAAGATTATACCAATCACTAAGCTGAGCAATATTCCACTTATGTCTTAGGAATCCACTAATATAATTGTGAAGTTATAGAAACTTCAAGTGGGTCAGTTCGATCATGTATCAACTATACATATCCATATGATTGATGAACATCTCCATGTTCCCATAGCATATGAAACAGCACTTTCAATCAATCTTATATGTTGATTCTTTCAATGTGTCATTTACGTCCAATTTAATGACTCAAATCAGGAACTTGAATATCTTATGAAATCAGTTCACTTATGGTGTTTCATTTATCAAATCACATATTCGACAAAACCATTGAATTCAAAGAAATGTAATGGACATTTCATTTAATACTAAATCATAATTAAATTAAATGAGATAAAATCATAAACATAAATTTTCAAAATCATGTCTTTACATTGTAATAAATTTCTCAAAACAAAATACAAACTAAAGCCATTCTGAAACTTGCTTCAATCCTATTGCCCTAGCGTGACTTTCATGCTTGGGTTGGGGTAGTGGTTTAGTAACTGGATCACCCACATTCTCATCCGTGTGAACTTTGCAAATCTTGGCATCCTTCCTGTCAACTATCTCCAAAATGAGGTAATATTTCCTCATCACATGTTTGGATTTTCTATGCGATCTCGGTTCTTTTGCTTGTGCAATAGCTCCATTATTATCACAAAACAATTCAATCCCCTCCACAACACTAGGTATGACACCTAGCTCTATTAGAAATTTCTTTATCCAAACAACTTCTTTAGCAGCTTCAACCGCTGCTAAATATTCTGATTCTGTTGTAGAGTCTGCTATAGTGTTTTACTTCAAACTTTTCCAGCTCACTGCTCCTCGATTCAGACAAAAGATGTACCCTGACTGAGAGCGGCAATCATCTGTATCGGTTTAAAAGCTCGGATCAGTATAGCCTTTAACAATCAACTCATCTTCTCCTTCATAAACTAGGAACATACCTTTAGTTCTTCTTATGTACTTTCGGATGTTCTTAGCTGCAGTCCACTGTGCTTCTCCTGGATTTGCTTGTCACCTACTACACATGCTCAGGGCATATGCAACATCTGTTTGAGTACATATCATAGCATACATGATAGATCCTATAGCCGAAGCATAAGGGATGCTACTCATTCGCTTCAACTGATTAGGCTTAGATGGACACTGATTCTTGCTAAGCGACATGCCATGTGACATGGGAATAAATCCTCTTTTGTAGTTTTCCATGTTGAACTTTGTAAGAACCTTATCAATATAAGTCTCTTGACTTAGTCCAATCATCCTTCGAGGTCTGTCTCTATGCATTTTAATTCCCAATATGTACTCAACCTCTCCAAGGTCTTTCATAGAGAAACAACTCTTTAACCATTCCTTGACCGACTCAAGCATTGGTATGTCATTTCTTATGAGCAATATGTCATCTACATACAAAACCAAATTTCTTGTAGACACAAGGGTCTTCTTCACTTCTAAGAAAACCAAACTGTTTTATTGCCTCATTGTATCGAAGATTCCAGCTTTGAGATGCTTGCTTCAATCCATAAATAGATCTCTGAAGCTTGCAAACTCTTTTAGGATTTTCTGGATCCTTAAAACCCTCCGGTTGTGTCATATACATGTACATCCTCATTCAAGAACAATGCGTTTTTGACATCCATCTGCCAAATTTCATAATCATAATATACATCAATCGCTAAAAGTATCCGAACTGATTTAAGCATTGCCATTGGTGAAAAGGTCTCATAGTCTATACCATGAATGTGCCTAAATCCCTTTACCACAAGCCTTGCTTTATGGATATAAACATTTCCATTTTTATCTGTTTTTAAATTTGAACACCCACTTGCAACCAATAAGTTTAACCCCATCGGACTTCATGGCCTTAAGCTATTTCTCTGAGTCTGGGCTCGTCAAAGCTTGTTTGTATGTAGTAGGTTCTGAATTTTCCAAAATCATAATTTCAGAATTTTTCAGTTAACAGGATATCATTCAATCTTTTGTTTGGAATCCTTAACCTACTTGACCTACGCAGGGTCTGAGCATCAATAGAAATGTTTTCTTCAACATTTTGAAGATTTTCTCTTGAATTGAATTCAAGTGGGACGGTAGGAGGTTCACGTGTTGAATGTGTCACCTCATCAACTAGATTTTCGTCTAGTCAGGCCGCCTCTGAAGTGGTGTGAACCACTTCCATTTTTTGCTCATCTCGAACTTCTTTGAGAGTAATTTTACTCCCACTTGTCTTTCTAGAAATAAATTCTTTTTTGAGAAAGACACCATCACGAGCAACAAACACTTTGTTCTCTTGACGATTATCGAAGTAATAACCCCTTGTCTCTTTTGGGTATCCCATAAATAGACATTTATATGATTTGGATGCAAGTTTGTCTGATAGTAACCGTTTTACATAGACCTCATATCCCCAAATATTAAGAAAAGATATAAATTTGGAACCTTTCCATTCCATATTTCATATGGGGTCTTTTGTATAGCCTTTGACGGCTCCTATTTAGTGTGTGAGGAGCTGTTTCTAGAGCATATCCCCAAAAAGAAATCGGAAGATCAGCAAGACTCATTATTGATCGAACCATATCCAATAAGGTTCGATTCCTCCTTTCAGAAACACCATTTAATTGTGGGGTTCTTGGCGGAGTCAATTGTGAAAGTATTCCGCAATCCTTTAAATGATCCTCAAATTCCTGGCTCAACTATTCTCCACCACAATCGGATCGTAATGCTTTTATTGTATTACCAAGTTGGTTTTGTACTTCATTTTGAAATTCTTTGAAATTTTCAAAGGATTCTGATTTCTGCTTCATTAGGTAGACATACCCATATCTACTTAAATCATCAGTGAAAGTGATGAAGTAACTAAACCCACCTTTGGCCTTTATACTCAGGCCCACAAACGTCAGTATGTATGAGTTCCAAGAGGTCATTAACCCTTTCACCCATTCCAGTAAATGATGATTTTTTCATTTTTCCCATAAGCATGATTCACATACATTAAAAGATTCGAAATCGAATTATGGAAGGATTCCATCCTTATGTAATTTTTTGATGCGCTTTTGGTTTATATGACCCATTCGGCAATGCCAAATATAGGTTGAGTTCAAATCATTTAATTTTTGTTTCTTGCTCTCTATGTTATAGACTTGTGCTGACCTATCAAGCACATATAAGCCATTAATCAAATTTGCACTAACATAGAAAATGTTATTGTAGAAAATTGAACAACATTTGTTCTTAATTTCAAAACAAAAACCTTCATTATCCAAAACAGAAATTGAAATAATGTTCTTTGTAATTGATGGAACAAAATAATAATTATTGAGTTCTAATATCAATCCAGATGGCAAATGTAGATTGTAACTTCCAACGGCAAGTGCAGCAACTCTTGCTCCATTTTCGACGCGAAGATCCACCTCGCCCTTTGCTAGTTTCCTACTTCTTTTTAGTCCCTGCATATCATTTAGTATGTGAGAACCACAACCGGTATTTAATACCCATAAAGAAGTAGAAGTCAAATTGATTTCTATAACAAAAATACCTGAAGTTGAAGCACCAGACTTCTTGTCCTCCAAGTATTTGGAGTAGTTCCTCTTCTAGTGACCTATCTTGTCACAATAGAAACACTTGCTTTCCGCTGCCACTTTTGGCTTAACGGTTAGCTTTGGCTTTTCATTTACTTTGGCAACTTGCTTGCCTTTATCCTTTTCTCTTGCCCCTTTCCTCTTGAAAACCTTTCCCTTTTGAACCATCGAAACATCTTTCTTTGGTTCTTTGGGAATATTCCTATCAGCATTGACCAATAAACCGTGCAACTCTTGCAAAGTCTTTTCAGATTCATTCATATTGAAAGTAATCCTGAACTGATTAAAAGCATCAGGCAATGAATGAAGAATGATGTCAATAGCCAATTGTTCCCAATATGGGAACCCAAGTCGTTCCATGTTCTCAAAATGACCGAGCATTTTGAAGACATGTCGGCCAACAGATTGACCCGGCTTCAACTGACATTCTAAAATCTCCTTATTGGTCTCAACCCTGGCCTGTTTCCGAAACATGGCCCTCATTTCTTGCATGATGGTGTAAGCATCCTTTTTTTCGAACCTTTTTTGGAGGTCCGGTTCCATAGCCGCTACCATCAAACAAGTGATTGGGATGGACCTTTCTGTGGCCTGTTTAGCGCGGCGTTTGTCGGCTTCAATTAATGTATCAGTTACTACTGGAAGTGGGTTTTCAATAACATCCTCCTTACCCTCCGACCTTTGCACAAGTCTAAGGGTTCGTTCCCAATTGAGGAAATTTTCTCCATTCAGCCTATCCTCTTCAAGGAAAGGACGAATGTTGAAAACCGAGTTATTGTTGTTGTTATTAGACATAGTATCTACAAACAGAAAATAAATCAAAGTTTAATTTTATGATCCTAGTATGCCTCTAAACCTTGGAATGAAAACTAATCTCCATGAACTCCATATTGAATCTTCTTAGATCTCCATCCTCAATTTTTCATGGACTTCAACTCTTAATTATTTACCATTATTATTTAAATTTAAATAACTGAAATTACAAAAATACAAACGATTTGCAAATCGTATTTAATTTACAAAGAATACATCACGATACGCAGATCGTATTTTCTATCCTATTGTTGGGCCATACTAGTCACAATAAATAATATCATATGTTATAAACATGCAAGCATTAATATTATTGCAAATAAAAGCAATAACAACTAATATCATATATTAGTACACGATTATTTTCATTCAACTAAAATTCATATATGGAATTAATCGACATTAATTATTAATTTGAATTATCAGAGACATTTTATACTCAACAGGAAAAAACTATTTTAATCATTTAAACTCATTAAATAATTAACTCCCTTTATTTATTAAAAATAAAAAAAAGATAATAATAATAAACCTTTTATTAGTGGGCAATTACCAAAAAAAATGTTAACGTGGTTGATTATTAACAGTTAACTAAAATAGGGCCTTAAACGTGTAACCACATTAGTTGGTCAAAAACAAATAATTTTCTGCTTAATTATAGGAAGTTAATGTTTTTTTTTTAATTAATGCAGTAGCAGTAAGGCAGCCACAACAGCAGCCACACACGGCCACGCTCCGCCGCCGACAACCGACGCATAGCCACGATCCCCACCCAGAACGCCGGTCGTCTCACGTCCGGTCTCAGAGCACCATCCACGCCACCCAGAAACGCCGAAAATGCAAGAATTTTCCCAATTTTGTTCGAACATTTCCGAACATAATTTGGGACATATCAAGCAACTGTTGTTCGAATTGCTTCTTGAATATTATTTTATAGGTTGTTCTACATTTCCCACAAACTAATTTGCAAAAACCAAAATTCAAACAAAGATTTTGAAGAATTTGCAAAGTTAGGATTCGAATTTTTCGAACCAAAGAACTTAAAAATTCGTTTGATTTAATAGGTTAAAACAACAAATTTTGTTACAAATTTGCAATTAAAGATGTAGCAAACAAAAGACCTAATATAATTTTGAAAAATAAAAAGTATTAATCCTTGAATCTAGCTGGTTGTAGTTTGACGTTAGAACAGTTCGAAATTTTTTTTTAAAAAAAAATAATTTTGAGTATAATATGATTAAAAAATAATTAAAATCACTATTTTAATTGTGCAAATTAACCCATATAATGAATCCTCCCTTAATTGAATGAAAATAATAATTTTTATCATTGAAAACATGATCATATTAAAATTATTAGATGGCTAACTGATACCACTGTAGGGGTTTACAAATGCGATTAGCGGAATTTCAGGAAACAATTTCCTAACATCTATAACATCAGGATCACTAATAATAAATAGGAAAAATTGATATTAATAAACTAACCTTTATTACCTCCGCAAGTAATAAATCCACCTTTGAGTAATCCTGAAACAAACCCACCTTTATATCACCTCCGACCATACTAAACCCAACTCATTAAATGACCAGAAATAGCAGGTGATGACTCATGATAGCCGGTAAAAAGCATCTCTTCCTATTTTAATTACTCCTTCATGTTTTAATGACCTTAACAAATGAACACCCATTCTCCCTCTTTTGTTTTTTTCCTTAAACTCCTTCTCTCTCCATCTCTCCTTCATATCACATGTTCATCTCAAGGTTCCTCCCTCCTTTAAAAAATCATCTTCCTGATCAATCCCCTACTTTCACTAATCCATTTTCACCTCCATCATCAACTAATATTGCCTCCGTCCTGCTTCCACCTTCCACATCCATTAAAAATTGCTATTGCCTCCACCCTGTTGCCGCTGCCAATGGGTGTTGCTACTGCTCCTGCCGCCGCCGATGCTTTCTGTTTCCGCCGCCACTGATGCTTTCTGTTGC
This sequence comes from Salicornia ramosissima, assembly GCA_951394345.1. Lineage (NCBI taxonomy): Eukaryota > Viridiplantae > Streptophyta > Magnoliopsida > Caryophyllales > Amaranthaceae > Salicornia > Salicornia ramosissima. The sequence goes on from OX596232.1 coordinate 41,362,248, forward strand.
CGCTGCCACTGTTGCATGCTGTTGCCGCTTTGGTAGGTTGAATTTTCTTTAATTTATTTTTTAGTTGATGTAGAGAAAAGGGGTGGGGCGGGGCTATAGGGGTGAGTGGTAGTTTTTAAATGATGTTGAGCATAGATGGCAAGTAGAGGGGAGGGTTACAGGAGGGCTAATGGTGGTGAACATTAGGGTGGGCAAGACTCAAGAGGGGGGTGTATGGGTTATTAGTAGCTGGGGGGGGGGGTAATGGTGGTAAGCACTAAGCAATATGCATAATCAAGTTTTGATGATCATTTAGTAGTTAAATAAATTTAGGGTTAAATCTAGTTCACTTATCTCTAACATTTGCAATGACTTAAACCTGTTCAGCAGGTAATGAGTTATTTGTTCATTTTGGGCAGATAGGGTATAAAGTTGGGTTTGTTTTGGGATTACACAAAGGAAGGTTTATTATTTGCGGAGGTGATAAAGGTTGGCTTATTAATATGAATTTTTCCTAATAAATAATATTAATCAAATAAATAAGTAATAGAAATGACAACCTTTGTAGCGTGAATTTCACGTATAATCGAGCCAGAATCTGAAGTATGATTCCTGTACTTAGTTCACCAATGCTAGTTAGAAAAAGAAGAACTATTCTACTTTTATTTTGTGGTGAATATGTAGTAGTTGGGAAAGCAGCAAATTATGAGAAAAACCTATTTTTCTCATATGACTACACCTATTTATAGGACTAATTAGGTTAGAACAAAACCCTACTACTTCATATTTGTCGGCTAAAACACAAAGCCGAAGTGGGCTTTTGTTTTGTTATATTGATCCAAATATTATGTGTGACCTTGTAGGATCTTTTAAGTAGGCTTTGTAATTATACATTATAATCACAAAAGTTTTTAACATACTCTAGCAAGACGTAAAGATGGTCCACTTAAATGAATAGTGATCCATATTATATCCAGTAATAATTGCATTAGAATCAAGGACATATTTCCTTCAAACATATCATTCATTATCGTTCGACAAAATGCCTGATTGAACTGTGAAATGCCTGATTGAACTGTGAACTCTACAACATGCACCACTACTGTTTGATGAAATGCCTGACTGAACCAAACCACAAAACTTAGAATCCCTCTTGTTACCCATTACACCCAAAACTTTCCTACCTCTCTCAGAACACTCTCGAAGCAACAAGCTCATTTTCAGAACATAAACTAGCTAAAACACTCTCTATCACGATGACAATTAGAATCAAGCACAAAAGCAAGCAACAAATAAACATACTTTCTCACTTAGCACTGAAAGAAGGAATAGCCCTCTTATACCCAAAAATCCTGATTTGATGATGGAAATTTGAGTGCAATCAAAGCCTAACTATGAAAATTTATATTGTTAAAATTTTGCTAAACATTAAATTTGATTATATTTATGGAGTAACAATTTCTCATTAATTGTGGCATTATCAATTGACATTAATAATTGTAAATAACTTTTTGTAATAGGAGCTTACAAATATTTTTTTTGAAGGAAGATGTTAAGAGGAAAGAAATGTATTTATTTATTTTAGTACTGATTATTAGCTGTCAATGTCCTTGGCTACTGCTGACATTTGTTTTATTTTGCTGTAGTGTGTTTGTGCTGTCCTTTTCTCATTGGCTACCTCTAAAATGAGAGAGCATCGAGGTTGATTCTAGGTTAAAAAGGGTTGTGTCATATAAAAGGAGGCTGGTCCTTTTTTGTCAGCATGATTCCATTTTTGAAATGAAAACCAAAATCACATTTAAGAACAAATGAAAAGAAATGAATGAAATATTCTTGCTGCTGCTTTTCTGTGTGGATTTACTGCTATGTTTCATCACCATGGCTGCAAGTCAACATGGTATCAGAGCCAGGTTGGTAATCTACTAGCTTATTGATTTCCAGTCTGTTATTATTTTTTTTTGAATCAAAACTTGAGTTTGTAAGCTTGAACGTTTGAGTCCTATCCTCTGTAGTAGTGTCTAAAAATAAATATATATTAAGATGACTAGCACCACAATAGAAGCTACTAGTCCCCTGTATATCCACCCTTCAGATGGAAGTGGTACTATTGCAATAGAAAAATTGCAAGGTTCAGCAAACTATAGAACCTGGAAAAGAACCATGGAGGTTACACTTAGCTCCAAGAGGAAGCTAGGATTTGTGAATGGAACCGTTGTTAAAGATAAAGCAGATCCTGTAAAGATTGAAGCTTGGAACACCTGCAATGATATGGTTGTTTCATGGATTATGGGTAATGTGAATGAAACCATAAAGAAATCAATAATGTTCATGAGCACTGCTAGAGATATGTGGAAAAACTTGGAGCAAAGATTCCAGGTAAACAATGGTGCAAGGAGATATCAAGTTAGCAGGCAGATATATGACACTAAGCAAAACGGGAAGTCTCTGAGTGAGTATTATTCAGAGATGCAAATGTTGTGGCAAGAACTTGGGGATTTAACTGTGTACCCTGCTATCTCAGAAATGAATGCAGAAGTCACTGCTTATGTGAACTTCAAACATCAACAGGAAGAAGAGAAAAAGCTCTTCCAATTCCTAAATGGTCTGGATGAGGTCAATGGACCTATAAGAACCCACATTCTGATGCAAACTACCCTGCCTACAGCCAGTTAGGCTTGTAGTACCATTCAACAAGAGGAGTCTCAAAGAGAGACATTTAGCAACATGAAGGAAGGAGGAGAAGCCTTGGCATTGTATGGGAAAGGAGGAGATAATGTACCCAACCCAAGTGGTGGAAGCTCGAGCAATCTTAGTTGTACTGTGTGTAATAAGCAAGGTCATGTTAAAGAGAATTGCTGGTTCGTCAAGGGTTTTCCTTCTGGATATAGAGGAAACTCAGCAAGAGGAAGAGGTCAGGATAGAGGCAGAGGTGGAAGAGCATTCAGAGGTAATAGAGGTGGACGGTTTGGCAGAACTAGAGGAAACAGAGAAAGTGGGGGAATGGCAGCTAATGCAGAAGGATTTAAAGAGAGTAATAAGCAAGGGAACAATAATGCCAGTGGTGCAACAACTACATTTACACCTCAACAGATAGAGCAGCTGCTAAAGTTGCTGCCACCACCTAGCAGACCAGGAGGAGACTCAGAAGATGATTTTGAATCAAACTATGCAGGAATGGTTGTATGCTGCAACACTGAGTTCAAGAGTTCCAAGTGGATCCTTGACACTGGAGCAACTCACCATATGACTGGTGAGAAAGGAAGGTTGGAAAATCTGCAACCAATGAGAAGTGAAGGAAAAATTGACCTCCCAAATGGTGACAAAGCAAGTGTAACTCACAAGGGTACAATGAAGTTGAATGAGAAACTTGTGTTGAAAGATGTTATGTATGTGCCATCATTTAGGCACAACCTAGTGTCTATACAGAAATTAATCAGAGACAATGATTGTGAGGTGAAATTTTTGACAAACTACTGCCTGATGTGTGACACAAGCAGTGGAGAAGTGAAAGGATTAGGTGTTGTAGAACAGGGATTATATGTCTATGTGGCTGATCCAGCAAGGTATGTAAGACAAAGCATGGAAAGGGCAGGTCAGAGTACTGAGAGGAAGACAAAAATGGAAGCAAACAATGCAGATGGAATGAAAGTGCCAGACAGCCTAAGTATGAAAAATAGGATGAGTGAAGAAATGAAGTGGCATCATAGACTTGGTCACATACCAACTGAAAGGATGAGAAAGATACAACAACTTCATGGAAAGCTGCAAAATGGTGAGGAAAGCTACCTGATCTGCCCTCAGGCAAAGTTCACTAAACTGCCATTTGATATTAGCACATCAAGAGCAACTGAACCCTTTGAGCTCATTCATATAGATACATGGGGCCCCTACAAGACTCCAACAAGGAAGGGACATAAATCATTCCTAACTATGGTGGATAACTATTCGAGAGTCACTTGGGTACACTTCATGAAGCACAAGTTAGAGGCCTTTAATGCAATCAAAGAGTTGGTCCAGCTGGGAAGGACTCAATTCAACAAAAAGGTCAAGTATATAAGGAGTGACAATGCATTGGAATTTGAAGATGGGAAGTGTAACAACCTTTATGCAGAGATGGGAATAGTGCATCAGACAACATGTGTGGAAAGGTCTCAGCAGAATGGAAGAGTTGAGAGAAAGCACAGAAGCATCCTAGAGATGGCAAGAGCACTTAGACTGCAGGCAGGTTTACCTCTTCATCTGTGGGGAGACTGTGTACTCGGAGCAGTGTACACCATGAATAGAATACCTAATGTAGTGCTGAATCAAAAATGCCCATATGAGGTACTGTTTAATAAAGCTCCTAATTATGATGTTTTTAAAACTTTTGGTTGTTTAGCTATGGCATATAATCCTGAATTAAAACATGATAAATTCAAAGAAAGAGGAGTACCTTGTGTATTTTTAGGCTATCCTCAAAACAAGAAAGGATACAAAGCGATGAACTTGTTGAATAATATGATGTTTGTAAGTAGAGATGTGAAATTCTATGAAGGAGTCTACTCATACAAATTATTTCCCAGTCCTAGGAAAGAAATTAAAAGTCAAAGAAGACCACAAAATGTTGTGAGTGAGGAGGAGTTTGATCAAATCATAGAGGGAGCTGTAGAAGGTGAGCCAACAGAACAAAATGCTCACAACCTTGAAAATGAGAATCAAAATGAGGAAGTTGAAGAAGATAGTGAGCCTGCAAATGGTGAAATTGAGGCTGAAATTGAAGCAGCCCCCACAATAAGACAATCTAGTAGGCCACATAGACCTCCTAGATTGTTAGATGATTATTATACAGCCTGCACCAAAGCCAAAATCTGTGAAAAAAAGGCAGAAAACACAGTAAAAACCTTAGTAAGTGAGTCCTTTAAATGTTTCTAACTAGTGTGGAACAAGAAAAAGAGCCCTGGAGTCCTAAGGAGGCCATTAAATACAAAAAATGGGTAGTTGTAATGAATGAAGAATTGGAGGCCCTGGAAAAAAATAAAACTTGGGAGATAGTTGATTTACCTAAAGGAAAACATGTGATAGGTTTTAAGTGGTTGTACAAAATCAAATACAAACCTGATGGGAGTATTGAAAGGCACAAAGCAAGATTAGTGGTTCTGGGAAATAGACAGAGATATGGGGAGGATTATGATGAGACTTTTGCCCCAGTGGCAAAAATGACTACTTTTAGATCTTTACTTGCAATTGCTTCCATTGAAGGTTGGACAATTCACCAAATGGATGTTAAAAATGCGTTTTTACATGGTGAATTACAGGAAGAAGTCTATATGAGGCTTCCCCCAGGCTACACTGAACAGGGCTGCAGAATCGGTGTAAAAGGATGAGCAAAACAGTCAAATTGCAACTGCAAACAGTGGAAAAGTGTGTAAACTCCTCAAATCCCTCTATGGGTTAAAACAAGTTCCAAGGAAATGGCATGAAAAACTTACAGAATTACTCACAGCTGGTGGGTTTCATCAATCCAAGTGTGATTACTCCATGTTCACAAGAACTCGAGGAAAGAATGTCATTGTAATTCTGATCTATGTTGATGATATGGTGATTGCTGGAAACAATGGCAAAGAAATCGAAGATGTGAAGAAACATTTGGCTCAAACTTTGTGCATGAAAGACATGGGTATTCTGAGATATTTCCTAGGGATCGAGGTAGATCACACACCTCAGGGCATATTTCTCTCACAGAAGAAGTATGTGACTGACATACTAAAAGAATTTTGCCTTCTCAACTGTAAAGCCCTCAAACTTCCTTTAGATTCTCACATGAAGCTCACTGCAGAACAAGGTGAACCTCTACCTTATGAGGGTGAGTATTAAAAACTAGTTGGGAAACTAATTTACATAACTATCACTAGACCAGACATAACATACTCTGTCCATGTTCTCAGCAAATTCATGCATTCCCCTACCACTGCACATATGCAAGCAGGAAAGAGGGTTCTAAGGTACCTGTCTGGAACCAACCATCATGGAGTTCTCCTGGAAAATAAGACCTCTGCTCACCTCACTGCCTACCGTGACAGTGATTGGGTAGGATGCCACACAACAAGGAAATCTACTTCAGGGTTCTGTGTTCTCATTGGGAATTCCCCAGTCTCAAGGAAGTCAAAAAGACAGAATGTAGTTGCCAGAAGCAGTGCAGAGGCTGAGTACAGGGCTATGGCATTGGTCATTTGTGAAGTTTTGTGGAAGAGGCAACTTCTGGCAGATCTGGGAGTGCACAATCAAACTACCATCCCAATCAAGTGTGATAATCAGGCAGCAATTGCAATTGCGGCCAATCTTGTGTTTCATGAAAAAACTAGATTTCCAAGCTTGGAGTTCAGGCCCAGTGGAACAACATCAAAGGCTACTGTCCAAGCTTGGAGTTCAGGCCCAGCCCTCTCTCTAAGCTTGAGGAGGAGTGTTAAGAGGAAAGAAATGTATTTATTTATTTTAGTACTGATTATTAGCTGTCAATGTCCTTGGCTACTGCTGACATTTGTTTTATTTTGCTGTAGTGTGTTTGTGTTGTCCTTTTCTCATTGGCTACCTCTAAAATGAGAGAGCATCGAGGTTGATTCTAGGTTAAAAAGGGTTGTGTCATATAAAAGGAGGCTGATCCTTTTTTGAAATGAAAACCAAAATCACATTTAAGAACAAATGAAAAGAAATGAATGAAATATTCTTGCTGCTGCTTTTCTGTGTGGATTTACTGCTATATTTCACCACCATGGCTGCAAGGTCAACAGAAGAAAAATTATAATTTTTTTAGTAATTCACTTAGGATGAATGTGATACTTTACGTATACAACATATTCACTTAGGTGCTTACAAATAATAAGGTTTATTTTTTTGAAGGGATGTGTCTTTGTAGGTTAGGTAGTTATGTTTGGAAGGTTTCTTTTTTTGTGTGTGTGCGTGTCTTTGTAGGTTTTTTTAGGGGATGTGCCTTTGTAGGTTAGGTAGTTTTTTTAGGGTTTAGAATTTTTTATATATATGTGTTACTATAAGTTGTAGCAAAGTAACTAAATTCGTTTATTTACTTAAAGTTTAGAAAAAAGTAGTAAATTCATTTATTTACTAAAAGTTGGGCAAAAAATAGTAAATTCGTTTATTTACTGAAAGTTGTAGCAAGGTAAGTAAATTCTCTTATTTACTTAAAATTTAGAAAAAGATGGTAAATTTGCTTATATACTTTAAGTTGTAGCAACGTAAGTAAATTTGTTTATTTACTTAAAGGTTAGCAAAAGTTAGTAAATTCGCTTATTTACTAAAAGTTTAGAAAAAGATAGTAAATTCGTTTATTTACTATAAGTTTTAGCAAAGTAAGTAAATTTTTTTATTCACTTAAAATTTAGAAAAAGTTAGTAAATTCACTTATTTACTAAAAGTTGAGAAAAAGATATTAAATTCGCTTATTTACTATAAGTTGTAACAAAATAAGTAAATTCGCTTAATTACTTAAAGGTTAGAAAAAAGGGTAGTAAATTCGTTTATTTACTAAAAGTTGAGCAAATGATAGTAAATTCGCTTATATCCTATAAATTGTAGCAAATTAAGTAAATTCTCTTATTTACTTAAAGTTTAGAAAAAAAAAGGTAATAGATTTACTTAATAGTTAGCTCATTTACAACAACATTATGGGTAGTAGATCGGCTTATTTAAAAGTATTACCTATTTTGTAAGAATAAATAAATAAATAAGCTAACTATAAACACATCCCACACAATGTCCAACAAAGTTGGAAACTTAAGGAAAAGAAAACAAGAAAAAAATTAAAATAAAAAAGTAATAATAATAATAATAATAATAATAAGGATAAAAAAGAAAAAAGAAAAATAGTGAATGCATGGAGTAATGATAAACTCTTAGCTGTTATATGTATTTAGCGGTTTTTGAATGAATGCCATAATTATTGTCCCGTGCAACACAATTATTGTCCTGTGTAACACAATTATTGTCCCAATTTTGTCGTTTATTGTCCACGTACTATTTTGGCTTCACTTGTACGCGGGACCACATTCATTTATTTCTGACACAATTGGAGCAATATAATTGGCTGGAAAGCTGCTATTTGCATATACGTGCTAAGAGTAAAAATTTACTTGAATGCATGAGCTTACATCATGGAATGAAGACAAACAAACCTGAACATACACCAACGACAGCGACAACTTACTTCAATTCATCCGCTGAGTCATCAGCTTGTACTACTGTAGTTCGCTGGTTATACAGTGTTTCCAAAGAATTTACCCTGACGGCTCACCATTTCTTCAGGTGGCGTACTTTTTTATAAAAAAAAAAATTGAAGTAACTGTGCTCCAAATGTTAATAAGTTGCTCTTAAAAATGTGCTACATGTTAATTAAATAATAAGTTTAATTGCTTCTTAAATCTTTAGAAAAGTGATGTGCTTTCTATATTGACAGTTGAATATGTTTACATCTCCACCTGATGAAATGATCAAGATTTCCTGGGAATGATACTCGTAAAAGTGTAGCAAGACAACATTCCCCATATATTATGCTAATATATAATCTTCAAGACAGTGATTGAGCAGGCCCAAATATGACTAGCGAGTAATGCTTGAGTATGAACACTAAGCAAGGCTCAAATATGGATAGTGATCAAGGATCTATTGGAGAAAGAAATTTTATTACACTGACATGATCAGCGATTGTAATAATTTGTCGCTAATGTAACAAAGAAAATATTGATGACCGCAACTGATTAATGGGCGATGATTTTAGTTTTGGTTGTTGGTTTGAGCGATTGAAAGCTCGTAATTCAACCATATGGGTTATATCCGTTTAACAAGACTTTGAGTCTAATTTTGAATTTTGACTTTGCGCCAATCTTTTGTAATCTTAACCAATGGGTTTATGCATTAGACCAAGGGTCTATTTTTTTACTTTTTTTGAAAAAATGATAATTTCCATGGATGATTGCCGACATTCTCCCAATAATAATAAAAAATTATTCACATAAAGTTTGATTTTTGGTGAAAAACTGTTAAATGTTTAGCAAACCATTGAAGCGAATGGCTTCAGAAGAACTTGAAAAAGGTAGCCCCCAATCAAATGTTTTAAAAGGGTAGCCCCCCACAAAGAAAAATATGTACAAAAAAAAATCAATATGTTAGTCAATCAAGTAAGTTAGAAGTAGAATACAAAGGAGTGGGAATATCTCACCTTTTTTTCCCTATTAAAAAAATATATTTTTTTTAGGAAAGAAAATGACAAAGTTCAAAATAAAAAATAACAGGAAGCTATTTTGAACGCAAGTAATACTTGATAAATGATTATTCGTTGGTGCTTCTCAACCAACAATTTCAATGTGCTCATTTGCTCTTTAAAAAGTGTTCTACTGTTCAAAATTATTTCCTCACATTTTAAAAGATAAGTATTTTTAATTTGGCTATTATGTTATGATAATCTCTTGTGAAGAAGTAAGAGATATAATGCTCACTCACGATTTTGCATGTGCTTATTAGAGAATGCTTAAAGTAAATAGGAAACCACAATTATTTATGAAAACCAAATCTTAATAGAAGGGAAGCTACGAGTGACATCCTTGCTATGAAGAATGGGTGATTATATTGAATTGATTGTGATACAAGAATAAGTTGAGAAGAAGGTTCTAAGAGTCCTAAATGATTTTAGGTGTGATGAAGATTAAGTGGGCTATGCGATTGTGGATAGAAAAAAAAATAGAAGACGTTTGGTGCAAGGATGAAGCAAGTCAATCTGTATAGATTGATGGCTGGGATTGAAATCCTAAGGTGAAAAGAACACAAATTTGGATGTGATAAAAAAGAAGGAGAAGAAGAAGAAGAAGAAGAAGAAGAAGAAGAAGAAGAAGAAGAAGAAGAAGAAGAAGAAGAAGAAGAAGAAGAAGAACAAATGCTACCAATATATAAAAAACAAAACAAATTTGGGTCCGTTGCATTCAACACTATTTCGTAAAAAATGTGTTTATTGAGATAACAAAAAATAACGAATGGTCTGGAAAAATTATTGCATGATTCAAGTCTCTCAATCCATGGGGATTTATCACTTTTTCATCATATTGAGACCATACTTGAAAGAAGAACATACATATTATCAATTTTTTATGCAAATAATTTTATTATTTGCGTTAGGCATTTTGCAACATTTTTTTATGCCAATAATATGCTTGAAAGATTACTCATGAGGCCGAATCAAAGAAGTTGCCTACGTATCCCAAGTAAGGAACCAGGCCATGCGTAGTTCTAAAATGAAAAAATGAGCATTTTTCAAAGTCCATATGGTGGTTCTTTAATGAACATATTGGACTTATAATCTATAAATTAGGATTATTTTAACGATGAAAACATAAAATACTCCTAAAATGAAGATTACAATCAGTGTATAGAAAAATTTGACGCTGATTAATTAACTAGCGATAAAAAAAAGATCGCTAATCCATCGGCGTAGCAAGAAGTGAATCACTGATCAATCAGCGTAGCACGAAATAATGAATCGTTGATCAATCAGTGTAAATTTAAGTTTAACGTTGCATGTTGCCTTTCTTTTTTCAAATTTATGTATAAAATGAGTTCAGACTTTATTTATTTAAGCCGTTGTGCCCATATATAATACAATATGTACTTATGTAAGCCCATATTTTGAATGACTTCGAATGAGTCAAGGACTTGAAAGACTTGGAATGAGTCTATTATTAAATGATTGGATTGAATTTTTAAAACTCCCTTTTTTGGAACAATTAAAAAATATATGTAAATGAGCATAAGTGAATGTTGATTTTATTTGTAGCACAAAGAATAGTTGAATGAATGATTTATTGTATGTATAAAGTTTAGGACCCTATAAAAAAGTATTTACAAGAAACTAAAAAAAAATAAAAAATATATATAATTAAAAAAATATTAGCGCGTAACATGAATTATCGATGATCTTTCAGCGTGTTAATAAAATTTACGCTGAGATGTCAGCGTGTTGCAATGAAATACACTGATGAATCAGCGTTTTAAAAAATAACACGCTGACATTTTTCATATTATTTTATAAAAAGTAACAATTAATTAAAATAAAAAAAAGAGAAAAAAATTTGGATTGTTAGATTCATTAAAGGTTTAGAATTAGACTAGCTAAATCCTACTTAAAAGGATGTAATTAGCAAAATTCTAAGTTGATTTAATTTGCATTAATAATTCCTAATTAGCACAAGATTATGTTAACAAAATTAAAAAATGACATCTTAAAAAGTCATTTAGATTGAAGTAATAAAATCCTATCTAAAAGCTAATATTAATAAAATCTTTTTTTAAATATATTCGAAAGACAACATTTATTTTAAATGAATTTAACATAAATCACGTGACTAAGTAAGTTAGAATCCTAAGGTCAACTAGGCAAACAAGCGATATTGTACAAAAAAAAGGCAATAATTTTCATGTTAATGCAAAGTCTCTATGATTATGGGGTCAAAAGGTTCCTACATCTAAGGAGTGTGCTTCAACACTTTACGGAAAAACCGTAAGATATAAAGTGTCTCCCATCATGGGCATCTTGAAATTGATGTAGTTGGGATAAGGTTCTGTTTTGCTCGGCTATTTAGAGGCTATGGGCCCCGTCAAGTCAATAGCTCCTCCCAGAAAGGTTGTAATAAAGGGTTAAGCCTAGGAAATATTTCAAACACATAGAGGCCAAGTGTTTGTCACATGTATGCAACAATATGAATAAAAAAATAAAATAAAACGAACAAAATAAAATAAAAAAAGGAATTTGTTTTAGATATAACAATTATATATAATTGAGAGATAATTTTCAAGTGTTGCCCTCTTTATAAAATTATTAAAATAATTTCCTAAATTGTCCCTAGTGGAGTTGCCGCCACTGTAGGAACCACGGCCGGCTCCCCACTTTTTGCTTCCTCCGCCCTTCTCCACCAAGAGGTCATTTTAGACCTAGGCATATTGGCGATGGGAGGAAGAATGTACTAGATAGAGAGAAGAAAAGATTAACAAAAAGGGACATTATTAGTAGGAGTCGCCAATGAGTTTTTAGGAATTAAACTCATACACCAGGTATTTAGATAAAAAGAACGAACGGGACACGATTTAGGGACGGATCTAAATGGCAAGATTCCACCCCTTTGATCCCATGGAGATGACTCTAAAAATGGTCATACGAACCAAAGTTTGAATTCGGGGGCAATGGTACTAATATGGCGGAATGCGTCATATTAGCCCATAGGAGAACTTTACTAATTTCTCTCAATTGCAAATATACAAGTTATATAAAAAAATAAAATAATTATTTTTTGAGAAAATCAGCAATAAATAATTTTTGACGCTAATAAATTAGAGTTTAAGAAAAAAAACGCTAAAAAATCAGCGTTTAAGAATAAAAGACGCTGACATGTTAGCGTTTAAATGTTGGATACGCTAACATATCAGTGACTCAGACAAATACGCACTTATAAATCAGTGCATAGAATAATTTATCGCTGACTGTTTGTGAATAAAAAATATTCACATATGTACAAAGAAAACAAATAGAATGTAAGTCTCTCAAGAAACTTACCACTTCATAATTCTCGTTCGAAGATTTTTCCTTGAGTATTTAGTTGGACAAAATTTCGCCTTATAAAACTTGATAAATTAAAGCGTCATTTTATGTTTGAAATGTCAGCTTTTTAAAGCGAAATGCACTGACAAATCCACGCATCGCCTCTAATTGCGTTACTGAATCAGCTGAATCAAGCGTACACGCTGATGAGATCAGCGCGAGCCAATTTTACGTGCTGACACATCAGCGTAAATCAAATCAATTAATTATGGTTAATTAGCATCAATTTGCTATCGATTAGGAAAAAGAATCACTGAAACGTCAGCGTAATTGAGCACTTTGTGCTGATTGGTCAGCGTAATTTCCTTTACTGCGCTGATTGGTGCAGCGTGATAATGTGCAACGCGCTAATGAGTCAGCACAATGAACATTTATACGCTGATATTTTTTTACTTTTTTTTATTTTTTATTTTTTTTTAAAAAAGACTTTTCTTATAAAATGTATCGGGCTTTAGAAATTCAAACTTTAATTTTTTTATTTATTTTGGGCCAACCTTTTCTTATTATTTTGAAATCCTTTTTGGGCTCAAAATATATGGAAAATTAAATTAGGCATAGTTTTGTCCATGTATACTCAAGTGTGTATTTTTCAGGAGAAATGAGCGTATGTTATCATCATTGAACCTTTTCCTCGGGACAAAGGACTAAATGCGATGTCAACACATCCCACATGGAAAATCTTACCATTTTTCTCCATCCCTCCACCCTATAAATAACCACTTTCACCCTCCCTTAGTCCTCACAAATCTCTCTACCTTTCTTCCACATTTCTCCTCTAGAAAAGAGGAGTAACAAGTGAAAAGTTTTCACGGAAGAATAATTGAGGGAATTGAGTTAATTTTCTGAGGAGGGAGCGAACTTAAAGTAGTCTTCCAGACGTTGAGGTATGTTTCGTTGTCTATCGCTTTCTTTAGCCCCTAGGTTCCTTTTGTGCTTAGTTTAGATTAGTTCTTTTTACGCTTTTGTTTTCGTATGCTTAGTGTTATATTCTAGCTTCGTTTTTATGTTTTAAAGTTATGTTTTAGTAGCTTATTTATGCTTTAGTAGATGTTGTATGCATGCTTAAGTAGTCGTTGTTGTTTTTTTCTTTTAAAGGTTGTGTTAATGACGTAATATTATGCTTATTTGTGCGCAATGTTGCTTGTAATTTATGGCTATGCAAGGGATGTCTTTAGTCATGTTTTACAAGACTCTCACGATGATTTTAAAGTCATTTTATGCCAATTAGTGTTGCTGTCCAGATTTTTGTATAAGCCCAATTAAGCTTTTGTTTATTTTCAAAATAAAAATAAAACTAGTTTTTGGACTAAGGGTTGTGTACATGAGTTTTAGACCATAGAATTTGTGTACTAAATACCCTTTAGAAGTTTAAAAGAAACTTATTTATTTTAAATAAAATTCAGAAGTTTTGGAAATTAATTTTCATGGATTGAAAATATTATTTCCAATTTTTGAAAATTTACTATGTAGTTATATTATGATTTTTGCAACTTAGAAGTTCGAAAGATTCTATGTAACTTTACTTTTTATTTTCGAAAATAATTTCGTAGAAGTACATATATATTTTCGAAAAGTATAATGCTAAGTACATTCCTTTCCATTCCCAAATCATCTTCTATATATGTGCTTTCATAAAGTTTTGATGCTCTTTAGCATTCTTTCATTGTCATTCCTTGAATGAATATTTTACGTCGTGGAATTTGGATATGGATTGGTAAATATTTGATTTTTTTATGCTTTAATTTAAGAATTCTAAGTGGTGACTAAGGATGAATGATGAGTTATTAATTGTTGAATGGGATTGGCAAGTTTGCCTTATGATTTGATAAGTCATGGTAAATTCTTAAGTACGGATTTTGGTTCATTGATTTATTTTGAGTCTTTTGTTCTCACTCAAATGATTTTGTAAAATCGAATGAATCTAAACTTAAAGTGGAACAATCTTCAAAGGGAAAGTAGCCCGACCGGTGATGACCTATTAGGGTGATGAACAGTGTCTCATTGGGGAATACCCAATGTGGGCTTATTATTTTGGTGAACACCAATAGGTCGGACATGTGTTGTATATTCATTGAAATTTGTTATTGTTATAATCTGCTTTCGTCCTCCTCCTGAACTTTTGGCGCGCACTTGCTGATACGCATTATTTCTGTGAGGGGTTTATACACTCGGGACACTCTATCGACAAGTTGCGGGCCAGACCGAAAAGTCCGAGACGGGATGAAAAATGACCTATCGTGTTCACTTTCCCAAATAATAATCCTGAATAATTATTGCTCTAAAACTTGTGAATTTGTTAATCATGGTTCAGTTAATGCTTGATGTTATTTTTGTGTCAATTATTTTTAAACTAAAACTCGTTTTACAGGGCAGAGTCGATCGATCATACTCAATTTTTCTGATTTTTGTGTTATTGTTTATTTGTTGTTTTCCTTCGTGGTTTTGTGCAGGTGAGTAGTAGGGATGTGGTACTTGTTTGAGGAAGATGAGGATTCTTTGTTGAGATTAGCTAAACCTTTTGATGGCTTTATGCTATAGTTGAACAAATTATAATGGGTTATTTTAACTTTTAATCTTGTTTTGGATTTAAACTTTATACGGCTTTGGTATTATGAATGAAATCCGCTTTTGAGATTTGAAAACATTACGATCATGTTTTTCCTTATTCGTACACTGCACCCATTTCTCATCAGAGGTAGACGTACGAGTAACAACTCTAGAAATTCAAGCTAAGGTTTTGTGAGAAATAAGTTTTATAAAGGAAGTAAGAAGGTCCGAATTTCCGGGGCTGTTACATGCATCATACCTACATACAATTATACCAACAAATTAGTAAGACTCTATAACTGGTAAGCAACCAGTTTATGACTTTAAAATGAATCACTTAGCTTGTAAGTTTTACCTTCTTTTTGGCCATCTTTTAATAGAATTTTTTTTATATTGTTGTTGTTATTTTCCTCGGATTAAGGTTTAGCCTCAGTGATTCTTTTCTTATGAGCTTGTTTGCTCTGGTTGCTTTGAGAAGAGGGACGTCTACCGCGCTTACTTTGCTACCTCGTGTACTGATCGTTGACTAATTGTTTACCCTTTTCAGTTTTGTGGCATTCTTCCCCTTTCATACAGGCTTTGAAATCAGTGGATTTTAAGCTCTTCCCATCATCAAAGCCATTCGGACCACAAGTCATACGCCTTTTCGAAATCTAAGTTTGGATTTCGAAATCTTGGAGAGCAGAATCGTATGCCCCATGCTTATCTCATACTCATTTGTTGTTATCGACTGTTCAATACTTGAGGAATCTATTGACCAAAAGGACTCCAAGTGCATATGCTCCTCATGTAATAAAATAAACGCAGTAAAAATATTTTATACATTACATCAAAATTAATACATAATTGTTGTGTTTATTTTGTTATCGATAAAATTAAATAGTTTTAGTTGATTATATATGAGTCGAACAAATAACACTTTTCACTTATTATCTATATAATTCAATTAGAAATGTTAGTAATTGCCATTATAAATTTGAAAAGGAAGAAAACAAGAAACTGATAATTATAATTACCAAAAGAAAAAAAATCAAGTAGAATTCAAGGAAGAAAACGAGAAACTGATAAGAATAATATAATTACCGAAAGTTGAGGAGAGGAATAATTATGGAATAGAGTAGTAACGAACTCATTATTGTTATAGCACACTTGATCATAGGATGATGGTGATGGTGGTGAAAAGTGATCATAATTATTGTTGTTCGCAATATTGTTGTAGCACACTTGATCATAGAATGTTTGTGGTTGCAGCGGCGGCGCTGGTGTTAAAAAGTGATCATAGTTATTGTTGTTCGTAACATTGTTATACCACACTTGACATTCCATCTCTTCTGAAGCACCCTAATTGATCACAATCACATGTAATCAAGATTTATTATATAAGGAAAAGGGAAGCTATGGTTTCCTCTTGAAAAGACTAAAATACCTTTTAAAATATTTTAAACACTCAAACTAAAACAACGAAGTATTTGTATTTTTTAAAAATGAAAATGTTACAAAATTTATAATTCAAAAAATAAAATATAACCTTTTCGAAAAGAAATTCAAACACAAAATTCATATTTTTATAGTTTTTCACATGAATACTTTTGAGTTTTAGTTTTGATTCTTATGCCCCAATAAAATATGTAGATGTTAAGTTTTGTTTATTGGATAGAATTAGTTTTATCTAATTACCCTAACGGCCCGTTTGGTTGTTGGTAATAAATTGTGGTAATGGTAATGAATTTATAATGTAATTTTGTTAAGGATGAACCTTATAATCATCATGGAAAACAAATTTTCATTCCCAAGCTTCAATTTTCTTCTCATTTTTTATTCCCGTCCATTACCATGTGGAAGGGTGGTATTAGATGGGAATGAATATTTGTGAAGAAAATTAGATAAATTGGACTAATGTTAGCACCACCATGGGAATGAATTTTGATTTTCCTTCTAAATTTAGTTATAAATTCATTCCCATTACCTTCATTTATAACCGGCTACCAAATGGGCCGTAAGTCCCTAACCCTATTATAAGGACAATAGAAGAATTTTCATTAGATGGAGCCTCTTGATTGGATAGAATGAGTTTAGTGTCCGGCCGGGTGCAGTGAAATGTAGGGAAGTGACAAGAATCTTAAGTATTAAGCCTAACCCCATTTTATTCTTCATGTATGTTTGGTGTCTTAATGTAGTACGTTTAACGCTAACCCCATTTTGTTCTTCATGTATGCCAGTCTCCCTTTTTAAATCTTTCTTAAATCAGTAATATCTTTCGTAAAAGAAGTTTGCATGTCATAGACACCAATGAGTCTATTATACATCTGGATGTATGTAGAGGTATGTACATCCAAGATGTTTTATTGCTCATATTAAATAATTTTGTTCTTTTTTAAATTTAAAATGAGCAAAAAAAAAAAAAAATACTCGTTTAAAAAAAAATACCCTTTGATGTTGCATACATCCGTATATATATAAGAATTTCAGCAAATTCTTATATTTGGTTGGCCACATCATCAACTAATGGTGTGGCCACATATTTTAAAAAGAAAAATTAAGCGCTAATCAGTCAATCAACACATGCAGCATACAACTTTAATCTCAATTTGCAAATTGTCACTATCTTATTTCTCTATTCAATCACATTAGGAGAGAGAAAAAATTGGCATTTTTTTTCCAATTATATATACAAAATGAACCGTTATAAATGCACCGATACGGCGATACATCTATATTATCATCAGATTATTAAATTTTAAATTAGTAGTAAGGTTATAGTATGATTACATTAATCATCTAATAACTTAAAATGCACCACAATTTTCTTTAATTTTGTGAATTTAAAATTAATAATAGAGTTGTAGTATGAGTGTTTATGTACTATTGTGTTAAACTAAATTAGGATGCATTTTACAAAAAAAAAAAAAAAATAGTGTGAAAGTGGTTATTATTTATTGGGTAGTTTTTATATTAAAAAAAGGAGATTTATTGTTATTATTTATTGGGTAGTTTTTATATTAAAAAAATGAGATTGATTGTGATGTCTCCATTGTGGGTGTGGAGTAGAGCCGAAAAAAATGACACGACTTGAACACGACACGAAATTAGCGGGTTTGGGTCAAAGACTTTGATACGATTAAGTAAACGGGTTGACACGACACGCTTATTAAATGGGTCGAGTTTCGGTCAAGGGGTTCAACCTGTTTATGTAAACGGGTTGACACGACACGATTACACTGGAATATTAATTTTCTAGAGAAAAATTTGACCTGACACGCTAACACGACGCGAAATTAACGGGTTTGGGTCAAAGACTTTGACTTGTTTAAGTAAACGGGTTGACACAATACGATACGTTCATTAAACGGGACATGTTTGGGTTAGAGGGTTGAATCCGTTTTTCTATGCGGGTCGACCCGAAATCAACACGACCCGACCCGATTGATAAGTCTAGTTTGGAGGAACAGTGTAAAAGTGGTTATTATTTATTAGATACTTTCTTTATTTAAAAAAAGAGATTGATTGTGGTGCCTCCAACGGGGGTTAAGAGGCAAGAGGTTAAAAGTATTCTTAGAGGAATAGTGTAAAAGTGTGTTTTTTTTTTGACAAATTTCCCTATTATTTATTAGGTGGTTTTTTTTTTTTTTTTGTTATTAAAAAAAAATGAGATTGATTGTGGTGCCTCCATTGGGGTTTGGAGGCATGGGGTTAAAAGTGATTCTTAAATTATATAATAGATTATAAAAATACAATTCTTAAAAAAAAAATTCATATAAATTTAATTTTCTACAAATATAGATCCATATTGCTATAGTTTTGTAACATTAAAATTTTTTTGCACCTACATAACTAAGTAACCCTATAGGATTTCTTTAGTGTTTGCTATAGGGATTACTAAGTGTTTCTTTTTGAGAAACTAAGTGTTTTATATACAGGTTACTAAATGTTTTCTTTAGGGATTACTAAGTATTTTTTTCTGTATGGTTAATTAGTATTTTTTTGGGGGTTACTTAGTGTTTTCTTTAGAGGTTACTTTGCGTTTTCTTTGTAGTTACTTAGTGTATACTTTGGGATTACTTAGTGTTCTTTGTGGGGATTAGTAAGTATTTTTAAAAGTGGTTACTACATATTTTCTTTGGGGGTTACCTATTGTTTTTTTTATAGTGTCCCTTGATGTTTTCTACTGGGGTTACTTAGTGCAACATATGAGGGTTAATAAGTGTATTATATGGGGTTACTAAGGGCTCGTTTACTTTAGCTGAACTGAACTGAATTAAACTGAACTGAACTGAATACAGTTGAATGTAATATTTTATAAGAGAAGGAAATTGAGAGTTGAGCTGAACTGAACTGAATTTAAGCAGAAGTAAACAAGCCCTAAGTGTTCTTCTTTGGAGTTACTAAGCGTTTTTTTTTTTTTTTAATATTAAGCGTTTGCTATGGGGTTACTACTCATTTTCTATAGGGGTTATTATTCATATTTCTTGGGGTTACTCGTTATATTTGTTAGGGTTGCATGTTATATATATACACATACACACACAAATATATATACAGGGTTACTTATTATCTATTCATAAGGTTACTCATTTTTTTTATTTAGGGATTACTTAGTTGTGTCGGATTTACTCAATATTACTCTTTGCTTTGCTTGTATAGGGGTTACACCATGTTTTGCTTGCGTAACATTACTCAGTGCCTATTGTAGGGGTTACTCGGTATTTAGTATAGGGGATAATTATTTTGGATTTAGTATTTTGTCTAGGTTACTAAGTGTTTTGAATAGAGCTAAAAATTTAATATTATAAAACTATTTCAATATGGGTCTCTATATGAATTTTGGTGTTTTTATTTTATTTTTGGAGCTGTATTTTTTACAATATAAGCAATTGAAATAAAAATTATCTTTTTGTTCTCTTTACTGATGTAATTGGCTGCTATTGCAAATGGAAATGTTCACGCGGCCATACACTTAGTTTCATGTGTGGCTGGTTGCACAGAAGACCTACTGAAGATTTCTATTATAGATGCACATGTGCGCATGCGATCAAGAAAGAAAAGAAAAAAATTTACATAGAAACAAAATACTCCGTACATGCCATAAATTATCTCTTTTAACAACCCATGCAATGAAATAGGAAAAGATATAGCAAATCCATAAATTATTCACTTAAATCGGCCCCTTATGCACTTTTAACAAATTATATCTTGGTTTAAAGTTCCAAAATTTCACATAAAAACCTAATTTCAAGTGGCAATTATATATAATTAAAAATACAATCTTAGATAAGTTAAACAAATCATGACATGCATTCTCTAAAATTTTATACGCATTACTTGCCTATTATGATTGAGCTTTAATCATCAAAAGTCATTATCAATGATTAAGTCAACACATAGTTTCAAGAATAAATTACGCACTATCTTATTACACGACTGAAATGCAATAAACCAATCGACTAACATTATATTGTATGGACAATAAATTTTCCAACTTTTCGTATCATGTTATTCATACAAATTAGATTACATAAATATAATTATATACGCATACATTAAGCATACAACTTACATAATTTGGATAAAAATTCATCCTTTAAACTTAGACGAATGAACTAAACAATTCGACACATACATCACAAAATAATTGCAACTAGTATATTGGCCCGGCGATGCCCGAACTGGTTGCTAACAATAAATGTATTTTACTCTATATTTCTTATAAAAGTTATGGTTAAATAAAATTTTGATATATATTTTTCAACTATCTCATCATTTATTATACTTTATTTTTAAATTTTAATATAAATCTCATCAGATAAAACAACGTCACAAATTGATATAATTTTAATAGTCTTTTCCATTACATAACATTATTATATAATACTTGTCAACAAATATAATATAGTTTATTTTATTTTATATTCAAAAATTTGCGTAAATAATATAGAGAAGTGATAGTGCTTGTAGTGTTGAAAATTGAGGTTTCAAATTCAATTACTCATAAGAACCTTATTTAATTTCTATTTTTTCATTAATTAACCATGCATTTTAATTACTCACAGTAAAGGATGTGATGATGACATGTGGCGCACTCCTTGCAAAGGAGCGCTTTTTAATAATATTTTATAGATTATCAATCTTAAAACAACCCTAATTTATTAAGGATAAAGTCAAACTAAAACCCCCAAAAAATTCAAATTTCACAATTAAATAAAAATCCTAACTACATCCAAATAAATTCAAGAGAAACTTCAAATAAAAAAAAAACCCTGAAGTTAAAAGATGAATGAAAGAGACAACCTCATACTTGAGAGATAGAGATGATCGCCGCTTTTGAGAAGGAAAAAAAAAAACCCTTTCAGAAGCAACAATGGAGGAAGCTAAGCAAAGTGATGAAGAGGGGAATGAAGTCCACCTGGAAAACTTCTTTCAATTTTTTCTCATTTCATATTACAAACTAGTATTTAGGCCCGGGCGTTGTTCCGGGTCATACATTTTTTCATTATCTTCAATATTTTTTATGATTTGAAAATAGCATATTGAGGGTTGTAAAATACCGAACGAAATTTTGAAAGGTAGTACAATATGAAACTTGATACTTTCACTAACGTATTAAAAATTTGTTATCATCATCATCATGGCTTCCTCCGTTTCGTTTTCAACACAACAAACGAATATTTTATATTTCACAAAAAAAAATCCCTTTCATGCGTTTAAAATGAAACAGAGGAAGTATCATCATCATTAATTTGATCGAATGTTACACTACATTTTTGATTTTGAGACTCGAGTCTAGAAAACAAAGGCAACAAAAATTTTTAACAATGAAATTTATAATACTTCTTTATGGAATAATTGATAATGAAATTAATATGGATTAGTGGTTAAGTTGTGACTTTTGTACTTAAGGCTTTTGTACTTAAGGGATTATGGGTTCAAGTATGCTTAGAAGATGCGTTTTAGAAGAAGAGTATAGATTATATGGCATAATTAATAATTGTAACGTATGTTGTGGCGAGTAATTACATAATATTTGAAATGAAAAAAATGCACATCATTTTTCCTTTTGACGAAAATTTATGCGAGTCTTTTGAATTTAAAAAATATTTGTAAAATAAAAAAAGTATTGTTATTGGTGTTGTTGTTCTTACTACCATTGTTTCCCTTGATTTAAATATGACAAAAGATATTTCATAATGATGGTAAAACTTGTAACAATAATATTAATATTTTTTTAATAGGAACAATAATATGAATAATTAGTATGGATTAGTGATTTAAATTTAACTTTTTTGTCAAATAGTTATCATGGAAGGTAAGTATTATTATTAAATCTTATCCAACGCCCATCTTTTGCCTTATTAATAGTAATATTGTCTCTTTTGTTTGCGCCTAAAAAAATAAGGGATCTAGAAATTTATTAAATTTATTGTTAGATAATAAACTAACATTAAGTGTACTCGAACAATAAAACAATAAGTATCAAAATAGTGGAATTTGAGATAATAATGAATGTTGGGTGAGTTGGTAAGTGTATACTACTAATGTGTTATAGTCTCGAGTTCGAACCTCACTATGAACACTGTTGTTGTTGTGATCATAGTTATTGTTGTTCGCAACATTGTTGTAGCACACTTTATCATAGGATGGTGGTGGTGGTGGTGGTGTTGGCAGCGGCGAAGGTGGTGATGAAAAGTGATCATAGTTATTGTTGTTCCCAACATTGTTGTAGCACACTTGATCATAGAATGGTGGTGGTGGCGGCGGCGGCGGTGGTTATGAAAAGTGATCATAGTTATTGTTGTTTGTAACATTTTTGTAGAACACTTGACAATCCACCTCTTCTGAAGCCCGCTGATTGATTATCACAATCACGAGTAAGCAATATTTATTATATTATTTAAGGCAAAGGAGATCTATGATTTCCCTTCGAAAAGTCTAAAGCACCCTAATCCTAACCCTATTATACACAAATGCATGCATGCGATCAAGAATCAAGAAACAAAACACAAACCAGGCCATATAATGCAAGAAAGAAACAATGAACATAATAAGCTAATAGTGTCTCCACAATGTATAGACTAATGATCAATGTACTATATTGCCATAAGATACAAATAAGGGAAATTGACGATGAAAATGCACAACATACCTCAACCAATTACCTAAACCGTGTTTAAAGTGCCTTGGAAGCAAATGTTAGGTTTTGCGACGATTACCGGATTTAGTCGTAATTTTTCTTCATTTTTAGATTTTTTTATATTTTTACACGCATTTTTCAATGTTTTATATTCATAAAAAATAATAAAAATATCTTTTTGCATCAAAAAATATTTTTAAAAATCATAAAAATAATTTTATAATTTATTCATATTTTTCTATATTTTTTTATCATATTTTTAGAGCTTTTTATGGATTTTTTAGGATTTTGCATGCTTAGGGGCATTTTCGTCATTTCTGAACATTAAAAATTGTTCCGCAAATCATATTAGTGTTTTTATAATTTTCATATTTTTTCATAATTTTTCTGTAATTTTTTGGAGCTTCTGGAGGAATCTAGAACATTCCGGAACGTTCTGGGCATTTCGGCACATTCCGGCACATTCTAGAACATTCCGGGACATCCAGCGACATCCCAGAATATTCCCAGATATCAAAATATTACAGAATATTTCCGTAATCGAATAAAATCGGATCGTAATCCTGAAAATCACGCACAATATAAAGCAAAAAATCAACCCGGATCTGACCAGGGCCTGCATCTAGACGCAGGTCCATATTACAGGACCTGCGCCTAGATGCAAGTCACCAATACTGACCTGCATCTTGACGCAGGTCATGTTACTGGACCTGCGCCTAGGCGCAGGTCTGGTGTCCTCCGGGGTCGATTTTTGCTCCTTCTGGCCTATAAATACACGTCTTTCCAACCTTTTCAACACACGCCAACAACCCCGAGTGTAACGACCCGGAATTTTGGGCCAGAAAATTTCGCGGTTATTAATGATATGTTTTAATTCTAAGTCCAAAAGGCCCATTATTTTTGGACTGTTTAATCTTATTTTCCTATCCTTAATTCTAAATTGGGCCAATGACCCAACTCTTTTCTTTTATTCAACCTTGGCCGGCCCCTATTATTAATTTGGTTCATTTTAATTTCTTTGATTTATTAAATTATTTAATTAATTAGATTAATTATTTAATTTAAATTATTAAAACTCATTCAAAGTTGACCTAACAAACTTTGTTAGTCAACCTAAATTTTCTCAACCATCTCCCCTATTTTAGTCCTCTTAGCCGGCCTCCTCTTGTACATGGGTTAAGTATTATTTTCATTTTCTTTAATTCTTTTGGTTTAATTAATTGATATTAATTATATAATTAAATTAATTATATTCTTAAACCTAGTCAAAATTGTTGTAACAACCCTAACCAATTGTCCCCCTTATTGCTACTTCCATACGGCCCTTAACAAATTAGGGTTGTATGTTTCTTTTCTTTCTTCTTTTCTATAAATAGGATCTAATATTCTCATTTGATCCCTAATTGACAATTAACTCATAAACTCTAAAAAAGTTATTTTTCTCTCTTTCTTTTATCAAAAAGTCGAACCAACATAAATTCACCCAAGGTGAATAATTTTTCGTGTTTTGGAAAATTAAGCGAATCCAGGTAACTTCGCTTTCTTATTTAATCTATGGGTAGAAAAACATATAGTAAATTAGGATTGTAACATGAAAATTGTAGGAAATTTAATCTTGTTTTTCATAGGAAATGTCGAGTAGTATGTTGATGATTTCTTGATTTATTTTGTGTGTTTTCTTGATTGTATGTATGATCTTGCATGATTAATTAATTATGTAAATCTTTAATTTGATCTTTAATTATATCATGTTATATTAATTCTTGAATGTGTGAATTAATTCTTGATTATGCTATGAATGCCGTGTGAATTGTGAACAAAGCATGATATGTTGATCTTGAATCTTTAATTCAATCTTGCTAATTGTTGATGAAAAATAAGATTTTTATGATTATTGTTAGTTAATTTATTTAATTGTTGTAGATTGAAAGTATATAAATTAATTGATGAATTGGTAAAATTTGTTATATTTTGAGTAAAATGTCGAGTGAAAGCAAATAGGAAAGATAGAATTTTTATCATAATTTGTGGTAATTTTTGTAATTAATTAATTAATTAAGATAATTTAAGAAATTAATTAATTATTGCTTAAGATTGAAAATGCCGAGTGGAATTGGAAGAATTAGTAAATTTTAGTTAAGTTTGAATTATTATTAATTTAGGAATATTTAATAATAAAAGTTACGGATAAAATAATTATCAGGGATAAGTTGTAAAGTGAAGGGATAGATAATATGACTATTATTATTATTAATAGTATTCGGCTATTACAATTATTAATAATAATATTTACAAGTTAATATTAGTAATAATATTAAGGTTAGTATCCGAAAGGATAAGTTATAAAGATATGTTAAGGTTTGAAGTTGCATAAGATATTACTAGGGATAAGAAAGGAAACAGAGTAATAGCTATACATGTTATGTTTCGGTCTCTGGCTAGGAAAGACTTGGTATTTAAGATGGCCGATATACGTGCCGCACCTCTCTTTCCTGGGACTCCGAACATTTCATTTCCTATTACGGTCACCTAGTATTTCCCAATATATGATATGATATGGTAATTGAAGATATAAGATATGATAAGGACGCCCACCTGATGACCCGAGTAGTCAGACTGGGTTAAGTCGAAGCCACTGCTCAATGGGACGAACACACGAGTTCCCCCGAGCAGTTCTGGGTCTTAGGATATGTAGTCGTCTAGTAGTAGTACACGAGCTGCTATTAGGGGTTATGGCCATAGCTTAGGCTTAGTGGTGAAACACGAGATCCGCTACGGGTTGAGTACACGAGCTCACCCCGGCATGTTCTAGGAAAGTTGCGGTGAAACACGAGATCCGCAACGAGTTATAGTGACCGGTCCAACAAATGATATGATTTGAAACGAATGATATGATTTGATATGAAATGATATGAAAAGGAATGGAAGTTATGATATGATAATAAAGGAAAGATACGGTATGTCATGAATTGAATATGATAAGATAAGATTATAAGATATAAAGTATGATTGGTTATAATATAAGTTAAGAAGGATATGAATCATGAAATATTCATGTTATGATATGAATTAGGGTATAAGATGGGATATAGACTATGATATAAGGAACATTGGGATAATGTGAGTTATGAGGGTAATATAATATTAGTATATGATTTAGAATGATAAAAGACTTCCGCTGTGATTCTGTATTTGTATGAATGAAAGTATAAATGTATGTGTATGTATGAATATGATTGATGGGTGTATTTTCATACGTATTTCTAACCGTATAATGCAGGGATGATTGTACGTGCATTATACGTAGAAATTATGTATTCTAACTGTATTCTGCAGGTGTTTTTATACGTATTTTGTACGTATACGTTTATGTATTTGTACGTATTTTATACGTATGTTGCATTGTCGTATGTAAAGCATGTATTAAGTTTCTGTACGGTTTTTATGTGCTTTCCTATGACATTATATGTTTGGTGGTCCCTCGATTAAATGGGACAGCCTAGTTACTCGCCACTGACGGTGGACCCCCCCCTTAGTTTCAGGTGAAGATGCTGCAGCTTAATTCGGGCTTTCGCTGGACGGGCTTATGAGTGGCTGAGGACTCTAGGTTACCCTAGTGACTTAGTTAACTTATTAGACGTCATGTTAATTCATTTATTTAATAATCCCAGCATGTTGGGATGGTTTTAGAACTACTTATGAAATATTGAATTTTGGGAATTATTTAGCCCTTTTTGGATGTTAGTTTGACTTATTTAATAAAAGATATTCCGTTTTAACTAATTAATTTAGATTTATAGTTTATTTTGTTTGGTAATGATCCGTTTGTCGATTTCCCTTCGTAAATCGACACGTTCAAAAAGTCGGGTCGTTACACCGAGCCTCCTTCTGCATTGCATACTTTCATCCCATATACTTATACCACTTCAAATCACTCTCCAAACATCACTAAACACATCACAAATCACCAACTCTGTCAACTTTAAACAAGCATTTCATATTCATCATCGTTGATCTCTCCTTGGTTGTTCGATCAAGGCATTACCATGTACAATTTCTGAAGTCTCTACTTCAAATCTATTCATTTTAAGTTTATTGTATATTTATAAATCATTCAAAATGGTGATCTTTGATAATGGTTAATGTGTTCCATGATCTGAATTGTTTTATGTGCATTGTTTTATGTGAATTTTAGTACTTAATTTCATGCCTGTCATATTAATGTTAGCACTTTAATTGTTGTTTTAATCAAATTGGCCGTCGATTATAATTTTCTAATATTGATATTTTATGACTCATATTAATCAGATGGTATCATGTGTTAATTTCATATAAAAACTTCAGTTTTTGTCGTTAATAAATTTAATTTATTTTTAATATAATGATTTATTTATTGAATTGAATATTTTTAAGTAGTTATTATGATAATTATAATCCTGATTAATTCATGAGTCAAATTAGATCTGGCCTAGATTATGAATGAAATTACAATTATTGTTGTTAACGTTGATATGATATATGGCTTTAAGTGTTGAAATTCGCGTATAATTAATTCATATGTATATTGATTGAATTGCACATCGAATCACTTTTCCTGGAACACACTTTGAACCTGCACATATATCTTTTTTATGCTTTTATTGCTTTTATTTTTGTATTTCGTTCCTGTTTTTATTTGTCTTCATTTTCTAGGATTTTTAATACTAATTTAATTTAAAATGGTCACAATAAAGTTAGTTTTAATTTGTAAATAAATTAAACTCACTTAGTAATATGCGTTTTTTAGGGTAAAACTGAGATATTTATGTATTCGGGATTAATAATAATTTTACCACAAAAAGAGACCTAGTAGAGACCGCTTATAGGCGGGCGGGCCCAATGCACGATTGGCCCGTAACCTGTCCCCGAACCCATACTCTGGTGCACGACCTTATGGGGCCGATTGCTCCTGGCTTTCGGTACTTCTTTGATGTCCGTGGAGCGTATAAAACGCACGGTGGCGACTCCTACTAATCCGTATTCACATACGGCGTTAACGAGCATTCAAACGACTCGTGAGACGTAGGCGGCCGGGTAAAAACGACCCTTACAATGACTGTTATGTTTCCGCTGCTATCTCTGGTGTTAGATTATTTTGTAACCTGTGATCGTTGTTGTTTCCTGTATTCTAACCCTAATATCTTATGTAATGTGGTCCTACTTCTAAGTAGGACAGTCTAGTTACTCGCCACTGATGGTGGACCCCCCAATTCTAGTTTGCAAGTGAGCAGAATAGAGGCTAGAGTCGGGATGAGTTTGTCGAGTGTCTAGGCCCCTATTTTCCTTTCCTGTTTTAGTAGTTAGATTTATTTCTTGTTATAGGACTTGGATTTTGGATTAGTTTATTATTTTGTCTATTGGGATTCATTAATATTATTAATGAATACCTTTTACCATGAGTTTTAGTTATTTTTCCATTGTTAAATTGATTGGTAACTGACTGTTTATGAAGTTATCACCGTTAACGTCGTTGCTAAAATGCGGGGTGTTACAGGAATAATTATGGAAAAGAGTACTAGCGAATCCATTGTTTTAGCACACTTGATCATAGGATGATGGTAGTGGTGGTGGTGAAAAGTGATCATAGTTATTGTTGTTTGCAGCATTGTTGTTGCACACTTGATCATAGGATGGTGTTTGTGGTGGTGTTGGTAGCGGCTGCGGTGGTGATGAAAAGTGATCATAGTGATTATTGTTCCAACATTGTTGTAGCACAATTGATCATAGAATGGTGATGGTGGTGGTGGCGGTGGCGGCGGCGATGGTGATAAAAAATGATCATAGTTATTGTTGTTCGTAACATTGTTGTAGTACACTTGGCAATCCATCTCTTCTGAAGCCCCTGATTGATCATCACACTCATGAGTAAGTAAGATTGATTATATTATTTAAGGCAAAGAATGAAGATCTATGATGTCCCTTTGAAAAGTCTAAAACACCCTAACCCTAACCCTATTATACACACATACATGCATGCGATCAAAAATCAAGAAACAAAACACAAACCAGATCATATAATGCAAGAAAGAAACAACGAACATAACAATCTAATAGTGAGATCGGTTGATGTAAATGCCGACTTTAATTTGGATTAAACTTTTTTTCTATGAAATAATACTAATAATAATCATTGCTTCAAGCATCTTTCATATATATACAGATATATATATGTATATACTAATACTAATGCAGATCATGAGCTAACATTAGCTGGCAAATTGCAATACTTCTATTTTTATGATGTGACAACTTAGTAGCCTTTACTAGCCCAACATAACTTTGTTTATTTTGATTTAAAATTGCAGAGTAATTGAAAATCATATACTTATATAATACTCATAAAAGGTAATTAAATAGAAAGAAGTTAAAATCAAGTTTAATAAATTGTAATAAGTTCAAATTAGGTTTGTAATAAGGGTGCGTTATCTTCAACTTTTTTTTATTAGATTTCAGAACTTATTAGTTTTGAACTTATTAGGTCTAATGAAGGGTACGGTAAATGAAAAGAATAATAATAAATGAACAGAAAAGCTGGTCCAAAAAAAAAATTAAATTAAGCATATTTAATACAACCTTGTTATCGTTTAAGCTAAATTTAGGTGAGTGAGTTTAGTTCACCTGTTATAACAAGTTGCAATATGCTAATTATGATTGTTAATAATAATACATTTGAATTAGTTATAATTAATTTCAAAAACATTTAATTTATTTTGTAATAATCTTATAAGTATGTTTCTGTGATCGATCTACTCTCCAACCTCCCTTAGTGCGATTGCCAGTTCCACCACCCCAAGTCTGCCACCATACATTCACCAGTCCGCCACCACACCACAACCACCATAACTGAACCTCACCAGTCACCACTAATCCAACTCCATGAAAACTCCCCAATTAACCAAACAAAACCAAACCCAAACCCATAAACCCAGAAATTAAACCTCAATTTGAGACGCTCAACCCAGAAATCCAAAGCCATAGAAAGAGACATGCAGGGAGTTCAAAGAGAGAGTGCGGCGACAGCTGGTGAAGTATGTATGGGAGATCAAGAGATCGAGAGAGGTAAAAGAAGCATAATTAACTAAAACTATTGAATTCAGAAAAACTAAAAAAGACAGTTTAATTGTAACGACCCGATTTTTCTAGGCTGTCGATTTACGAAGGAAATCGACCAATGGATCATTACCAACATAAAACTTAACAATAATATCATAATTAAAGTCTAAAATTCCTTTTATTCATTAAATACTAAAACAATAATCCCAAAAGTCTATAAATAAATACTTAAATACACCATAAAACTGTATCTTCCCAACAGACTGGGATAAACTAAACCAATATGGAAAGAAAACATAAACTAGACTCTGGTTCACTCTACTGATCACATCAACACTCAACCCGAACCAAACGAGAGCCCACTTATGCGTCTGCATCATCACCTGAAATGGAGGGGGTCCACCGTCAGTGGCCAGTAACTAGGCTGTCCTGTTTAAATGAGGGACCGCTAACCACATAATTGCATAGAATCATCCAAGAAAATCATGCAAAAACACATGGAAATACGTACGAAAATACATATGGAATACGTACAGAAATACGTAGAAAAATACGTATAAAAATACGTAGAAAATACGTATACAAATACGTATAAAATACGATTACAATACGTATAAAATACCTGCAAAATACGGTTAGAAATACATACAATATACATATAAAATACGAGTACAATACGTATAAAATACCTGCAAAATACGGTTAGGAATACATACCATATACGTATAAATTACAAATGCAAATACGTACAAATATACATACAAAATACGTATAGAAATACAAACCAAATCAGTTATACATAATACATGTAAATACACGTACAACATACACTCAAATACATGTAAATACAGACTTACCAGACGTACGCAGCGGAAGACTTAATATTACAAAATTAGTACATAAACACACGATAATTCACATATATACACATATAACAGAATCCTTCCCGTGAAATACTTATCTTATCACATTTTACCCATAAACCCTTCTTTTAACCATCTTATTGGACCGGTCATTATGCTCGTTTAGGATCCCGTGTGCACCTCAACTTTCCTAAAACATGCCGGGGTGAACTCGTGTATTCAACTCGTATTCAACTAAGCCTAAGTTATGTCCATAACCCCTAAATAGCAGCTCGTGTACTAATACTTAGACGACTACATATCTTAAGATCTAGAACTGCCCAGAGACCGCAGTAGGGCAGTGGCTTCGACTTAACCCGATCTGATGACTCGTGTATCATCAAATGGGCGTTCGTATCGTATCTTGTCTTTTCTAATGGCCATTGTGAGACCACTAATTCACAACATTTGTCTAAAGGCCATCTTGAGACCACTAGTTCATATCATCTTTTCTAAAGGCCATCTTGAGACCAGTAGTTCATATCATCTTTTCTAAAGGCCATCTTGAGACCACTAGTTCATATCATCTTTTCTAAAGGCCATCTTGAGACCACTAGTTCATATCATCTTTTCTAAAGGCCACCTTGAGACCCCTAGTTCATATCATCTTATAACTTTCCTTTTAATCATATTGTTACTTTCCTTCATATTACAACTCATCCCTATTAATTCCTTTTAATTCCTTTAATTATATTAATTCCTAAAATTACCTCCTAATATTATTAAAAGTCAAAAATTAAACTAAAATTGATCAAACGTCACTAGGACCACACGACATTTTCAACAATATCATAATAATTAAATTAATTCATTAAACAATCATATAAACAATTAAATAAATCTTTTAAATTAACATTTAGCAACCAATACAACTTAAAACATGGTAAAAATCCTATTTTTCCTATTCTAACCTACTCGACACTTTTAGTGAAAAATACCAAGATTTATACTTTAAATTAAATAAATACAATTATCAATAATTAATTACATAAACTTAATAATAACCAATAAAATCATACTTTAAGCATCATATCATCAAGATTGGACTAAAACAAAATTAAAATCAATTCTTTTTATACATAAAACCACACGGCTTCATAGGGAAAATAATATATCAAGAACAATTCCAAGATTCAATAATAACATACTTAAATTAAAGATTAAGTTAAAGATTAGTCATAACAATTCAAGATTAATCATAAAAATCAGATTTTTAATTCTTTAAATTACTATGAACCACTAGACATACATATAACATGAACAAAATTAATTCTTTTAAATTTAAGACTTTAATTAGAAATTAAACATTCAGGATCAACATATTAATTCAAGAAAAATAACATAAAAATAATCATGAGATACCATATACTACTCGACATTCATAGAACAAATCAAGAACAAGATTAGACAATTTATCATGCAATAATTCAATACAACATGTAATTAAATAAATTATTTCATGCATAGAATTTATTAAAACAATTAAAGATTCATAAAGATTACATAATAATATCAAGAAAATAACATGTACAAATATCATCATATGGTTCGAACTTTTCAACCTAAACATGATACTAAACCATTCAATTTTTCCTAGTTTAATCCTAATTAATTATATAGAAAACTACCCTAATCTAAGAGAGATAGTCTAGTTACCTTAGATTAGGAAGAAAACAAAGAAAATCTCCTTTGGAGCCTTGAAATCACACGGCCAAACTAGAGGAAATATTAGGGTTTTCTTTTGAGAGTTTGAAAATAGGAAAAAGGAAATAGGAATATTGTTCCCAAATTTAATTAAATTTGGGAGAGAGTAGGGAAAGGTGAGACTTTTTAGGTGGACTTAGTAAAGGGGGTAGACTAGGTTTTACCAAATTAAATATACTTAAAATATTATTAATTAAATAAATAGTAAAATCACCTAATTAATAATAATTATAAAAAAAAAAAAAGCAAAACAAACTTGGCCATTACATAAGGGGGCCGGCCAAGGGGGGTGGGAGTTGGTTCATAGGTCCAATTTCAGGTTAAGGTAGTGAAATAAACATAAACAGTCCAAATTAAACGGGCCCTTTGGACTAAGAATAGTAAAATAATATTAATAACCTGCGAAATTTTCTGGCCCTAAATTTCGGGTTATTACAGTCACCCCTCCTTAAATAAATTTCGTCCTCGAAATTTACTTAACGAAGCTCAAATAACACACATAAGAAAATAAACACAGTAGCACCCACATCGATTAAAACATAAGCATCAATATCATGGACAAGGAAGGTACCCGTGACCACATCTGGCTGAGCATCCGCCTCCTCCTAAGTCATGCAGAAGATCCTGTTTCTCACCGGTGCCTGGCTAGTTGTCGTTGCTGGACGCTTCTTAGGACAGAACATGGACTTGTGGCCTTCTTGACCGCAATCGTAGCATACAATCGGTGTATGGTAGGAGGGATTTTCACCACCAAATAAAAACCCCCGTCGTAGTATGAGTGGGGGTGTCGAACACGGGAAGGTACGTTGCACTAATCTAGGCATGAGCGTCGAACAAGCTAGGTCGGGTGATGGTCGCGAGAGGCGGAGAGAACTAACTAAAACTACACTAAGGAAACAAAAACAAAAGGGACTAGGGTAAGAGATCCACAACTTATACCACCATGAATTATGAATCAATCGTAACTTAGACTTAGGTCGTGGATAAGGGGAGGTCGTTCTATGATCGTACCACTCTTTCAAGCTAGTACGATGACCGGAAAGACATATACAACTCACTTTCGTGCAGCGACACATCTAACGAGTCCTAAGCACAAAATCACGAAGACCGGTAACTTTCCCTTGATCGAAGGCCCAACTTTCGTGGTGCTTCCATCAATCGGGCAAAGGAAGTCATCACCCACGTTCACCTTTCGGTCCTTCGGTGGGGATTGTTCAATGAATCCTATGCTAGCTAAACATATGACTCAACATTACCGAATCCTAAGGTACCAACAAAATCACAACCAAGCCTAAAAACAACTAAACCACAATCATGGAGGAATTGAGAAGTTTCACTCAAACCCTAGAAATTAACTACTCACACATAATTAATAAAAACATAATTAAAACTAAAACTAAATACACAATTTAACCTAAAACTATGAATAAAGAAAATTAACAACTAAAACATAGAAAAACATGAACATTACATAAACACCAAAAACTACCAACTAAACAATATAAACAACTAAATCAACAACAAAATCAAGCATAAACAACTAAATTAAAACAACATAAACATGAGAAACTAAAGCATTACTAACAAGAAACAATGAAGAACTAAGTACATAAAGCAAATAAAAGCAAGTGAAGGAAAGCAAATAAAATACCTTGAGAAGAGATTGAAGAACAAGAAGAAGAGAAGCTAAGAAACTTGCATAAATTGAAGAAATAAAATGTTAATTACAAGGAAATTGAAGAAGAAAGCAACAAAATCTAACCTAAAACCCTAAGTTTAACTTCTAACATCAGCTATGGAATAAATGGGAAGAGGGGGGTATTTATACAACCCCCAAAAATTCGAGCAAAAACAGACCAAAAACACTAAATAAAAAGTGCAGTAGCGCGTCAGCGGGCGCTGAAAATGGGCCAGCGCCCGCTGCCATGAATTTTTTGGCTACTGGAAGTTTTTGACAAAAAAGCATAAGTTTGAAGAACCCCATCAGCGGGCGCTGAAAATGGGCCAGCGCCCGCTGCTATGAAAATTTTGGCCACTGGAAGTTTTTGACAAAACTCATCAGCGGCCGCTGAAAATGGGCCAGCGCCCGCTGTAATGAAAACAGGGAAGAGGGACAGCGGGCACGGAGTTATGGTCAGCGGCCGATGTTCTTCACTTTGTGCCTGTGAGGGGTCTGGCAGCTTCAGGATCGCGGCCGCTGGGAATCCATCAGCGGCCGCTGAAAGGCCTTAAGATGCTTCTTGTCTTCAGCCTAAAAATGCTCATGCCCAAAACTCATCCCAGTGGGCGCTGAGAGACTTCCGGCGCCCGCTGAGGCCTTCTTCATTGCTACTGCCTCTTCCACCATTCACCAGGACTCATCCCAGCGGGCGCTGAGGGATTTCCAGTGCCCGCTGAGGCCTTTTTTAGCACCAACAAAAGCATAGAGGACTTGTGGTTTCCTCGAGGTTCTCGGTTCGCTTCCTCGGGTTCCGAAATCAACTCGGGACCTGCAAAAAGGGAAGAAAACGCAGAAACAAGGCAAAATAGAGGAAATCACATAGAAAAAGGGGAAGGGGACTACAAGAGCAAAACTAAACTAAAAAGCCTAAAAACGCTAACGAAAGCTAAATAAAATAAGAAAATAAACTAATAAAAATTAAGAAAATAATTACCAAAATACCACTTATCAGTGTCCCATCACACTTCTTACCCGGGTGAAACTCTTTCTTGCAACCCTGACAGATCCTCGGGCCTTGACTTGGAGTTGGTCGAGCACTCTGCTGAGGCTCCGGAGTAGACTCGAACCGGGTCTTCTTAGCTGGTGTTGGAGTAGGAACCGAAGCAACCCTCTTTTTGGCCGTGTCATCATCAGAAACCGATGCCTGGACCTCTAGAGCTACCTCGTACGCCTCCTGGAAGGTTTTCACTCTGCTACTGACCACATGAACCCGGATGCGGGAATCCATCTTCTTGATGTACCTCTTGACTCGCTCAGCTTCAGAAGGCATGACTGCAGTTGCAAACCGAGAAAGCTTTGTGAACTTGTCCGTGTAGGCTTGGACGGACATGTTGCCTTGGGTGAAAGAGGGGAACTCTTCTTGCTTCTGCCATTTCAGTTCATCGAGATAGAACCGGTCTTGGACTTTCTTAGTGAAGTCCTCCCAACTCTGATCTAGGTCTGTCTCGGGATTGGCCCGCAATGTACTCCACCAATTGTCGGCTTCGCCCTTTAGGTAAAAGGTCGCAATCGAAACTCTTTCCCGCTCAAAACATGATAGGGCATCAAACATCTTCCACATTTCTCGAATCCAGTTCTCGAGAACGGTCGGGTCAGCTGTCCCATCATAGACCGGCGGACGAAGACGTGCAACCCGATCGAAGGACGACTGATTGTTCTGAGGTTGAACCGCCCTCTGTGCTAAAGTGAGAATAGCATCTTCCAGGTTCCGGCGTCGGAGTCGAGAATTGGGTCTTGGAGTCGACATTCTGTAACCAACGATTCAAGTTATTACGCCCACATAAGCACGTATTGACGTAAAAGAACGCAGAAAGCAATAAAATATCTTATCCCTGGCTTCTACCCATGGCTTCACTCACTTAAGTTTCCATTTTAGGCTAAGTTTCTCTCGTGATTCATAAAGCGCTCATCTTTCCAAGTTACTTATGGAGAAGTAACTTGAGGGTCTTAACCTATGCTCTGATACCAATTGTAATGACCCGACTTTTCTAGGCTGTCGATTTACGAAGGAAATCGACCAATGGATCATTACCAACATAAAACTTAACAATAATATCATAATTAAAGTCTAAAATTCCTTTTATTCATTAAATACTGAAACAATAATCCCAAAAGTAAAAAATTAAACTAAAATTGATCAAACATCACTAGGACCACACGACATTTTCAACAATATCATAATAATTAAATTAATTCATTAAACAATCATATAAACAATTAAATAAATCTTTTAAATTAACATTTAGCAACCAATACAACTTAAAACATGGTAAAAATCCTATTTTTCCTATTCTAACCTACTCGACACTTTTAGTGAAAAATACCAAGATTTATACTTTAAATTAAATAAATACAATTATCAATAATAAATTACATAAACTTAATAATAACCAATAAAATCATACTTTAAACATCATATCATCAAGATTGGACTAAAAAAAAATTAAAATCAATTCTTTTTATACATAAAACCACACGGCTTCTTAGGGCAAATAATATATCAAGAACAATTCCAAGATTCAATAATAACATGCTTAAATTAAAGATTAAGTTAAAGATTAGTCATAAGAATTCAAGATCAATCAAGATTAATCATAAAAATCAGATTTTTAATTCTTTAAATTACTATGAACCACTCGACATACATATAACATGAACAAAATTAATTCTTTTAAATTTAAGACTTTAATTAGAAATTAAACATTCAAGATCAACATATTAATTCAAGAAAAATAACATAAAAATAATCATGAGATACCATATACTACTCGACATTCATAGAACAAATCAAGAGCAAGATTAGACAATTTATCATGCAATAATTCAATACAACATGTAATTAAATAAATTATTTCATGCATAGAATTTATTAAAACAATTAAAGATTCATAAAGATTACATAATAATATCAAGAAAATAACATGTACAAATATCATCATATGGTTCGAACTTTTCAACCTAAACATGATACTAAACCATTCAATTTTTCCTAGTTTAATCCTAATTAATTATATAGAAAACTACCCTAATCTAAGAGAGATAGTCTAGTTACCTTAGATTAGGAAGAAAACAAAGAAAATCTCCTTTGGAGCCTTGAAATCACACGGCCAAACTAGAGGAAATATTAGGGTTTTCTTTTGAGAGTTTGAAAATAGGAAAAAGGAAATAGGAATATTGTTCCCAAATTTAATTATAAGGAAACAAATAAAATAAAATAAATAAAAAAAAAAACTAAAAAAAGGGGAGGGGGGCCGTGGTTTTGGGAGAGAGTAGGGAACGGTGAGAGTTTTTAGGTGGACTTAGTAAAGGGGGTAGACTAGGTTTAACCAATTAAAATATACTTAAAATATTATTAATTAAATAAATAGTAAAATCACCTAATTAATAATAATTAAAAAAAATAAAAAGAATACAAACTTGGCCATTACATAAGGGGGTTGGCCAAGGGGGTGGGAGTTGGGTCATAGGCCCAATTTCAGGTTAAGGTAGTGAAATATACATAAACAGTCCAAATTAAACGGGCCCTTTGGACTAAGAATAGTAAAATAATATTAATAACCTGCGAAATTTTCTAGCCCTAAATTTCGGGTTATTACATTAATAAATAACTCAAATAAGGATAAAAAGGTGAAGAAAAAAAAAAGATAAGGTAAGAGTAATTTTATCAAATACAGACAAGTTTTAATTAAAAATCGGGAAACATCGATAATAAGTTTAAAGAAGGACAAGTATTTTTAGTGTGAAGTCATTGCAAAAAATGAAAACTCCATTAATGGAGACGCACAGTACATCATCAACATCGTTACTATGAATGAACTTAGGGTCCGTTTATTAGAGCGTAAAATGTTTTCCCTGAAAACAGTTTTCCTATTTTACATCGTTTAATTTAGGTGAAAAAATAAAATGTAAAACTTTGGGTGAAAACTCATTTACACCCTATTGGAAACATTTTCCTCCAAATTTGGGAGTAAAACTTATTTTCCGTACAAGTAAACAATGGAAAACTTCTATGAAAATGAGTTTTCCAACGTAAAATGTTTTTCATGGAAAATCATTTTACATCGAAAATGTTTTACACCCAAGTAAACGGACCCTTAATTAAAACTTCAAGAATTACGAACAAAAAAAAAAAGACAATTAAACAAGCAAGTTTAAAAAAAGATACACATTGTGACATTGATAATCATAATGCAATCATTGAATTTCTATCATACTTTTTTTGAAGATGATTGAAGAAAAGATAAAAGATTGAAGAGCACCTGAGTATTGTTGATTGATTAAGAAGAAGAAATTAAAGAATAATGGAGTATTATATGTATAACAATGAAGAGAGAGAGAGATATAGAAAGGGGTTTTGAAAAACAAATTATTCATACTTGACCGTTTAATTCTGTTGCGGAATAAAAGGTCGGGGTTCCAATTTTTAACTTTTTTCCAAATAATTCTCAACATATTAAAAATATTTTCCAACTTATTCCAACATATAAATAATATGTACAAATTTTTCGGATTATAAATCACAATAAAAAAAAAATTGTTGAAAATAATACTGTATTTCCAATTTTTCAAAATATTATTATATTTAGGTAGACAACAGGGATGTATGACCCTGATTTTTCTTAATATTACATCATAATGCCATTATAATTTATAACATAAAAAATTGTACCTAGGTTGCATGAAAATAGATACCGGTAATGGTACGATACAGGTACGGGAAAACGCTAACTCAAAATTTAAGAATACGGGGACATGAGAAGATATATTAAAAAATATATATTTCTATCTATTAGATTATTAGAAATATATATAATAAAGAAGAAAAATTATTCATAAATTTTATTGTTATTATAAAGTTAATTTTAATGAATATTTGAAGATGTTCGTGATTTACACTTCACTTTTATGAACTCACTTCACACATTATAATATAAATTCTCATTCAAACTAAATATATAAGTTTTAAAAGAAGTTTATAATGTGTCCTATAAGTGTCTATGTGTCTCATAAGCGTCCATATATAACTAAAAATATTAGACACATGAGTTGGTGTGTCCGACACATATATTTAGACGTGTCCAACGAGTGTTAGTGTCTGATAAGGGTGTAAATTGGATGGTCTGGATTGGACTTGGCCAAATCTAAATCCATTCCGAAAAAAATTGGACATGAAAAATTGAGTTTGAGTCCGATTCAAAAAGATCTCGAGTCCAATCCAATCCAATCCGAATAATATGTCTCAAATCCAAATCCGATCCAATTCAAATAAATAAATTTATATATTCAAAATAAATACCATTGATAAATTATAAATGAAATTCTTTTAAGGATTTGAGCCTAGTTGTTCTGTGTGTGAAATATATATTCTTTTTTGCCAAAAAATATTGTTTGAAACCAAAGCAGGTTACTAGTTACATGTGCTTAAAAAAAAAGTCCTTAAATGTCAAAATACACCAAAATTCAACAATTCTTCACATCCTTGGCCCAAATTGAATTTTGAAAAGGCACCAAAACAAAAATTGAGAAGTAATTTTGGTGCCAAATTAAAAAAAAAATAGTCTTTATATTTTAAAATAAAATTTGGATTATAGTTTGGACTTTGGACTCCAATAGGTTAATCCAAATCCAATCCAAAAACTTTTGGACTCAAAAATTTGAGTCTAAATCCGGCCCAAATTTTTCCAATTTCAATCCAGTCCACTAAATTTGGATTGGGCTTTGGACTTTTGCAAATCTACTATTGTGTGATACATGTTGAACACGGGACACGTCACTTGTTCCTAAATTTACTAAATTTTCATTACTATCCTTCCAAAAAAAAATCATTACTAAATATTTTAGATTTACATATTTGAAGTTTAAAAGATTCCAATTTGTATTTACTACTTCTATAAATTAATTTTTGGATTTTTCGAAGTTATGCCCCTGAGTTTTTTGCCTTTTCAAGCTAAATTGTTCCCATGCTTTTTCAAACTTCTAGGCTATGCCCATCAACTTAGGTTGTTTAATTAACAGTGTCCACCCCGTTATCCCATTGTTAATCGATATGTTAAAAGGAGTTGTATTTCGTACGAAGAAAATTTTTCTCTTAAATTATAAGGTTTTAAACTAATTTTAACCCTTTATTTTTTCTATAACGGACAGGGTACTGTTAATTAAAAAACTTATGTTGAGGGGCATAGCCTAAAAGTTTTAAAAAATATGGGCATAACTTAGAAAATCGAAAAACTAACTCAGTGGCATAGCTTAGAAAAACCCTTAATTTTTTTAAATAGTTATATTGAGATATTTTTATTTTGTGCTAATTTATTGAATCCAAATTTATTGGTTTGGATATTTTAATCGAATTTATATTTTTTGGATATGCATCTAATTATCTACTATTTTTATTATTTAATTCCAAAAAAATTTATTAGCTATCCTAAAGTTCCTCAAAATTTTACACACGTTAAATATGATATAAGAGTAACCTTTCTAAAAATTTTGTGAGAAAATAAATTATTCAAGTATTTTATTCTAATTATTTAGTCATGTTATACTATTTTTCCGATCGAATTTAATAATTCATTTTGGCTATCATTACTTGGCTTTTAGAATTGATATTTTTATTAAAGGTTAAGCAGCTATTGAATTTTTGTAGGTTTGTTATAATTTATTTGTTACTTGTGGGCTAAGTAAGGTGTGATTTAAAAAATACTTCATCCGTTCCATAAAAAATGCAACAGTTTCTATTTTCGGATGTTTTAAAATAAATGCAATAAGTTTATATTTTTCTTATATGGTAAAATTTTTCTATTTAAACGATATAAATACCCTTATTAATTCTTTAATTGTCCCCATCTTTTCTCCCTCCAATTTTATAATTGTCTATACCTTATCTTACTAGTCCTTTACGGTGGGTTCTCTTCAACTTATTCGACCCGACCTGATCTAAATTGACCTGATTAAACCTATTAAAGCTAACTTGATTATAACTTATTCGACCTGACCTGACCTGATTAAACCTGATAAGTTCTGAGACCTAATAAAAACGTTGAAGAGAACGCACCCTTAATTGTCCCCACTTTTTTCTCTATTTATTTTGATCAACTACCCCTCATAAAAAATATCTAGGAGTCAGTGTCATGACAATTGTTGCTTTATTTGGAACAAATGTAGTATAATTATTTCCTTTTCTTTGCCTTATCTTTTTTAATCTGTGTTTTTTATATAAAAACTAGCTAGTATATCGACCCGGACATTACTCCGGGTTACTTTTTTTACTTAATATGTATCTATTTTCATCCTCATGTGAAAAAAGTAAAAAAATAACATCAAGTTAACTTAGAGTGAGTTTGATTCAACTTAAATAAGCAGTTATATTGTAACGACCCGGATTTTTGGGCCGTAAAATTTCGTGGAAAAATTAAGCCTTTAAACCAAAACTATCTAAATTGAGCCAAAAGACTTAATTTTGTATATGGAAGCAAGCCCAAGACCCTGTTAAGCCCTTCCTAGCCGACCCTTTTTTTATTTTATTATTTAATTTGATTTATTTACCTTTAATATCTAATTAGATCTATTTTTGAGTTAACCTAAAAACTCTACTTTTATCTCCTAAAATGTAGTTAACCAACTCCTAAAATCTAGTAGCCTCTCCTATTATCTAGTAAAGCTTACCCTATTTATATCCTAAAAACCACCCTTTGTAAACCTATTTCATTATACTAATTAAACTCAAAACAAAACCTTTTCTTTTCTCCTCTTTCTTTTCCAATGGGTCTTACGTGCTTTTGTGTGACTTACTTCGATAGGTAACTATCTCTTCTACTTAGAATAGGATTAGATTGCATAGGATGATAGGATTAGATCGTTTGTTGTTTTTGTTCATGTTTTCGTGAATTAGCCGAATGGTATAGGGTGTTTAGTTTCGATTTCTTTATTGTTATTTGAGGATTCTTGATTAACCTTTTCATGATATTATGTCCTATAATCTTTTCTTGAAATTCTTGCATGATTATATTGTTAAAGCATGAATATTTATTATGTTTCTTGAATAATTTGTAACTGTATCAATTTAAAACTTGATCTAATCATGTCGTTTCTTTTAAAAAATTTATAATAACTTCTTTACTGGATTAAATTGATGTTATAATTATTTTGTAGCTAAACTTGTCCTTTAGGGCTTCAAAATGATTGAATCGTTAAATTGTTGAATATGTCCAGAAATTGTTTTCGAATTTATTAGCCCATCTAAACAGGTCCTATTGCAATGAAAATTTAGGTGAGTATCCAGAATAGGGTAATGTAATCTGTGTTAATTTTTCGTGATTTTTGAAGTTCTTTTGCTATGTCACAAAATTCAGGAACAAACTTTAGATAAATCTGGAAATCTGGTTATTAAATTCCTTAAAAATAGTAAAAGAACTTATTTTTGTACTAAACTCTTGTGGTTTAACCCTTGAATTTGGTTTAGATGAAAGTAATAATATCCAGAATAAACGAATTCATTAATTGGTCGATCTATAATTTTATTCGGTAAAATCAGAATTGGATGGTTTGTGTAATTTATTTATTTAAATTACTTGTAGAATTTATTTGGGCTAATCCTTTATAACTTACCTAAAAATTAATATAAGGGGTGGAAAGGTAAATGTTTCGACTTGGGTATTCTTTTGTCAAAAGCTATAAGTT
Organism: Salicornia ramosissima; assembly: GCA_951394345.1. Lineage (NCBI taxonomy): Eukaryota > Viridiplantae > Streptophyta > Magnoliopsida > Caryophyllales > Amaranthaceae > Salicornia > Salicornia ramosissima. Next base: position 41,405,621 of record OX596232.1, read on the forward strand.
TGTGTATTTGATTACTTAAGTTCTAGTGAAGATGTTTTCTTGTGATATGCGTTGTATAAATTGTTGAACCTGTTAATAAATAATGGTATGATGATTTGATGGCTTGATGCGTGATGATGATGATTGTGTGATCTTGTTTGATGTTTTACTTGGAGTCTTTTGAGTCTTGTCGAGTCGAGTCGTGTCGAGTGGTTGAAGACCGTGCGTCTATCGGTTTATCGGTGGTAAATTGAGCGGGTATATCGGTTCATCGGTAATGAATCATGCGAGGCAAGTTTTGTGTGATTGGTTGAGAGTCAGATTCCTGTCAAATGGTTAAAGATCGTGCGTCTATCGGTTTATCGGTGATAAACTGAGCGGGTCTATCGGTTCATCAGTGATGAATCGTGCGGGGCAAGTCCTTTTGTGTTAGTCTTGTTATCGGCTGTACATCGAGCGTTGTCTTGATGTTGAATTTGTAATCTTGCGAGTTGTACTTGGAAGTGCGTTTGCTAATCTGACGAGAATGATTTTATTTTAGTTGACTGTTATGTTCCGCTACAACTTCTGATGATTGAACTTGTAACCTATGGTCGATGTCATTTATGTGTTCTAACACTATTCTTCTATGTAATGTGGTCCTACTTCTAAGTACGACAGTCTAGTTACTCACCACTGATGGTGGACCCCCAATTCTATTTTGCAGGTAAGCAAGATAGAGGCTAGAAGCGGGCTGAGTTGGTCGAGCGTCTAGGCCCCTGTTTTCTTTTCTTGCTTTTTCAGTTAGTTTAATTTCTAGTTTTTAGGACTTGATTTGGGTTTAGTTTAACATTATGTATTTGGGATTCCATTATTTTTAATAATAAGTACTATTTCCATGTGATTTAGTTATTTTCTTGCTTTATAAATCAATTGGTAACTATTTGTTTACGACGTTATCACTAATAACGTCATTGTTAGAATGCGGGATTTACAGTTGGTATCAGAGCTCTAGGTTAATCCCGAGTTTACTTCTTCATAAGTAAATTGTGAGTTGAGTGCTTTATGTAATGAAGAGTGTAATTTAGATCACAAAACCCTGAAACAATAGTGTGAGTAACTTTGGGTAGTAACCTGGGTTAGGAATAATTTTATTCTCTAGTTCCTAAGTTTCTTGTGTTGTTGTGTTCTTTGTTTATGTGTTATGTGTGCTTCCTGATGAAATTTTGAGGACGAAATTTTCTTAAGGAGGGGAGACTGTAACGACCCGGATTTTTGGGCCGTAAAATTTCGTGGAAAAAATTAAGCCTTTGAACCCAAACTATCTAAATTGGGCCAAAAGACTTAATTTTGTATTTGGAAGCAAGCCCAAAACCCTGTTAAGCCCTTCCTAGCCGACCGTTTTTTTTATTTTATTGTTTAATTTGATTTATTTACCTTTAATATCTAATTAGATCTATTTTTGACTTAACCTAAAAACTCTACTTTTATCTTCTAAAATCTAGTAAACCAACTCTTAAAATCTAGTAGCCTCTCCTATTATCTAGTAAAGCCTACCCTATTTATATCCTAAAAACCCACCCTTTCTAAACCTATTTCATTATACTAATTAAACTCAAAACAAAAACTTTTCTTTTCTCCTCTTTCTTTTCCCACGGGTCTTAGGCGTGCTTTTGTGTGACTTGCTTCGATAGGTATCTATCTCTTCTACTTAGGAATAGGATTAGATTGCATAGGATGATAGGATTAGATCGTTTGTTGTTTTTGTTCATGTTTTCGTGAATTAGCCGAATGGTATAGGGTGTTTAGTTTCGATTTCTTTATTGTTATTTGAGGATTCATGATTAACCTTTTCCTTATATTATGTCCTATAATCTTTTCTTGAAAATCTTGCATGATTATATTGTTAAAGCATGAATTTTCACTACAAGATTTCGCGTTTCTGCCGTCTGCCTTTTAACGTCCGCCTTATGAACGGACGTTAAATTCAATTTAACGTCCGCCTTTAAGTTTAACGTCCGTCATAACAGACGTCTTATAATTGGTAACGTTAATAATTTAAAATTGAAATTAACGTCCGTTTTTTAAGAAATAACGTCCATTGCAGACGGAAGTTAAAAACACGGAAAATAAAGAGTTTTAAGTCGTTTTGTTAACGTCCGCCAGACAAGAGTTAACGTCCGTCACCAGGTGCACGTTAAAATTCGAACTATTTTCAGAACCAGAATATCTTCACTGACTTCATTTGTTCACAAACCAACAAAAAAACCTAACTCTCTCTTTTTACTTCACCGTCTTCTCTCCGACGAGCACCGGTCTCCAGCCTAGCACGCCGCCTCGCCAACGTCGAGCACCAACCCAGCCACTAGCACGCCTCCTCGCCGACGCTGTAACCTGCATTTGCTTCTCTAGGTTGAAACCCTAATTCTAAATTCCATGCATTAAGGTTGATTTGAAGTTTGAATTTGAGTAAAAGAAGTACAAGGCAAACCCTAGCTCTATTTTGAAGGTAAATTTACGCATTTTGTTTGAATTTTATGTTGAATTTTGATTTTTATGTTGAAAATAGATGTTGAATTTTGGGGTTGAATTTTGGTTGAATTTTAGGTTGAATTTTGAATTTTATGTTGAATTTTGATTTTTATGTTCAATTGTATGGTTAATTTGTTTAGAGTTTTGGGTAGAGTTTTATAGAATTTTAGGTTGATTTTATGTTGATTTTGTTTAGAGTTTTAGGTTGATTTTTATGGTTTCTTTGTTTAGAGTTGTGAATTATATGCTTATTTTATTTATTGTTTTAGGTTGAATTTATGCTTCTTTTGTTTAGAATTTAGGTGTTTTAATTTTATGCTTATTTTTTGTAGAGTTTTTGGTAGAATTCTATATATGGATGATTGTTTAATGTTATTGGTTGTTGTATTGTTTTTGGTTTTAATTTTTTTTGTATTGGTGTTAGGTGTATAAGTTATTGTTTATAAAAAATTTATAATAAACCTTTGTATGGGATGTTATGCGAAGCATATAATAATTATGTTGCGGCTAGTGGTATACTAAATTATTCTAATCTAACTTTAACTACATAAGTATCAACTTAAAGAAATAAATATAATTATTTGAAAGGATTTTATAATAGATTTTATTTATACAAACTTGGTTTAAAAAAGTTAAGTATATGTTTATTTGTAATTCATCACTTTAAGTAGCTTTTATAATACAATTTCAATGACTCTTAATCTTAGTTGTGTAGAATTTTTTAAACATGAGATGGAATGAACGTCGTTGGACGATGTACCAAAGATTAAATGGGCGTCGCCTTAGAAATGAATTTATAGAAGGGGTCGATGGGTTCGTCGACTTTTGCCTACAACATCCCGCTTATAATGACAATGATAAGATAAGGTGTCCTTGCTTTCGTTGTCGTAACAAGCGTTATTTGGATGTGGACATGGTCAAAGTACATTTGTATAGTAAGGGTTTTACTCCGAATTACTATGAATGGAAATTCCATGGTGAGTCAGATATAGGGCCCTCCTCTTCGGTTCAATCAAACCCATATCGAGATATGGTTGTTGATGCTCTTGGAAATGAACAAGATGACACGTCGTCGGAAGGACGAAATTCAATTGAAGAAGAACCGAATGATGAAGCCATGAAGTTGTTTGACCTTCTTGAGGAAGCTGAGGATTCTTTGTTTCAAGGGAGTAAGATGTCCGTGCTGGAAATGACTTCAAGAATTATAAGTTTGAAGTGTGAATAAAATTTGCCACATAGGTGCATGGACGCATTTGCTTCTTTGTTGAATGAATCAATGCCAGAAGACAATATAATGGGTAGAACCTTTTATGACACGAAGAAGGTTCTTAAGGGCTTGGAACTTCCTCATAAGAGGATACACACATGCCCTAGAGGTTGTATGTTATTTTGGAAGGACGATGATGTTTTAGATAAGTTTAGTGTATGTGGAGCTGATAGGTATATAAGAAGACTTCCAAGGGCAATCTTATTCCCGCAAAAGTGCTAATATACTTTCCCATCACACCGAGGTTGCAAAGGTTGTTTGCAACAAAGAACATTGCCAGGGAAATGACATGGCACGCCAAGAATTCTCGGGTGGAAGGCACTTTAGCACATCCAAGTGACAGTGAGGCTTGGAAGCACTTTGACAAAACTTTTCCTGAATTTGCATCCGAGCCTAGGAATGTTAGACTTGGTCTGTGCACCGATGGTTTTTCTCCACATGGTAAATTTGGACAACAATAATCATGTTGGCCTGTCATTCTTACACCGTACAACTTGCCTCCATCAATGTGTATGAGGAAGCCGTTTAGGTTTCTTTCTTTGCTCATCCCCGGTCCTAAAAATCCAAAGGGAAACTTAGATTTATATATGCAACCTCTAGTTGAAGAGTTGAAGCAGCTTTGGCATGTTGGGTCAATGACTTATGACACGTCACGGAAGAAAAATTTTAACCTTCGTGCGGCCCTCATGTGGATTGTTAACGATTTTCCAGCTTATGGTATGTTGTCTGGGTGGTCTACCGCTGGAAAAAAGGCATGTCTGTACTATATGGAGAAAAGCAAGGCATTTTGGCTAGATCATGGCGGTAAGGTGATGTGTTTCGATTGTCATTGACAATTTCTCCCTTTCGATCACTCATTTCGAAAGAACAAGACTGCTTTCTGTAAGAACAAAGTTGAAAATGACTTGGCTCGACATATAATGTCTGGTGACGAACTGTGGCATGGTGTGAAAGACTTGCCCAAAGCAACTGATAGTCCCGAGGCACTAAACATGATCAAGAAGCAGAAAAAGGGATGGTTTAAACAGAGTATTTTGTGGGAACTTCCATATTGGAAGGATTTGCTTATGCGTCACAACTTAGATGTCATGCACATTGAGAAGAACTTTTTTGAACAACTTATTAACATTGTCATGGACGTCAAAGGACATACTTCAGACAACATAAATACAATAAAGGACATTGCACGTTTATTTAAGCGCCGACCATTGGAGCCGGTTGACGATACAAATGGTAAGCAGACAATGCCCAAAGCACCTTATACACTTGACAAGAATCAGAAGAAGGTGTTATGTGAGTGGGTACGAGATTTGAAGTTTCCAGATGGGTTTGCATCAAACTTAAGTAGGTGTGTAGATCTTCGAGCATGTAAGCTGCATGCAATGAAGAGTCACGATTGTCATGTATTCATGGAGAGGCTATTGCCAGTTGGTTTACAAGAGTTGCTTCCGTTACATGTGTGGAAGGCAGTGACAGAAATCAATCAGTTTTTTTGGGACTTGTGTGCTGTAATAACCCGAAATTTAGGGCCAGAAAATTTCGCGGTTTATTTATATTATTTTATTATTTTAAGTCCAAAAGGCCCGAATTTTTGGACTGTTTATTTTTTTATTTCGTCGATCTTATCCGGGAACCGGGTCCCATGACCCGTATTTAATCCCTCTTGGCCGACCCCTTATGTTATGCCAAGGGTATTTTTTTTTCTTTTTAATTTGTTAATTTATTAAGTAATTTTATTATTTAATAATTGACCTTTTAATTAGTTTTGAATTATTATATCTAATCTAACCATCCCATACTAAGTCTTCCTAATTTTCTCCCATCCCCCTATTTCCCCTCTAACCTCACGGCACCCTTAACCATTTTTTTATTTTTTTTATTTTCTTTTTGGTTCCTTATAATTAAATAGGGAACACCACTCCTAGCCTTTTTACCTATTTTCAAAATTCACAAAAGAAAAACCCTAACTTTCTCTAAGCCTTAGCCGTGTGATTTTCGAGTATCAAAGGGTGATTTTTCTTGTTTTCTTTCCTATGCTAAGGTAACTACACTATCCCTCTTAGATCAGGGTAGTTTTCTGTATAATTAATTAGGATTGAACTAGGAATTTTGAATGATACAGTATCATGTTTAGGATGGTAATTTCGGACCATGTAAAATTATATTCATGTTGTATTCTGGTTATATTTGTGTAATCTTGATGAATCTTTAGTTGTTTTATTAATTTTATGCATGTATTAATTTGTTTAATTATGTACTTTTATTGAATAATTGTATGATAAATTATTGAATTTTGTTCTTGAATATTTGGATGATTTTCGAGTGACATGAAACAGTAAAGGAAATTAAAAATATAATTTTTATTATTGAATCTTGATAATTCTTGAACTAGTATTAGTAATCTTTAATTAAATCTTTAATGATATTCTTGTATTTCCGTGTTGCATAAATTTCAATCAATGACCTTGTATGATAATCTTCCAAAGATCATAATTTCTTGATTCTTTTACCATCTTGTTCTATGCGTGTATGAGCATTATTAAAGCATGAACTTTGAATTTTTTTTATTTGATGATCCTGCAAAAGCATTTGCACCGTTTGTTTCTTTAAGTGTTGATGCAAGTTTTGTGATTAAAAGGTTGACTTATTATGTTATTGATGATGACACATGAAGTGGTAATGCTAAGCATGATATTGTTGAATCTTGAAATTAAATCTTGATAATTTAGTGTTTAAAGCATAATTTACTATTTTATTATTAAGTTCTATGATTAATTATTGATGATTGTATGTAAGTAATTTAAAGTATAATTTTTGGTACTTTAATCATGAAATGTCGAGTGATATAGAAGGAGAAAAATAGGATTTTTATCATGTTTTAAGATTTATTTGTTGCTAAAATGTTAATTTAAACGATTTATTAAATTGTTTATATGATGATTTAATGAATTTATTTAATTATTATTGTGTAAGTGGAAATGTCGAGTGGTCCAATTAAGTATTGAACAATTTTGGTTTAATTTTTGACCTATAATAATATTAGAAGGTAATTTTAAGAATTAATATATTTAAAGGAATTAAAAGGAATTAATAGGGATAAGTTGTAATATGAAGGAAAGTAACAATATTAATAAAAGGAAGGTTATAATATGATATGAACTAGTGGTCTCAAGATGCTCTTTAGAAAAGATGATATGAACTAGTGGTCTCAAGATGGCCTTTAGAAAAGATGATATGAACTAGTGGTCTCAAGATGGCCTTTAGAAAAGATGTTGTGAATTAGTGGTCTCACGATGGCCTCTAGATACGATGATTGATAAATAGTGGTCTCACGATGGAATTTAGAAAAGACAAGATACGATACGGACGCCCATTTGATGATACACGAGTCATCAGATCGGGTTAAGTCGAAGCCACTGCCCTACTACGGTCTCTGGGAAGTTCTGGATCTTAAGATATGTAGTCGTCTAAGTAGTAGTACACGAGCTGCTATTTAGGGGTTATGGCCATAGCTTAGGCTTAGTTCTTGCAAAGGAGGGCTACGGGTTGAATACACCAGTTCACCCCGGCATGTTTTAGGAAAGTTGAGGTGCACACGGGATCCTCAACGAGCATAATGACCGGTCCAATAAGATGGTTAAAAGAAGGCTTTATGGGTGAAATGTGATAAGATAAGTATTTCACGGGAAGGATTCTGTTATATGTGTATATATATGAATTATCGTGTGTTTATGTATTAATTTTGTAATATTAAGTCTTCCGCTGCATACGTCTGGTAAGTCTGTATTTACATGTATTTGAGTGTATGTTGTACGTGTATTTACATGTATTATGTATAAGTGTTTTGGTCTGTATTTCTATATGTATTGTATCCGTATTTTGTATGTATATTTGTACGTATTGGTACTCGTATTTTATACGTATATGGTATGTATTCCTAACCGTATTTTGCAGGTATTTTATATGTATTGTACTCGTATTTTATACATATATTGTATGTATTTCTAACCGTATTTTGCAGGTATTTTATACGTATTGTGATCGTATTTTATACGTATTTGTATACGTATTTTCTACGTATTTTTCTACGTATTTTTCTATGTATTTCTGTACGTATTTCCATGTGTTTTTGTATGATTTTCCTGGTTGATTCTATGCTATTATATGGTTAGCGGTCCCTCATTTAAGCGGGACAACCTAGTTACTCGCCACTGACGGTGGACCCCCCCCATTTCAAGTGATGATGCAGACGCATAAGTGGGCTCTCATATGGTTCGGGTTGAGTGTTGATGTGATCAGTAGAGTGAACCAGAGTCTAGTTTATGTTTCCTTTTCATATTGGTTTAGTTTTTCCCAGTCTGTTGGGAAGATACAGTTTTATGGTGTATTTAAGTATTTATTTATAGACTTTTGGGATTATTGTTTCAGTATTTAATGAATAAAAGGAATTTTAGACTTTAATTATGATATCATTGTTAAGTTTTATGTTGGTAATGATCCATTGGTCGATTTCCTTCGTAAATCGACAGCCTAGAAAAGTCGGGTCGTTACATGTGCGCCCACCATCAAAGTGAGCGAGATGGAACGCTTACATAAAAACATACTTGAGATCATATGCAAGCTTGAAAAAATCTTTCCTCCATCATTTTTCAACTCAAGGGAGCATTTGCCCGTTCACTTGCCTTATGAGGCAAAAATTGCTGGTCCCGTTCAATATATGTGGATGTACCCTTTCGAAAGGTAATTCAACTTTATTAACTTTTATCTAGAACCTATTATTATTTTACACAAATTAACTATGCTTATGTCATTGATAGGTTTCTTAACCATTTGAAGCGTAAAGTGGGAAAAAAAGCACATGTTGAAGGTTCAATATGCAACGCTTACCTAACTGAGGAGATAGCAAACTTTTGCTCCAACTACTTTCAACCTGGCGTTGACACTAAGTCAAGGGATTTAGGAAGAAATGTCAATCCAGATGTGGATACCCAACATGATCCTAATCTCCCCGAGATGTTTAGGGAAGATTGTGGTTGACCTACAACAAATGGTCAGAAACGTTGGTTGTTGGACAAGGAGTATGACAGAGCACATCTTTATGTGCTTGCAAACAGTGGCATCCTAAGTGATTATGAAAGGTAAGTTGTTCAAACGTAGACAAGGGGTTTATTTATTAACATTTATTGTTTTATGACTGACTTGAATTGGATATATATTATTATGAAAAGGCAATTTGAGGAGCACATTGTTCATTCAAAACCCAATATAATTAGGGATCAAGTATGGAGCAAATGCGAAGCTGATTTCCCTGAATGGTTCAAGGAACATGTGAGTTTTGTCAAATTATTAAAATACAAAATAAATAAGACTTTTTGTCATATCAAGTAAGTCAAGTGTACTATGCACCTTATCCTAGTCTGAAGAGGGATAAAATGCAATGGAAGGCTGTATTTAAAACAAAAGGCTCGGTCAGATATTGATGCCCCGGTGGATTTGGAAGTATTGCAAGAGGACACAACCGATGCTCCCGCTCTACTTTGTGCTCTGGATGAGATTCCTGATTATGATGGTGTTCATGATGAAAACGACGATGAGATAGTTGTATTCGACGCTTAAAGTTCTGAATCTGAAAAGGACACTAATGACAGCAATGATGCGGGTGATGAATTTAGTGACGATGACGAAGAGGAGGAGGATGATTTTGATGTGTTCCAGACATTTTAGTTATTTTGTGTTATGTTTTTCATTAAACATTTTACATTGCAATGACAATTTAACTTATTGTAATTTCACTTATTAATATGTATTAAAATTTATTTATTGTAATTACACATTTGTAAATTTATGTTTATGTCATTTAATATAATTTAAAATAATTTCATGTCATGATAATAATATTTGTTCTTATTTCATTACATTGTTCTAATATTAATAATTTATTATTTTATAACATGTTGCATGCAGATGTCTTCTCGTGGAGGTGGAAGAAGAGGCGGAGGTAGTAGATCTAAGGGTGGTGGAGGTAGATCTACACCTACAGAAGAAGGAGAGTCTACACCTATACCTCATGAAGAATATGCTGGTTTGGGGGCGGAAGAAGAAGATGATGACAACGATCACGAGTCCTTGGGTGAGGATACACCTCCTTTGCAAGGCTTGAAGGAGTTGGATCCTGAAGGACTTTGGTATGTTAAGTTTAGAATATTTAGTCTATTTGGTTTTAGTTTGCATATGTAATATTGTTGCTGAAAACATGATATTTTTAACAATTTTTGTTTGCAAGGTTTAATGATTCCACAGTAGCACGATCCATCACTGACGGCATCAAGAAGTATTTTGAGAAACCGTGGAGGAACTATTCAATGGTCGATAACGCAACCAAAGATAAGTGGTACAATGTTTTCAAGGTACGATCGAAAAAATCTTTTAATTAGTTGTATTATAATTCATTTAAAACTTAAATTATTTATTTTTATGGTTTTGCAGGATTAATACAAATGAAAAGCAGAGATCGAAACTGAGGTTAGGAGGGGCTTTGATAAGAAAGCCGGAACTCGATTGAAGGACATACACAACTATGTCACGAAGAAGAAGAAAGGAGTCCCACCTGGGTGGATATCTTTGGACGTCCACAAGCAGATGATGGAGAATGCAAAGGATCCTACCTACTAGGAAATTCTGTAAAGGCAAAGAAAAATAGGGCAGGTGGTGATCTGAGCAAGCCCGTACCCCCCTCTCATTGTCAGGGATCTATGTCATCAGCGCTGCGTGCACGTAAATTGGTAAGTATGTTGCTAAAATAACGTATAGTAGTGTCATTTTCTTCAAAAGTTAATCAAAATTCTATATATATGTTTCCGAAGGCCGCCAAAAGTGGAGGAAGGCTACCCACTGCTGCAGAGTTGTACCTAGATACGCATTCTCGAGATGAGGCTGGCAAGGGGAAGGTAGTAGTAAGTGATCGAGCGAAGCGTGTTCTGGTAAGTATTCAGGTCACATATATGTTTTAGAACATGCATGTAGCTATTTATCGTTCTGAAATGCCTTTAACGTGACCTAAACCATGCCAATGAGTGTTGATATATTCACTTATATGTTTTAGAACATGCACGTAGCTTGAAATCATGAAATGACTTGATTAGATTGAAATTGGGTAATAAAACACTCCAAAACGACCCAAAATGGCCGTTTTGGCTACTTATCGTTCCGAAATGTTTTTAATGTGACCTAAACCATGCCAATGAGTGTTGATCTATTCACTTATATGTTTTAGAAAATGCACGTAGCTTGAAATCATGAAATGACTTGATTAGATTGAAATTGGGTAATAAAATGCTCCAAAACGACCCAAAATGGCAGTTTTAGCTACTTATCGTTCCGAAATGCTCTTAACGTGACCTAAACCATGCTAATGAGTGTTGATTTATTCACTTATATGTTTTAGAACATGCACGTTGCTTGAAATCATGAAATGACTTGATTAGATTGAAATTGGGTAATAAAACGCTCCAAAACGACCCAAAATGGCCGTTTTGGCTACTTATCGTTCCGAAATGCTCTTAACGTGACATAAACCATGCCAATGAGTGTTGATCTATTCACTTATATGTGTTAGAACATGCACGTTGCTTGAAATCATGAAATGACTTGATTATATGTTTTGCACGTATCTCAATGTTTGCAGGAGAGTTATGAAAAAAATCTTGCTGAATGTGAAGCAAGTGGTGTCAAAAAGACCCCGAATGAGGTTTTTTTGACACAGTTGATGGTAGGAAAAGGGGCAAAGTCGCTGGATTGGGGAGTAGTGCAGACATGTACTATAAGAGACAAAGTCGAGCGAACAACTCTTCAAACACTCCTTCCGCAATAGATCAATTGAATAACTGACTTGCTGATATAGAACGGGAGAGAGATGAGGAAAAACAGAAGGTGACCGAGATGCAAAATTTGCTAGAGTTGTACGGCAATGTCTTAAGCGAATGTAGCGGTGTAGACATGTCTCAGTTTCGGCGGCCACCGGGCGGCGGCCCAGATGACGGTTCAGGGGCCAGCGGAACATGTGCAACTTAGCTAGGTTTACTTTCTTTTTTTTATTAGTATTTGAAAAATATTACTAACAACTTTGTATAAATATTAATTGTATTAGATTGGATTGGTATTATATGAAATATTAATTAGTAAAAACTTTGTATGAAAAATTATGAATGGATATTTATAATATGCAATGGAACAGGTATTTGTATGAATGAAGCAGATAGATAGTCAACGAATGGAAAAACGTGTGAATTGCACGGATGAAGCAAATAATTATAAATTATGAATGTAATAATTATATTTAAATATAATATTGAATATTATTAATTCAAATTAATAAAATAAAATAATTAGCGTCCGTCAATTGATATATTACGTCCGCCTTAGAAGTGAACTTGAAAGTGGTGTCAAGGAACTTAATGTCCGCTTTAATTAAATAAAGCGGACGTTAATTTAAAAATAACGTCCGCTTTTAAGGCGGACATTAATATTAGATTAACCTCCGCTTATGGCGGACGCAATAATAACGTCCGCCATAAACGGACGCTACTCACATTAGGCGGACGTTAGATATTACGTCAGTGGTATAACGTCTGTTGGTGGACGTTAAATATCTTAACGTCCGCTATCCGCTAATTTAACGTCCGCTTATGGCAGACGTTAAAAACACGGAATGTTGTAGTGTTTTATTATGTTTCTTGAATAATTTGTAACTATATGAATTTAATATTTGATCTAATCATGTCGTTTCTTGATAAAAAATTTATGATAAATTCTTTACTGGATAAAATTGATATTATAATTATTTCGTAGCTAAACTCGTCCTTTTGGGCTTCAAAATGATTGAATCTGTTAAATTGTTGAATCTGTCAAGAAATTGTTTTCGAATTTATCAACCCATCTAAACAGGTCCAATTGCAATGAAAATTTAGGTGAGTATCCAGAATAGGGTAATGTAATCTGTGAAAATATTTCGCAATTTTTGAAGTTCTTTTGCTACGTCACAAAATTCAGGAACCAACTTTAGATAAATCTGGAAATCTGGTTATTAAATTCCTTAAAAATAGTAAAAGAACTTATTTTTGTACGAAACTCTTGTGGTTTAACCCTTGAAATTAGCTTAGATGACAGTAATAATTTCCAAAATAAAAGAATTCATTAATTGGTCGATCTATAATTTTATTCGGTAAAATCCGAATTGGACGGTTTGTGTAATTTATTTATTTAAATTACTTGTAGAGTTTATTTGGGCTAATCCTATATAACCTACCTAAAACTTAATATATGGAGTTGAACGGTAAATGTTTCGACTTGGGTATTCTTTTGTCAAAAGCTATAAGTTTGTGTATTTGATTATTTAAGTTATAGTGAAGATGTTTTCTTGTGATATGCGTTGTATGAATTATTGAACTTGTTGATGAATAATGGTATGATGAATTGATGGCTTGATGCGTGATGATGATGATTGTGTGATCTTGTTTGATGTTTTACTTGGAGTCTTTTGAGTCTTGTCGAGTCGAGTCGTGTCGAGCGGTTGAAGACTGTGCATCTATCGGTTTATCGGTGATAAAAAGCGGTTCTATCGGTTCATCGGTGATGAATCGTGCGGGGCAAGTTTTGTGTGATTGTTTGAGAGTCAGAGTCATGTTGAACGGTTAAAGATCGTGCGTCTATCGGTTTATCGGTGATAAACTGAGCGGGTCTATCGGTTCATCGGTGATGAATCGTGCGGGGCAAGTCCTTTTGTGTTAGTCTTGTTATTGGTTGTAGACCGAGCGTTGTCTTGATGTTGAATTTGTAATCTTGTGAGTTTTACTTGGAAGTGCTTGTGCTAATCTGACGAGAATGATATTGTTTTAGTTGACTGTTATGTTCCGCTGCAAATTCTGATGATTGAACTTGTAACATGTGTTCGATATCGGTTATGTATTCTAACCCTGTTCTTCTATGTAATGTGGTCCTACTTTTAAGTAGGACAGTCTAGTTACTCGCCAGTGATGGTGGACCCCAAATTCTATTTTGCAGGGTAGCAAGATAGAGGCTAGAAGCGGGTTAAGTTGGTCGAGCGTCTAGGCCCCTGTTTTCTTTTCCTGCTTTTGCAGTTAGTTTAATTTCTAGTTTTTAAGACCTGATTTGGGTTTAGTTTAACCTTTTGTCTTTGGGATTCCATTATTAATAATAATAAGTACTGTTTCCATGAGTTTTAATTATTTTCTTGCTTTATAAATCGATTGGTAATTACCTGTTTACGACGTTATCACTAATAACGTCGTTGTTAAAACGCGGGTTGTTACATATATACTTATTTCACAAACTTTAGATCAGATAAAATCATAAAAATTCATATCAAATAAAAAAATTAGGGAAATTCTATTTGGTAGTCTTGTACTTTCAATTTTTCTATGTGGTGTCCAACTATTAAATTTTTCACACAAAGTGACCTTGAACTTTTTAATAATGCACATAGTGGTCTTAGAAATCAAATTTATGGCTAAATATCATCTATCATGACTAATTTATTAACTAAATAACCCTTAGATCTGAATTTACTAACCTAGCCCTAGTTAATTTTTTCCCAGCCATTCTAAAATGGGAGACCTTCTTCTACTTCCTTCATTTACCTTGACAAAACATAAAAAAAAAATGTTGACACCCTCAAGTGCTACACGAAAGTGCTGATACACTTAAATTCTGAAAGAATTAATTTTATACATTTCTTATTGTTACCAATTTTGTGACTTAAAATTGCTGCAAATTTGTCTGTTAATTGATTTCTTGTTTTTTATAATTATCAACATTTCGTTGTTGCCTAAAATAATGCTACCATTCTTAATGCTGCTACACGAAAGTGCTGATATTCTTTCAAGGTTGAAGCTACTTCACCCAATTGCAATTGCTGCCTGTTTTTGTAATACCCCGAAATTTCTGGATATTTTAAATTTTTCATAATTAATTAAATATATAATTAATTGACTATTTAATTGATTATTATTTAATTAATTATTAACTTTATTTGTAGCAGTCCAGTTATTTTTAATCCTGGCCCGAACTTTTTTTTATTTTATCTTGCCAAAACCTGAGCCCAATTATTCCCTTTGATTTATGTGTTACACAGTTTCCCCTTTCATTCTTTTCTTGTTTCTTTAATTTCTTTTATTCAATATTATTATTAAACCTTTATCTATTTTGACCTTTCCAAAAATCCTATTTTTATTCTTGCTCTCAAATTTTTTTTTCTACTAAATTTTAGGAACTCTTAACCCTTTTTCCCTTCAATATTTTCGGTCACCCCATCTTTTCTTGTTGATTAATTTCTTTAATTTGTTCTACCCTATATATTAAATGTTACATCTATTTTGATCCATTCTAGAAAAACCCTATTTTTATTACTCTTTGCTTACTAAATTATAGTAAACCTAGACCCTTATTTTCTTTTCATTTTACACAGCCAATAGGAAGAACTACAACAACCAATTTCTTTATTTATCATCCTTCAAAGATCAATCATTAAAACTATTCCTAACCCTTTTCTATTGCTTCAACCCTTAAAGATTGATCAAGAACCTTAAAGAAACCTTAAAGAACACAAAGAAATCGTTAACCTTGGTGATTATTCGAACCATATCATTCCTTCAAAGGTAATTGGATTGCTTTTACTTAATCTTTAGGATAGATTAGTTTCATAGTTTTTAGAATATGGTTTGGAATTGTTTAGAACAATGTAGGATTGCTTAGAATTAGTATCATGTTTAGGATTGAAATTTTTCGAATGATATGATGAATATTATGATGTTATTTTCTTGATTTCTTTATGTAAATTTGATGAATCTTGATTATTTAAATTATTAATTAAAGTCTTAAATTAAAAAGAATATTTTTGTTCTTGTTGTTCTAAATTGTCGAGTCACTTAGAATAATTCTAGGGAGTTTCTTTACTGTTTCATTATGAATCATGATTTATTTCGTGGCAAAATTCGTCCTTTTTCTTGCTTGAATAATTTAATCTTTCAAACCGGTAAAACTGTCCAGATTTAGTTTATGAATTTATTAAGATACTTAATCAATTCGGATGGCTACGAAATTTTAGGTGGAAGTCAGTAATAGTGTTTTACAGCTTGTGTTAAATTTTCGTAATTTTTAAAGTTCGTTTGCTATGGCAGAAAAATCTGAAACTGATTACAGCCTAATCTGATTTGTTAGTTATAAAATCCCTTAAAAATAGTAAATCACGTTATTTTTGGACGAAATTTATGCAAGTTAAACCTTGAACCTATATTTAGCTTCCATCAAAATTTCCAGATTATTCGAGACCCTTAGACGGTTGTTCTTAATTTAAATCTTTAAAAATCAGATTGTGTAAAATAGGGTGATTGAATTATTAAAACATGTTATTATTAATTCTTGAAATGTTCTTGATATATCTTGGCCTATAATTTCCGTGTGATGTTATACAGTTAAAGGATTAACTTTTGATCTTGTTCTTGATTAATCTTGATGTCTTGATGTTGTTGCATAATTTATTTATTTATTAGGTTAATTTATTTAATTATTGATAAAGGTATTTAATTAATTTAAAGTGTTAATTTTGGTATTATTTCTCCAAAATTTCGAGTGATGTGAAATATGGAAAATAGGATTTTTATCATGTTTTAGGTAACTTATGTAGCTAATTGTCATTTTATATGATTTATTGAAATGTTTATATGATGATATGATGAATTTATTTAATTATTATTTTTTTGATTAAAATGTTGTGTGGTCTCATATTTTATTTGATCCATTTTAGTTTAACTTTTGACTTACAATATTATTAAAAGGTAATTTTAGGAAGCATTATAATTAAAGGAATTAATAGGGATAAGTTGCAATACGAAGGAAAGTAACAACATAATTATTACCATTAAAAGGAATTAATAGGGATAAGTCGCAATATGAAGGAAAGTAATAATATGAATAAAGGAAGGGTTATGGGTAAAATATGACAAGATAAGTATTTCAGGGGAGGGTTTCCTTTGTATATGTGTATAGTATGAATTTCGTGTATTTGTGACTGTATGGTATACGTATATTGTATGTATTTCTAACCGTATTTTGCAGGTATTTTATACGTATTGTATACGTATTGTTATACGTACTTTGTACGTATTTTTGTACGTATTCCGTATGTATTTTTGTACGTATTTTTGTACGTATTCCGTATGTATTTTTATACGTATTTTTGTACGTATTCCGTATGTATTTTTGTACGTATTCCGTATGTATTTTTGTACGTATTTCGTATGTATTTTTTGTACGTATTTTCGTACGTATTCCGTATGTATTTTCGTACGCATTCCTTATGTATTTTTGTACGTATTTCCAAGTATTTCCGCATTATTTTTCCGCATGATGTTGGTCATTTTCGAGTGGTATAAGTTTAGTTTGGAGTTTGAGTCAAGTTAAGATGAACAAGATTGGATTAGAAGTTAAGCTATGACGATAAGGAATTGAATTGAGGATTGGAATAGAACAGAACAGAATTGAATTGAATTGAAAAGATGATTAACTATGAAGTGACCACCTATCTAGTGGCTCATGTGCCATGAACATAGGTATAGTCGAAGCCACTGTCCTATCTTCGGATTGGGGACAGTTCTTGATCCCAATGCTTGGGGAGTAGATCCTTGTGGTTGACCCGGCATGAGCAAGGAAAGTTGGGGGGAGTAGATCTTCGTGGTTGACCTCTTACGAGCATATGACTGGTCACAGATTAGCACCTGATTGGGAAAGAACAGAAAAGAAGAGTCGTTGATGAGGATTAGAAGTCTAGAATTGGTTGAGCTGAGCTGAAGGTCTTGTTAAGGATGACTTGTATGATTGTTTTCCGCTGCGTACTTGATGTGATTGCTTGTTGACTTCTTTGCATGATGACTTGTTCGACAATTCAGATGATTTGTTCTGATTCTTATGTTTCTAATTGTGTTCTACTGATTAAGTAGAACAATCTAATTACTCACCACTGACTGTGGACCCCCCCATTCTATTTCAGGTACAGGTGGTGATTGAGTTTAGACTACGTATGGGCTGGGATTGTGAGCTAGCCAGCTTAGAAGTGACCCGATGATTATGTTTATTTGATTTAGTAGTCTATTCTTTATTTTGTAATAGTAAAGGATATTGGTTTGATATTTATTTTGGGATTATCTAACAGTTTTTAATGAATAATATGATTAAGTTTTAGAGCTTCCGCTGTATTTTATGAACCTAACTTTGAAGTTTTAGAAGTTAATGATCTGTGATTGTTGTTTTCTCCGAAAACAACGTTGCTAAATTACGGGTCGTTACAGTTTTCTCCTTCGAGGTCGGGCTTCCAAAAAAATGTTGATGTTCTCTTAATTAAGTGTAAAGAAGAATAAATATACAAGTTGTAATGTTGTACAATAGATTGCTCTGTATATGTTTGTATGTGTATATTGTTGGGAAATTTTTTGAGGAGAAGTTTTAAACATAACATTAATGTTACAATCTAGCTAAGCTGAAAGGGTATTTTAGGAAATACATAAATAAGTTGTCATTAGGAGCTTGTAGAAGTATCTAGTAAGATTTGTGAGTTAGTTCTTTTCTATAAATAAGGAAGGTTAGGGAGATAGAAGTCATGGAAAAATTTGTTAACTGTTTACTTATTTTCTTGGGAGAGATTCAAGCCTCTCAAAAGCTTGACTAAGGAGAGCCTCCACCTCTCGAATGTGGATTATCTTGTTATTTCTCAGTTTATCTTAGCTATTAACACATAATTTCATGTTCATCTTTTGTTCATTTCACATTATCAATTATATATTTTGTCCATCATCTCAGTCCATAACAACTTGGTATCAGAGCTGGTTCGGTCCGTGGTGGCTAGAAAACGCTACTAACCTTCCATTTTTCTTCGAAAAAAAAAACCAGAAATGGTGGTTCCTGGGGAAACTGGTGCAAAGCTTTTCCAAAGTTGGATTCAAGAGGAATATGCAAGTATTATGCATAAAAGGAATGACGGGCTACCGGATGAAGTCCAATGAATCCGAAATGAGATTCAAATCCCCAAGTTTAGTGGAGAAAATATGGAAAACTGGGTTTATCAGTTGGAAGATTTTTTCCACTTTTTCCATCTTCAAGAAGTGGAGAAGTTGAAGGCTGATATGATAGCACTTGATAGTGACGCACTGCAATGGTTCGAATGGGAACACTGGCTTCGACCTTTCTATGAGTGGGAAGAATTAAAGGCCATGATGATGCAACATTTCAGTTCATCTTCAAAGATCCCCACGGGTAGCTCTAGTGAGAAGTTGAGCAAAAAGGTAGAGCACCAGAATTTCTTACCACATGACATGGATATGGAGGTATCTGCCATTGTTCATCAGGTAGAAGTTGCCATTAAACAACCCATAGATCATCTTGGTGCAAGCATGTAATAACCCGAAATTTAGGGCCAGAAAATTTCGCGGTTAATTAATGTTATTTTATAATCTAAGTCCAAAAAGGCCCGATGATTTGGACTGTTTAATTCTTGTGTCTTCTTCTTATCTTGAAATTGGGCCTAAAGACCCATTTTCCTCCCTCCTTGGTCGGCCCCTATCTTGTGATGGCCAAGGGATATTATTTTTTAGTTTGTTATTAATTAACTAATTATTTATTTAATTAATTTTTAAAACCTATTTTGCAACTAATTCTACTTGGTCTCTCTACCCTTACCAAGTCCCCTAAAATCACTCCATTCTACCTATTCCCTCTCCCTTTCTCATGGCCCTTTCTTTTTTTTTATTTTTTTTTATTACTTCCTTTTGTTCCTTAAAATTTAAGTGGGAACAACACTTGCATTCTTTTACCCTAATTTCAAAAGCTCTCAAAAACTCTCAAAGAAAACCCTACCTTGGTAGTGTGGAAGTTCGAACCCAACAAAGAGATTTTTCTTTGATTTTCTTTCCTAATCTAAGGTAACTAGTCTATCTCTTTTAAATTTGGTACAAGTTTTCTATATAATTAATTAGGATTAAGCTAGGAAAAATTGTTAGGATTAGTATCATGATGAACTAGAATTTTCGAGTGATATGATGATATTTATCTTGTTATTTTCTTGATATTCTATGTAATTTTTTTTCATGAATCTTTAAGTGTTTTAATTAATTTTATGCTTAGATTAATTTAATTATTTGTATATTTATATAGTTTAGTTGCATGAAAATTTTGTTATTCTTGGTTGATCTAGTAAAAGTCGAGTGGCATGAAGAATGTTTTGATGATTTTTATGATATTTTTCTTGAATTATTTTGATGATCTTGCATGTTTAAATTGTTAAATTAAGGTCTTAAATTAAAATAATTATTTTGTTCATGTGGTTCAAGAATGTCGTGTGGTTCAAGGTTCAAAAGAGAATTAAAAATCTAATTTTTATTATTGAATCTTGCAAATTCTTGAATAAGTATTGATAATCTTTAATTTAATCTTGAATTTAGTCATGTTATTGTTAAACCTTGAAATTAGTCTTGATGATTGTGACACTATGAATGCCGTGTAGTTTTTGTACAATAAAGGGATGATTTTGATCTTGCTTTTGTCCATGTTTAATGATTTAATGTTCAAAGTATAATTTTAATTGCTATTATTAATTTTAATTATTTAATTATTGATGATTGTATTAATTTAATTTAAATGATTAATTTCGGTATTTTGACATAAGATGTCGAGTGGGTCATAGTATGAAAAATGGGATTTTTATCATGTTTTAGGTAATTTTGGTTGTTAATAGTTAATTTAGATGAATTATTTAATTGTTTATATGATTAATTGATGAATTTATTTAATTATTATTTTATTATTAAAATGTCGAGTGGGACAATTTAGGTTTGATCAATTTTAGTTTAATTTTTGACTTATAATATTTTAGAAGGTAATTTTAGGAATTAATATAAATAGAGGAATTAAAAAGAATTAATAGAGATAAGTTGCGATATGAAGGAAAGTTACAATATGATTAGTGGTCTCACGATGGCCTTTAGATAAGACAAGATAAGATACGGACGCCCATTTGGTGATACACGGGTCCTCAGATCGGGTTAAGTCGAAGCCACTGCCCTACTACGATCTCTGGGCAGTTCTGGATCTTAAGATATGTAGTCGTCTAAGTACACGGGCTTACACGGGCTGCTATTTAGGAGTTATGGTCATAGCTTAGGCTTAGTTCTTGTAAAGGAGGGCTATGGGTTGAATACACGGGTTCTTCCCGGCATGTTTTAGGAAAGTTGGGATGTACACGGGCATCCTTACGAGCTATAATGACCGGTCCAATAAGATGGTTAAAAGAAGGGTATTTCGGTGAAATATGACAAGATAAATATTTCACGGGAAGGATTCTGTTATATGTGTATTTATGTGTATTTTCGTGTGTATAAGTTGTGTTTATGTAATGATAAGTCTTCCGCTGCGTACGTCTGGTAAGTCTGTATTTATATGTATTTTTGGTGTACCTTGTACGTGTATTCCATGTATTCTGTACGAGTATCTTTGGCCTGTATTTATATGCGTATCGTATCCGTATTTGTCTGTATTCGGTATGTATTTTTATCCGTATTTTATACATATATTGTATGTATTTCTAACCGTGTTTTGCAGGATTTTATACGTATTGTACTCGTATTTTGTACGTATTTTTATACGTATTTTCCTACGTATTTCGTATGTATTTTATACGTATTTTTCTACGTATTTTTATACGTATTTTTCTACGTATTCTTGTATGTATTCTCGTATGTATTCTTATGTATTTTTGTATGATTTTCCTGGCTGATTCTATGCTATTATATGGTTAGCGGTCCCTCATTTAAGCGGGACAACCTAGTTACTCGCCACTGACGGTGGACCCCCCCAATTTCAGGTGATGATGCAGAGGCATAAGTGGGCTCCTATATGATTCGGGTTGTGTGTTGATGAGAGCAGTATAGTGAACCCGGAGTCTAGTTTATGCCTTCTTTTAATTATTAAGTAGTATATTCCAGCCTGTTGGGATGGAACAGTATCATTATTACGTATTCTAGTATTTGTTTTTGGACTTTTAAGATATTATTTATTTAGTTTGGTTAATAAAAGGAGTATTGGATTTTAATTTATTAAAATGCTACCTAGTTTATGTTGGTAATGATCCATTTGTCGATTTCCTTCGTAAATCGACAGTCCAGAAAAGTCGGGTCATTACAAAGCATCAAGCAAGGTCCAAAGGAATTGAGAAATCTTGAAGTAGCATTGGCAAGAGATGAAGCGGTGAAATTGGAAATAGAGACCAGATCGACTAATTTAGTCCTTAAATCAACCCAAAAGCCGCCATCGGAGCAAAGAAACCAGACACAAGATGCAACTAAAGATAGATGTAACGACCCGACTTTTTGACTTGTCGATTTACGAAGGGAATCGACATTCGGATCATTACTCAATCAAATTAAACTATAAATGTAGATTATATCATTAAAATGAATCAACTTTTATTATATAAGAATAGTCTAAAATCCAAAGTCAAAGGCATCTAACCTAAAAGTTACATTAATAAAATAAATGTCTTCCCAACAGGTTGGGATTATAATCAAACTAAGGTAATGTCTCAAATTGTTCTGGATAAACTAAGAACTCCAAATAAACAACTAAGCTACTCAAGCCCATCCAACGAAGCCCGCTCTACGCTGCTGCACCGTCACCTGAAACTGGGGGGGGTCCACCGTCAGTGGCGAGTAACTAGGCTGTCCCGCTTAATCGAGGGACCGCTAAACACATAATAGCATAGAAAAGATCATAAAAACCATAAGAGAATCTAATACATGCTATACATCATTCAATACAAATTACGTATAAAAATACGTACAAACTACGTATACGGATACGTACAATATACGTATAAATATACCTGCAGAAATACGGTTAGAATACGTATAATCCACGTATAATGTACGTACAATCAACCCTGCAAATACGGTTAGAGATACGTATAAATATACACTCAACATTCGTACATACATACATTCTTACTCGCATACATACATACCCATACATTCATACATACATGCTTTTCAAATACATACGTACACAGATACACAGCGGAAGACTCATATCATTTTAATACACAAATTTATCAAATCATAACCTACATCTTATATTATACCTCTTGTCATATCATCGTATCTTATATTATAACTCATATTATATACTTAACTTATATTGTATCCTATCATATCACCCATATCATAACTTATACTTATATTATATCAAATCGTATCGTATATTATATCTTGTCATTTCTTAACATTCTTATCATATCATATTGTTTCATCTTCATATCATATCATATCATATCATATCATTTTCATATCATATCGTTCGTTGGACCGGTCACTATAACTCGTTGCGGATCTCGTGTTTCACCACAACTTTCCTAGAACATGCCGGGGTGAGCTCGTGTACTCAACCCGTAGCGGATCTCGTGTTTCACCACTAAGCCTAAGCTATGGCAATAACTCCCAAATAGTAGCTCGTGTACTACTACTCAGACGACTTCATATCCTAAGACCCAGAACTACTCGGGGGAACTCGTGTGTTCATCCCATTGAGCAGTGGCCTCGACTTAACCCAGTCTGACTACTCGGGTCATCAGGTGGGCGTCCTTATTGTATCTTATATCTTCATTTAATCATATCATATCATATCATATATTGGGAAATACTAGGTGACCGTAATAGGAAATGAAATGTTCGGAGTCCCAGGAAAGAGAGGTGCGGCACGTATATTGGCCATCTTAAATACCAAGTCTTTCCTAGCCAGAGACCGAAACATAACATGTATAGCTATTACTCTGTTTCCTTTCTTATCCCTAGTAGTATCTTATATCTCATAACTTATCAAATACTATCCCAAAAATCATATCATATCCTATATAACTTATCCTTACCGATTCCTAACTTTAATAATACTACTAATGATATTACGTAAACAATAATAATCATACTAATGGCCGAATTTTACTAATAATAATAATACTATTATCTATCCCTTCACTTTACAACTTGTCCCTGATAATTATTTTATTATTTCAAAAATAATAATAAATCAAAATTAACTAAATTTGACTAAATCAAATCAGTCCACTCGTCATTTATAAATTTAAACCAAATAATTAATTATTTTCATCAATTAATCCAAATAATTATAATCACAAGATCAATTAATTAAATCATAAAAATCATATTTTTATCATACAATTATCAAGATTGGATGCAAAACAAGATAAAAATTCCACCTTTCATATTTTATACCACTCGACATATATATATATAATTCCCAAAATTTATGCTTTAAATTAATCAAATACAATTGCTAAACATTAAATTAACTAGATTAATTAATCATCTATAATAGCAACAAACAACAACAATTACCTAAAATCATGGTCAAAAATCCCAACTTTCTAACTAACTCTTACTCGACATTTTAGGCAATTAACAACCAGAATTTATATTTTAATTCCATTAATTAATTTAATTATAATTATTCATCTAAAATACATAAAAACAAGATAAAAAAATTCTATGCATCAAATCTAAAGGCACTCGACATTTATATAATTTAGCAAAAGTTCATACTTTAAATCAATTAAACACAGTCATCAAACATTAAATGAATCAAATAATCATGTAAAATAACAACTAACAACAATAATTACCTAAAACATGATAAAAATCCTATTTTTATTTATTCAATCCACTCGAAATATATATATATATTACCCAAAATTCATTCTTTAATTTAATCAAGTACAATAATCATCTATTAATCATATAAACTTATATAAACAATTTAAGTTACACTATTTTACGCAATCTGATTTTAAAGGATTAAATTAAGATCAACCATCTAAAGGTCTCGAATAGTCTGGAAATTTTAATGGAAATTAAATATAGGTTAAAGGTTTAACGTGCATAAATTTCGTTTAAAAATAACATCTTTTACTATTTTTAAGCGATTTTATAACTAACCAGTCAGATTAGGCTGAATTCGGTTTCAGAATTTTCTGCCATAGCAAACAATCTTTAAAAATTACGAAAAAATTACACAAGCTTTAAAACAGTATTACTGACTTCCACCTAAAATTTCGTAGCCGTTATATTTGATTAAGTATACTAATAAATTCGTAAACCTAATCTGGACAGTTTTACCGGTTTGAAAGATTAAATTTTTATAAATAATAAAAGGACGAATTTTGCCACGAAATAAATCATGATTAATAATAAAACAGTAAAGAAACCTACACGAAAAATTCATCAAGAAATATCAAGATTTGATTAATCCATAAATTCATACAAGAAATTATTCAACAGTTAAAGATTTTCAAGATACGACATTAAACAATCAAGAAAATTCTCAAAACAAATCAAGAATTCTATCCTCATATCATTCGACTTTTCCGAACCTAACATACATTAAATTCCCTACAATTTTCATATTCAATCCTAATTAACTATGTGTTGTTCTACCCATAGATTAAAGGAGAAAGCGAAGTTACCTGGATTCGCTTAAAAATTCCAAACAAAAATTCACCCTTTTGATGATCAAAGTTCACGGCCAAACAAAAAGGAAAGAGAGGAAAATTTGAGTGAAATTTAGGGTTTATGTCTTTTTGCAAAATAGGGACCAAACAATTACATGGGTCCTATTTATACATAGAGAAGAAAATAAAATTAAAAAAAAACAAACCGTAGCCAATTCCCTTGAAATGCCGTGAGGAGAGGGGAAAAATTAGGGGAATAAGTTAGGTTGTTAGCTTAGATTGACTAGGTGTTTAAATATAGTTTTAATTAATTAATTTAATTACCATTTAAATAATATAATTAATATTAATCAATTAAACCCAAAAAGAATTATTATTGACCCATATTATCCATAGGGCCGGCCATAGGAAAAGAGAAAGGAAGAGTTGGGTCTTTGGCCCAATTTAAAGAAAAGATTGGACTTAAAAGATGTAAACAGTCCAATTTATACGGCCTGTTTGGACTTAGAATTATCAAATAACATTAATAACCGCGAAATTTTCTGGCCCTAAATTTCGGGTTATTACAATAGATGTGGTTCTTTTGATGGTTGTCACTCCGGAAAAGATCATAGTTGTTTGCCTATGGGGGATTCGAGTGGTGGGATAAACAGGAGAGAGGGTGATTTTGGGGGTGGGTACTCAGATGGAGGTAGTGTCCTTGCATGTGGAAGAATCGATGGTCGAACCACCAATTGTAGTGGATGGAATGGCATAGGTAGTGGTTTCGCAGAAGGTGGATCTGATGCTAGCGGCTCTGGAGGTGGATCCGGTTGCCTTTCTTGTTCAAATACCGACGGTGGTTGCCTGCTGACTGGCGACAATGGTTGGCAAAACTGGCAGTGGGTTTGGGTGCAGAATTTTCCAGAAGCTGGGCTTGCAAGGGGATGTAAGGCTCTCTTGGCTAACTTGAGGAAGAAGACAGATTTAGAAGCTACTAGTAAGGGTAATATGCTAAAAGGATTAGAGTATGGCATCATTAATGAAGGTTGGTGGTGTGGGACACGTGATAACCACTACAATAAAACTATGGAAAATAATTCCAAGGGTTGTACTGATGGCTCTTATAAAAAAGAGGTAAGCCAAGAATTTGGGCTTATCCACTTTAAGTCCATTCCTCTAATCTTATCCATTCACTCCAATTACCCCACTCTCCATCCAATATTTCCATCCATCATATCCTACCACAACTCACCTCAACATTTAACACATCAACAAGGCCCACACCAGAATTTAAGACACTATCTTTCCATTAGGGAAACCGGCCCACTTGAGAAAAATGAAGACCTGCCCAATTCTTACAATACAAATGAGAAATCTGATTTCATCTCTAATGTCTTAAACCACTATTTTACAAACTTTGAAATCCCTATTGCAAGAAGGTCCAAGCCCAACTTTTTCACCCCTTGAAAACCCTCTTCCCAAGCCCAATATCTGCAACTTAAAAATTGCACTTCTCAGCCCACATTTTATCATACTGCAGTTCACATCCATCCCAGCTCTACACTGCTTACCTTACCTGATAATAGCATCTCCCCAAAACCCCCCTCTATGGCAGTATGTGGCAACATCCCCACTTATTTCAGTATAACTATGCCACTAGAGGAAGTCAAGGGCCTTATCAATGAAGAACGAATGCTTGTCATTAGTTTCATGTTCATCACTGTTCATTGCAGTAGAGGCCGGGAATGCAAGGCTAATTACTACCCACCTTGAGGACAAGGTGGAAGTTTGGGCGGCGGGTATTGTTACAAACTAGCTAATTTAAGCTGAAAGGGTATTTTAGGAAATACATAAATAAGTTGTCATTAGTAACTTGTAGAAGTATCTAGTAAGGTTTGTGAGTTAGTACTTTTCTATAACTAAGGAAGGTTAGGGAGAGAGAAGTCATGGAAAAATTTGTTAAGTGTTTATTTGTTTTCTTGGGAGAGATTCAAGCCTCTCAAAAGCTTGACTGGGGAGAGCCTCCACCTCTCGAATGTGGATTATCTTGTTATTTCTCAGTTTAACTTAGCTATTAACACATAATTTCATCTTCATCTTTTGTTTATTTCACATTATCAATTATATATTTTGTCCATCTTCTCAGTCCATAACAATTAACTAGGGTTAGGTTAGTAATTTAGATATAAGGGTTATTTAGTTACAAATTAGTTATTGGCAAGGTTAGCCATACATTTGGTTACTAAGGCCATTATGTGTATCATTAAAAAGCTCATGGTCAATTAGTGTGAAAAATTTAATGGCTTGACACCACATAGAAAAATTAAAAGTTCAAGGCTACCAAATAGAATTTCCCAAAAAATTAAGATCAGATAAGAAGAAACTTAACTATAATACTACAATAAGATGAATTCAGATCAAATCAAAAAATAATCAGAAGAAATTAGATCAAAACAGAAAATAATAAGAAAATTTCAGATCAGATTCGAAAATTCTGATCATATAAGAAAATTTGAGATGAATCAAACGCACCATTAATAAATGAAAAGAATGCATAATGTTATGTGAATTAGAAATGTCATAAGTTCGAATCTTGTTCCTATTCCCGTCATCAAGGCCATTCGGACCACAGGTCATAAGCCTTTTCGAAATCTAAGTTTGGATTTCTCTATCTTGGAGACCAGAATAGTATGCCGCATTCTTAATCTCATACTCATTTGTTGTTATCGACTGTTCAATACTTGAGGAATCTATTGACCAAAAGGTCTTTCAAGTGCATATGCTCCTCATGTAATAAAATAAATGCAGCAAAAATATTTTATACATTACATCAAAATTAATACATAATTGTTGTGTTTATTTTTTTATCGATAAAATTAAATAGTTTTAATTTATTATATATGAGTTGAAAAAATAACATTTTTCAATTATTATATATATAACTCAATTAGAAATTTTAGTAATTACCGTTATAAATTTTGAATTAACTCTTTGGTATCAAATTAAACTTTCCCTTTTGATTGATTGATTGATATTACTTACTTTTTTCAATTTAATTTTGAGTGAAAAATTTAAGGCAGATACCAATATACAAAAAAAAAATCAAATTAAATTATTTTCTTTAAGAGTATTTTAGTTATTTCAAGGGAGGACACCATTGCTCCCCCTTCCACTACAAAAATTTGAGCTACTTTAGCAACCAAATGTGGCAACGAATTTTAAATTTGTTGCTCATTGGAACCATAATTTAATTTTTGTTGCTAAAATAATTTTTAAGTGCACAATAGAAATAAATTAATCATTTGTTTCCACTTACAACCAAAAGTTTTTAACATTTAGTTGCTAACTTGGGGATGAATATTTTTTTATTGCTATTTTTCAACATCAAGAGTAATCACGGGATGGGTGACCTCTTGGGAAGTTGTTAGATTGAGTCATTGGAGTGTCAGATTTTTTTGGATATAGATTTAGCAACTAAAAGTTTTCGATTTGATTGCTATGTTAGCAACGAAAACTAATAAATCGGTTTCCATTTAGCAACAAAAATGGTGAAAAAAATAAAAATTGGACACAAAGTTGGCAACCAAAATGAAAAATGGATGCCAAGCATGGCAACCAATTTAGCAACTAAATTTGGTTCGATA
Source organism: Salicornia ramosissima (assembly GCA_951394345.1). NCBI lineage: Eukaryota > Viridiplantae > Streptophyta > Magnoliopsida > Caryophyllales > Amaranthaceae > Salicornia > Salicornia ramosissima. The sequence continues at coordinate 41,434,578 of OX596232.1, forward strand.
CGAAATGGCAACCGATCTATGTTGCATTTTGTTGCTAATATCAAATGGCAACTTGCCTTTTGGCAACCAACTTTTTTTGTTGCCAAACAGCTGCTAACTAGAGTTAGCAGAGTTAGCAACTGATTTTTCAATCATAGCAACTATTTTAAATGGTTGCTAAAATCTTGAATTTTTGTAGTGTTCACTTATATAATAAAGATTTTCAAAATTGTGGAAGATCGGCCAAAGGTTGGCTTATTTTTCATAATTTTTCCTATTACAATTTGTTGATCTCATTCTTCAAACTAATTTTAATTGGTTCTAACAAAAATAAATAAATTAAACCAATTCTACCCCTTTTGTAAAATGCAGTGTCTAAACTTATATATATATATATATATATACATATTAGTCAATATAAGTTGCCTTGAGGATTCAAAGTTTTATTATACATGCTACTTTTGTTTTATATTATTTACAACGATTAGACATATTATTCTTTATAGATATCAGATCGTTGCAAATAATATGTAATGGCGGTAGTATATAAATGAGTTAAACTTATATGGAGGATTTCAATATGACAACTCTAGTTTTTAAATGTAAATTTCAGGCGCAAGATGGTAATTTTATGGGTAAATTTGACATAGGAAATTCCACTCACCAAGGGGGAGTGGGTGAGAAATTTCCTATGCTTTGGAGGAATTTAGACTTCCCTTCAAAATTGGATTTCCTAAGAATTTAAGATTTTTTGTTTACCAAACACAGACCCAATTTGTTTTTTCCTAGGAATTTAAAATTTCATGGGAAATAACCCCCAACCAAACAAGTTGTAGGTGTTTATTTATACAAAATTTTAAAAAATCTAGATTTTGTTGTTTTTATTTTATTTTTACAAATGATATATTTAATAATATTTTCATTTTAAAAAAGTTCAAAAATTGAAAAAGTTTATGTTTATAACAATTTTCGTCCTATGACAAAGATTGGTTTGAAAGTTGCAGTAATTAGGATTTTAGGGTGTTGTAAGTATTTTGGATCAATATAAGGCGGATGGACTAAGAGAAAAGACAAAAAACACAATAACAAGGAGATAGTGACGCAGCAAACCTCTAAATTAGGTGACAAACTGCGGGTGGCTTTGAGTCCACCAATCAACTACTAGTGAGATAGTACATGTTGACCTTTAGTTTTGATGATGACAATATAATTTATTGTGGTTAAATAAAATAGATTTATGGAGAATCGACTAAAATTAATTTTAGTTGAAATTAAATTTATTTTATATTTCATATATTTTATGTTATATATTTATAGAGAATGAATTAGATGAGTGTCTAATTTGTATTAAATATATTTCATTTAATATATACTTGATATTTTGTAGAATATATTTATTGGGAACAAAATTAGAGGAGTATCTAATTTTAAGGTAAATATATTTTATTAAATATGTTCTAGCTCTTATCCTATGTTAATTTACACTTATTGGAATACTAATCTTGGTGTGGTGCAGGAAATTATTTTTTACTAGTATAAGACTAATATGTCACTCATATAAATAGAATTAGATACTTAAACTAATATTTGTTTTGGTTTTGGTATAATATTTAAAGTGACCTATTGTTAGTAGTGGTAATTAATTTTTCTATTTTATTTTGTCAAAAAACCATGTTTTTGAGTCCATTTTAATTAGGAGTATTTTTAGTAGTAGGTGGATAGTGGAATAGAATTGTTAAAATTAAAAAATATAATTTTTAGGTTGAGTCATACGTGTAGTAGGGTGATTTACTTGCCAAAAATTATTTAAGTATTTTTAGAATTAGTTTCTAGTCATACCCATTATAATAGGAAGTGTTTAGTGGGTTTACTTCCTCTATTATGTGCGTATGACTAGAACAATTAGGAATTAGTTTTGAATTTTAAAAAGTTGGTTTTTTTTTGTTGAGTCAACCCATCGTATTAGGAGTGCTTAGTGGATGGGTAAGGAGTCTTTGGTCATACGTGAGAATATGGAGTGTGGTTAGTGTGTTGACTAGATTAGTAGTTAGTTATGCTAATTAGTTTTAAAAAAAAAATTATTTTTATTTTTTGCCTCAAGTCACACGTTATTTTGTGTATTGACTAATTGTTAATGTACTTAGTCTTATTCTAGGGTAAGTTCTTTGTTTGTTGTGCAATTTTGCTTTGTCAAACTATTTTGTAGGAGATGATGGGCATGTCATGACTCCACTATGCATGTAGAAGACTTCTTTTCCAAGGCAAGAGATTTTAGGACAAAGCTTCAATTATAAATACAAAGGGCTGCCAGAAATTTCGAATACACCACAATCAAGAAGAAAATTTAGAGAGCAAGATTTTCAAGTGCAAAAATTATTTCAAGTGTTCTTTGAGTTTCAGATCTTTAGTTTTTCAATTCAATTGTAATTCATAGTGATTAGGGTTGGGTGAGAGAAAAATCAAAAGAATATTTGATTTAAAATCAGAGAGAAAATAAAGAGAGAATTCAGATTTCATTCGAAATCTGAAGTGAGAAAAATCGATCTTTAGTAAGATCGTGGCATCAGTTCAGGGGCAACAGATGTCAGGGGGAACAAGTTCCTAGTGGAACGTAGAGAACAGAGAAGGTCCTTGTTATAGGTTGTAACAAAGTCGTTTGGCCTATAATTAATAAGAGAAGTCCAAGAGTCAAAATCCCTCGTGGACAAGGCTTTTCTTCCTATTTAGGCCTAGGAAGTTTTCCTTGTAGGTTAAATCTTTCTCTCTTTTATTTCTGTTTGTTCTTTCTTTCTAGTTTAAGTTAAAATTCCGCAAAAAGTTCAAAAACTCCCTCAACTACAATTCACCCCCCTCTTGTAGTTGCTATTCATATTACACCAATTGGTATCAGAGCCAGTTCCTCCAGGAACAGGTAACACTGCGGAGCACAATCCTTAAAAATGAATACTACGGGAGAAAAACTCGATGAAGGTTACTCAACCCAGAGACCACCTATGTTCAATGGGAAACATTACCCATACTGGAGAAACAGAATGGAAATCTTCATACAAGGAGAAAATTATCAAGTATGGAGAGTGATTGAAAGAGGTGATTTCGAAGTCACTACAACAAATGAAAAAGGAGAGGTGGTTCCTAAACCTTTGGAAAGGTTTGACAAGGATGATTTCGAGAAGATGGAAATGAACAGTCTTGCAAAGAAGCTTCTCCTTTGTGGTCTTGGACCTCATGAACACAATCGTGTCATGGGCTGCAAAACTGCAAAGCAAATGTGGGAACTCTTGCGAGTTACACATGAAGGAACGAGCGAGGTTAAACGAGCCAAAATTGACATGCTTATGCATAAGTATGAGTTGTTCCAGATGAAGCCAAAGGAGTCCATTCATGATATGTTAACTCGGTTTTCTAACATAATCAATGAACTGGATTCAGTAGGCAAGAAGATCACTCCTAAAGAACAGGTACGAAAGGTTCTGAGAAGTCTGCCCCAAGATGATAAGTGGATGGCTAAAGTCACGGCACTGCAAGAAACCAAGGATTTCACCACTTTCAACATAGAGAAACTTGCAGGTTCCTTGATGACTCACGAAATTCATCTCGGATCCAAAGAAGCCGAACCTGTGAAAAACAAAGCAATACCTCTAAAGGCCGAAAGTGAAGGAGATTCTGATTCAAAAGATGAAGAAACGACCATGATGGTAAGGAAGTTCAGAAAGTTATATACAAAGAAGTACAAACAGGAGAAGAAGCCAACAAAGTTTAAGTGTAACAAATGCGGTGAATCTGATCACTTCATTAAAGACTGTCCAACATGGGAGAATGAGAAAGGTAAAGGGAAAACAAAAGACAAAGGAAAAGAAATTCAGAATCCTTTCTCAAAGAAGAACACAAGAAGAGCCATGATTGCTGCATGGGGTGAGTCTGATTCAGATGAGGAACAGGAACAAGAAGCAGAAGAAACAGCCCACTTATGTTTGATGGCGAGGACTGACGAACATGAGGAACCATCCAATTCTCAGGTAAGTCTTCTTTCAATTGATAAGGAATTAAGTAAAATTTCAAAGAATAAAATTTCAAAATTACTGATTGAAACACTAGAGGACTATAAAGAAGTATGCTTAAACAGAGATCAACTTGAAAAAGCCTTGGAAGTATCCAAGGAACATACAGCCTGGTTAAGCACACTTCGGTCAGAAACAGAAACTAGATTTTTCAATCTATTTGACAAAAATAGAGAAATTCAAGAGAACTTTGAAAAAGTAAAAAACGAAAATTATCTTCTTAATATGAAACTGGCAGAACTACAACTTCTTGTTCCCGAAGGAACAGGTTCCTCTTCAAAGACGAGTTACGAATTTGAAAATCTGAAAAACGATTATGAAAAACTTTTGAAAGAAAATCAGTCTTTGAAGAAGAATCTGGATCCTCTTAAAAAGAAACTTCCTGATGTTGTAAGTTGGATTGAGAAATTCCAGAACGAAGAAAAGGAAGGTATGGGTTATAAGAAAAACAAAAAGAAGAAGAAGTACGTAGATTTGCCAAGCCATAAGATCTGTTCCTACTGTGGTAAAACTGGTCACCTCGTGAACAGTTGCACCACTAAGAAAGAACAAGAAGAGAAAAACTCTACTTTTTTCAAAAGGATCTGGAAAGAAAAATTGATTTCTGATTTACCAGAGGAACCCAAGCAGGACTGGGTTCCTCATATTAACGTTTGATTGTGGATGCAGGCTGAAGTGAGGGGGAACAACCAGTGGTACCTCGACAGCGGTTGTTCAAAGCACATGACAGGATACAAATCTAAGTTCCTTTCACTTGCAACCTACCATGGAGGATTTGTGACGTTTGGAGACAACCAGAGAGGAGAAATAGTTGTCGTTGGTAAAATTGGAAAGTCAGAGACGAACTCCATTGATAATGTTTTTTTAGTCGAGGGTCTTAAACATAATTTACTTAGTATTTCTCAATTTTTTGATAAAGGAAACAATGTTAGTTCAAGGACAGATTCACACTTTACTGCAAAAGATTTGGGTATTTGGCTTGAAGTTCTGGTAGAGGGGTTTGATAAGATAGTGCAAGGTAAGGATAGAGTAAATATTAAAGGAAAGAAAAATGCTGAAATTGTGAAGTTCTTTGGTGGAAATCCGAAAATCAATTCGGTTCCACAAGACCTACTTACTTCATTTCATAAAATGATTTTTCAGTTTGTCAAAATATTTCTCTACCCACGTCCACAAAAACGTTGCCGTGCAAATTTACTTGACTTGTGTCTCATGTTTTGTCTTGTTAATTACATTCCCATTAATTTTCCTTCCTTGTTTATTAAACAAGTGGAATATACCATATCCCAAAAGAATATGTTGGGTTATGGGAATATATTTACCAAGAGTTTTAAATGCCTCAATGATCGGTGCATTTGTGCACCATCTTATAGGTCATTTTTCATCCTTTTTAGTCTTTATTTTGCCCATATTTGTGCATTTTTAGTTGGTTTTTCCTCCACTCGTTACATGTTACCAAGATTTTGGATTTCGTTTCATTTTTGGGTATTTTCTATGTATTTTTGTGAGAAAATGGGAATACAAGTGCTTTGATATTTTGCAATGAGTTGTTTCAGGTCCAGGCCCAAGCATTCGGAGCCTTGTGTGCGAAGCTCGAGCCCGGGAGTGACAATTCGGAGCTTGAAATGGAATGGAGTTGCAGCTCCAGCTCAGAGCGTCCGCTCCACCCCTACGAGCGTCCACTCGGACCCCTTGTCGAGGGGGCAGGAACTTCTTATTAGAGATCGAGCGTCCGCTCTTCCCCTTGGAGCGTCCGCTCCCCGTGCCCAGCCTCAGTACAAGCCCAAGTACCACCGAGCGTCCGCTCGGCCCATGATCAGAGAAGCAGTAGCTGTTGGGAGGTGCCAGAGCGTCCGCTCCAACCCATCGAGCGTCCGCTCGGGCCTGTGCATGGAGCGTCCGCTCCCTCTCTCCAGAGCGTCCGCTCCCAGTCCTTGTTGCCAGCTCATCGACTTGTCGTATTAGTGGAGCGTTCGCTCTCAACCCTCAGAGCGTCCGCTCCCACCTGCAACGGCTCATTTATTCCGAATATTCCCCTTCCCTCTCGTGTAATATATAAATACCGCAACTTTTCTAGGTTTTTTAACCAAGAAAACTCAGCATTATTTTCAGTATTTTTAGAGAGAGAAACACAAGAGTTTTAGTAGTTTTAGCTTGTAGTCATCAGTAATTTCTTCTTCATTTTGCAATCAATCCATATATTCAATCTTCTAGCTTGGTAACAATTCTTATCTTTCTTTCTTTATTATTTGTTTATCATTTTTATGTTATTATTTGTTTAGTTATTACTTGTCATAGCTCTAATCTCTTGTTCATTGTGTTTGTGATTTAAAGTTTGAATCTTTGAGGTAGTTTTTGCATGTCTAGTTGTTATTTTCCATGTTTATTAGTTTCTTTAGATCTTCTATCATGTTTGGTCTATTTATGGCTTTTGTTATGAACACCCCTCTCCTAGGCTAGATTTCTAGCTAGGGGAGGGGGAAAATGATGGTATTTTGATTATTGAACATGGAGTAATTGTTGGTTTGGTATGAAGTAACTTATTGATGCTTGTTTTCTAACACGGATTGAAATGCTAGATTAGGAGTTTGGCCAACTTCTAGGATAGAATCTTGGACTAACCAAGTATGGTTGAGAAATCTAAGCATGAGGTTAGAGACAATATGTTAAGAAGGATCTAGAGTAAACTGAACCGGGTTGTGAGCGAGGTAGAGTATGAGAGATCTAGTTTACGGAGCGATTCGATCCATGGTGTTTGGTTTGGTCTAGGTTGAGATGTTGTGTGAGTGGGTTGGCTGAGAAATCTAAGCCCTCTTGCATAAACTAATCTCCTTGCTTGAAACAAATGGTTTTATGCTCGCTATGTGGTTGCTCCGTGCTTGATTATTGGAATATCATGTTTTCCTCCTTCCCTAGTGCCTTTAATTGTTGATTTTACACCATTTTAATTTAGTTTATTTTGTATTAGACTTAGTTTGTTAAAGTACTTTAGTCACCTTTCCTCTTTATTAAAAACCCCCCTTTCACTCAATAACTTGGCTAAGGAATCCGCTTGTTTCTTGTGGTTCGACCCCTTACTTTCCTATACTACTTGTTAGGTTAGATTAGGGTAATTATTTTTGACCGGATTAGGAAGTAACGACCCCTAAACCCCGATCAAATTTTGGCGCCATTGCCAGGGAACATCGGTGTTATTTAGCTCGTTATTGTTTGTTTGTTTTTTTTTTCCTTATTTTTGCACTTTATTTTCTTTGCTATTTTCTCTATCATCAAATTAGTGTTGTTATTTGTGGTTGGTGTTGTCAGTTGCTAACACCTTGCTTAGTTGTGTGTGATGCAAGTGTTTGATGCAAAGGCGGTCCCAAGGGCCTCCCGAATACTCTCTTAACCTTGAGATCAACCGTACTTTGCGTGGGGTTCGAAACTTGTACCGAGAGCTAGGCGAGTTTGATCAAGACCCTCTTGACACATCGAGCACATCAACCGAAAGCATGGGTGATGAAAATCCCGTTCCGTTGTTGCGAGACTTTGGGGCCCCGGAGAACTATGAGCTCACAAGCGGGCTTCTCCTTCCCACAACCAACACTAATTTCACCATACATCCCCACTACTCCAACATGATGGTCTTGCAAAACCAATTTATGGGGATGGCACATGAAGACCCCATTGAGCATCTCAACCGATTCTTGGAGCTTTGTGCCATGGTGCAAACCAACCAAGTGACTCAAGATTACATCCGGATGCATCTTTTCCGTCACTCTCTCTCCGGGCGTGCTAATAGATGGCTTAAGAATCTTAAGTCACGATCATTGACTACTTGGAGTGAAGTGGCCTCGGCTTTTCTGAAAAATTTCATCTCCGAAGAAAAGACCGCCGAGAAGAGAAGGAAGATTGCTATGTTCCAACAAGAGGATGGGGAGTCACTAAGTGAAGCGTGGGAACGGTTTAATGAGTATGTTCGAGCATGCCCCAACCATGAATACTCTAAGAACCAACTCATCCGGACTTTCTATGATGGGTTGGATCCTATCCCCAAGTCACATCTCAATGCCGCTTGTGGAGGCCAAATCTCTAAGGTTCCCCAAGCTGAGCTAGAAGACAAAATTGAAGAAGTGGTGCGAGATTGTGCATGGGGAGGTCAATCAAGAGCAACAACCAAGAAGCCGGGGAAGTATGAGCTTGACCCCGAGCAATTGAAGGCTTTCATGGAGCAAATCGTTGAGAAAAAGATGGGTAAATCTCAAGCGGCATCAACTTCTACACCATCTACTAAGGCTCCGGTCTTCTCTTGTGAACAATGCGGTGGTAGAAACCATGATGCTAGTTATTGTGGTGGTAGGGATTTCCACCCGAAACAAGTGGCGGCTATGGGTTACCAATACAATCAAAGAGACTTTCGTGACAATGTGAGAGGTAACCAAAGGCCTTATGAACAAGGTGGGCAATCCAAGTACACCAACAACAACTCCAATCAAGGAAGGTACTACAACCACCCAAAGCATCCGAACCGACAACCTTCAACAAGCCACCTTTCAACCAAAACTTCAACCCTCCACAAAATCATCCCAATCCTCCATTCCCTAATCTTTCTATGCCTCACCATACCCCAACTCAAGACACCCAACTCATCTTAGACCAATTCAAGAATCTCCATAGAGAGATGAGTGGATTCCAAAAGGATTTGGGCCAAAAAAGCACCCAAATCAAAGAGATCAACTCTCACCAAAAAATGACCGACACCCAAATTGCCCAATTGGCCGACAAAGTGGCTCAACTTTCTAATGATAAGCTACCGGGCCAACCTTCATCCAACCCTGCTTCTCACTCCGTGAATGCCATCCACTTAAGATCGGGAACGGCTTATGATGGGCCTACCGTGGAGCAACAAATTAATGAGGAGGCACCCCAAAGTGAAGAAGGCAAGGAGGTAGAAGAGGAGGTCATGATGGAGAGCTCAAATGCTAAGGGTGGTAATGATGGCCAAGAGATGGGGGGTGACTAAAGCAAGAAGAAGGATAGGGGGAGAAAAGCAATTTTGGAAGAAGCTACTTCAACTACACCACCGAAATTTGCCAAGAATGCTCCAAAGCCTCCATATCCGGAGAGGCTTGTGGAGAGGAGACTCAATGCAAAATATCACAAGTTCATGGAATGCATGAAGGGACTCACTCTTAATGTCCCCTTTCTTGAAGCAATCAAAGAGATGCCAACATATGTGAAGTTCCTCAAAGAACTTCTTTCTAACAAGAGGAAGCAAATTGATGAGATGGTCACTCTACCATCTCAAGTGAGTGCGATCTTGCAATGAAAGATGCCGCCTAAGCTAAGGGATCCAGGAAGCTACACTCTCCCGGTCATGATTGGTGATTTGGGCACCAAGGGAGCCTTAGCCGACCTTAGGGCAAGTGTTAGCTTGACGCCCCTCTCAATTGCCAAACTCTTGGATTATGAAATGGTTCCTTCAAGAAAGTTGATTCAAATGGCCGATCGTTCTACCAAGGTTCCTTGTGGAGAGCTCGAGGATGTGCTGATACGGGTTGGAAATCTCATTGCCCCATGCGACTTTGTTATCATGGACATCGAAGAGGACCCGACCACACCTCTCATCCTAGGTCGGGAAGCTCTTCACACTCTTGGTGCGGTAGTGAATTTCCGAGATAATACCATAACATGTGAAGTGGCCGATGAAAGAGTGGTGTTTGAGTTCTCTAAGTTGATGAAGCAACCGATGATTGAGAAGCTTTGCCGGGTTGATCTTGTGAGTCATGAGCTTTATGAGTGTGAAAGGGTTCATCGAAGAAGGGAAGATCCTCTTGAATAAGTGATGCAATTAGAATATGGGGTTAAGAAATCCAAGGAGGGTACAGAGCTTGAAGCCTCTCTTGACCAAGCTAGTCCGGTGGAGGATGAACCATTGGACGAGCTCCCATCGATCCAAACCGAGGATAAGGAGGAGAGGACCACGCCTCCTCCCAAGGTAGAATTGAAACCCCTTCCCCCTTCACTCAAATATGCTTTCATTGATAATGCTTGTTGTTACCCTTTTATTGTCAATGCTATCCTTGATGACCCTTCTTTGAAAAAATTGAAGCAACTCTTGCGAAAGTATCAAGGGGTCATCGGGTATAGCATTGATGATTTGAAAGGGATTAGCCCGAGTTTGTGCATGCATAGGATCCATCTTGACGATGGCCATACCTCCTCTATAGAACCTCAAAGAAGGTTGAATCCCACCATGAAAGAGGTGGTGAAGAAAGAGGTCTTGAAACTCCATGAGGCGGGGATTATCTACGCTATCACCGATAGCAAGTGAGTGAGTCCCGTTCATGTGGTTCCCAAGAAAGGAGGTATGACCATTGTTAAGTATGACGAGGGGAATGATGTCTCCACCCGGACAGTGACCGGATGGAGGATGTGCATTGATTATCATAGGCTTAATAAAGCAACGAAAAAAGATCATTACCCCTTGCCTTTTATGGACCAAATTTTGGAGAGGCTATAGTAGGACATTCTTACTTTTGCTTCCTTGATGGGTATTCGGGATTTTTCCAAATCCCGATCCACCCCGAGGATCAAGAGAAGACTACATTCACATGCCCATTTGGGACATTCGCATACCGGAGAATGCCCTTCGGTCTATGCAATGCCCCATCGACTTTTCAAAGGTGCATGTCCGCTATCTTCTCCAACATGCTTGAGGATGTTATTGAGGTGTTTATGGATGATTTCAGTGTGTGTGGTTCGTCTCTTCACAATTGTTTGGCTAATCTTGAACGAGTATTGAAGCGTTGTCAAGAGACGAATCTTGTTTTGAATTGGGAGAAATGCCACTTTATGGTTGAGGAGGGCATAGTCCTTGGCCATCAAGTCTCAAAAAAGGGCATTGAGGTAGATCCGGCCAAGGTGGCCGCAATAAAGAAGCTTCCCCTACTACTACGGTGACCGGAGTTCGAGCTTTCCTCGGGCATGCCGGGTTCTACCGTAGGTTCATCAAATATTTCTCTTCTATTGCGCGTCCCTTGACCGACTTGCTTCATAAGGATAGGGAGTTCGAATTCGGAGATGCTTGCATTAAGGCTTTTGAAACTTTGAAGAGTGCTTTGATTAGTGCGCCTATAGTGCAAGCTCCGGATTGGGACTTACCTTTCGAATTAATGTGTGATGCGAGTGATTTTTCAGTGGTATCGGTGTTAGGGAAAAGAAAAGATAAGAAGCTTCATGTGATTGCTTATGCTAGTAGAACTTTGGATGAAGCTCAAAGGAACGACACCACCACGGAGAAAGAAATGCTCGCCGTTGTCTTTGCTTTTGATAAGTTTCGGTCATACTTAATGTGCAAAAAGGTGGTAGTGTACACCGACCACACGGCGATCAAGTACCTATGGGCCAAGAAGGATTCTAAGCCCCGCCTCATCCGATGGGTACTTCTCCTCCAAGAATTTGATGTGGAGATTCGGGACAAGAAGGGTTGTGAAAACTATGTGGCCGATCATCTTTCCCGGTTGCCCCTTGATCATCCCATGTATAAAAAGGAAGAGCTACCTATTGATGATGAGCTTCGTGATGAGGCGTTGATGGCAATCGTCTCCAAGACTATTCCATGGTTCGCTGATATGGCGAATTTCCTTGTGTGTGGAGATTTCCCTCAAGACTTCGATTCCCACCAAAAGAAGAGAATGATCAAGGAGTCTCACCGCTACTTTTGGGAAGACCCCTACCTTTACAAGAAGTGTAGTGATGGGTTGTTCCGGCGGTGTGTTCCGGAGTACGAGGTGGAAGGGGTCTTGAGGCATTGTCACTCTTTGCCAAGCGGAGGTCATGGTGGTGTTGATAAGACGGCGGCCAAGGTTCTTGAATGCAAGCTGTGGTGGCCTTCATTGCACAAGGATACTCACTCCTTCATCCAACGATGTGACCGATGCCAAAGGACCGGGGGAATTACAAAGCGTCATGAGATGCCCCAAAACTACACTTTGCATGTTGAGCCTTTCGATGTGTGGGGCATCGACTTCATGGGTCCTTTTGTGTCATCGTATGGCAACCTCTACATTCTAGTGGCGGTCGATTACATGACAAAGTGGATTGAAGCCATTGCCTCCCCAACCAATGACCACAAGGTAGTGGTCCGTCTCCTCAAGAAGGTTATATTCCCAAGATTTGGAGTACCTCGATGCATCATAAGTGATGGGGGCTCTCACTTCGCCAAGAATCACTTTCATGCACTCTTGAAGAAGTATGGAGTCACCCAAAGAGTGGGATTTCCCTACCACCCTCAAACCCAAGGGCAAGTCGAGGTGTACAATAGAGGGATCAAGAACCTTTTAGAGAAGATGGTGAATCAAACGCGAAAGGATTGGTCGTTGAGATTGGATGATACGCTTTGGGCTCTTCGAACGGTTTACAAGACTCCGATTGGTACAACTCCTTACCGCCTTGTCTATGGAAAAGGGTGTCATTTACCGGTGGAACTAGAGTACAAAGCTTGGTGGGCTTTGAAGCACTTGAACATGGATTTGGATGCCGCCGGAAAAACACGATTCCTCAAGCTAAGTGAGTTGGAAGAGGTAAGGCATGATGCCTATGAAAGTTCCAAAGTGCACAAGGAGAAATCAAAGAAGTCGCATGATCGGAGGATCAAGGATCGTAATTTCCAAGTGAGTGATAAAGTGCTCCTCTTCAATTCTAGGCTAAAGTTGAGAGCCGGGAAGCTCAAATCTAAGTGGTCTGGACCCTATACGATCACTAAGGTGTACCCATATAGGTCATTTGAGCTCCAACAAGGCGACAATGTGTTCAAGGTCAACAGCCAAAGGATCAAGAAGTATTACTCCAACGAAGAGATCTCCGACCCTTCTTGTTTGCGGTTGGATGTTGTGAGGAATGATCCCTCTTTTGATTGAAAGCTTATCATGGATGGTCCAATGCTTTGGGACCTTAAACTAAGTACTCTTCGTGCCCTCTGCCTTTGTGGTGTGGGGGCCCGCATCAAGCTAGTGACGTTAAAGAAGCGCTTCCGGGAGGCAACCCGTGTATCCTTTTTGTGAATAGTTGTTTGAACAATTTTGGCTTGTAGCTTTTGTATTTGTGGAATTGCCATTTCTCGCTTGGTAGTGATGGAAATTCCGGAGGAATTTCGTTTTGTGAGGGGGTTAGGGCTCATTGTAGGTTTCCCTTTTCAAATTTTTTTTCCAAAATTCCGTGGAATTCCGGGCTTTTTGAGGCATAGGATGGCTAATTTAATGGCCATTACTAACCTTTATGCCCCACAATTGGCTAATCTTTTGGTGTGTGCTAAAGTAGTAAGTGGAGTTGTTTTGAGAGGTGGTGAGCGTCCGCTCTTGGGTGAGGAGCGTCCGTTCGCAGTGGCTAATTTCAGGCAGAAAGTTTCTGGAGGAGTTGGAGCGTCCGCTCGGGGGGTGTGAGCGTCCGCTCCCTGGTGGCAAGTTGCAAACTGCTTTTTTTTGTCTGGGAGAGCGTCCGCTCGGGACCTTCAGCGAAAAAAAAATAAAATTACGAATTAAAACAAAAGGGGGTCGACATTTTCATCATCATCTTCTCAAACATAACCAACCCCTTATTCTTCCTCCTCTCATACTCTCTCATAACCCCATTAATCTCCCTCTCAAAACCTCCATTTTTTTTTCACCAAATTCTCACCAAAAACTCAAGCCCCTCTCTCTCCTCTCTCTCAATTCGCACGGCTAGGGCTGTTTTGGGGGGTCGTTCTTCATTTTTTCTCTCTTAGGTTTTCAATCTTTTTGCTCAAATTCATTTGGTAATGCTTTCAAACTCCTTATTTATGCTTAATTCAAGGTTATGTATGCATTTCATGTTCAATTTTTGCAAATTTTGTTGAATTTGTTCATGATTTATGTTGTTGAGTGTTTGAATGAGTATAAAGGTGTGTGTTTGAATGTGTTCTTGCCTTGTGAATTTATTATTATAGGTTGCTAAAATTCAAGTTCTTTGATGTTTTTGAGCATTGATTTTGTAGAAAACTTGCTTTGGGTGCTTGAATCTAGCAATTGTATGTTTGAGTTTGGACCCTATTTTTTACCATGAAACCGCCAAATTCTTGCCCCATGCCCTTGTTTTGTTTTGCTTCATGTTAAAATTTTCTTAGTAAATTTTGGTTGACCATGAAAATTGTTCTTAGCCTAGGTACTAGTGTTTGAGCATGTTTCTTGTGTATGACTTATTACTTGGGGAATTGAGCATGTTGATATGAAATTGTGGAGCAAGGGAGTTGTTCGAGGTGTTTTGTGAGTAGGGCCATTGTGTCATAATCTCCAAGCATAGTGTTGGCACTAGTTTTGCTAGTTGTTTTTGTTTGTTTTGCTTTGGTGGATTGTGAGTTTTACTCACATGGGTTGTTTATTTTTATTTGGAGGCATAATTTGGGGAATGTTTGTTTTTAGGAGTAAACTTTGAGTTCCCAACCATCAATCCAAATTGCTAATGCTCTCTCTCTTGTCCATAGGGACAATGTTTAGCTTAAGGAAGCGCGCAAGGCAATCCCCGAGCCAAGAGGGGATGAGTCAAGGGCAATCCTTTAGTCAAGGGGTATGCCCCAGGGCCTACACTCCTCGTTTTGGGGAGGGCAAGCATCAACGAGCATATGAGAAACTCTTGAGCCGGGACATGAAGCCCACCATGTTCTATGACCAAGCCACTTGCCAAGATATGGGTATATATGAAGATGTGCGCAAGTTTGCAAGGTTGCTTGGGATGGAGGCTATCATGGAGGAGGAGATCCCCAATGATTGGGTTTATGCAGATAAAGCGGCACAAGAGGAGAACCCCACTCAACCTCCACTCACCTATGCAACCTTGACTGCAGAATTTGTTGCATCGTTTTCCCTGAGCCCCATTGAAGGGGAAGATGGTCGCTTCCGAGTCACTTTTCGATTGTGCAACAAGGACCACTCCTACACCTTGGAGGAGTTCAATGGTCTTTTCGGATTTGCCCGGAGGCAAGGAGCTTCGAGTACACGGGGGAGGAGTTGCCCGACCTAGGTGTGGATGAGGATGGGGACCCGGCCCAAATGTTCTATATCAATGATTGGTGGCTTGACATCACCGAAGGGGACGAGGACTACCAATCGAACCGAGCCAAGTCTACCTTCTAATTAATTTAAATTTGAATTTGCATTAATGTATATTTTCAAAAGAAAATAATATTTATATAATTAATTAATGATTGGTGTCTTTGTAGGTTAGGTAGTTATGGTTGGAATGTTTTGTGTCTGTGTGTGTGTCTTTGTAGGTTTTTTTGAGGGGATGTGCCTTTGTAGGTTAGTTAGTTTTTTTTAGGGTACTTTAGGGTTTAGAATGTTTTATATATATGTGTTACTATAAGTTATAGCAAAGTAAGTAAATTCATTTATTTACTTGAAATTTAGAAAAAAGTAATAAATTCGTTTATTTACTTAAAGTTGTAGCAAAGTAAGTAAATTTACTTAAAGTTTAGAAAAAGATGGTAAGTTTGCTTATATATTATAAGTTGTAGCAAAGTAAGTAAATTTGTTTATTTACTTAAAGTTTATCTTAATTACACAACATTTATGGGAACCAATCATAGCTGGTTAAGATCATCTATATAACTCCTGTAATATTCAACTGTCCCCTATTCAGTGTTTGTCATAATTTGCTTATATACTATAAGTTGTAGCAAAGTAAGTAAATTTTTCAGCATTTTTTATGCCAATAATATGCTTGAAAGATTAATCATGTATGAGGCCGAACCAAAAAAAGTTGCCTACGTATCCCGAGAAAGGAATCAGGCCATGCGTAGTTATAAAATGAAAAAAATAAGCATTTTTCAAAGTCCATATTGGTTCTTTAATAAACATATTTGACTTATAATCTGTAAATTTAGGATTATTTTAATGAATAAATCATAAATTAATCCTAAAATGAATATTACAATTAGTGTATAGAAAAATGTAACGCTGATTAGCTAGCGATAAAAAAAGATAGTCGCTAATCCATCAACATAGCAACAAATAAATGACTAATCAATCAGCGTAGTAAGAAATGAATCATTGATCAATCAGCGTGAAGTTAAGTTTAACGCTGCATGTTGCCTTTTTTTTCCAAATTTATGTATAAAATGAGTTCAAACTTTATTTATTTAAGCCCTTGTGCCCCTATATACTACTATATGGACTTATGTGAGTCCATATTTTGAATGACTTAGAGTGAGTCAAGGACATGAAAGACTTAGAATGAGCCTATTATTAAATGATTGGATTGAATTTTTAAAACTCCCTTTTTTGGAACAATTATAAAATATATGGACAATTAGTGTAAATGAGCATAAGTGAATGTTGATTTTATTTGTAGAACAAAGAACAGTTGAATGAGTGATTTATTGTATGTATCAAGTTTAGGACCCTATAAAAAATATTTACAAGAGACTAAAAAAAATAAAAATAAATCAGCGCGTAACATGAAGTAACGCTCGAAGTAACGATGATCTGTCAGCGTGTTAAAAAAATATACGCTGAGATGTCAGCGTGTTGCAAGGAAATACGCTGATGAATAAGCGTTTTAAAAATAACACGCTGTCATTTTTAAATTTTTTTCAATATTTTCTTATTAAAAGTAACAACTAAAATAAAAAAAGGGAAAAAATAGTTGGATTGTTATATTCATTAAAATTTTAGAATTAGACTAGCTAAATCCTACTTAAAGGATGTAATTAGCCAAATTCTAAGTTGATTTAATTTATATTAATAATTTTAAATTTCAAATTGAGTTGTGAATTTATTAATGTAAATCAAATTCTTTTTCTTTAATGAATAGGGAAAGTCTCAGTTAATTCCTAATTAGCAAAAGATTATATTAACAAAATTTAAAAAATGACATCTTAAAAAGTCATTGAGATTGAAGTAATAAAATCCTATCTAAAAGCTAATATTAATAAAATCTTTTTTTAAATATATTCGAAAGACATCATTTATGTTTAATGAAGTTAACATAAATCTCGTGACTAAGTAAGTTAGAATCCTTACGACAACTAGGCAAACAAGCGATATTGTTCAAAAAAAAAAAAAAAACAGGCAATAATTTACATGTTAATGCAAAGTCTCTATGATTCTCGGGTCAAAAGGGTCTTACATCTAAGAAGTGTGCTTTAACAGTTTACGGAAAAACCGCCAGATATGAAGTTTCTCTTGTAACGACCCGTATTTTAGCAACGACGTTAACGGCGATAACGTCGTAAAGAGACAATTACAATTCGATTTGACAACGGAAAATATAACTAAAACTCGTGGTAAAATAATAATCGTTGTTATTCTAATGAATCCCAAAGACAGAATAGTAAACTAATTAGAAAATCAAAGTCCTATAACAAGAAATAAATCTAAACTCCTATAGATAGGAAAGTAAAACCGGGGCCCAAATCTCTCGCAAAACTCATCTCGTCTCTAGACTCTATTTTGCTCACCTGCAAAATAGAATTGGGGGGTCACCGTCAGTGGCGAGTAACTAGATTGTTCCACTTAGAAGTGGAACCATAAAATACATAATAAGAGAGAACAGAGCAATCATAGCAAAACAATCATGATAAAAGGGATGTTCCAACAATCATAGCAATTCAATTCAAAAATCAGAGTCACGCAGCGGAAAACCTCAACCAAACATGCCTCATTCAAATCATTAGAAGAACAGCGGAAGACTTATTAATAAAGACATAATAATAATAATAACATCATAACATAACCTGCTTAACAATACTCGACTGTAATTAATAATCATACAATAATTCAGTAATCGAAATCCCAGCAATCAACCGACTCAATTAAATTCTAATCAATACATTCGACTCAACTATAATCTAAACAATCAATCGCCAAGACCGGAGTCGATAACACATAATCGACACGACCGAAGTCGATAACACATAATCGCCACGACCGAAGTCGATAACACATAATCTCCACGACCGAAGTCGATAACACATAATCGCCACGACCGAAGTCTGGTAACACATAATCGCCACGACCGAAGTCGATAACACATAGTTGACTCTTGCTAAATCCTAATCACGTAAATTGTTCACATAAAATATACTGCTTCAGAGACGAATGATATGTATTCATGAAACTTATCATTCGAACCCATGCATGCCACGTAATTGACTCAACCACGTAATCAGTTCGGATAATACTCAAAGCCACATAATAAATCATCTAACGATCATGTAATCAAATAATCAACATAAAGTCATGCTTAGCAATACAAATAACAAATAAAAATCCAACCTTTAAACATAAGAAAAATAAAGCAACAAGAGATCGTATTGGTTCAACAGGAAATCGTTATGCAAATAAAAATCATAACTTTATACGATCATGCAATTAAACTAATAAAATAAAATTTTGATTTTTATAATCAAGACAATAATAAAAATAGAAACTTTAACGCAGCAATGACCTCACATTCACGACAATTTCAAGAAAGAATAAGGCACAAAACATAATTCAAGATTAGCATTCTATTATTAATTAAATCAAATAATCATGCTTCGAATTTAAAGAATTAAATCAGAAACTCAATAAAAATCCATGCTTTCATGATTCACTAGGTTCGAAAACTTAAGAATATAAAGACATCAAAATTCCATGATCAAGAATTAAAGAGACATGCATAATCAAATCATAAATCTTGAATTAAATTAAACAAACATCACAGAATTACATAGAATCACATGAAATTATCAAGAATCATCAAGAACAAATAAAAATGCACACTTGCCATCTACTCAAAAATGTCGAGTGGTTCAAGGCCAAAAACAGAAATTTTCATGCAATTCTTTAAATCAAAACAAGTAAAATAAGATCATAAATCATGAAATAAACAATGAACAATTAAGTAAATCATAAATTAATATGTAAATAATTCAAGAACTTGTTCATCAAAACACAAGCATGGTTAAACAACATGGCAAGAAACTTCAAGATCATAATTCTATAACTAGCAATCTATTCTATCAAATTATGTAAATTAATAATCCTAATTCTAAGTGGTTAGTCTAGTTACCTAATTAAGAAGTAAAAACCAAAGAATCTTTCCCCTTTGCTACTCGGCTATCTCACGGCTAGAAACACCTACAAAGGTTCAAGATTGATTAGATTAATTGAAGGAGTAGATAAAGAAAAGCTTAATTACTCCAGAATTTCAATACTATGGCGATTGTTTTGTAATATGCGATTTAATTGGCAAATTTATTTCCTCATGATCGTATAAAAAGTAATTATCAAAATATTCACAACAACGTTGTCAAAATAAAAATGTAACGATCATTTCATGACATGAATTTCAATAAATCGAAATCGTGTGATATAAATCGCATATGAAATAAACAATTTAATAATTATTGTCATTTGCGAAGTGAGATCTAAAGAATTGTATGAGAGTCGGTATTAATACATGATTATGCGAAATGCGTCGATGAATTAATAATCATTACGCATATAAATTGCAAAATCAAAACATTAAAGTTCATTAGATTGATGACGATTAAAGAGATCATGGCAACATTGTTATAGATTTAATTAAAGCATTAATTCGCACATGTATATGATCCGGATTAACCATTGAATTAACCATTATCATAAATCATCATTTTAATTGATTTATAAATATAATAATAAGCTTAGAATGAATAGAATTGAAGTAGAGACTTCAGGAATTGTACCTTATAATGCCTTTTATTGACACAACCAAGGGGTGTTTGATGATGATGAATGTTCAAAGTTGATTGAGTTGATAATTTGCAATGTGTATAGTTGAGTGTTGAGAGATGTTTGATGTGGTATGAATGTATGGAGTTGAAGTATGCAATGCACGGGAGGGATTGGTGTTGTTGGTGTATGTTGAAAAGCTTGGAAAGACGTGTATTTATAGGCCAGAAGGAGCAACGAAGGACCCGAGGGAACCAGTGACCTGCGTCTAGACGCAGGTCAGTATTATGTGACATGCATCTAGACGCACGTCTGGTTTGATCCGGGGTCGATTTTTGTTTGATTTTGCGTGTGATTTCCGGGATTATGATTCGATTGCAATGTTGCGTAAACCATGTTTGAATTTTCTTGGAAGCGTTTATTAGGATCACGATGATTACAGAATTTATTCATGATTTTTCTTCATTTTAAAGTTTTTTTTTTTTATGTTTTTCCATACATTTTTCAATAATTTATTTTCATACAAAAATAAAAAAAAATTGTCATTTTGCTTCATAAAATATTTTTAAAAATCATAAAAATAATGTTATAATTTATTCATATTTTTCTGTATTTTCATCATATTTTTAGAGCTTTTTATAGATTTTTTAGGAATTTTGCATGGTTAGGGCGTATATGGGTACTTTTGGCTTGCAGGGTGTGCCTTCAACTGGTCACTTTTTCACATGGAATAATAAGGTTTTTTCAAAACTATATAGGGTGATGGGTAATGATGCTTGGATGGACAAGTTTAATTATGTTCATGCCATGTTCTTGAATGAGGGGGTTTCAGATCATTGCCCCATGGTCCTCTGTTCGAGGAGCTGCTCTCAGGGTGCTAAGCCTTTCAAGTACTTCAAAATGTGGTCTTCCACTAGTAGAAAAAAATTCTTTTGCTGCATATCAAATGATGCGGTTATTTGAAAAACCGTAGTTTTTAAATGCAAAAATCCAAAAAAAAAAAAAATTGTTTAAAAAGATACGGTTTTTTTTAAAACCGCATCATTTGAATTGTTAAAAAAATAAAAACACTCGTATATACACTATTTCCCACCCAAAACCATTTTCATTTCTGATTCTTCTCTCATCTCCCTCTATCTCTCTCGTGCCCCCTTATCTGCCGCCTCTCCTCTGCCAGAGAAATGGCAGCCGCCAGCGACCCACCACCACCGGAGGTAATCTCCTCTTCTTCCTTATGTCTTGTCCTTACTTAGTCTAGGGTTTGAACAAAAAAAAGGAGAAATCTGAAATTGGTTGTTGTTGTTGTTGTTATGTTGTTGCTGCTGCTGCGCCGTGCCACCGTCGGTGTGCCGCCGTCTCCGGTAGTGATCGGTCTCCCCTCTCCTTCTATTCATCACTATATACACCACCCAAGGTACACTCCTTTGCTTCCCTCTTTGATTCTAGGGTTTAGTTTGATAGTTTTAGGTTGTGAAATTTGGGAAAATGTTTTTGGATTATAATTTTAAATAGAATTTCTGATTTGTTCATTTTCATTGGTATTATTTATTGTAGTCACTGTTTTAGTGTTGTTTTTGGAGTGATTAGATGGGTTTATAGTTGAGTTGGAGTTATTAGATGGGTTTATACAACCCTTTCCATTCGCTGCTCGACACCCACACCCACAGCCATCACCATTTCGTTAAATCATTTCTTAAAATCTTCTGGGTTGATTGAATTCCATCGCCAAAAGGCACTTTGTCTTATTTGTCTTAATTTTAATCAAAATTTTTAAGGTTTATTGCTCTAGTTGTGATTGATTCTGGTTTTTATTTTTTATTTTTAAATTGTTTATTGTTATTGTTGATGTTTTTGGTGAGCTAGGTTTTTTTTTTTTAATTTTGGGGAAAAAGGCTAGGGTTTGGAATTTTGGGAATAGAAAACTTGAAGCTAGTACTAATTTTATGATTTGCTATTTGAATTTGAGTTGTAAGTCATTTGAGATGACTGATATATGAGTTGTATTGTCATCTAATTTTTTTCTTTGGGTTGAATAAAGATGGTGTTGAAAATTTTTTTCTTTCATATTGTATTGTCATCTAATTTTTTTTCATCAATTGTTGAAGGTTGTTCCTGAAATTTTTAATTGTTGCAGGTCGTACTGCTTCCGCTGCTCTGTTGTGTCTGCCTCTGCTCTGTGCGCTGCTGCCTGCTGCCGCTGCCTCAGGGTTGCTGCTGCCCCGTTCAGTCCTCGGACAGTGACTTAGTGGTGGTAGTGCATCATAAGGCATTAAATATATATGCTATGTTTAATTATTAGTTAGTCAGCTTAACATATATTTTTTGCTCTTCTGCTCTTTTCTACTGGGTTCATTATTTCATTTACGATTTTGATAGGATTTTTTTGTTGCTCTGTATTGTTATTATTGCTATATTACTATTGTGTGTTAGGTTGTCACTCTTTTGTTATTTATAAGTATTAGTTGGCCAATGTTTTAAATTAGTTTTCTCACTTTATAGGAAGTTTGATGATGATCTTCCTGTCAATTATATATGACAATTTAACTACTCTTGTTAGCATTGCACCTAAAATGTCACAAGTTTGGTATCTTGTTAGCATTATATATGACAATTATATATGGCTGTGTTTAGGTGGATGAATGAGTGCCGAAACCTGAAAATCATGAAACTTCGAGTTGAGTTAGTCTCGAAGCTTTATGATGGGGAATGGGAATTTTGAATTGACTAATGAATCAACCCTTAGAAACTAAGGGTGTATTCTGGATAAAGATCGAAACAAAAGGGAGCTATTTCCCATACATTCTGTTACATCTTCATTGTTGTGTCATGTAAGACAAACCATTGTAACCACAGATTCGTCACCAGCTTTGAAGTGGCGGCTACATGGTAATCAATTTGTAACATGATGTTTTGTTTTTTTCTTCTTTATTTTCTTACAAGTTTACCTTTTTCAATTGTGGCAGAGAATTATGAATAATACAAGTTTTGATTAGGACACCAAAGGTATGAACATTACACTGCTTGCCAAACTAGCCATTGATTGCTTATCCGGATAACATTGTAGTCTTTATTATCACTTTCAGTCCCTAATACTCTCTAGTTTTCTGGTTTGGCAGATTTTGGTGGACAAAAGACCTGCTCATATTATCAAACCCTTGTTCGTGCTCATACCAAGCTAGGTAAGATGATTACATCCTACCACCTCATTATTTTTAGGTAACATCAAAAATCAAGTTAGGTATGATTGTATGAGTAAACACTCGTCTGTTTGTTAGTTTTCCTCTTATGGTTTTGTCTATGATTGTTAAATGTCAGCGTAAATACTCTTCCGTTATATCAGCAGACTAAGTTCAAACTTCTCCGTGAAGTGAACGAGGGCTAAGCCAAACTAGTATTAATATATTGCAATTTTCATTCTTTAATTTTGACTTTTTTGATGGGTTCAACAAATATTGAGCATGAGATTTCATCTAGTGCATGTTTATATTATTGTTATTATATTGAACCCTAATAATAAACATGGTGGTGTAGGGGATGGGGTTAGTGGACTAGTGGTTGTGTGGTGGTCGAGGGATGAGGTAGTGGGCAAGGGGGTTGGGCTACACTACTACAGGGCACTGGACTACCGGTTCTGCTGGTACAACAATTATTTTGAGCAATTTTAGCCTGATGTTTTTAGTTTTTAGCTTCTCTATTCATTTTAATTTGATCATTTTTTCTGGATGGGATTAATATTATACCTTTATTTTATAACTTTTTTCAATTACAGTGTAGTTGTTCAGTTGTTCTGTTGATGCAACAGTTAGAGTCTACATTGAGCAATTTGAGCCTAATCTTTTTCTGGGAAGAATTTGAAGATAATAGGGGATTAGTGTATAATGATATTTGATTAATGGTTGGGCAGGGGAGTAGTACCGTCAAATTTTATTATTAATCATAATAAGCTATTTAAAGGTGTTATGCATCATGCTATTTAATTTCATTATTTAAGCTTGATATTATCCTGATTTCATGGTGCTCTTCTTAATTATAATTTAACAATATGAATCTAAATTGCATTACTCTCTTGTATTGTTCTTATGTTATGTAGTGCAGCCAGTTTGAGATTGCTAAGAATGGTCGTTGTAGCTCGTTACCTATTGTCTACGGTTACTAAGGTCATTGCCTGGAAGCAGTTATCGGTTGTTTGTTTTTGGTTGCTCTCTTTGTTTTTAATACCAAATATTTGTATTTTAGAAATGACTATAATTTCATTTTAAAGGCATACTCCTTACAAGATAAGTTGCCATTGTTTTGAGAATAATAACTTACTAGTTTGAATGTATCATATTTTATTAATTTTTTTAATAATTTTATTAATATATTAGTAGCAGGGAAAGGAGGTGGGGGACAGTAGGGTTGGGTGGGGTCGCATGCAGGGGGGAAAAGGGCAGTAGCATGGCATTTCAGTGTGTGTGATGGGGGGGTATATTTTTTTTCTTGGGTGTAATCTCAAAAGATGCGGTTGTTTTCAAAAACCGCATCTTTTTGTTTTTTCTGGTGGTTTTTTTTTACTTCATAAGGTTTTCAAAGCTGCGGTTTTTACAAAAAACCGCATCTTTTGAGAATTTAAAAGATGCGGTTCACAACCGCATCTTTTAATTTTTTTTCTAAATGATACGCCTATAAATAATGCGGTTGAAAACCGTAGCATTAACGTTAAAAAAAACCGCAGTATTTAAATTATTTTCTACTAGTGTTCTGCTCCAAATTTTCATACTCTTGTTGCTGATTGTTGGGGGCAGGTAGTGCAAGGGACATTGATGTTTCGAGTGGTCAGTAAACTTAAAGTTGTTAAAAGGGGTCTAAAAGTGCTTAACAAGGAGGGGTTCAGTGATGTTCAGGCTGCTGATATGTTGCCTTTTCAGAGGTTGATGAAGGCTCAAGAGGCTTTACATTCTAATCCTACAAATTCTGGGTTTATAGAGGAAGAAAATGTGGCTGCAAGTGAGTTCAGGGGGAAACAGAGTGTGTATGATCAATTCTTGAGGCAGAAAGCTAAAGTTGTGTGGATTAAGGATGGTGATGAGAATTCGAAGGTCTTCCATGATAGCATAAAGGCTTGGAAATTGCAAAATACTATTCATGCTATTGAGGATGGTGAGGGGGTGTGGAGGGATTCTCTTGACTCTGTTGCAAAGGCTTTTTTGGATTATTATGGTGTTTTGCTTGGCACTAGTAAGGAGCATGATCATGTGCTTGATGATGTCATTACTATGGGTCCTACTCTTAATGACGAGCAGCAGCAATGGTTGTCTAGGCCTTATACAGCTAATGAGGTGAAGAAGGCTCTGTTTTCTATGGATGGTGACAAGGCCCCTGGCCCTGATGATTTTGGTGCTCATTTCTTCAAGGATGCCTGGCAGGTAGTTGGGGAGGAGGTAACTCAAGCTATTCTTTCTTTTTTCACCTTAGGTAAATTGTTAAAGGAGATTAATGCTACATTGATTTCACTAATTCCTAAAAATAGCTGTCCTAAAGATGTGACTGAATTCAGGCAAATTTCATGTTGTAATGTGCTGTATAAGTGTATTACTAAGGTGATTTGCTTTAGAATGAGAGAGATTCTTCCTTCTCTCATTGCTGAGGATCAGGGGGCTTTTGTACATGGGAGATACATAATACATAATATAATGGTTTGCCAGGATCTTGTGAGGCATTATGGTAGATCAAATGTGAGGCCTAGCTGTATGATGAAAATTGACCTGAAAAAAGCCTATGATACTATGGAAGGGGGTTTTTTTGGAGGAAATGTTGAGTGAGCTTGGTTTTCCTAGTTTTTTCACTAGGTTGATCATGGTGTGTGTTACTAGTCCTAAATTCTCCATTGTTCTTAATGGTTCTCCTCATGGTTTTTTTGCTTCAAAGAGGGGGTTGAGACAAGGTGATCCTTTGTCTCCTTTGCTTTTTATTACATGTATGGAGTATTTGAGCAGGGTTGTGAGGTTGGCCACTTTGGATCCTGGTTTTCATTTTCATCCTAGGTGTAGGGGTATCCAACTTGCCCAATTATGTTTTGCTGGTGATCTCATTCTATGCTGCAAAGGGGAGGTCTCTTCTATTAAGCTTTTGCTGCAGGCATTCCAGGTATTCTCTTTGGCTTCTGGTCTTGAGGCTAATACTAATAAGTCTGAAATCAAACCGAGCCAAGCCAAGTACTTGAGCTCGTTTTGATTTGAAGCTAATTACAAGGTATTCAAATAATCCATAAATAAGAATTCCGTAAATTCGAAATGTAAACCAAACTAATAACTCACAAAAATATAATTGAATGATAATACGCAATTCATTTTCCACCCAAGTGTGCACACCCCCCAAGCTAGTAACTCCTTTATATAGCCTATACTTGGGGAAAGACTAGATCATACAAAGTTCATAGTCTTATCAATTTATCTCCAACATAATGGGAGTCAAGATACCCAGTCTCCACGTAGCGGGAGTAAAGAAATCTCCACATAGTGGGAGCCAAGAACCCAGTCTCCACATAACAGGAGTAAATAAA
Source organism: Salicornia ramosissima (assembly GCA_951394345.1). NCBI lineage: Eukaryota > Viridiplantae > Streptophyta > Magnoliopsida > Caryophyllales > Amaranthaceae > Salicornia > Salicornia ramosissima. Next base: position 41,460,848 of record OX596232.1, read on the forward strand.
CCAATCTCCACATAATGGGAGTAAAGAAAACCAAAAGTGTTCGATGAAACAGACTTCTGAATTCCCGTAAAAGGGATATCTATAGCCCATTCACTATGATGGTAACCTGTTTAAATTTATTTTGTAATATACTTTGCAAATTGATTTAGAATTGATTTTAACAAAGTTAATGTCAGACGAACAAACTTCCAAAATCCCGTATATAGGATGTCTAGCAATTTGTAACGGTTTCATTTATAATCATTTTAAAAATGATTATCAGTTAGTAAATCGTTTTCAAAATCCTTTTCGAAACATTTTATAATGAATCATTTTATAAATAATATTTTAAATACAATTATAAATAACCTTTTTAAAACAATGAAATATTCACAAATATATAACACACAACATTTTCACCATTTAACACCTTAAACATATTTACATGAAAAATCATGTTATAAAAGATCTAGCCACTTGTACGTACCTCGATCCTTGCTCTTAAACACGAAAATCCTAGTTACGAGCTTAGAATCCCGAATCACGAACTTGGAAATTCCTCCTAAAATAACCAAATAGTCCTAATCAAACCTTTGATCTATAACATAAGAATACTAATACTAACCCTTGACTATTTGTGCATGAACAATTATTTTAACTCTTTTTATCAATTGAACTAAATGGGTATTCTTTAAAACTTTATAAAATTTAAAGTTGGAAAACAATTTAAGTCTTAATGAAATGATAGGAATAGTATAATTGTTAATGGTAATCACCACAATAAAAGAAATAATAATAATAATAATAATAATAATAATAATATTAAAAATAAAAATAATAAAGCAAAGTGATAGTAATAATAAAGCAATATAATAATAATAGTAGTAGTAGTAGTAATAATAATAATAATAAGAATAATAATAATAATAATAATAATAATAATAATAATAATAATAAGGAATATTTGATTTTAATAATCCAACCTTTTAGCCATTCGCAAATAATAAACCAACCTTTTGATTATTCTTAAGTAATCCAACCTTTGTACCAAATTTCATAGAGTGAACCAAAACCAAATTTTAGGTGTCATTTTGGGGTTGGTTTAAGTAGAGTTTGGGTAGTTTAGTGCTAACGTTGTTGACAACTTACCTAAAGACACAAACAACACTTAAATTAGCTCCAATATCACACCTAAAATTTGGTTTTGGTTCACTCTATGAAATTTATTACAAAGGTTGGATTATTCAGGAATAATCAAAAGGTTGGTTTATTATTTGCGAATGGCTAAAAGCTTGGATTATTAAAATCAAATATTCCTAATAATAATAATAATAATAAAATCAAAATAATAGTAATAATAATAATAATAGTAATAATAATAAAGCAATATAAATATTATAATAATAAAAATAATAACAATAAAGCAGTATAATAATAATAATAATAATAATAATACTAGTAATAATAATAATAATAATAATAAGATGAGTCATAAAATTCATATTGTTAGTAATAATGAACAACTTTAGTATTAATATTACTGATAGTTATTTATCAAATTTTAGTTTGTATTGTTAGTGTTATAATTATAAGATTTTGTCCAAATAGGTCCAAAAGTCCAATTGAATAATTGTCCAAACGTACTCTTTGTCAAATGGGACAAATAAGGGGTTTTATTTGTGGTTTGGAATAAAAGACCAAAATTTGGTCTTATAAAAAAAAGAAGCAGAAGGCAGGGAGCAGAGCAGGGGAAGAAGAAGAAGGGGAAATTGGTGGCTGGGCAGTGGCTGGAGCAACGACAGGAAGCAGGTGGAGGTGGGCGGTGGTGCTGCGGCGGCGACAGAGGGGGCGGAAGCACGGTGGTGCTGCGGTGGTGCAGCAACCATGAGAGGAGAGAGAGAGAAAAATACGAGAGGGAGAGAGAGAGAGCAGAGAGCAGAGAAAAGGAAGGGTGGTGGTGATGGTCGTGGGGGAAAGCTCGGTGGTGGTGGTGGTTGTTTGGAGGAAGAGAAAATTTGGGGTTTTTGCTTGATTTTTAATTGAGATTTTGATTGAAGGTTTGGGGTTTGTTTTTGTGAATCAAATCAGAATGAATTGGGGGTATATATAGATGAATTTGATTGAGTATGGTAAAGGGGTGTAGAAGGAGGATTGGAGGAAGGTTGAAGATGAAGGGCATGGGGTACAAATGTACCCCCATACACGACTTTTCTGAATTTTTTTTTTTGTCATTAGCTTGGGTATAGAATTGGGCTTGAGATTTATATGGGCTAAGTAAGTTGATGAAAACCCAAAATAATTGTGCCATTGGTTTGAAAAATAAGTAGTTTTATAGTAGTTTTATTGATAAATTTATGATAATAGACTTTTTAGTTTGAAATACTTAATAAACTGTATATAAATTAAATTTTTATTTGATAAAATAACATGCCAATATTTTAGATAAATGTTAAAGAAAAGAAAAAATTCATATAAATAATCCCAACTATTGGATGTCTTCCAATATTAATCCCAACTATTAGTTATTAGTGTATAATCCAAACCTTGGTGGTTGTTTTATGATATTAGTCCATTGACTTATTTAACCTATTGTAATCGATCACTAATTCATAAAATATTCGTTATCTTTACTCTTTTCTTATTTATTGTACTTGACTATACCTTCCTCCCTTTCTACGAAGGAAATCGGAGCCGGTCAAAAGTTAGGATGGACTAATATTATAAAACTACCCCCTTAGTTTGGATTATAGTGTAATAACCTATAGTTGAGATTAATATTGGAAGACCTCCAATAGTTGGGATTATTCATATGAATTTTTCCTAAAGAAAATAATATTTTTAGATTAATAAACATAATTAAATGAATAAACTTGGTTAAAAATACGAGGTATTACAGTCTACCCCCCTTAAAAGAAGTTTCGACCCCAAAACTTAGTGTAAAAATTTTTAAAAAATAATTTAAGTTGGTTCAAATTGACTCATGCACAACCTAAGATGACTCGCAATTACCCAAAAACTAACTAAAAAGGCAAAAGCGTGAAACTCTATCGCATTCTACCCCCTTTAAAAGGAGTTACGCCCCCGTAACTCGACCACTAATTTCATTAGATAACCCATAATTTCCTATGATTGAATATCAATGCCTATAGATAAAAACACTAGACTATCTAATAAAGTTAATTTGCAAGAAAGTGAGACGCCCTCGAATCCTATGAGAATATAATAGACTTAAAGAAAATAAAGAAATTGTCAATTACCTCATTAGAGGTTACTGCGGCCTCGTGACTATTCATCACGAACACGCGACCCTTGGGAGTAGTTCCAATGTTGTTACTGGGTCCGGGTTTGGAGTTGAAACCATTGTTCGGAGCTGGTTGAGGCGGGATCCTATCATTGCGGGTCCTACCTGACTCCACATCAGATGCTTTCTTATAACATTTGTACTCACAGTGTCCTAATTTCTGACAATAATGGCACTTACTAAACTTCCTTCACAATCTTTTCCAGGATGGTGTCTTCCACACCTAGTACAACTATAAGATTTCTTGTATTCCACTCTATGGTCTTAGTTCTCATTAAAACTCCTGCAGAAAAATCCACTAGTTCTAATCCTTTTTTCATTCCCATGAAAATCTCCGTTAGACTTTCTTTTCTCTCGAAAATTATTTTCCTCTAATTCTCTCCCTTTAATCCCATAGAGATGGGCAGCCCGCCCATAAACTTCATCTAAAGTTTCAAATGTCACTCCTCCCAATTTTTTTTGAAGAGTCAAAGTCAACCCTTGTTCAACCTTTGGGCTTGTAAGACTTCAGTCGGTACTAATTCAGGTGCAAACCGCATTTCTCTAAACTTGTTATAATACTCATCTGTGGTCATGTTTCCCATTCTAAGGTTTGCAAATTCCGCGCACTTTTGTTTCCTCAAATATGGAGGATAAAACTTTTCTCGCAAAGCTTCCTTAAACTCAAAACATCCAAAACAAGGACTTTTCATTAAATTATTTTTCCTTTGGCTCCACAACAAATCATCTTCTTCCTTAAGGTAATAAACAGCATTATTAACTCTTAATTCATCGGGAAAATTAATAGCATCAAAAAGTTTATCGAATTCCCTAATCCAATTTTCTAGGCTAGTTGGGTCTATTTTGCCAAGGTAAGTGGGAGGTTTGGTTGCTCCTAATCTTTCGAATACTTCCCCAGAACTATTAGGGTCGTTATAGGCTTTTCCCTGAGTAGTGACAATCTCGGCTATGTTTTCAGTTATTTTGGTCAAATTTTTCATAACCGAACACACTTTGGAACTACTTCCCTTCTTCTTTTCCATCCTTAGAGACATAATCCTGAATTAACATAGTATTTCATAATCAATTCATCTCGGGTAACCAATTCTTGCGTTATACCCAACAAAACTACAATTTCTCCAAATATACTTTGAGTATAGAAGTACTCAAGATAAAAAATAATATTTAAATTGAATATTCACTCATTTCTTCCAAAACCAAGCATTCTTATATTAAACACATATAACCTCTTAAAAAAATTATATTAAACACATAAACAATTCATTCATATTTCAAAATAATCATGAAATTATGACCATAAAGCAATTCCAAATATAGAGAATATAAATCTCAAAATAATCCACCAATATTCCAAGAAATTTAATAATTCCACAAAACTTCAATTGCATCAAGCAAAATGTTTCGAACCCCTGTAGTTTAGACTTTTACTTACTCCAAATGCACATATAATTTTTAAAATTAACAACCATTAATCAAAATTCAAATTATATAAAAATATTTTCTTTTGAAAATATACATAGATATATATTTTAAAAAATATATATATTATTGTTTCTTAAATTCGGAGAGTAAACCCGAGTCTCCCAGGTAAGTTACCCACAACGTTGGGGAGAGCCTTGCCTTAGACAGAGAATACGAGTTAAACGATCCAATTTCAATCCAAAATAAGAAAAATCACTTTCAGAAAGAAGAAATAATTTTTATAGAAAAGAATTAACTTTAAGGGAATGCGAAACTCTATCCTATATGCAATGCCCATCTTAAGTCTACCCATCATTCATTTTTTTTTTTTTAATTTTCCGTTTGGATCTTTTTAGAACCTGAAAAACTGATACCATTTTGTAATACCCCCAAATTACTCTCTATTAATAAATATTATAAATACGGATTAGGGAGTAACTCGGGAGTATTACTGCCACGTGATTACGTAAGGCGAAACAGAGTTTTGCAGCGGAAAACTACTTATACTTTTATTCAGTAAATAAAATAGTAACGTAATAGTTTTAATACATAATTGTAATAAGAACTTAAAACAAATGCATAAAATTTAAACTTAGACTAGGTGAATTATCGCCCCTTTTGCTCCCAATGCAGCACTTAGAACACACCCTGACCGTCATCACCTGTCTACTTATCATAAGTGATAGGTAGAGCCAAGCCAAAACAAAAGTGAAATACGGGTTAGCGAAAACGCTAAGTACATACAAATGCTAAATGTGTAAAATCAACTTAATTAAGCAAACATGCTTTCACAAATCATTTATGCTTTGCCAACCATAAATATTCAAATAATTCATAAATAAGAATTCCGTAAATTGGAAATGTAAACCAAACTAATAACTCACAAAAATATAATTGAATGATAATATGCAATTCATTTTCCACCCAAGTGTGCACACCCCCCAAGCTAGTAACTCCTTTATATAGCCTATACTTGGGGAAAGACTAGATCACACAAAGTTCATAGTCTTATCAATTTATCTCCAACATAATGGAAGTCAAGATACCCAGTCTCCACGTAGCGGGAGTAAAGAAATCTCCACACAGTGGGAGCTAAGAACCCAGTCTCCACATAACGGGAGTAAATAAACCAATCTCCACATAATGGGAGTAAAGAAAACCAAAAGTGTTCGATGAAACGGACTTCTGAATTCCCGTAGAAGGGATATCCATAGCCCATTCACTATGATTGTAACCTGTTTAAATTTATTTTGTAATATACTTTGCAAATTGATTTAGAATAGATTTTAAGAAAGTTAATGTCAGACGAACAAACTTCTAAAATCCCGTATATAGGATGTCTAGCAATTTGTAACGGTTTCATTTATAATCATTTTAAAAATGATTATCAGTTAGTAAATCGTTTTCAAAATCCTTTTCGAAACATTTTATAATGAATCATTTTATAAATAATATTTTAAATACAATTATAAATAACCTTTTTAAAACAATGAAATATTCACAAATATATAACACACAACATTTTCACCATTTAACACCTTAAACATATTTACATGAAAAATCATGTTATAAAAGATCTAGCCACTTGTACGTACCTCGATCCTTGCTCTTAAACACGAAAATCCTAGTTACGAGCTTAGAATCCCGAATCACGAACTTGGAAATTCCTCCTAAAATAACCAAATAGTCCTAATCAAACCTTTGATCTATAACATAAGAATACTAATACTAACCCTTGACTAGTTGTGCATGAACAATTATTTTAATTCTTTTTATCAATTGAACTAAATGGGTATTCTTTAAAGATTTATAAAATTTAAAGTTGGAAAACAATTTAAGTCTTAATGAAATGATAGGAATAGTATAATTGTTAATGGTAATAGCCACAATAAAAGCAATAATAATAATAATAATAAAAGAAAAATAATAGTAATAATAATAAAGCAATATAAATATTATAATAATAAAAATAATACCAATAAAGCAGTATTAAAATAATAATAAGATTAGTCATAAAATTCATATTGTAAGTAATAATGAACAACTTTAGTATTAATATTAGTGATAGTTATTTATCAAATTTTAGTTTTTATTGTTAGTGTTATAATTATAAGATTTTGTCCAAATGCGTCCAAAAGTACAATTGAATAATTGTCCAAACTTACTCTTTGTCAAATGGGCCAAATAAGGGGTTTTATTTGTGGTTTGGAATAAAATACCAAAATTTGGTCTTATTAAAAAAAAAAGAAGCAGAAGGCAGGGAGCAGAGCAGGGGAAGAAGAAGAAGGGGAAATTGGTGGTTGGGCAGTGGTAGGAGCAACGGCCGGAAGCAGGTGGAGGTGGGTGGTGGTGCTGCGGCGGCGAAAGAGGGGGCGGAAGCACGGTGGTGCAGCAACGACGAGAGGAGAGAGAGAGAAAAACACGAGAGGGAGAGAGAGAGCAGAGCAGAGCAAAGGAAGGGTGGTGGTGATGGTTTTGGGGGAAAGCTCGGTGGTGGTGGTTGTTGTTTGGAGGAAGAGAAAATTGGGGTTTTTGCTTGATTTTTAATTGAGATTTTGGTTGAAGGTTTGGGGTTTGTTTTTGTGAATCATATCAGAATGAATTGGGGGTATATATAGATGAATTTGATTGAGTATGGTGAAGGGGTGTAGAAGGAGGATTGGAGGAAGGTTGAAGATGAAGGGCATGGGGTACAAATGTACCCCGATACACGACTTTTCTGAATTTTATTTTTTTTTTGGTATAGAATTGGGCTTGAGATTTATATGGGCTAAGTAAGTTGATGAAAACCCAAAATAATTGTGCCATTGGTTTGGAAAATAAGTATTTTTATAGTATTTTTATTGATAAATTTATGAAAATAGACTTTTTAGTTTGAAATACTTAATAAACTGTTTATAAATTAAATTATTATTTGATAAAATAACTTGCCAATATTTTAGATGAATGTTAAAGAAAATAATATTTTAAGATTAATAAACATAATTAAATGAATAAACTTGGTTAAAAATATGGGGTATTACAGATATCTACCCCTTCGACCTCACTCCAGACTTTCCCTTTGTCTAATTTCCCCAATTTTGAGTAGAATTCCTCAACACAAGTCTCAAAAACATCCAACCTTTTATCGAACAGGCCCTCCCAACCCTGGAACTCTATAGCCTCCTTAAACTCCTCTAGAAAAGGTTGACTCATCCAAGACTTAGGACATGCAAAACCAAATAAAACACCCCTACCACTTAATTCAAATAGTGGTTCAGAAATGGTCTTACCTTTCTTCTTGGCTGAGGCCTTTTCAGGAGCAGAGTCAGCCTTCCTCTTCTTTTCAGTTGGTAGCTTGGTTGCAGGTTTGGGGCTCTCAGAAGCTTTACCCTTCTTTGCTACACTTTTCACTCGTTTCTTCTTTTCCTCCTTCTTTCCCACTGGAGCCTCCTCAGCAGGCTCCTTCTTGATCTCATCCTTACAAATCCTAGATCTTAAAGGCCTTGTTCTCTTCCCAGTTTCCTTTTCCCCCTGTACTACACCACTAATTTCAACATCCATGTCCTCTGCATGTGTGTCTTCAGCCTTGTCTTCTATTTGGTCCTTCTCTACCTCTTTCTCCTCAATGCTTGGCACTGGTTTCTCTGTGATCTGAGGAGTTGGTGAAGGTGTCTTTTGTGGTTGTGGAAAAGGTGATGGGGTATTTTCTTTTTGTGGTGAAGAGGGTGATGGTGTTTTGGACTTTGGTGGTGAAGGTGGAGGAGGAATTTTGGCTTTTAAGGGTGATGGTGATTTCGTGGAGGTGAAGAAATAGTAGGCTGTGGAGAGGGTTGTTTCGGTGATGGAGAGGGTGATTTCTTTGTTGTGGAGGGTGATGGCTTAGATAGGGATGGAGTTTTCTGAGGTTGAGGTGGTGGAGATTTTGGTGAAGATGGTGGTGGTGATTCAGGGCTTGGTGGCGGTGTAGTTTTCTCCTTAGGCTTACATGCATCTTTGGATTCAACAACTGTTTCTGTAGTGGCTTGATCTTTAACCTCTTCTTGCTTCTCTTCTGCTTTGTGGTGTTCAGTAACCACTGCAGTACTAGTTTCCTTCTCGATCTTAGAAGGTGTGAAACTAGGTGATTGACTCAGTCCCTTGCTTTTCTTCGTTGATGCTTTGTTCTTCTTTCTTCCCATTTTCGATTGATTCAGTAGATTGATGAGATAGAGAGAAAGTGATTGAGAATTCTTGTAGAGAGATTCTTTTGATGATGCTTAGGGTTTGAGAGAGAAGAGCAATTAGAGAGAGAGAGACGGTTAGAGAGAGATAACAAAGTGAAAGTGTGAGTTAAAATGATGAAAATTGGCAGTTATTACAAGAGATAAGAGGGAAGTTACTTTACACTGTTCCTCCGTCCCACAACGGTCATATGTCAGAACAATTGAGTTCTTAATTTCAAAATGAAGGTTCAGTAATAAACTGATATAACCATTATAAGGTACTGGTCTGACATTGATCTGTATTTATTAAAAACATGAGTCATCTTTTAGTTAGGCAACTTAGAGATACCACACATTGGAACAGCATCAACAAAAGAACTTTGAGACCACTTGTATATTTGATATTTAAAAGTTAACAAACCCTGCTTATGAACACTAAGGATAAAAAATGTCAAACATAACCAAAAAGGGAAAGATAAGTCCTAAGGATCTAAGATCTAATCCTTACCATACCAAGTAATGTGCAAAGTTTGACAAACACTTCCCTGCTTAGGGGCTTAGTGAAAATATCAGCCAATTGTTCTTCAGATCTGCAAAATTCAAGATTCACATTTCCTTTTTCAACATTGTCTCTGAGAAAATGATGTCTGATTTCAATATGTTTGGTTTTAGAATGTTGGACAGGATTTTTAGAAATGTTTATAGCACTGGTGTTATCACACAATATGGGAACACTTCCGGAACAGACCCCAAAATCCTTTAGTTGTGTCTTTATCCAATGCAATTGAGCACAGCACAAAGCAGCAGCTATGTACCCTGACTCAGCTGTGGATAAGGCCACTGAATTTTGTTTCTTAGATCCCCATGAAATGAGACAAGATCCTAAGAAGTGAGCCATTCCTGAAGTGCTCTTCCTGTCAACACTAAACTCAGCATAGTCAGCATCAGTGTATCCTAAAAGATCAAAATCAATTCCCTTTGGATACCATAAGCACATGTCCTCTGTACCACTCTGACTCTTTTGGGTTCCTTTGAAATCTAGCACACAACCCAACTGAGAACACTATGTCTGGTCTACTAGCTGTTAAGTAGAGAAGTGAGTCAATCATACCTATGTATAGCTTATCCTCAACATCCTTTCCTTTCTCATCTAGGATCAGTTTAGAAGAGGTAGGAATAGGTGTGTCATAGGACTTGCTATCTTGCAGACCATATCTCTTGAGCAGCTCCTTGAGATACTTTTGTTGGTGGATCATGATTCCATCACCCACTTGCTTGATTTGGAGCCCTTGGAAGAAGCCAAGTTCTCCCATCATACTCATCTCAAATTCACTCTTCATTAGGTCTGCAAACTCATCACATAAAATAGAATTAGTAGCCCCAAACAAACTATCAAGAATAGTTTTTTGTCCACTAAACCTCTCTTATAATGATTTTCAATTAGAAAACTAGAGAGTCTCTCATACCAAGCATGAGGAGTTTGTTTGAGTCCATAAAGAGCTTTTTCTAACTTGTAGACATGATCAGGAGAATCTCTATCCTCAAAGCCAGGGGGCTATTCCACATACACATCTTCTTTCAAATAGCCATTTAGAAAAGCAGTTTTAACATCCATTTGAAAGAGTTTAAAGTTCATGTGGGCATAAAAGGCAATTAAGATTCTTATTGTCTCAAGCCTGGCTACTGGAGCAAAGGTTTCATAATAATTTATTCCCTCTTGTTGGTTAAACCCTTGAACCACTAGTCTGGCCTTGTTTCTGACTATAGTACCTGATTCATCCATTTTGTTTTTGAAGACCCATTTGGTTCCAATAACTGACATCTCATTGGTTCTTGGTTCAAGATACCAAACCTGATTTCTCTCAAACTGGTCCAACTCATCTTGCATGGCCAAGATCCAATCAGGATCAGTTAGTGCAATCTTATAGTCAGTTGGTTCTATGTGAGATAAGAAAGAGAAGTAAGCACAGAAATTCTTCCAGACAGAATTTCTAGTTTGGACTCCTTTTGATAAATCACTAATGATTTGAGCAGAAGGATGAGAGTTTATTTGCTTAAACATACTCTTTCTTACAGCATTTGAGTCACCTAAGTTAGAACAAATGTCTGTACTGGTTCCCCCTATTTCATTTTCATTTTGAGAGGGTGGACCAGTTTCTTTGTGTAAATCTTCAAGATTTTCAATTAGGTGGTCATATGCAAGTATGACATCAGATTTACCGAAGGTACATGTGTCTTTTAACAGTTCAAAGTTTGAATTATGTGTGAGCAGTTTCTTGAGCTCATTAAACTCTATTTCAATTTTTTCAAAAAACTCATCCTTTTTGGGAATTGATTTGAGGTTTAATGTCTCAAGCTCTATTTTCTGCTGATCTACTGTTATCTCAAGCTCATAAATTTTTTCTTTAAGCTCCTCACATATGAGCTCAAGCTCAGCAGATCTAGCTCCACATATTTCATAATCTCGAACAGTTTCTTTAAGTTTCTTTTTGTTGTTCTGGTAAGCAGACCCAACACTAATGCATTGATCAATAGTGAATTCAAGATAGTCAAGTAATTCATCTCTATCTAGATGATACATATTTGCCTTTATATCATTAAAACATACCTGGCTATCATCTGAAGTGCTTCCACCAGCCATGAGACAGAGAACCTCTTCTTCTTCCGAACAGACCTCAGACTGGTCTGTGCATGTGAAAGCAGTAAGACAGAGATTTGCTTCTTCTTCATCTTCCTCATTCTCTGATACTGAATCTCCCCAAACTGCAGCCAACATAGCTCTTTTGAAAACCTTCTTCTCAGCCTGGACTCCAGGATTTCCCTTGGGATTTTTCCATGTTGGACATTCCTTGATTTTGTGCCCCACTTCACCACATTTAAAGCAACTAGCATTGGAACTGGTTTTCCTGAACTGTCCAGAACTGTTTCTTCCTTTTGCAAACTTACCCTTGGACTTTATCCAAAGGTATTTTTAAACCTTCTGGCCATAAGACTGATATCATCTTCATCTTCCTCAGATTCCCCTGCTTTGAGAACCATCTCCTTGTTTTTTGAACTAGATTTTGCCTTTGAATCTACCAACATCTCATGAGTCATCAAAGAACCAATAAGTTGTTCTAGAGATAGTGTGGTCAAATCCTTTGCTTCTTGTATGGCTGTAACGTTGGGCATCCACTTCCCTGACAGGCTTCTCAACATTTTCCTCACCAACTCTTCACTTGAGAAGGTCTTCCCTAATGACTTAAGTTCATTTACAATGGTCATGAACCTTGTAAACATGTCCTTTATGTTTTCTTCCCTTGTCATCTCAAAGACCTCATATTTTGACATGAGCATGTCAATTTTTGACCTTCTCACTTCAGAGTTGCCTTCATATGCAAGCTCTAGTGTATCCCATATTTCCTTTGCAGAAGAACAAGCTAGAATTCGATTTACCTCACATTCTGCAATTCCTTGTTGAACAAGTGACATTGCCTTTGCATTCTTCTCTAGCTTCTTGTAATCTTCACTTGTATACTCTTCTTCTGACTTTGGAACAATGAGCCCTTCCTGATTCTTCTTATGGATGAACGTGGTTCCATTTTTAACAATCATCCAGCATTCATAATCTATCCCAATGATAATATTTTTTATGCAGTTCTTCCACCAGGAGTAGTTAGTGCCATTGAACTTGGGGAGTCTGGAACTGTTTGATTCTTGAGTAGACATCTTCTTGCTCCTCTAGGTAGTTAACCTTTTGAGAAGTTAGGCTCTGATACCAATTGTAAGTTCAATGTATACTCAAGAAGGGGGGTTGAATTGAGTATGTGTGTTTTTTCAATCATTTTCAAAGTTTGTTTATCTTTTTGTGAGAACAACGATAGAACAGTAAATAAAGAGTAGGGACATAAGGATTTAACGAGGTTCGGCTTCTAAACAAGCCTACGTCCTCCACTCTCTCACCAATATTATTAATAAACTCTGAATAATACCAAGGTTACACACTCAATTAAATGCTACAACTCTGTAACACTTAATTCCCCAACTATTAACTCTAACAGTTCACTCAGTGTTCAAAGAACACTCCCCAACCACTTCCCTCTAAGTGGTTCAAATCTTACAAACTTAAATCTCCGTAAGTTTTTCTCTTAACGATGGATATGGAGATAGTTTTGCTCTAAGGATAGACTCTCAGAAAATATGACTTGGTTTTCTTTGGAGAGCAAAAGTCTTCTAGGGTTTTTTCAAAAGATTGTTTTTATAGGCAACGAAAAACCGTACCCTAGAAGTGTGCTTGGACACTTGCCTAAATTGTGCAAACAAGCTTAGCCGACACAAGTGCAAAGGTACCTATTTCAGACCTTTGTCTCCTTCCACTACATGTAGTGGGAAAGTAAACTAGAGTCCAAACAAGTACATTGCAAAGCTGATTTTGGGAATCAATTTGGCAGATTTCCAAAACTTAAGTGATGAATATTTTTCAAATAAATTTTCAAAAATAATTATGAACACGAAAATTGGTACGGATCACTTAAGTGCACGTGTGTAATACTGAGGTCTGTTCCCACAGTGGTCTCAGTACTACAAAGTCTACACCTGGCAAAGAGAACTGTTCCAAGCTTGTTCTTTGTCTGTTCTTAGCTTGTTCTTGGTTTGTTCTCTTTACTGGACATAAACTTTAATTCTTTTTGCTCTTTACTTAGAACCACAAGGTATATCTTCCTAAGTCTATTTTACAAGAAGATCCTAGAAGTACAAAAAAGTAAAAGACTTCAAGCTCTTGACTTCTGATTCTTCAAGTATCTCAAGGTCTTCAGATTTTCCTTGAAGAGTTCTCACTTGAGTTAACCTGCTCAATTACAAATATGCATAACAATCAAGTATAGAGAACTAGTTTGTCATCCATCAAATCAAACATGGTTCAACACGTGGTGCCTGCTGTGTCAACGGGTCAGGTTGATAAATTATACCGTCACATAAATCAATGGCCATGAGAATCCAATGGTTGCTACAATAAACATAACACATGATCATCATATCCAAAAATAACTAACTAATTAAATTTCATGCAAATAAGTTGCTAAAAAGAAAGGATGAACTGGTTCATACTTTTCATTGTAAGGTGCTTAAATAAGGTGGGACTTTGAATCTTTCCTTTCTAGTTCTTTGTTGAAAGCGTGTTTCACATACTTAACTACATCAAAGAAACTTCTCTTGCATTCTGCTCCAGACAATCTATGGGGACACAAAAAGGTTATGTGTCCCCCTTCAAACTTAGAGATAAATTCTGTAAGGAGGTTGTTGTAATTCAAAACAAAAAGAACCAAAAATCATAATACATATTTGTAACCACAACATAACGGGAAATAAAAAAAGTTGGCCATTATGTTTAGAAGGTTTACCAAATGTACACATGTATCACCGACACATTTATACACACTCCTTTAATAAATTTCATCAACGTCAGTGGATGTGACATAAATATGTTGGTCTTCTTGGAGATACAACGTTGGTGCCTTGAATGAAACACATACACTTTCATGCTTAACCTCAGTCATCAGCATTGATTAGTCCATTTTAGGACCGATTTTCCCGGCTCTTTTCTCTTGTTTTCCGCGCGTTTTAGGCTTAGTTTTCCAAGTTTTAAGCCTTTTTAGCTTAATTTTAGTTTAGTTAGATATTTCGTTGAATAATATCGTTTTATAGTTGTTTTTGTCAATAATTGATCTATTTTGTGTTACTTATGTCTTTTGTTCTTTAATGTAGGTGTTTTGCGGGTTTCCAAGCGATTCTCGAAAGTCGTCAAGGGTAGTGAGAGTTCCCAAGAAGCTTAGAGAAGCATGCCGCAAAGCCAAGACCATAAGACAAGGCAAAGTGCAACCAAAGGGCATTTTTGTAATTTTTAAGGCTTGTCGGGCCCGAGGCCCGATGTCTCAGGAGGCATGTCGACCCGTCCCGAGAAGCCCGAGAAAATTTTGGAAGCATTTGGGTTAAGAGATGGTTGCGGACAGAGGTCTAGGTGCGCCCACGCTAAATGAACATCACCCGCGACAGCCCCCAAAGAAAGCAACGCCCAGTCCAGATCGAGCCTTCACTCGTGGCCGCGCCACCACCATCGTGGCGCCCGCGGCGCCAGCTACGCACCCACGAAACCCCCTCCGCGTGTCTGCTCCCGAGCAGGCCGCTGCAATTCTGTTTTCTCGGCCTGTTCGTGGTTGCTCGTTCTGTTCTCAGCTTCGACTCGTGCCTCTTCTATGCTTGGCCCCTTTGTTTTCCCACTTATATATATACCTTCTAATGTCCCTAAACATAAAAAACAACATTTTAGCTTTGTTTTAAGTCCTAAAAATTAGATTTAGCTTAGGGTTTGAGGAGAGAAAAACCCTCTCTTCCTCTTCCCATGGTTAGGGTTTATGCATAGTTTCTTCTTCCATAGTTTTAGGAGTAGTTTTAGCTTTAGATTTCAATAGTTTGTTGAAGATGATGAATGAAATTGAAGTTTTGTTCAAGTGACATAGCCAATCCAACGTTTTGGTCATCAAAATTCAATAAGTTCTCTATTTCTCTTCTTTACTTGTTTATGTTTTTCATTGCTTTAAATCTTGTTTACTTCATAGTTTGCTTGTAGATTAATGTTTAAATTATGCAATTTCAAGTTTTCTTGGTTTATTTTCTTGCTTTTTGGTAGATTTAGTGTTTAATTTCATGTTTTTATGCTTGTTTATTAGTGTAATGCTCTTGTTCATGATTTTTAAGTAGTTAATTTCTAGGGTTTGAAGGTGATGGGTTCATGACTTGAAATTGGGGGTTTTCATATAGTTTTTTGGTGGAATTGTGTTCATGGTTGGTTAATGTTGGTGTTAATGAGCTTAGAGATTAGCTAAAGGCCATAGTTAATTTCTTGGTATTTTTGAAGTATAGTAGGGCTTTGTCTATGAGTTAATTATGCTTTGATTTTCATTGCCCAATGTTGCTAGTGAGACCATTACAACGGGAGTCGGTGGTCAAGCTAGGAATCCACTTTAGGTACGTTGTTAGTGAGACTATTACAACGGAAGTCGGTAGTCGAACTAGAAATTTACTTCTATTGAAACCTTGGTATAATTGTGATCATTGAATGTATTGATAACATCCATTTAGGAGAAGTCGTTATTGTTATATTCATGCGTCAACTCCTAAATCACTCCGGGAGGAGGTTTAGGTACCTTATTAGAGTTTAATTCCCCTTCCTTGATTTAGTTCGTTCTTTAGACTTTTTGACGTAATTCCCCCGAAATCAATTGAACCCGGATCCGACAACCCTAGAATTTAGTTTATTATTTTTCGCATGTATTTTCTGCAATAGTTTTAGCTTCCATTTCAACAACAAAACCAAGATTCTCAATCGACCTAAATCGCACAACACAATTAACGACTTGTTCCCCGTGTTCAACACCCCCACTTATACTACAAAGGGGGTTTTATTTGTTTGGTGAAAGAGCCCAAAAACCCCTTCATCAAAATGGCGCCGTTGCCGGGGAACAACGGTTGAAAAGTGTTTTGTAATTTTTCTCGATTGAGTTAATTGTTTTATTTTTCTTTTCTTTTGATTTTGTTTTTTTTTCCTTTTGATTCTAGTTTGTTTTCTTCTTTCCAAAATTTGAAAAAAAAAAACCAATTTTGAAAGGAAAAAAAAAACGAGGTTTTTATTTTATTTTATTTAGGCTATTTATTTATTTAATAATAATTGCTTGCATTTTTGTCGAATTTTGGTTTCATGATGGCAAGCTTATCTATTCCTCAAATCGAAGGTGAGTCATTTTGGAAATATTTCAATAGAGTTCAAGGTATAGTCCCATTTAATTGGGACGATAATTTGTTGAATATTTGTGAGGTGATTTACATAGGTTTGAATGCTTTTATTTTGGATGTTGTTGAGTCTATGCATAATGGTGAGTTTCGAGCTTTGACCCTAGGAAATGCTTGGAATTTTTATTGTTGGCTAGCCCAAGACACTTATGAATGGGACATGGGTACCCATTCTAGCCAAGTTCAACCCAACTTCTATTCATTTCCTCCTATATCTCCTATTTGTAATGATGTGCACTCCACTTTTAATTCTTCACTTGATTGCACGCATTACAATCAAGATTCTCATGTTTCTAGTGATGAAATTAGCTATGACCCTTCCCTTCTTGATGAGTTTCTAAGACCTTCTAACTTATTTCATACAATTGTTTGTACTCCTCAAGCGATTAAGGGGTATAATGACTTGATTGATATGTGTTTCAAGATCCTTAAATGTCTCCCATTAGAGAGTGAGGGAAGGCGAGTCATCAAAGTGCAAATAAGTAAATTAATAAAGAGACTTGAGATATTAGAATCTTTCTTAGAGGATGAGATGGATGATTTTGGATTTATGGTTAATTGTGAGGGTGGTTGTGGCAAGGATGACCCAAGCTCTTGTTTGAGGAATCCGGTTCAAGAAGTGGTGGATTTCGCTCAAAAGGATGATGATGATTCCTTTGAACCAGTTTTGACTTCTCCCTCTCCTCTTGAGCCGACCACTCCTTCCTTCCTTTCTTCACCCAAACCATCCAAGCTCCATGTTTCCATTGAGGAGGAAGAGGATTTATTGCTTTTAGTCGATGAGATTTTTGCATTTCTTGGTGACAACGACGTTGATTGTGGAGAAAATCATAGGGTTTTGAGTGATTGTGATGGTGGCATTGTAAGTTCAATGTATACTCAAGAAGGGGGGGTTGAATTGAGTATGTGTATTTTTTCAATCGTTTTCAAGGTTTGTTTATCTTTTTGTGAGAACAACAAAAGAACAGTAAATAAAGAGTAGGAACACAAGGATTTAACGAGGTTCAGCTTATAAACAAGCCTACGTCCTCCACTCTCTCACCAATATTATTAATCAACTTAGAATAATAACAAGGTTACACACTCAATTAAATGCTACAACTTTGTAAAACTTAATTCTCCAACTCTTAACTCTAACAGTTCACTTAGTGTTCACAGAACACTCCCCAACCACTTCCCTCTAAGTGGTTCAAATATTACAAACTCAAATCTCCGTAAGTTTTTCTCTTAAAGATGGATATGGAGATAGTTTTGCTCTAAGGATAGACTCTCAGAAAATATGACTTGGTTTTCTTTGGAGAGCAAAAGTCTTGCTAGGGTTTTTGCAAAGATTGTTTTTATAAGCCAAGAAAAACCGTGCCCTAGAAGTGTGCTTGGAGACTTGCCTAAATTGTGCAAACAAGCTCAGCTGACACAAGTAGAAAGGCACCGACTTCAGACCTTTGTCTCCTTCCACTACATGTAGTGGAAATTACACTAGAGTCCAAACAAGTACATTTCAAAGCTGATTTTGTGAATCAATTTGGCAGATTTCCAAAACACAAGTGATCCATATTTTTCAAATAAATTTTAAAAAATAATTTTGAACACTAAAATTTGTACAGATCCCGTGCGTAATACTGAGGTCTGTTCCCACAGTGGTCTCAGTACTACTAAGTCTACATCTGATAAAGGGAACTGTTCCAAGCTTGTTCTTTGCCTGTTCTTAGCTTGTTCTTGGCCTGTTCTCTTTACTAGATGTAAACTTAAAGTCTTTTTGCTCTTTACTTAAAAACACTAAGAATATTTTCCTAAGCCTATTTTACAAGAAGATCCTAGAAATATAAAAATAAATAACTCCAAGCTCTTGGCTTCTGATCTTCAAGTATCTCAAGGCCTTCATGGTTGCCTTGATGAGTCCTCACTTGATTCAACCTGTTCATACACAAATATACATAGACATCAAGTATAGAGAACTGGTTTGTCATCATTCAAATCAAACATGGTTCAACAATTTCCCCCTATTTGATGATGACAAACCATGAAGTTCCCCCTGAGAACAGTAACCAATTGTTTCAAAATAAAACAACTGTTCAGAGTAACTGGTCTTGCACTGTGCCTGTAGTTAGATTCATAATCTCAAAGAATAAAAAATACACAGCAGACTAAAGCACAATTTGACTGATTGCAATGGTCAGTCACTCATCACATTACTCAATTTATTGTTGAGTTTCATCATTAAACCTGTAACCTGCAAGACTTATCAATTATCAAATGTAGCAAGAGAAATTTTAAATTTCACTTGGAAGAGTTTCTTCCAGTTGGGATGGATAGGAGCACTTGATTTGAATTCAAGGTACTCCTAGGCATAAAGCTGGGCCATCTCTTAACAAGGTCTGAACCTTGTTCAAGTTGCTACACTTGACACTAGGAACTTCACCTGTCCTATTCCCCCTTTTGGCATCATCAAATGATAAATTAACATAACACACAAATTAGGATAAGGCAACAAGTAAAGTCATAAGCATAATAAAAATACAGCATTCTAGAGATGCTGTCCCAAAAGTGAGTACCTGCAACTCACAATCCCAAATGTTTAAGTGCACACAGAAGTTAAAAAATTATACAGACCAGGACCATTCTGCAGAGAAATTGTTTAGCAGAAATGGTCAAAAACTAGAGATAGGAATTTTTCAGAGAAACTAGAGAAGTGATAGTTTGAGAGAATTGTTAGTAGGGTAGGGGGTAAGCTAAGAGGAGTTAGAGTGAGCATCATCATCAGAATCCTCAGTTGAATCCTCATCCTCCTTTTCTACACTCTCCTCCTGCTGCTTTTTCTTGACTTGGGCAATGATGGGAACTGATCTCTTGGTGGTCTTAGGCTTGAAGCTGGAAGAGGAGGCAAGCTTTTCTTCATGGGAGTCCAACCGTGCTGATATGTTCTTTATAGATCCATCCAGAGAAGTGCACAGGGCATTTACAGTAGTTCCCCATGAGTTTGCACCTGTTTGGACAGTGACCCAGTAGCCTCCTCAGACCTTGAACTGCTTGTTCTTCTGACCCCTTTCGTCCTCTCTTCATCCCTCATTTTCAGCATACCACCCTCAAAGGTCATCCCCTTCTGACCTAGGATCTGGTTGGTGAGGACAGACATTCTCTTGACCTCACCACTCAGATGTACCTTCTTACTTTGGAACACAATTGTAAGCCAGGCACCATAGGGTAGAGAGTGGTTTGGCCTTTCCAGAATGCTAACCATGTGGGCTAGCATGAGACCAGGGAGACTCAACTTAATTTTCTCATAGAGACAGTAGATAATCACAGCATCCATCTTCCTCACATCCATTCTGCCCTGAGCCCTAGGGAGTACTATCTTAGAGGCTACTGTATGGAGCAGCCTCATCACTGGTTCCCTTAGTTGGCCAATAACATAGCCAGAACCATCATTTCGAGAACCAGTAAAGAGAGTGGTCTGTATGTGTTCTGTACTGACCTCAGGAATAGTTGGCCAGTTGTCTTTTGAATAATCACAGAACCCACTTCTTGGTACACCCAGTACCTCCCCTAGACTCTTCTTTGAAAGAGTGATGTCGACCCCCTCAACCTCACTCCAGACCTTCCCTTTGTCTAGTTTTCCTAGTTTTGAGTAAAACTCCTCAACATAGTTCTCAAAGACATCCAACTTCTTATCAAACAGCCCCTCCCAACCTTGGAACTCTATGGCCTCCTTAAACTCCTCTAAAAAGGGTTGACTCATCCAAGACTTAGGACATGCAAAACCAAATAAGACACCCCTACCACTTAATTCAAACAGTGGTTCAGAAGTGGTCTTACCTTTCTTCTTGATAGAGGCCTTTTTAGGGGCAGAGTCAACTTTCCTCTTCTTTTCTGTTGGGAGTTTGGTTGCAGGCTTGGGGCTCTCAGAGGCTTTGCCCTTCTTTGCAACACTCTTCACTCTTTTCTTCTTTTCATCCTTCTTTTCTTCTGGAACTTTCTCAGCATGCTCCTTTTTAACTTCTTCCTTATAGACCCTTGTCCTCAAGGGCCTTGTCCTCTTCCCAGTCTCCTTTTCCCCCTGTACTACCCCAATTATTTCAACATCCATGTCCTGTGCATGTGTGTCATCATCCTGCTTCTCTGTCTCTTCCTTCTCAACTTCTTTTTCCTCAGTGCTTGGCACTGTTTTCTGTGTGGTCTGAGGTGATGGTGAAGGTGTCTTTTTTGGTTGTGGAGAAGGTGATGGGGTTGTCTCCTTTTGTGGTGAAGAGGGTGGTGAAGTTTTGGACTTTGGTGGTGATGGTGGAGGAGGAGTTTCGGCTTTAGAGGGTGATGGTGATTTTTGTGGAGGGGAAGGGATAGTAGGCTGTGGAGAGGGTTGTTTAGGTGATGGAGGGGATGATGGCTTAGATGGTGAGGGAGTTTTCTGAGGTTTAGGTGGTGGAGATTTTGGTGAAGATGGTGGTGTTGATTTAGGGCTTGGTGGTGGAGTAGGTTTTTCTTTGGGCTTACATGCAGCCTCTGATTCAACAACTGTTTCTGTTGTGGCTTGGTCCTTGACCTCTTCTTGCTTCTCATCTACATGGTGGTGTTCAGCAACCACTGCAGTACTCGATTCCTTCTCAACCTTAAAGGGTGTAAAACTAGGAGATTGACTTAGCCCTCTGCTTTTCTTCCTTGCAGCTTTGTTCTTCTTTCTTCCCATTTTGATTGAATAAGAAAGTTTGATTAGAGAGAGAGAGAAACTGATTTCGAATTCTTGAAGAAGATTCTGATGATGGTGCTTAGGGTTTGAGAGAGAGGAGTAAGTTGAGAGAGAAAGAGACGGTTAGAGAAAGAATTCAATGTGAGATAATGAATCAAAATGAAGAAAAAAAGGTAGTTATTGGAACAAATAAGATGGAAGTTACTTTACACTGTTCACAACGGTCATATGTCAGATCAATTAAATCCTCAATTTCAAAATTGAGATTTCAGCAATAAATTGATATAACCGTTGAAGGGGTCTAGTCTGACGATGGTCTGACGCTGATCTGTATATATTAAAAACTTGAGGTATCTTTTAGTTAGGCAACTTAGAGATACCACACATTGGAAAAACATCAACATAAGAACTTTGAGACCACTTGCATGTATGACATTTACAAGTTAACCAACCCTGCTTATGTACACTAGTGATCAAAAAGTCAAACATAGCCAAAAAGGGAAAGATAAGTCCTAAGGAACTAGGATCTAATCCTTACCATACCAAGTAATGTGCGGAGTTTGACAAACACTTCCCAGCTTAGGGGTTTAGTGAAAATATCAGCCAATTGTTCTTCAGATCTAAAAAATTCAAGATTCACATTTCCTTTTTCAACATTGTCTCTGGGAAAATGATGTCTGATTTCAATATGTTTGGTTTTAGAGTGCTGGACAGGATTTTTAGAAATGTTTATAGCACTGGTGTTATCACACAATATGGGAACACTTCCGAAACAGACCCCAAAATCCTTGAGTTGTGTCTTTATCCAAAGCAATTGAGCACTGCACAAAGCAGCAGCTATGTACTCTGACTCAGCTGTGGATAAGGCCACTGAATTTTGTTTCTTAGATCCCCATGAAATGAGACAAGAATCTAAGAAGTGAGCCATTCCTGAAGTGCTCTTCCTATCCACACTAAAACCAGCATAGTCAGCATCATTGTATCCTAAAAGATCAAAATTACTTCCCTTTGGATACCACAAGCACATGTCCTCTGTACCACTCAGGTAACTAAAAATTTTCTTAACAGCTTTTAGATGAGACTCTTTTGGGTTGCTTTGAAATCTAGCACACAACCCAACTGAGAATACTATGTCTGGTCTACTAGCTGTTAAGTAGAGAAGTGAGCCAATTATACCTCTATATAGCTTATCCTCAACATCCTTTCCTTTCTCATCTAGGCTCAGTTTAGAAGAGGTAGAAATAGGTGTGTCATAGGATTTGCTATCTTGCAGACCATATCTCTTGAGCAGCTCCTTGAGATACTTTTGTTGGTGGATCATGATTCCATCATCCACTTGCTTGATTTGGAGCCCTAGGAAGAAGCCAGGTTCTCCCATCATACTCATCTCAAATTCACTCTTCATTATGTCTGCAAACTCATCACACAAAACAGAATTAGTAGCCCCAAATAAAATATCATCAACATATACTAGGACCACTAACAGATCTGTTCCCCTTTTCTTTAAGAATAGAGTTTTGTCTAGTGAACCTCTCTCATAATGATTTTCAATAAGACAACTAGAGAGTCTCTCATACCAAGAACAAGGGGCTTGTTTGAGGCCATAAAGAGCTTTTTCTAACTTTTAGACATGATCTGGACAAACTCTATCCTCAGAGCCAGGGGGCTGTTCCACATACACATCTTCTTTCAAATAGCCATTTAGAAAAGCAGTTTTAACATCCATTTGAAAGAGTTTAAAGTTCATGTGGGCAGCAAAGGCAATTAGGATTCTTATTGCCTCAAGTCTGGCTACTGGAGCAAAGGTTTCATCATAATCTATTCCCTCTTGTTGGTTAAACCCTTGAACCACTAGCCTGGCCTTGTTTCTGACTATAGTACCAGAGTCATCCATTTTGTTTCTGGAGACCCATTTGGTTCGAATAACTGACATCTCATTGGTTCTTGGTTCAAGATGCCAAACCTTGTTTCTTTCAAACTGGTTCAACTCTTCTTGCATGGCCAAGATCCAATCAGGATCAGTTAGTGCAATTTTATAGTTAGTTGGTTCTATGTGAGATAAGAAGGATAAGTAAGCACATAAGTTCTTCCAAACAGAATTTCTAGTTTGGACTCCTTTTGATAAATCACTAATGATTTGATCAGAAGGATGAGAGCTTCTTTGCTTAAACATGCTCTTTCTTACAACATTCGAGTCACCTAAGTTAGAACCAATGTTTGTACTGGTTCCCCCTATTTCATTTTCATTTTGAGAGGGTGGACCAGTTTCTTCAGTGTTCTCTCCCACTTCATCTTCAGTTGGATGGACAGGAGAGTCACTGAGTTCAACAACCTATTTAGCATTTGCCTCTGCTGCACCAGACCCATTGTTGTCTTCAGGAGGAGTTGGAGGGTCTGGTTCAACAGTGTTCTCTGGTTCAGCTCCAGTGAAATTTGTCATCCCAATATCAAAGCCTTCATCATCATCTACCTGCACAGGCTTGTTGAACATGTTAGTTTCCTCAAATAACACATGGATATTCTCTTCAACCCACAAGGTTCTTTTGTTGAAAACTTTATATGCCTTGCTATGAGGAGAATACCCAATAAAAACAGCTTCATCACTCATGGGGTCGAACTTGTCCAAACTGGTCTTACCATTGTTGTGTACAAAACACTTACAACCAAATATTCTTAAATGTTCAATGTTTGGTTTTCGACCCCTTAGAAGTTCATAAGGTGTTTTTCTTAGTATTAGTCTTAGCATAACCCTATTGAGTGTGTAGCATGATGTACTCACAGCATCAGCCCAAAATTTCTTGGACATACCACTCTCTAGAAGCATGGTTCTAGCCATTTCTTCTAGAGTGCGATTCATTCTTTCAACTAGTCCATTTTGTTGTGGATATCTGGGGGCTGAAAAGTTGTGGGAAACACCATGCTCCATGCAATAGGTTATGAAGCTAGCATTGTCAAACTCTGATCCATGATCAGATCTGATAGATGTTAACTGATGATTGATCATGTTTTGGACCTGTTTCACTAAAATTTCAAATTCATCAAAAGTTTCATCTTTGTATTTCAAGAATATGGACCAAGTGAAACGAGAGTAATCATCAACTAAGACAAATACATAACTAAAGCCATTTCTACTTTGTACACGCATAGGTCCACATAAATCCATGTGTACAAGTTCAAATGGTCTAGAGGAACTAACCACTTTCTTTGGTTTAAAGGATGATCTCACATGTTTGCACTTTGCACACTCTTGACAAAGCTGGTCTGCCACATATTTGATGTTAGGTAAACCTATCACCACATCTTGTGTTCTGAACTTGTTGAGCAAAGTGAAGCTAACATGTCCTAATCTTTTATGCCAAAGCCATTGGTCATCCTCTACAACACTAAGGCAGAGGGCACTGTTCTGTGGAATTTGACTTAAGTATGTAATATACACATTGTTATGCCTTGTTCCTTCTCAGACCAGTTCCCCTGTCTTAGGGTTCACTATGTGACAAGTGTTTGATTCAAAATTCACTTTATTTCCCTTGTCACATAGTTGAGATATGCTCAAGAGGTTATGTTTCAAACCTTCTACATAATAAACATTGTCAATTGCTTGGGAGAGTGACTTACCAACCTTACCTACTCCTTTGATAAGTCCTTCGCTATTATCACCAAATGTTACGTGCCCTCCCTCGAATGCAATGAGTGAAAGGAATTGTTCTTTATCCCCGGACATGTGTCTTGAGCAACCACTGTCCAAATACCAATATGGCTTTCCTTTCACTCGTACCTACACAAGCAAATTAAAGATTAGTTTTAGGAACCCAGACCAGCTTGGGTTCCTTCTTCTTTGAAACATTTTCAACCTTGACCTTCCTAACCCACACTTGTTGGGTGTAGGTTTTGTTCTTCTTGTCATGCTTCCTTTTGGTGAAACATTTGTTAGTCACATGACCACTTTTACCACAATAGATACAAACATGCATATCCTTGGCAAATATATATTTGCCTTTCTTGAATTCATGTAACCATGTGCTGTCTCTGCGTAGAACATTTGTAGAACTAGATCCAGAATACCCTAAACCAAACCTTTGAGAATTTCCAGGTTGGGATGTGAGGATGTTTAGGGTTTTCTAAGCATCTAACATTTTGTTCAATTGGTTCATACAATCTGTTAGCTCATTTTCCTTGTTCTCAAGCCTCTTAAGTTGAACTTCATTTTGTTTCTCAAAAGATTTTAAATCAAGTCTAGTCTTTTGGAGTTCATCCTGTAGTCTTGAGACCAGGGAGGGATCTAGTTCGTCACTGGTCTTCTTGATGTTTTCTTGTTTTAGCAGGATGAGTTTAGCCTCAAGATCACATATCTTAGTTATGCATGTAAAATATCTAAAACCTCATCAAAGGCAGTGGGAGAACCAGTCTCTTCAGAACCCTTAAGCTCACCATGTTCCTTGTGTAAATCTTCAATTTTTTTAATTAAGTGGTCATATGCAAGTATGACATCAAATTTACTCAAGGTACATGTGTCTTTTAGCAGTTCAAAGTTTGAATTATGTGTAATGAATTTCTTGAGCTCATTAAACCCCTTTTCAATTTTTTCAAAAAGTCCATCCTCTTTAGGGACTGGTTTGGAGTTTAATGTCTCAAGCTCCATTCTTTGCTGATCTGCTGTTATTTCAAGTTCAGAAATTTTTTCTTTAAGTTCTTCACAAATAAGCTCAAGTTTAGCAGATCTAGCACCACATATTTCATAATCTCGAACTGTTTCTTTTAGTTTCTTTTTGTTGTTCTGATAGGCAGGCCCAACACTAATGCATTGATCAATGGTGAATTCAAGATAGTCAAGTAGTTCATCTCTATCTAAGTTATGCATATTTGCCTTTAAATCATTAAAACATACCTGGCTATCATCTAAAGTGCTTCCACCAGCCATGAGACAGAGAACTTCTTCTTCTTCCAAATAGACCTCAGACTGGTTTGTGCATGTGAAAGCAGTTAGACAGAGATTTGCTTCTTCTTCATCTTCCTCATTCTCTGATTCTGAATCTCCCCAAACTGCAGCCAGCATAGCTCTTTTAAAAACCTTCTTCTCAGCCTGGACTCCAGGATTTCCCTTAGGATTTTTCCATGTTGGACACTCCTTGATTCTGTGCCCCACTTCACCACATTTAAAGCAACCAGCATTGGAACTGGTTTTCCTGAACTGTTCAGAACTGTTCTTTCCTTTTGCAAACTTACCTTTGGACTTTGTCCTAAGGTATTTTTCAAACCTTCTGGCCATAAGACTTATATCATCTTCATCTTCCTCAGATTCCTCTACTTTGAGGACCATTTCCTGGTTTTTTGAACTAGATTCAGCCTTTGAATCTACCAACATCTCATGAGTCATCAAGGAACCAATAAGTTGTTCTAGAGATAGTGTGGTCAGATCCTTTGCTTCTTGTATGGCTGTAACCTTGGGTATCCACTTCCCTGACAGGCTTCTTAACATTTTCCTCACCAACTCTTCACTTGAGAAGGTCTTTCCCAATGACTTTAGTTCATTTACAATGGTTATGAACCTTGTAAACATGTCCTTTATATTTTCATCCCTAGTCATCTCAAAGACCTCATACTTTAACATAAGCATGTCAATTTTTGACCTTCCCAATGCCTTCATATGCAAGCTCTAGTGTATCCCATATTTCTTTTGCAGAAGAACAAGCTAGAATTCGATTTACCTCACATTCTGCAATTCCTTGTTGAACAAGTGACATTGCCTTTGCATTCTTCTCTAGCTTCTTGTAATCTTCACTTGTGTACTCTTCTTCTGACTTTGGAACTATGAGCCTTTCCTGATTCTTCTTGTGGATGAATGTGGGTCCATTTTTGACAATCATCCAACATTCATAATCTATCCCAATGATAAGATGTTTAATGCGATTCTTCCACCAAGAGTAGTTAGTGCCATTGAACTTGAGGAGTCTTGAACTGTTTGATTCTTGAGTAGACATTTTCTTACTCTGATACCAATTGTAAGTTCAATGTATACTCAAGAAGGGGGGGGGGGGGGGTTTGAATTGAGTATGTGTATTTTTTCTATCGTTTTCAAGGTTTGTTTATCTTTTTATGAGAACAACGAAAGAACAGTAAATAGAGAGTAGGAACACAAGGATTTAACGAGGTTCGGCTTCTAAACAAGCCTACGTCCTCCACTCTCTCACCAATATTATTAATCAACTCAGAATAATAACAAGGTTACACACTCAATTAAATGCTACAACTTTGTAACACTTAATTCCCGAACTGTTAACTCTAACAGTTCACTCAGTGTTCACAGAACACTCCCCAACCACTTCCCTCTAAGTGGTTCAAATATTACAAACTCAAATCTCCGTAAGTTTTTCTCTTAAAGATGGATATGGAGATAGTTTTTCTCTAAGGATAGACTCTCAGAAAATATGACTTGGTTTTCTTTGGAGAGAAAAAGTCTTGCTACGGTTTTTGCAAAGATTGTTTTTATAAGCCAAGAAAAACCGTGCCCTAGAAGTGTGCTTGGAGACTTGCCTAAATTGTGCAAACAAGCTCAGCTGACACAAGTAGAAAGACACCTATTTCAGACCTTTGTCTCCTTCCACTACATGTAGTGGAAAGTACACTAGAGTCCAAACAAGTACATTTCAAAGCTGATTTTGTGCATCAATTTGGCAGATTTCCAAAACACAAGTGATCCATATTTTTCAAATAAATTTTCAAAAATAATTTTGAACACTAAAATTTGTATGGATCACGTGCGTAATAATGAGATCTGTTCCCACAGTGGTCTCAGTACTACTAAGTCTACATCTAATAAAGGGAACTATTCCAAGCTTGTTCTTTGCCTGTTCTTAGCTTGTTCTTGGCCTGTTCTCTTTACTAGATGTAAACTTAAAGTCTTTTTGCTCTTTACTTAAAAACACTAAGAATATTTTCCTAAGCCTATTTTACAAGAAGATCTCAGAAATATAAAAATAAATAACTCCAAGCTCTTGGCTTTTGATCTTCAAGTATCTCAAGGCCTTCATGGTTGCCTTGATGAGTCCTCACTTGATTCAACCTGTTCATACACAAATATGCATAGACATCAAGTATAGAGAACTGGTTTGTCATCATTCAAATCAAACATGGTTCAACAGGCATGGCCTATTGTGATGACTCTAATGATAGTGAGGATGAGGAGTTTTGTTTTGGATTTGAAAAACCCTCTCTTTGAGATTGATGATGACACTTGCGAGTTTCTAAATCCTCTTTTTGAGGATGATGATGAAATTTGTGAGTGTCGAAATCCTCTTTTTGAGAATAACATTGTTAAGCCTCCTATTTTCATTGAGTCTCTTCCTTGCCCCACCTCACCTAGGGTGTATGTCCTTTTCCGTTCATCACCCGTTTCTCTTCCGCCTTTAGTGTGTTGTCCACCATTTGATGAGTTCTTACCCCCTTTTGAACCTCATGACTACTATTTTGAAACCAAAGCGACAAAAATGTATAGTAATGATATTTTTTCTTCTTTTACTTATTTTGATTTCGAATTTTTTTCTTATTTTTTTTTCCTTTTTCTTTTCATTTTATCCCCCCTCCCCCACATAAGCAAAAGATGACACTCCTTTGTCATTTTACCAATTTGATTCTCTTTGCTTACGTGGTTCTCTCTCGATTTAGTGGCGATATCCATGACACGCTACTACGAGCTCTGCGATGTTATTTACTAGGTAGCATCCTTCTTTCCCTTGTATATAGTTTTACTTGGCTTTCCCCTCTTTTCTTTTAATTTTTTAATTTGTAATTAATTTGTTTTTGGAGTTTGGTGTTTGCTTTCTCTTCTCTTGCAGGTTTGATGATTAGGCAACTCAAATGGATCATGTATGGTGCTAAAACACAAAATAAAGGTTGCTTTACTTATTTTGAAGCCTACTTTGGTGAGATCTTCCCAAACTCTGTTTTTATTTTCTTTGTTTGCTTAGTTTTAGGATTAGGTCTAGGAGGAGATGATTGTTCGAGGATGTTTGGCTTTTAATTTTGGCTCTTAAGCCCTTGAGGGCATATGGATATCGATGGCGTTGGGCCTCGATTTATATATTTGCTTGATGCTTGATTGCTTATTTGAGAGTCATTCATGCTTAGATTTTGTTTTCCTCACTTTTGTATATTTTTGTTCTTTGAGGACATATGGATATCGATGGCGTTGGGCCTCGATTTATATATTTGCTTGATGCTTGATTGCTTATTTGAGAGTCATTCATGCTTAGATTTTGTTTTCCTCACTTTTGTATATTTTTGTTCTTTTGTTTTTCCCTTTTTTTTCCGCTTCTTTTTCCTTTCTTTTCATTTCAAGGCAAAGTGTATTTTTCATTTGTTTTTAGTTTGGAATTGATCGTTTAGAGTCTAGGACTTTGAATGCATTCCTTCCTAATTATTAGTGGTCCACATGGTTTGAGATGTTGGGGTTGATTTTCAAATATTATATGGTAGGTTTTAGAGCTTTAGAGTTCATGAAACTTAAAATCTTGGGTTGTGGTATGATTGGTAATGCTTTGCTAGCTAGTTGAATCCCTAGAGGTAGTATTTGCAATCCACTACCCTTAACATGTGAGGAATTGTCAAATCTTTCAAGCCTTCAACATTGTTTTGTTTGAGTGGCGATAGGATCCTTGTCATACCTTAGCTTGATCAAGAACTTGATTCATGATTCGCCGAGACCTCGACCGAGCTACTCTAGGGGAAGACGAAGGCATTCATTTTCTTAGTTATTTTCCATTTTCCTTTTTGCATTTTCCTTTTTATTTTAGTGTCTTGTTTCTTGAAATTTTTATAGGTTTTTGCTTTGCATTTACCGTTTGGAACCCTTTGAGCTTGGCCTTTCCTTTCTTCTAGCCACATTAATAGCCTTGTATCCACTTTGTTTTGTTTTATACCTTTTAGGTGTAGTGAAGCATTTGGAGCATCTTGGTTAGAATTTATTTTGTATTGAAAATTTGTGGAGAAGTAGGGAAGTTTTCCAAGCTAAGATGTATGATTTGTATATTTTTGCAAGCAAAAGCCGACCTAAGTTGAAAAAGGCAAGGTCATGTTGAATAATTGAAAGATAAAAAAGGGAAACATTGGACAAAAAAAATTGAAAAAAGAAATGATGAAAAGTTGAAAAAAAGTGAGCACTTATTCCTTTCTTTTTCACAATGAGGACATTGTGTCCTTTAAGCTTGGGGGAGGAGGAGTAACGCGAAAAATTGTGTAAAATTTTTCAAATTTTGTTTATTTCTTTGAATAAGCTTGGGGATTTTGTGTGTATGTGTGTGGAGTATTAGGAGTTTGTTTGCTATTTGTTGCTCATTGGTGCTTATTTGCTTCACTATTTAGGTTTTGAGTAGCACAAGCCAAATTTATTCCTGCCTTACCCTTAGCCTTACATTACAACCCTTAAGTCCTCTTGATCCTAGAGAGTTGAGTCATATTCGGTGGAGGAAGTCATGGTTCAAGCATATTGAGTGGTTTTGTTATGATGAGATTTCAGGTAGCATAAATTGTTTCTCCTTTTTGTTTTTCCGGCTCCTTCGAGGAGTCATGAGGAGCTACCTTTCAGGGTGGATACGAAACTAGCATAGCTTGTGGTTATTTGGTTGTGGAGTGAAAGGGGATTGTTCTTCTCTAGCTCTTCTATCTAGCATTTTTTATTTGACTATCCACCTTTCACATCTTTGAGCATGTTTTCCGCTAGTGCTTAGAAAGGTTTGCATTCACTGATCCGGTCCATTTACAAGTCCAACTAGGGATTTTTTTATTTTCTTTATTTTTGTTTTCTCCCTTCTTTATTTTCGTGAATCTTTGCCTTGATTTATTTTTAAAAGAGTTATGGGTTAAACTCTTAGGAAACACTTACGAGAGCACACTCGTCCTCTTGGGCGACTTTGAGGTTTAAATGGCTTGTTGCTTTCGCTAAAAGCAACCGTGATTCCTACGAAAGTGAGTTAGATTTTTACTTTTTTAGTTTTTCTTGTTCTTATTTGCTTGAGGACAAGCAAAAGGCAAGCTTGGGGGAGTTTGATCAGTCCATTTTAGGAGCGATTTTCCCGGCTCTTTTCGCTTGTTTTCCGCACGTTTTAGGCTTAATTTTCCATGTTTTAAGCCTTTTTAGCTTAATTTTAGTTTCTTTAGAGTTTTCGTTGAATAATGTCGTTTTATAGTTGTTTTCGTCAATAATTGAGCTATTTTGTGTTACTTATGCCTTTTGTTCTTTAATGTAGGTGTTTTGCGGGTTTCCAAGCGATTCTCAAAAGCCGTCAAGGGTCTTAAGAGATCCCAAGAAGCTTAGAGAAGCATGCCGCAAAGCCAGGACCACAAGACAAGGCAAAGTGCAACCAAAGGGCATTTTTGTAATTTTTAAGGCTTGTCGGGCACGAGGCACGATGTCTCGGGAGGCGTACCAAACCGTCCTGAGAAGCCTGAGAAAAATTTGGAAGCATTTAGGTCAAGAGATGGTCGCGGACAGAGGTCTAGGCACGCCTACGCTAAATGAGCATCACCCGCGACAGCCCCCAAAGAAAGCGACGCCCAGTCCAGCTCGAGCCTTCACTCGCGGCCACGCCACCTCCATCGTCGCGCCCGCGGCGCCAGCTATGCGCCCGCGAAACCCCCTCCGTGTTTCCGCGCCCGAGCAGGCCGCTGCAGTTTTGTTTTCTCGACCTATTCGTGTTTGCTCGTGTTGTTCTCAGCTTCGACTCGTGCCTCTTCTATGCTTGGCCCCTTTGTTTTCCCACTTGTATATATACCTTCTAATGTCCCTAAACATAAAAAACAACATTTTAGCTTAGTTTTAAGTCCTAAAAATCAGATTTAGCTTAAGGTTTGAGGAGAGAGAAACCCTCTCTTCCTCTTCCCATGGTTAGGGTTTATGCATAGTTTCTTCTTCCATAGTTTTAAGTGTAGTTTTAGCTTTAGATTTCAATAGTTTGTTGAAGATGATGAATGAAATTGAAGGTTTGTTCAAGTGACATGGCCAATCCAATGTTTTGCTCATCAAAATTCAATAAGTTCTCTATTTCTCTTCTTTACTTGTTCATATTTTTCATTGCTTTAAATCTTGTTTATTTCATAGTTTGCTTGTAGATTAATGTTTAAATTATGCAATTTCAAGTTTTCTTGGTTTATTTTCTTGCTTGTTGGTAGATTTAGTGTTTAATTTCATGTTTTTATGCTTGTTTATTAGTGCAATGCTCTTGTTCATGATTTTTGAGTAGTTCATTTCTAGGGTTTGAAGGTGATGGCTTCATGACTTGAAATTGGGGGTTTTCATATAGTTTTTTGGTGGAATTGTGTTCATAGTTGGTTAATATTGGTTTAATGAGCTTAGAGATTAGCTAAAGGCCATAGTTAATTTCTTGGTATTTTTGAAGTATAATAGGGCTTTGTCTATGAGTTAATTATGCTTTGATTTTCATTGCCCAATGTTGCTAGTGAGACCATTACAACGGGAGTCGGTGGTCGAGCTAGGAATCCACTTTAGGTACATTGTTAGTGAGATTATTACAACGGGAGTCGGTAGTCGAACTAGGAATCTACTTCTAGTGAAACCTTGCTATAATTGTGATCATTAAATGTATTGATAACGTCCATTCGGGAGAAGTCGTTATTGTTATATTCATGCGTCAACTCCAAAATCACTCCTGGAGGAGGTTTAGGTACCTTATTAGAGTTTAATTCCACTTCCTTGATTTAGTTCGTTCTTTAGACTTTTTGACGTAATTCCCCCGAAATCAATTGAACCCGGATCCGACAACCCTAGAATTTAGTTTATTATTTTTCGCATTTATTTTCTGCAATAGTTTTAGCTTCCATTTCAACAACAAAACCAAGATCCTCAATCGACCTAAATCGCACAACACAATTCACGACTTGTTCCCCGTGTTCGACACCCCCACTTATACTACAACGGGGGTTTTATTTGTTTGGTGAAAGAGCCCAAAAACCCCTTCATCAAGCATGTATAACAAGTTACACTCTGGAAGATCGGAAAGTGCACCCATTTGAGAAGTTTGGTTGTCAGTGCGTTGTGAGTCCTGTGTTCTTAGAGGGTCACAGCTACCTACACCTTCTTTTCTTTACGACGCTGTCATCTTCAAAACATCCTACTCATTTTAAAAGTTGTAGTTTAACATTTCAAATTCAAGTAATACTAAAAGGAGTTATATGCACAACCATAAACTAAATGTAAGGATTTGCATACTAACCGCGTCCTCAAATTGTACCATAGATTTAGACCAACTCACAAAATAATCCTTGGCTTTACCAAGCTTAGTTTCACCATCAGGCGATGGGACAGGCAACTCCACATAGTGATACTCCTCATATGGATGGTCGATGCTGAGCTTATAGTGATCGGGGAGCATTGATGATGTATGAATCACAGAGGTTTCACTAGGATACCACGTTCCATCAGCAACAACCACTAGGTTACCGTCATCATCAGTCATGGCAAGTTGGCATTTTTAGGGTCCCGCCTACAATAGGAAACCAAACACAGGCAGCAAAGCATGAGTGTTATGAACAGGTAAGGTTTGAACACAAGCAACAAAGCATGAGTGATCGGGGAACATAGGTTTGGTTAATGAATTAATAGCAATATAGCACAACACAAAGAGCCAAATACCGTAAAATAAGTGTGGAGTTTACACAATTATACCTCTAGAGGAGTCTTCCAATTCAGTAGGAGAGGTGGCTTCGAGCTCACTTCCTTATTATTTCCCGCTAAGTTCATGGAGGATAATGAGGCTATGGCTTCGATCTTCAATTCCAATCGAGCTATAGTTGCTTTTAGTGCGTCCATTTCCTCATGCCTATCTTTTCTTCCCCTTCGAGGTTCCTTCCCAAAGGCATGTCGGTGGCCAATTCCAACTCCAGATCGACCAATTCCTTTGACATAACCATAGTAGTCGTTCTTCCCAAGAGCCTTACATAAAGCGTCATTTTCGACCTCTGCAGCACAAGCAGAAGGAGACGCAACTCCACTCTCTTTTTCCTTTGACTACTTTTCCAAGTGTTCCATCTGTAGGAAGAAATAAATAATATGAGATACAAATAACAATAGCATATTGGCATCATTAAATGTTGTAAGCATTAAAATACTTTTCCAAGTATTCATACATGTAGGCATGAAAATACTTCAAGTGTCTATAATAAGTAAAACAACTTACAACTTGGTTCACTACTCTAACAGTCTCGCCTTTAGTTGGATCAACTTCCCATTTTCCATCCTTCCTACGGCGTTGATGCGCTAAACACCACTCGAGCGCTCTATTTTGAATCTTGTTACTCACGATACTACTCTCTTCAGTAGAGCTGTTAATAGCAGAAGGTGGAAGTTTGTCCTCTTTCACCCAATCTTTCCTTTTTCGGTTGTAGCTCTTTTGACCAAGTGTATGGCGATGGATGTTTCCTTTGGAGCACAATTTGCCTATCTCACTTTTTTTTGTGTCAAACAACAAAAAAAATTGTGCTTGATAGTTAAAAAAGGCAAAAATAGATACTACTGCTTACAATTCCTTGTTTATATTATTGTCTTCTCTACTATTGCTTACTACAATTGAATGCCTACTTATACTTATACTACTAGACTATCACATAATTTATATTGAATTCAATGGATCGAGTGTATTCTTCAAACTTCTACCACTGCTCCTTAGTTATGTAGCCTTCATACAACTCCCAAGGCTCCTTATCCGCATTTGGATTACCTTTTGCAGGTGCTTTGCTTTTATCAATGAGACGCCTTACCAAATCATATTTGTGGTGACGAAAGCGAGCACAAACTGCTCTTTTGAAATTCTTCTTTCTTTTTCCTGTTGGGTCTTCAATGTTGAACAATTTCTGAATGAAAGATTGTGTTAGTAAATGAATGAGTGCATTGCAGGAGTGACCAAGTGAGTAAAGTGAGTGAGTAAGCATGCGAATAAGTTAATTTATTGAGTGTGAGTGTGTGAGAGCATAGTACTTCATAATGCAAACAGTATGAGATACACACCTTAGTCTCTACCCATAAAGCATCCTTTTGCACTTGATCCACTTTGTTCCATTTACGGATATTAATGTCAATCCTGTAAGCACATTGTCCAATTTGTTTGCCGTACTTTTCTTCAAATTCACCCGTCGGCAATTCATACTCATCAAACTCAAGGAACATTGGCTTTGACGATTGGACGGGTTTGGATGGACCTCTACCCACTGTCTTTCTCTTTTTGGGTTGTGAATTTGACGGTTAGTCTTCATGAGGAACTTCATCCTCCC
Organism: Salicornia ramosissima; assembly: GCA_951394345.1. Lineage (NCBI taxonomy): Eukaryota > Viridiplantae > Streptophyta > Magnoliopsida > Caryophyllales > Amaranthaceae > Salicornia > Salicornia ramosissima. Next base: position 41,496,558 of record OX596232.1, read on the forward strand.
TACAATCCGTTCTTTCATCTTTATCACGTACTTCGTCATTCCTCGAATCCATTGATTCTATTTCCTAAAAAAGTAATACAAAAATGACACATTAGTCAAAAATACAAAAGGATACGAAAAAGTTACGAGGTTCAAAGTTCACATTAGTCAAAAAAACAAAAGCATAGAAGAACATGCATCATTAAACTAACTACGGTAATATTTTTACCTTTTCACACGTTTAATCATAATCACTACTACCACTACTATCATTGCAAGTGTCGTCATCACTTTCAGGCTCATAATCGACATCGAACTTCTCATTCACTACTACTCTCTTTTGTGTCATCCTTCGTCTTGATCCCATCAATGTGTCTGCCATTTTTGACAAACCTAAAACTTCCATTTTTGCCTTATTCTCGGCCATCCTTAACGCCCTCTGCCTCTCATAATTCTTTGCCTCCTTCCGGCCCATCGTAATCTTTAATATCTTTAAAACTTCAAACAAAACTACATGAATCAAAAATATGTAATTGATTTTTTTTAAACATAAACAATGCTTTTTGATATTTTAAATCAAAGATAAATTAATGGAGAAGGAAAATTCAATATACATATATAAATTATTGGAGAAAGAAAATTAATGGAGAAAATTCATTTTATTAATAAGTGAAATGTTTTTCATCCCATCCATTACAATATAATACCCCCCATATACATAACAGTCTACCCCATGTACTTGCACGGTTACACTCTACGTGCGAGTAATTGCAACATAAACTCCTTCCTCGCGATCATACGCTGCATCTTCCTCAACGTCATGGCCGTTCTGGACAATTTGAACACCGGTTGACAGTGGAGGGGTGGAATCCCACGTATCATAGTCTTCCTCATTTACCACATCTTTAACTCCAAAAATTCCTCTCTTCCCTTGAACTACTACCAACCATTGAGGGTCGATATTGTCTTTGACGTAGAAAATCTGGTTAGCTAGTGATGCTAGCACAAAAGGTTCCTTAGTGTCTTTGAAATGAGTTGAATCAACTATTGTCATCCCATCATCGCTAACTTTCTTACCTCGCCGCTATCCACCCATTTACATCTTAGAATGGGAACTTTAAAATCAATATAATCAAGCTCCCAAATCTCCTCAATAAAACCATAGTAAACTTATGTTGAACCAATGGGCTTGGTATCCCTGGTACTTGAATATTCTGTAGAAGAAGCAACAACCATTACACCACTATTCTGGTGGACAATCTTTTCATCATGGCGCTTAGTGTAGAAGGTATATCCGTTGATATCATAACCATCAAAAGCAGTAACATACTGTCGTGGACCCCTAGATAAACACTGAATTGTATCAGAGATGTTGTGATTACGGTCCTTCAATGCAAGATGCACTTTCTGTTGAAACCATTGGGCAAAAGTGCGATTGTGTTGTTGCATTAATTCAAAGGAACTTAGGTGACGGTGATGTGCACGCAATTCAGACATATGACTTTCCAAGTAAGGGTGAACTTCAGAAAGGTGTTGTAGAACACAACGGTGAGCAACAGAGAACCTCTCCGCGGGAGGTATAACGTCACGACGATTGATTCCATCACCCTGGAGTCTACCCTCATGACAAGACTTTGGACAACATATTTCCTTAGCCTTTTCCAAGAAAACAGCACAAAAATTTGAAGCCTCCCTAGCCATTTACTTTGTTACCATGCTTGCATCAGGCCTTGCCCGATTTTTAACCAGCCGTTTCAAGAAACCCATGTATCTCTCAATAGGATACATCCACCGTAGAAAAGCAGGCCCACACATCTTAATTTCACGAACAAGGTGTATCATCACGTGAACCATTATGTCAAAGAAAGAAGGTGGAAGATACATCTCGAATTTGCGCAATGTCTCTACTAATTCTTCTTGCAAAGTGTCTAGCTCTTCTGGGTCAACTACCTTATTGCAAATCTTATTAAAAAAACCAGCTCAACTTGATGATGGGCTCTCTTACATGCTTAGGCAACAATCCTCGTAGTGCAATTGGTAAAAACATTTGCATCATGACATGACAATCATGGGACTTCATACCATTCAACTTCTTATCAGCTAGAGATACAAAATGATTTACATTCGAAGAATAACCAGAAGGCACCTTGATGTCATGCAAACACTCACAAAAAGTACTTTTCTCCTCCCTAGACAAAGTGTAGCCGGCATGTGGTAAATATGCTTTGTTGTTATCGTTATACTCTGGCCACAAGTTGGGTCTAACCTTTTCTTTTTGCATGTCTTGTCGCACTTTGATACCGTCTTTTGTCTTTCCGTGCATGTTTAGTAGAGTCCCGACAATTGAGTCACACACTTTTTTTCGATATGCATGAGATCAAGGCAATGCCTAACAGATAAGTACTTCCAGTAAGGAAGATCCCGTAGGATTGATTTCTTTTTCCACGATGGACCCTTCGTTATACCCTTAACCTGACCCTTTTTTGGTTGAAAAAAAATCCTTTTGTTGCGGTTATTTAGAGGGTATTTGCTGCGGTTATTAACTGCAGCAAATCAAGGATGCAGCAAATACCCACTTTGTCATTTGTTGCGGTTGAACCAATTTTAATAACCGCAGCAAATAGGGTGCTATTTGCAGCGGTTATATGCAACAACCGCAGCAAATAGGACTCCTAAAAAATAAAAAAAAAATGAATAAAATTGGAACCAATTTGGTTCCAATTTTATTCATTTTTTTAATTGGATTAAACAAGGCTTAAAAAAATCAAACATATAATTTTATTCAACTTTATAAAATTCCAATCATACATCAGAAAATTATGCATACATCCAAAATGAAAATAAACAAAATAAAATGAACTAAATCAACATAAACTAAAATCAAATACAACTCTTTCTAAAAATTCAAAACAGAAAATTAAACATACGTCCAAAATGAACATAAATAAAAAAAAAGAACTAAATGGTGCAACCAGCCAGAACCGTACGCCGGTCAGCAACCCAGCAGGCAGCCATGGTGCAGCAGGTACCAGTATTACAACAACATCAGGCCAGCAGTGGCCGAGGACAGCCTCGCAACAGCCCTGCTATAGCAACTATCATAAATAAAAAATGAACTAAATTAACATAAACCAAATCTGAACAACGAACAGCAATGATCATTAAAAGCAGTAGCAGTTCATTAACAACGCCAGACCATCCATTAATTTGAACTGCAAGCATCCATCTTTCTTCTGACCTGTTTCCTCAACTGCACAACCACACCATCAAATAAACTACATCAAACTTAATGCTTTGGTTGAATTATAAGCTAGTATGATAATTATGACTTACTAATCCTTTTAAAAATTTATGACTTACTAAACTTATTATAAACTTATTATAATTCAATTATATTTATGATAATTTAACAAACTTCTGCTGGGGTAAGCTATTGTGACTGACTTACTAAACCAATCATGTTAGTTTATGGGTAATTAAATCACATTAGTTGAATATAATTCATTATAGCAAGTTTAGTAAACTATAATGACCAACTAGCTATAATGACTAAACCAAATAGCTATTGATGCAACCCAACATGCTGCAGCCCCTCCTCTCCCCTCCACCCCTGCCCCACCTGCTGCAGCCTACTCAAACCTACTGCTGGCCCTACCCTTCCTCCTCCCTCCTCTCCACATACTTGCAGCAGCCTCTGTCCCCTACCTGCTGCTGTTGGTCTAATATAATGCATTGACATAATTAGGGTTTGAAAAATAAAAATTAAGAATCATAATCATAATGAAAACAAGAAACATGCAAATCGTTTAAAATAGAAACATGCCAGTCATAGTGAAGAAGCAAACAACAGCAACAACAACCAGCAGCACTCATGGTATTGTATTAGCCTAAGGTGCAATTCAGAAATTTCTATTAAGAAATTATGTCACAAAGTTCCCCACATTCAGATATTTACAACCAATCAGCATTGTCCAAAGACATCCGGAGACAGAACATCAAACATGCAAATCAAGAGGATACTTCATCAAGTTCAATAGACAATTATATATCATTTCAGAAATTTACAACAAATAAATTCTAGATCAAACACCCAATATAATTATACATGGAAAGGTTGTGTACCTTCTAAGTTGCTAGCTCATGATCTTTTCTTGTGAGTTCATCTTTGAGGGGATGCTTGAGTATGAAATTCTTGGAATTAATCCTTTAAATTAAGGACCTAATAATTTAAAAGGGGAACAAATCAATAGCAATACATTTGATCTGTTTCTAGAAAATTAAAACCTTGAAAATGTTTTAAACCATAAACTCACCTGAAAACAAATGATACGCATTAGGAAATTCACATTTCTTGGTGGCATGGAACATTTTAGTCAGTTCTGCAAGGTAAAGCCTAGGATCCACAATAATGTGTTTTGTCTTCCAAGCCCTAAAATAGCACATACAACCAATATTTTTATAAGTAAAATTTCTTACTTAACAACTAAACAACTCTCACCATTGCAATAGGATGGCTAATTCCATGGCAATTTGGTAAATATAACGCTAACAATTTTTTAAAGAAATCAATAAGAAAAAGAAAGACAAAAATGAAATAACCTTCAATTTGGACGTAGGACGTAGATGAGCTCCATTGCCATTATTGTCAAGGTGCTGGTGATGATGAAGATGCTGGTAGTCATGCTGCTGATTGGTCATGGTCATACCGACGCCGCTAAAGAGAGGATGGGCAACAACAGAGATGATTTAGGGTTTGTCTTTTTTAAGACCCCAATTTGTCCCTTATTTAACATAATGTTTTCGCCAGCTGTCCACGCCCCTGTCCATCCCCCTGTCCATCCCCACTCCCCCTGTCCGATCCAGACCCCTCCCTATCCAGGCCCCCTTCCCCCCTGTGCAGCCCCTGCAGCCCCTATCCCCGAATCCCCATATTGCTTTCCACAATGCAGCCCTGTTAGCCCCTCCACTCCCCTATGCAGCCCAGTCAGCTTCCCTCCCCCAATGCAGCCCCCCAATCACCCTACAAATGATAACAACAACAACAATAACAATAGAAAGAAACAATAGCAATAACATAAATTAAATCAATATCATGTAACAAAGATCCTTCCTTCTACCAAGGCAATGTAACATGACAGTAGTAGAGGCAATTCTTCATGTTTGTTAATAGTTGATACTAGGTTGGTTGTATTATAGATGTCACTTACGAAATCAATTCTTGTATCTCTTAATCAATCACATGCTGCCTGCAATACTTATGAAAATAAATTAATTCTAGTAACTAAGATACTACATATTCAAAGAATGTAATAGCAAGCACTAAGCAGTGCAATTATCTCAACAAAATGAGAATTGTATCATCACTATCATGTTTGTTAATCACTTTTAGAGTTGCAGGAGCAAAGCCGCCACACTTGCAAATTTTTAAACCCTATACGCTATTATCTACAACATATTATCAAGATTTGGAACCCTAAACCAGCAAACCATAACATATTATCAAGATTTGGAACCCTAAACCATATTATCAACATTCAACAACATCTAATTCAACAAATCTAAAAGATTTTGAACATTTCGAACTCGAACAGGATTTCAAACAAAAAATGTAGAGTGCAAGATGACGAAAAAGATTCCAACAAAAAATCCAACATAATTTCGAACAAATCCAACATAATTTTGAACAAATCTAGTATTTCGAGCAAAAAAATTCCAAAACCATAACATTCAAATCGAACCGAAAATAGCAAACACATATAACAGATTAAAAAAACCTAAACGAAAATAGAACTAAAACCACCAAAATTTTGAACAAAAAAATCCTCAAATTTAAACAAAAAAAAACTCAAATTAGAACAACAACCCCTAGAAAAAACCCCCAAAATTTTGAACCCTAGAAAAAACTTGGAACCCTAGAAAATTTCGAACCAAAAAAGACTTGGAAAAAACCCCCAAAATTTTCGGGAAAAAAACAAAAAAAAAATAGAAATAACTCCCAAAATTTTGAAACAAAAAATCCAAAAAAACATAAAATCGAGCAACAAAATCCCAGAAAATCCCTCAAATTTGAACCAAAAACCTTAAAAAAAAAACCCTAAATTTTGAATTCAAAACCCTAACGAACCCCTAAAAATTGAGAACCCAGATTTGAAAAAAAAAAAAACTAACCTTTGTCGGCTACTTTTCGTCGCCTTCTCCTTCATGGTAACCGGTGGTAGGGGGTGGCAGAACCGTTGGTATGCGGTGGTGAAAACTGGAACTGAGGGTGAGAGAGGACCGACAGATTAAGAACGAGAGATATAAATGAAAGCTGAGACTGAGAGATGAGAGATAAGAGATAGATCGAGAATGAGAGAAGAGAAGGGGCGAGAGACAGAGAGAAGGAGGGGCGAGAGACAGAGAGAAGGAGGGGCAAATGACGGAGAGATAAGTGGAGAAAGAAACGAAGGATCTAGAATATAGGATAACCCATGCCAAATTTATGCAAATTTTTTGTTGCGGTTATGTAAAAACCGCACCAAATCAAAGTAGCAAACTAGTTGCATGAAAATTTTTCACCTAATTTTCTGTGGTTATTAGGAATACCCTTAATAACCGCAGCAAAATGTGTTTTTTGTACTAGTACTTTCCAAGTAAGGGTGAACTTCAGAAAGGTGTTGTAGAACACAACGGTGAGCAACAGAGAACCTCTCAGCGGGAGGTATAACGTCACGACGATTGATTCCATAACCCTGGAGTCTACCCTCATGACAAGACTTTGGACAACCTATTTCCTTAGCCTTTTCCAAGAAAACAGCAAAAAAATTTGAAGCCTCCCTAGCCATGTACTTTGTTACCATGCTTGCATCAGGCCTTGCCCGATTTTTAACCAGCCGTTTCAAGAAACCCATGTATCTCTCAATAGGATACATCCACCGTAGAAAAGCAGGCCCACACATCTTAATTTCACGAACAAGGTGTATCATCACGTGAACCATTATGTCAAAGAAAGAAGGTGGAAGATACATCTCGAATTTGCGCAATGTCTCTACTAATTCTTCTTGCAAAGTGTCTAGCTCTTCTGGGTCAACTACCTTACTACAAATCTTATTAAAAAAACCAGCTCAACTTGATGATGGGCTCTCTTACATGCTTAGGCAACAATCCTCATAGTGCAATTGGTAAAAACACTTGCATCATGACATGACAATCATGGGACTTCATACCATTCAACTTCTTATCAGCTAGAGATACAAAACGCTTTACATTCGAAGAATAACCAGAAGGCACGTTGATGTCATGCAAACACTCACAAAAAGTACTTTTCTCCTCCCTAGACAAAGTGTAGCCGGCATGTGGTAAATATGCTTTGTTGTTATCCTTATACTCTGGCCACAAGTTGGGTCTAACCTTTTCTTTTTGCATGTCTTTTCGCGCTTTGATACTGTCTTTTCTCTTTCCGTGCATGTTTAGCAGAGTCCCGACAATTGAGTCACACACTCTTTTTTCGATATGCATGAGATCAAGGCAATGCCTAACAGATAAGTACTTCCAGTAAGGAAGATCCCATAGAATTGATTTCTTTTTCCACGATGGACACTTCGTTATACCCTTAGCCTAACCCTTTTTTGGAACCTTATCTGATCTCTTCTTTCTAACCTTTTGTAGACGCTCTTTACCATATACCGTACTCACATTCATCATTTTCTCAAACAATTCCATTCCAGAAAATGGCTCACGAACTACCCTATTCTCAGTTCGACCATTAAATTGTGATTTCATCCTTCGATATGGAGGATATCGAGGGAGCCATCTTTTGTGACTTCTATACACATTCTTACCCGAGAACTCAAGATATTCTTCATCTGCATCATCCTCACAAATCGGGCATGCATTTGCACCTTTGACATTGAACCCCGACAAGTTTCCATAAGCCGAAAAATTATTTATAGTGTAAAAAATCATCGCACAGAGTGTGAAATTTGTACCTGTATGTGCATCAAACATAGACACACCTTCATTCCACAACAACATCAAATCCTTTACCAAGGGTGCCATGTATACATCTATATCATTTCCAGGTTGCTCTGGACCTAATATAAGAAGAAACAACATTATATACTTGCGCTTCATACAAAGCCACGGAGGCAAGTTGTATATAGTTAGCAAAACTGGCCATGAACTATGTTGGGTACTAAGTGTGCTATAAGGATTTATCCCATCTGCACTTAAACCAAGTCTAAGGTTCCTATGCTCATCATGAAAAACTGGGAATTCCTTATTTATGTCATCCCATTGTTTGGAATCGGCGGGATGCCTGATTAGCCCATCTTTCTTTCGACCCTCATGATGCCACACCAAGTTCTTTGCTTCACCCGGAATTGAAAAAATTTTCCTGAATCTTGGAATAATTGGAAGATACCATAACACCTTAGCTGGAGGTAACTTCTTATTGCTACGATTATCACCTTCCACTTTCTTATAGCGCGACAAATTGCACTTCGGACATGCATCCAAGTTCCCATACTCCTTTCGATAAAGCACACAATCATTAGGACACGCATCTATCTTAGTGTGCCCTAATCCTAACGGGTTTATCAACTTCTTAGCATAGTAAGCATACTTAGGCAGAACATTCTCGGGGTGCAACATGTCCTCAAAAGCTTCCAGAAAATCTGATAAGCCCACATCACTCAAACCGTGCTTCGCTTGTAAATTTGAGAATATTAAGACTGCTGAGAGCTTGGTATACTTAATAAAACCCGGATACAAAGGCGTCTCAGTAGCACTTGACAAATCCTCAAACATGCGAGGTTTGTCATTGAGATGGTCTCCAAATGCATCCATCATATCATTCATTTCATTTTCCTCTATGACATCATTCCCATCCTCTTTAGTGTCATTGACCTCATAAGGATTCTCCTGTAATTGCACATCGTTGTTGTTATCATCATCATCCCCAAAAGCCAATTCTTCACCATGCCAATACCAAACCTCATAATCAACCTTAAAACCACGGCGATACAAGTGATTCTCTATGAAATCTATGTCCGCCCACCTCTTTGCATTACTACAATCACGACAAGGGCAACATATCAATGGCTTATATTCTAGCCTCCGTTCTTCGACAACTTGATGTTCTAACGCTGCATTACGGAATTATGTAATCCCCTTTAGAAATGCTTTATCCCGTCGATCACCATACATCCAACTACTATTCATTTCTAAGAACAAAACAACGATCACTCTAATCACAACTATATAGCAGTAGACTTTTGTAACATTTCAAAACAAAACATACTAGCACAATAAAAATCACATAACATGTTATACAAAATACTTGTTCATTTCATCAATCAGAAATTATATACAAGGCATATTATAGATCATTGCATGGATAATGAATACAAACACCAATTCCATACAAAAAGTACACCGAATACAGTTTACTGAAAGGTCCGATAAGTAGCTTGTCAAAAATGATTCTAGGCAATAATAGAGACTTACATATACCAAAAAAAAAAACCCACTACTAATAAAATCCTTACTTCAACATAATGGGACGAAAGAACCTCATCCATTGCTCCCGTACTTCATCCATCTCCACTTTTGTGTATGGATCATTTCTTCGAAAAAACTCGTTTTAATTAAGAATTGATTTTTTTTTTCTATTATTATTTTATCATTAAAAGGAAGAAAGGATTAAAAAAATATTGCTAAAAAAGATATCACATGTAATACGAGCTCATTTCTATGGTTTAATTTAATATATGGATGTAAATCACAGCTCTTTTATTGATATCATGTTAGACAAATATGGACTCTTCATTATGCTCTCAATGAGGTAAAATCGGAAAACTAAACTTGGCATAGAATATGTAAAAACAAACTAAGCTACACACTATAAAATAATCTCTTATAAAGTGTTTTTATACTCATAAAAAAGTAGTTAATAATTTACTAATTAGGGAAATTCTATTTGGTGGCTTTGAACTTTCAATTTTTCTATATGGTATCAAGCCATTAAATTTTTCTCACAAATTGACCATGAACTTTTTAATAATATACATAGTGGCCTTAGTAACCAAATTTATGGCTAACCAATGACTAATTTATAACTAATTTAATAACCATAATATCTAAATTTACTAACCTAACCCTAGTTAATGTATGTTATGTTTAAAAACTTCTCCCAACAATATACGCATACAAACATATGCAGAACAATCTACTGTACAACCTTACAACTAGTATATTTATTCTTCTTTACACTTAATTAAGTGAACATCAACAATTTTTTTGGGAAGTCGTCGAAGGAGAAAACTGGCAGAAATAGCTATTGGTGAAGTAACTTCAACCTTGAAAGAATATCAACAATTTCGTGTAGCTGCTTTGAGAATGGCAACATTATTTTAGGTAACAACGAAATCTTGATAATTATAATAAACAAGAAATCAAGTAACAGACAAATTTCCAACAATTTTAATTCACATAATTGGTAACAACAACAAAAAAATGTATAAGATTAGTCATGATAGTTAGCCATAAATTTGATTTCTAAGAACACAGTGTGTATTATTAAAAAGTTCATGTGAAAATTGAATTACTTGACACCACATAGAAAAATTGAAAGTACAAGGCTACCAAATAGAATTTCCTTACTAATTATCATTCAAGCATTTTGACAAACACCTTGTGGGCATGAACTAGTAGTGTGATTTTTCATATAAAGAACATAATAATAGTGAATCTAAAGCATTTCCCATTAAAATTCAACCACAAATCAACAATAACAATCACATATTGAAACTAGTTGAACAATATAACAACAATAACCACTACTATAAAAAACACCTATCGTGTCCCCTCTAAAAGGCCTATCATGTCACTTTTGGCCCGACACGATAGGTGTCATACCTAACGTATCGCCTTTAAGATGATGCATTAGGTACATTTACGCATCACCTCCAATGTAAGTAGTGATGCAATAGGTCGATACTAATTCATCAATTATCACATAATAGGCGACACAATAGGTGACAAATGCATCACTTCCAATCAAAAGCATGATATGATAGGCTACGTTGCAATTCATATTTAAAGCTAACCCATCATACGCTATATAATAGTCGATGTATTAGGTATGTTTATGCATCACCTAAAAAAGAAAATGATGCGATAGCTTGAGACTAATGCATCAGTTTGTACATAACAGGTGACACATTAGGTAGTTTATACATCACCTAAAACTAAAAACATGATGCAATAGCCACTTTACCAATTTTCATTTTAAACTAACGCATCATGTATTATATAATAGATGATGCATTAGGTATGCTAATGCATCACCTTGAACATAGGAAATGATGCAATAGCCTAGCTATCCCATCATTTAGTAGATAAGAAGTGTTGTATTAGGTATGCTACTGCATCACCTTGAACATATATAGGAAGTGATGCAATAGCCTATCTATCCCATCATTTAGTAGATAAATAGTGATGCATCAGGTATGCTAATGCATCACTTTGAACATAGGAAGTGATGCAATAGCCTATCTATCCCATCATTTAGTAGATAAGAAGCGATGCATTAGATAAGTTTATGCATCAGCTTCTACTACATAATAGATGATGCAATAGCTCATGGACCTAACGCATCAGCTATTCTTCAGTGATGCATTAGGGTTTTTTTAAAATATTACCAAAATCCAAATTTTGTAATAGAAAAAAAAATAAATAAAAATTATATATATATACATATATATATATATATAAACAAAAACATTTGAATTAAGATAAAAAAAACTCCAAATACAAACATTGAGTTCTGTATATATTGTATTTCCTAAAACTTAAAAAAAAACTACACACATTCATCTATAGAATATCTACAACATATTTCAAGCATTTCATCAACTTTCGCTTGGAAATATGACGCCAAATTGAAATCCTAAATTAGACAAGAAGAGAGATAAACATTTAGTAACAATGTCAAATAAAAGAACATATACATAATATAAATTTTTTAAAGCAAATGTTTAATTAGCTTTTGCAAATTGCTTTCATTTTGGAATATAATGGAGACAATTTATGCATATAAATCATCACATAATAACCACACTCAACTCCTCCGGGTTGTTCATGACACTATAATACAATTTTACATTTAACATTTAAGTAACACTTTCAACAAAAAAATTGTTAAAAAAAATTTCATTTTAAGGAAAAAACTAAACTTACATCAACAACAGTCCAATTAAGACTTTTTCGTGCCCCATGGAAGAGATTAAAAGTCCTATATGCCCTATCATGTAACAAAGTATTAATATGAGTCTCAAATCATATTCATGCACACTACTACAAAAATACCCTATCGTGTCCCCCAAAAAGAGCTTTACGTGTCGCCTATTGGTCGACACTGTAGTTTTTATGTGTCTTAAACCACTGAACCTTTCCTACTCCGAATGAGCGTACCTTTGAAGATTCGAACATGTGACCTTTAAGTTACAATGTAGTACTCCTACCAACTACACCAAGTACTACTACTTAATATATACATATATTATATAATTTTATTTAATATGTATCGGTACTTTATGTGTCGCCTATTTTAATAAAAGCGACACATAAAGATTGAGTAGTGTCGCCTATTCATTTAGGCGACACATAAAGTGAGGTTTATGTGTCCAACATAATTTTAGGCAACACATAAAGTTTGCACAATTGAGATTTTTGTTTTGTTTTTTTTACTAGACTTTTTGTGTCCAACACTATATGAAGCGACACATAAAATGTTAAACTTATCGTGTCCTACATAATTTTTAGGCGACACATAAACTTTACGCGTCTAACTTTATATTATAAGCGACACATATTGTCAGACTTTTTGAGTCCCCCATTGAAAGAGGTGACACATAAAGTTTATGTGTCCCGTTTTATGTAATATAGGCGACAAGTAAAGTCATTGTATATAATATTTTTTTAAAAAAAATTCTAAGTATATAGGCCAATAGTTTATGTGTCGCTTAAAAATAATGTGGGAGACATAAATTTTACGCGTCCAACTTTATATTATAAGCGACACATATTGTTAAACTTTTTTAGTCCCCCCCATTGAAAGAGGCGACACAGAAAGTTTAAGTGTCCCATTTTATGTAATAGGCGACACGTAAAGTCATTGTAAATAATATTTTTAAAAAAATATATATATTCTAATTATATAGGCCAATAGTTTATGTGTCGCTTAAAAATAATGTGGGACACATAAACTTAACGTGTCCAACTTTATATTGTAAGTGACACATATTGTTACACTTTTTGAGTCCCCCCATTGAACGAGGTGACACGTAAAGTTTAAGTGTCCCATTTTATGTAATAGGCGACATATTAACTAATTTGTACAATCTATCTAACACTTTATGTGTCGCCTATATGATAAGAAGCGACACAAAAAGTTTATGTGTCGCACATTATACATAGGCGACACTAAAGGGGTGACACAATAGGGCATTTTTGTAGTAGTGGCATTTTACTAATAAAATTATAAATATGGAAAACAACATCAAGGAGAGTATATGCCTATGGAAAATTCGGAAGCATATCCCTTAAAAAAGGACTAAACTATATGTAATAACAGTAACTTGTATAAGAAATCAAACAATGAAAATACTCACAATACTTCAACGTAACCAAAGTCATCCATATAACCATGCCACAACATAACCATACACCAACTTGTGTTCAAACAACAACATATATAACAGCAGCTACATATACATAGCAACAACATAACAACAAAAAAATCACGCAATTCGCAAACCTAAAAAATATTAGCTTAAATTTTGGGTATAAATTCAAGAAACTAAAATCAACTTATTATAACACTAAATCTCAAAATTGAAAGAAAAAAAAAACGGGTATAAACCTAAAATAAAGAAAATTTCAATCTTGGGGGAAAGAAACCTAAAAAAAATCACCTCAATTTAGTGGGCCAGCGAAAATCAGATGGTCGGCCGACTTGCAACGAACTGGTGGCATTTTCAAACACGAACTGGCGCACTGGTGAGTGGTGACCGGTGATGAGAAGGTTGAAGTTGGGGTGGAACTGATGGTTGAAGGTGGATACGAGGAGTGGTTGTTTTTTCCTAACTTGTGTAAATGAAATGTGATTAGATTAGCTATACAATACATATGAAATAGAATTCAACCTTATCCAGCGGTACAAGAAATAATAAGAAGTAGCAAGGATACACGTAGTAGTGGCATTTTCTTGTCGTCACAAACGACATGATGCCTAACAAATAGACAAATAAAGAGACAATTCAGGACAGGTATGGATCAAGTCAGTTCACAACAAATTTTAATTAAAGAGATCGATCTATTTGAAAGGTAGAAGATGATCTCTCGTCAAACTTCATACTTTCTAAAAGGATATCAAAATCATATACAATATAATATACTAAATTGCAATGCAGAATTTAATCAATGAAAATAAAATAAAGTTGAATGAAAATAAACAGAAAACTCGAACAAAATGAACAGAAAAATGGAGGTTCTAGAATCCGTGTTTAGGCAGATGATAAAGTCTAGTGTCATGCTACTCAATGACCTCAGTAATTAACTAGGTTAGTAGAAAAGGCATATACTTAGCTAGTACAGAATTTTGATTTGTGAATAGTTCTATAAACATGAATATAATACAGATTTCTCTAAATTTTGTTCTTGTTACATTAAATTTTAAAAGCTTATTCTTTTGCAATATCCGTTAACACCATACATTTCTCAAAACCAAAAAGAACAAAAATAGATATTGTTTCAAGCAATATTTTCTACAGAATGTTTGTAGCTCCATAAATAGGCAACAAGTTTTGTACTTTAGGTTAGTATCAATTCATAAAAACCTGTTGTCAAAAGCAATTCGATTTCCACATGAAGCTTATTTTTAAACAAAGAAATTTAATAGATAGACAACACATTTTTATAGTTTATGTTATTATCCTACAGACCTAGACTGATTTATGTTATAAAAATCTCAAAAAAAAAAGTGAACAAAACATAGGCTTAATTTTTTCCATCATACAAGAATCCCTCAAATGATGTTCTGAATTTATAGCTCAGTTATCCCTGTGCAGATTCGTTTTAAACCACAACGCATGAGTCAGGTCGAACAGAAATTCAAACAAAAAAAATTCAGAAAACATTGGGTGAAAAATTCCAACAACGTCGAACAGAAAAATTCGAACCAAAGTAGAAAAATTAGACCAAATCTTCCAACAAAATCAAAACCAGATTCGAATGAAAATCAAAACCGGATTTTCGAAAAAAAATAGTCAGATCTAAACTTAAACAAACCCAAAAAAACTAAAAAAAAATAAGAACAAAATCAACGAAAAATGGAGGAAAAGAAACGAACGAAATCGAACAAAATTTCGAACGAAAAGAGGAAAACTGAAAAAAACCGAACGAAAATTTGGGATAAAGAAAACGAATGAAATCGCTTACAGATCTCTGGCAAAATTCGAAAGGAAAGATTGGTGAAAAACTCCGGTGGCCCGACGCTCAAAAGCTCGACTTTAATGCTGAAATGGAGAGCTTGGGTTTTGTATTTCACCAACCGCTGGTGCGCCGCGTCGCCGACTTCAATGTCGTCTTGTCGGAAGGGACGGAGTATCCTCACCGACTCGCTACCTCGCCGACTTCAACACAGGTGCTGTGGAATTGTGGAGAGCAGAAATGGAGAGCTAGGGTTTCTTATTTTTAGAGCAGAAATGAAATGGGGAGCAAGTTTAACTTTCAACTTTTAAGGACTACGTATTTGTTAGCTTATTATTACTATTTCTACTTATTTTCTCTTTTCTTAAAAAAAAAAAAAAAAAAAAACCTAATGCATCCAATTACATAAAATAAGGGATACATAGCACCTAATATGTCGGCTATTAAGTTAAAGATGATGCAATAGCTTTTCGCATCGGTGAATATATTAAACTTGATGCAATACCCTACCACATCAAATATAAAATATAAGCCGACATAAAAAGTTTATGCATCACTTAGGTGATACAATAGCCTAATGCATCTCTTATTATATTATAGGTGACGCAATAACTACACCCCTATGGCATCACACAAAATATATAAGTGGACACAAAAACTATTTGTGTCACCTTTTGTTTTAAAAATTTTCTCAACTCTATTGCATCCATCTTTATAGAAAGATGTGACACAATAGCTTTATGCATCAGACATTAATTAAATTGATGCGTAAGGTAAGGTGTATTAGGTGTTTTTTGTAGTAGTGAACAATTTGTTTAAATGAAATGAAATTATAAAAAAAAAAAAACAACAGAAGCAAACCTCAAATCAATTGTAGTAGCAGGGAAACCGTCGAGCAGTAGCGCAACAGTGGAACCAGCGAGCAGTAGCCCTCCAACCTTCGAGTAGTAGCAGTTGAACCAGGTCAAACCTTTGAGCAGTAGCTGTCGTCTGTCAAACCAGGTCAAACCTCGCAAGAAGAAGCAGTCGAACCACGAGCAGCAGCAGAAGGTCGACGGAGGAAGAAACAGCGGCAGACGTTGCTCAGTGGTGGTGTACTGGGCGTCGACGGAGTGCTCAGTGGTGGAAAAATCTAGGGTTAGTGTTGGGGTTTTGGTGATGAGGAGTATTTGGGGGTTTTGGTGATGAGGAGTATTTTGGCTGTGTAACTAATCTATCTATGTGTACAGGCTTTTTTTTTATAAAAAAAAAATTCCATTGCTATCGTTTCTAATAGAAACGAAACTAATATATACACTATTAGTATCGTTTTTATTACAAACGATACTAATAATGTCTCTGTTACTATCGTTTTTACCAAAAACGATACAATTACAGCATTATTACTATCGTTTTTATTAAAAACGATACTAATAATTTCTCTATTACTATCCTTTTTACCAAAAACGATACAATTATAGCATTATTACTATCGTTTTTCAAATAAACGATACTATTGGAGCGATACTAATAGACAATTTTACCAAAATTACCATTAACAGTAACTACTTTTATGCAATTTTTATTTACGCCCCCCAAATGAATCTTCAAAATATGATTTCTAGACTAACCTCCTTCAATACATTTTCCTCATTCAATAATCCCCTTTCATAATCATAGGTGATTCGAATGAAATATATAATGAAAATGATAAATGTGGTGGCTCTTTCCGTATTCAAAGAAGATTCAAAAGAATTCATCACGTACTCGACTCGTTTGATACATTAGGACTCCCCTTCATAGGAAACCCCTTTACTTGGAGAAAAAAAAAAATTCAGGTGAAAATAACATCTACGAACGACTAGATAAAGAAATAGCTAGTATGACTTTGGATCCAATTATTCCTAACAGCCACAGTTAACCATCACATATTTACAAGCTCAAACCATTGTCAAATCTCAATTCAATTAAGTAATTCTCCCCTACAAAAATCTAGCCCCTTTCGATTTGAACAAATGTGGTCGTCCCACAAGGATTTTGAAAATTTAGTAAGAAAAACTAGGACAAATAGATTTTCTGGGTCTTTTATGTTTTGCTTCATTGAAAAAACTAAAAAACCTTAAACATGGTATCAAGGCTTGGAATAAAACAAAATTTGGTAATATTTTTCGACAACTAAGAAAGATTGACGACACTCTCTCAAGTTCAAAACAACATTATAAATGATCCCTCCAATCCTCTCCTTGCAAATAGACAAAAACTTCTACAAAACAAAAGACACAATCTTCTTCAATTTCAACTTAAATACTGGAAACAAAAGGCCAAAGTAAAACACCTTCAGCAAGGTGATTCTAACACAAAGTTCTTCCATAATCCTGCCACTATTCGTAAAAATAAAAATGTTATTAAAAATCTTAAAGACTATGATAATAATATACATAATAATCCAGATTCGATTTCTCGATTATTCCTCAATGATTTTTCTAGTCGCTTTAATTCTGACCCAAATTGTTCTTTTTCCATGAGTGAACTTAATTTACTCGAACCAATTATCACTAATGAAGAAAACTAAGAATTAATCAAGGAAGTCTCAAATTCTGAAATAAAAAATGTTGTCTTTGAGCTAGAAGTTCTAAAGTCTCCAGGGCCATATGGATTCCCATGCATCTTATTTTTTTCGAAAATATTGGCATATTATCGGCAACTCTGTTATGAAAGTCATTAAAGCCTTTATCCATTCTGGCAAACTTTGAAAGGAAATTAACCATACATTCTTAGCCCTAATCCCAAAAGTAGACAAACCAAATCAGGCTAACCAATTTCGACCAATTAGCCTATGTTCAACTATTTATAAAATAATTTCCAAAATCTTAGTTAATAGACTCAACATTCCCTTGGGCAAAGTAATTCATCCTTTTCGAGGAGCATTTGTTCCAGTTAGACTAATTCAGGATAATATACTTACAGCCCACGCAATATTCCACTCGTTTGGGAAGAAATCAGGTATGGGAGGATGGATAGCCATTAAAGTAGATATGGAAAAGGCCCAAAACAGACTAGAAATGAGTTACATCAGCGCCACCCTTAATTGTTTAGGATTCCATGAAAAATGGATCAATTGGATTAAACAATGTATTGAATCAGTATCTTACTCTATCTTAGTAAATGTTATACCCACTCCTCGGTTTTTTCCCAAAAGAGGAATTAGACAAGGAGGCAATCTGTCCCCATACATCTTCATTCTTTGTGCAAAACTTTTAGCAAGAAGTCTAAAAAATGCTAGCACCACTGCTAGACATAGTATTGGCATTGCCCCAGGTAATTCTGGTATAAAATCCCCTTCCTCACCTTTGCCGACGACATGATGATTTTTGCAATAGCCACCCTTGAAATTTGCCAACTTATTAAAGAAGTGTTGGACAATTATTGTAAAATTTCTGGTCAACTAGCTAGTCAATTATCATAAGTCTTCTATCCAATGTACCTCTAATATCGCTGTTAATATAATCTCTGAATTTGAACGTATACATAATATGAAATCTATCAACTGCCTTGAATCCTACCTTGGATGCCCGATTATTAACAGGAAAGTTGGAAGAATACCCTATCACAAGTTGGAAGAATACTACTTGCTTAATCAGCCCTTGCTTTGGCGAGTTTCCAAATGCAAAGTTTCATGCTCCCCACCTCCATTAACAAAGAATTAGACAAAATCTGTAGAAACATCATTTGGAATAAACCTCCAGACGGAAAAAAAAAAAAAAAAACTTATTGGTTGGGATAAGATTTGCAAACCAAAAAATTTTGGTGGATTAGGCCTTCGAAAAGCAAGCACAAAAAACAAAGCCTTCCAACTTAAGCTCCTTTGGAAAATATTAAACACCCTCACAATAATTGGGTCAAATTAGTTTCAAAAAAGTACCTCAAGAAATACTCACTCTTTTCTTTCCCGCTTTCAACTTCAGCCTCCTAGCAATCTAAAACTCTAATGAAACTGCGCCATTTGCTTAAAAATGGACTACGATCGCAAGCTGGCAATGGTCATAGTATCAATATTTAGAAAGATAATAGGGTCCTTCCAATCCCAATTGTGAAAGCCACTAATTTCTTCACTTATGATCACACTCAAAAATTCAGTGACTTTATTACTCCAGACCATCAATGGAACATGAATAAACTCAATTCATTACTCCCACAATGGATTGTACTGTCTCGCTCATCACCGCAACCCCTATTCCCACTAATCCTATACAAGATTCCTTTTTCTGGGGCCTTTCCCCAGACGGGAAATTTTCAGTTAAATTAGGTGCCCATCTTATCCAAGACCCCTCTCATTGTTCATCCACGGTCCCCTTCGATCCATTGGATATGGACTCTTAATATTGTGCCTAAAATAAAGAATTTTCTTTGGAAAATTTATGTCGATGCTCTCCCCACTACAGAAAGTCTCGATAGAAGCAATGTAGCAGCACCTAAATTTTCCGAATTTTGTAATAATCACAGAGAAACTACGGCTCATCTTCTTTTTAATTGCTCTTTTACAAAGGACCTTTTCCATTCCCTCCAGCTCCATAATTGCACAAACATCCCCCACAATCCTCATCTCTTAGTAGACCAAAACTTATGTAACATAAAGCATTCCTTTGGTACTGATAAGTTTTCTAATTTTACAACCTCATGGTGGTTTATTTTGTTTAGCCGTAATGCTCTAGTCTTAATTTCCGCAATGAGAATATCCCTCTTACCATTCTCTCAAACCAAGTCACCGCACATATTAACAACTGGCTTAAACTAGTAGAGGATGACCCCCCCTCTCTTCGAATAGAACTAGTCCCCTCTACTCAATTCAAGTGGCCTGGAAACCCCCCCCCCCCCCACAACACAGTTTTGTCAAACTAAATTTTGACGGCTAAAAGTGTGACAAGAACAGTTCCGCTATTGGCTTTATTCTTCGAGACCATCAGGGTACAATGCTCAGCACTGGGGCTATGAAAATACACAACTCCAAGTCAATTTTATTCGCGGAAGCACTGGCTTTGAGAGAAGGGATAAAAAATGTTATCTCTTTCAAAGTTAATAATATTCATATCGAAGGCGGTAATCTTGCAGTCATCAATGCAATTAGACGTATCTGGAAAATCCTTTGGGGAATCCACATCCTAATTCAAGATTCATTTTTAGATCTCGCTAAGTTTGACCAAGTTGTTATTGGTCACACATTCAGAGAAGTTAACCAAGCCGATGACTACTTAACCAATAAAGGCCATGATTGCCAGAATATGATTAATTGATTCTCCTAGTTCGACCATAATTTCTCTTTAATTGTCTGTAGGTAAGGAAGCTTTAGGTTGTCTCTATTCTAGGAGCTGACCGTTTTCTTCTTTCCTTATAAAAAAAAAGACACATGCAAATTTTGTATTCATTAAGATTACAAACATAAAACAAAATTGAAATTATTTATCTCCAACTAAGTCTTTTTTTTTTACGAGAACTCCAACTAAGTTCACAACTTTTTTAAAAAAAATAGATTTGTTTATTTTCTAAATGTTGAAAAAAAGTTCAATTTTTTTAATCGCTGTAACCGCATGGGTGCTGTCAAACCTAACATTCAAACATGATGTGTTGAGCTCCAAGTTAATATTGTGAACATGCTTATTGAGGAACAATGACACGTCCATATTTTTATTAATTAATACCATCTGATGCCTATCAACAAGTCAAACTATCTAGAATTCAGTTAGTGGTACATATAAGCACATGTATTTCAGCCTATATTCTATGAATAATTGACTTAGTTCTATAGGTATATTAATTATTGGATATAAAAAGTTATTTTATAAATAGTGAGATAGCGATTATAAATTCTACAATTAGGTTTAGCTTTATAAATGATAAGAACAAATTATTCTACTTAAATATATAACTATAATACCAAAGGGCTTTGAAAGCTTGCCGCACTTATTCATTCCATCAAATTATTTATATGAATCCTTGCTAACAACCCTACGTCCACTAAGAAAAACAAATTCCTATATTTGATGCATAATGAAGGAAAACTAACAAAATTATTTCTACAATTGTTATTCTCTCAAAAACTTATCTCAACCCTCACATTAGAATGGTCGTAGTGAAAACGACCAACTTTGCTGATTTTGTAAAGAAATTGCGACCTTTCAAGAGCTTTTGTGAAGTCATCCCCCAAATGTGTATAACTATGGACATAGGAGTGTGCTATTAAGCCATCAGTGATTAACTGTTACAAAGAATATTGATTGCCTTTTGATGATGAAAATCCAGGCTCGACAAAAGACCTTTCAACCATTTAAGTTCACATGTTATAGCAGCCATAGAACAATACTCTACTTCTGCCGAAGAACGAGAAATCTGATGATGTTATAGTAAGAAACTAGTTTGGGTTCAAATAACATTTTTTGTTGATTTCAAGTTCGATTTGATTTAAAATAAGGTTTGTGTAAGTCAATAACAATAGTTCGGGGTGGCTTCAATTCAGTTTTATATGTGTTAAATCTATAGATTTTTTGGTTAATAAAATTTTAGGCAAATTTCAGTTCGGACTACCTCGTATTACAATTACAATTTGCTTTTAGTTTAGTTTTATTTTGGTTTTTTTTTTAACAATCACTCCAATTCAATTTATTAGGGATGACAATGGATCTTAGATCCAGTTCGGAATCTTTTACTATGACCTAAATCTTCAAATTTTTAAAATGCTCTCATTCTAGGATCCCATGAAATATGTTCTATCACACTCCACATGAGTAATTTTAGTTGGTTTTATTTTAGTATGGATCATTAGAGTTTATACAACTCAATATTTTAGTATGTCAATGATATTTTTTTCAATAAAAATTGTGTTATGTTAGTTTTCAAAAGATGTATGTGCAATTACGTTTACGTTTTTTAAAAACATCAATTTTTTTTATTTTCAGCTCGGTGTATTGAAATGAAATTTTCCACAAGAATTTTTTATTGAAAAATTAGTCAAAATAGTATTGATCCGTTTTGGAACCAATTTTATTGTATCAATTGGACCTACATCTAGATTATCCTAGTTTTGCAAATCTATCGATTTCGGGTTGAACCTGGATCCATCCTAAAAAATGGATTTGGATTAGATCTACCATGATTTGGTCTAGATTTGACTCACTAATTTGGCTTTGGATAAGGTCTCACGTGAGATCGGTAACTCAGTATCTCTTAGCTTATTATTAACTAGCGTTTGGTGCACGCGATGTGTGAATATGTAATTTTTAGAGTGTGTTTGATAAGGAGAAATTGTGTTTAAATTATAGTTTGCAAACTATTAATTAAACAATTTTACCTCATCAAAAAAAGCTAAACAATTCTATCATGAATAATGTTTAAATTAATTGTTGTGCTATGATTAATAGACATAGAAATGACGATGATTTTAATTTTGTTCGCTTTTTTATGAAATTTAATGTTAAATAAAATTGATATTATGGTCACTTATGATTATTTTAGAAAATTAATGTTAATGATTTTAATTTATTGACGATTTAATGATAGGTTTTGATTTTAAAAATTATCTTGTCAAATTTGCATTGATTTTTGTTAATTATTCACTAATTGTGCAACTTTGCTAATTTGGGAATATATAATAATCCCAACTATTGAAGGTCTTCCAATATTAATCCCAACTATTAGTTATTACAGTATAATCCAAACTCTAGTAGTTATTTTATGATATTAGTCCCTTGACTTAGTTAACCTATTGTAATTGGTCACCAATTCAAAAATTAATTGTTATCTTCACTCTTCCCCTATTTATTGTACTTGACTATATCTTCCTCTCTTTCAACGAATGAAATCGTAGCTGGTCAATAGTTATTAGGGACTAATATCATAAAACTACCCTTATAGTTTGAATTATAGTGTAATAACCTATACTTGGGATTACTATTGGAAGACCTCCAACAGTTGGAATTATTCATATAAATTTTCATTTTTTAAAAAATAATTTATTAAGGGATAAGAATGTAAATAATAAGGGGACACCATGGTTGTCCCAGCCCTTATACTCCATAATACATATATATTTTTATGCACCATATGTGTGCATGATATTTTAAACGTAACTAATCTGGCTATCAAAATAACAAAAAAAATTGTTTCGAAGTTTGACCTTTAATTTTTGTTAGAGAAAATAGGTGTAAATACAAATAGTTATTAAAAATACGTTATTTAGAAATATAAAATAACAAATTTGTCTATCATAATCATTCTCCCCTCGGCTTCACTTATATTACATCTATGACATATTAATGGCAACGATTTGACATTTTTTTTCTTTATTTTATGTCAAATCGTTGTCATTAATATGTTACGGAGGAGGTATGTATTAAGCTTTTTATACGCATTATATGTGTTGTAGCATTTTTTGTTTAATATTTACTTAGCAGTAAAACAAACCAGAATCAAATATGGTTTGAATATGAGTTCTCATACATTTTGTGATAGTTTAAAAATAGGAAAAACAAAAACATACGAATTGAATTTCTTTCCTACCAAAAAATGTATAAAAGAAAAAGTTGTTCCATTTTTCTCTAACCAAATTTCCACTATAATCAAAAGGCAAATTTTATAGGTAAGAAAAACTACACCAATATAGATGTCTATTTGTATATATAGAATTGAAAATATAAAGTTACGTATTTTTATTTTATTATTTTGTATTATTTTAATTTTAAAGAATAAAAAATTACAATAACTTTTACTTAATGATATAGTTTGTATTTTTAGAAAACTCTAAGAGTACTATAGAATTTTTCGAAGAACACCATGACTCTTCCATTATCTTATATAATAGAGATTATAAAAGGTAACATTTCGATTCAAATCTAATTTTTTTGATAATATAATAATTTGATACAAAAGACTTGTTTATTATAAAAAAAAATGTATTAATAATGAAAAATTAGTTTCGATTCAAATAAGTTTTTAGTTAATCTCAAGTTCAATTCAGTTTTAAACTGAACTTGTGCAAACCAATAACAATTCGTATTTATATCTATTCGGTTTCATTTCAAGTCCATTTAGGTAGTGTTTGGATATGTGGAATTCATTTCAAATTGATGAATTCAATTTCTGAAATTGAAATTTTACAATTCAAATGACAATTATCTGTTTGGGTTGTTTTTAGAATTTGAAATGACATAGTTTTGTTACGTATTTGAAATACACAACATTTTCCTGTTAAACATTTGGGCCAATTCCAAATGTTTCTACATGCCAAACATATAATTTTTCTCAAATCCATCATTTCAAATGAATTGCTTATATCCAAACATAGCATTACATATTTTGAGTTCAATAAAATTGTAACTAGCTTTCAATTCGGATGATGTACTTCAAATTACAATTTGCTTTGAGTTTGGTTTATTTCGATTCTGTTAACCATCACTTCAGTTCAGATCAATTCAATTCAGTTGTGACGCATCAGGCCGTGATACCTAAAACGGCCTCGTCAAAGTCACATCGTAACCGAGAATGGGTACGTACGTATGTGACAATTATAAATTATAAGAAAAAGGCCAAAAGAATACAAGCAAAGATGCTGTGAGACTGCGACATAAGCATGCAATATGCACCATCTTTAAATAAATTTGAATAACTGTATGTCTCATGCATGGGATATAGTGGTTCACGGGGACGAAGATGCCTGAAAAGGGAGCTAAAGCCAAATGTAATGAATCTGCATGCATGCATGCCCTATAAAATAAAATGGATCCTCAATTACATACATTTGGCTTTGCTATTAGGAACCGTACTCTATCGAGTGACCTTGGTTTGGTTGGTAACCAAGTCCCGAAGAAGATAGAGATTGACACCCCCTAACTTTCGGATGTTGCCAGCTCAATTATTCTGAGATAAGAGTTGTATGATGGGACTCAATTCACTTTATTATAAAAAAATAATAATTAGGATATTTATTTTTGAGTGTTTTACCAAAATAATGTTGAGGCCAAAACTATTTACCAAAATACTGTTAATGAAAAAATAATTACGAGAATGTTGTCCACGTACGAGTGAGGGTGTTCATGTTTTTTTTTAAAAAAAAATATTTGTTTTGTTATATATGGTAAATAGCTATTTCAGATAGTGATTTTCCCTGTAACTTAATAACAACCCAACTTTGGTCATTATTCTCTACAATAAAGGCATTGTTTGAGTTTTTTTAACCTCAACAACATCGCTATTTGAGATAGCGATTTTGTTAAAAAAAGCGCTATCTCAAATAGCGATTTATGCTTCGTAAAAAAAAATTAAAAATAAGGCTGACATGGACAGTATTTTGGTAAATATTGTTGGTTTTGTAGTATTTTGGTAAATACTTTTGCTCCCAACATTATTTTGGTTAAACACTCTTTATTCCTCTGGTCATTTTGTTTTATTTTACACCAAATAAACACGAATATTATTTAATTAAACTAAATCGTAAAATTATCATAAAATCATAAAGCAGGTGTTGTATTTCTATTCGCTCTTTATATAGTTAACTTTTTAGTATTAAGGGCCCGTTTGGTTATTGGTAATAAATTGTGGTAATGGTAATGATTTTATAGTGTAATTTTGTTGAGGAGGAAACTTATAATCTCTATGGAAAATAAATTTTCATTCGACAAGTTTCAATTTTCTTCTCATTTATCATTCATATCCATTACCATTCGGAAGAGTGGTAGCACTACCATAGGAATAGATTTTGATTTCCTTTCCAAATTTAGTTATTAATCCATTCCCATTACCATGATTTATAACCGGCTACCAAACGGGCAGTAAATTCCATTGTTCATTTGAATTTAAAAATATTTCGGAATTCATAATAAAAATATTTTAATTTTAATATTTTTTTTTATGTTCTTTTCAAATAATTGCCATCTGAAAAACCTACTGTCATTAAAGATAAAGGTTTTTTTGGGTAATGAACGTGAATCATACAAATTTTTTTCGGTCATCACCATCAATCAAATTTTAGATTATCGGCGACAACGAAAATTTCATAGCGACTTCATTTTTCTTAATATGGTTACCAAATCTGATGATTTTATGGTTTATGAACCTATTTTGATGATATTAAAAGGCAAAATTTAACGATGACCCTAAAATAACACCTCAAATATTGTATATCACATTTGCATGCACTAGAAAAAATGAAATAAAAAGTATCACCGCTAGAAAATATTTTATTTATGGCAGGAATTTTCATGGTAAAAATGTGACCCCTTCGTAAAAAAAATGAAGTACGTCGTAAATAATTTTTGTGTCGCAAAAATATGACCTCGTCGGAAAAAAGGTATCGTAAATGATTTTTTCCGTCGTAAATGAATCAATTTTAATAAAATTTGACTTAGATACTAGGTGAATTTTAATGACATGCAGGTCTAAAAATTACCATCCAACATATACATTGATGACATGATACAGGCCCCTAGATTTTTTCAGAGATGAAATTCCTCATTTCTATCCTATCTAAACCTGTTGAACCCATATAGTGCCACTAGTGAGTGTCCCACATCGGGAGATGAGGAGAGACTAAACTAGCTTATAAGTCTAGGAGTTAATCCTCCTATTATCAATTGGTTTTAGGATGGAACCTTTTATGGTATCAGAGCCAAGGTTGTGGGTGTGGGGAGTGTTGAACCCCATATAGTGCTACTAGTGAGTGTCCTACATCGAAAGATGAGGAGAGACTAAACTAGCTTATAAGTCTAGGAGTTACTCCTCCTATTACCAATTGGTTTTATGATGGAACCTTCTATGACTTGTAAGTGGCATAACTCTCCTCTTTCATTTTTGGTTATCCAGACTCGTTTCTTATATTAAATCAAATTTAACAAAACCCAAGGCTACCATCTTCCTTATTTGGTGAAGCATGAAAATTATGGGTTCCTACATAATGCTTCAGTATTCTATTAATCCTATTTCTAGCTTCTTCATAATTGAACTCACTTTTTGTTATCCTCGACTCTTCATCTTACCCTGACTTGAGATTCAAATCCGCCACACCATTATCATCAAGACAAAGATTAATGTTTTCGGTTTTTTTCACTTAAGTAATTAACAATGCAACCTCAGTGTTCGATGAAATGCCTGACTTAAGCAAGCTTTCTGAATTCACCATAGCCATGTCATTTTTCAAAACATTCTTATTCTCTACAGATTCACTAGACTCTTTAATGTCATTCTACTAATTCATCCACTTTGTTCGATGAAATGTCTAATTGAGTTAGTCCCTCAAAATGAACAACACTAACGGCAGAAACAGAACAAGAAAAGGAAGAAGTTATGGACTTCAGAGAAGAGAGAAGGCAAGAGGGCATGGGAGTGGGGATGTGGGCTGTCCACTAAAGTTAACCTTAAAACATATGATTGGATGTCATTTTAGTAACGGAGCAACACCTTAGTATGTTATTTAAAATAAAATAAAAATAAAGAAGGATTTTGTTCACCCCTAACACCACATGCACAATAGTTTGAGACTCGATCTCCACGTATGTGCATGGTAACAAAGTGTCCATTACAACAAATAAAAATTGGCCAAATAATGCAAGCACTCTGCCGATACCATACACCAGTAAAGTGCCAATTATTGGCATTGACCGGTACGTACGTGGTATATGAGTCACTAAAATCGATGTTTTTTTTTACTCACAAGTTAAGCCAAGCACGTGTCGGACAATGTCAATTTTTGCCAAAAGGGGTGATAATAAAAAGTCTACAAAAGATTATAAACCGTCAAATTTAGAGAAAAAATATTTATTTTGGCAGACTCATAATAAGCCACTTATATATGTGGCTGGATAATTCCGATTTTCAACCATTAGATGGAGGCTTGGTCAACGAAAAATTTTCTAAAAAAGATGCTCTTTTTCAAAATGTAGTCTAAAAATATGGTTTTAGACGAGAATCTAACCCAGAACATCATGCTTCGAATTTTAAAACCTTAACCACGAGAATAATATATATATATATAGGGTTGGATTCCGGTGAGAAATTTCTTATCGTGAGAAATGAGAGAAAAGATAAATATATCAACTATGACCTAAAGGTGCATTGACCACCAACTATAGGTACATTCACCATACACTATAAATACATTGAGTAAAAATACATTAACTTTATACCATAGATACATTGACTCTAAACTATAGAAGGAGTAAAGAGTGAAAATTAAATTTAATCTTAGTCATTCATTTGTTGATCAAAGGGTTGTGATTGTTTCTAACGCTTCTCACAAAAAATACATTTCTCACATGAGCCTATTATTTATATATATATATATATATATATATATATATATATATATATATATATATATATATAAGAAGGATTGGCTAAAAACCAACAGATGGTTGAAAACCAGACAGAAAATGGTTTAAAGGGGTACATTAGCAGTCGCAGGGGGTACATTAGATGTTTAAAGGGGTACAAATGGTTTTTAGCGGAAGTTACTAATATTTACAAAGATTGACATTAGTAATCACACGTGTACCCTTTTAAGTGTCTAATGTAGGGGTTTTTAGGTTGAAAACGTTTTTAGTTGATCCTCTTCCTATATATATATATATATATTATATATAAGAAGACTGATTTTGGTTATAAGGGAGGGAAAAAACAATAATCTTTGGATGAATAAATGAAGGGTCAAAATTAAATTAAATTGTTTCCTCAACACAATACTTTAAGTTTGCATTCAATATATTGTTAATGCATGTATCTATTCACAATATATTTATAATTTCCTATGAATGTACCTATAGTTAGTCAATAAATTTGTAGGTCATAGGTTATATGAAGGGGTGAGACAATTTTCGATACTTGTGAATAGTGTTAAAAGTGCAAATGACAAGAATTAGATGGTGCAATCGAGGAACGTAATTCATTAAACCCGTCAAAGATTCTAGATATCAAGGGCGGTTTGTTGAAAATTTATTTAGAGCATAAGGATTATACGTTACGTTTGTTAGGGAATGGTAAAATGAACATACGTATAATGTTTCCATATAAGGAATAAAATAATAAGGAATTTGCGACCCTTGACTATTAGTCACTACCCGCGAAAACAGGACAAAAGTTGGAAAACGAGACAGAAGAAAGTCGCGGCCCGCGACCTAAGCTCGCAGCCCGCAAAAATGCTTCTGACCCTGACAATTGTTTTTCGCGGCCAGCGACCCAATCTAGCGGCCCGCGAAACTGCTTCTGACTCGGGCAGTTATGTTCGTGTTGTTTCAAACGTAATGCTTGGGAGAATACTTTGACAGTTATGCCTGAATGGATGTATCACTTGAGTGATATTATAAGTGGGATTATGAGAGATAGAACATATAACTTCTCATATCCTTATGCAAATTAGTTTTTTCTTCATCATCTTCTCAAAAACTCAACACACATTGTGACATTGTTCTTTGAGCAAAGACCTTGCTGTTCATAATTCTACATTGTATCCCAAAGGCAAATCTGAGTATCCCTTGCTCCATTGATAAGGGTCAGAAATTGTCTTTAGGAAAGCATTCTTTGTGCCTTGAAGGTTTTTACATTTTCCGTTTTTCATTCTTGTGTTCAACCCTTAGTATCTAACAATCTAAAGACAATTTCTATTAGCAAGAATGGCATCCATTAGGGAACTTACTGCAATTTTCCACAAATTAGATAAGTTTGAGGGTGTTGTTTTCCGTCGGTGGCAAAGGAAGATGCATTTTCTACATACAACTTTTGGAGTGGCTTATGTACTAACTACACCAAAACCGGAGGAAGAAGAAAATGAAACCATTGAACAAACAAGGAGGCACAACAAGTGGGACAATGATGACTACGTTTGTAGGGGTCACATCTTAAATGGTATGTCCGATTCTCTTTTTGATATTTATCAATTTTACGGATCCGCTATTGAATTATGGAATGATCTTGAAAACCAATACATGCTGAAGGATGCTTCTAGCAAGAAGTTCCTTGTAAGTACTTTCAACAATTATCGCATGGTTGATTCTAAGAACGTAATGGACCAATTCCATGAAATTCAAAGGATCTTGACAAGTCTTAGGCAAAACAATATTAATATTTATGAAACATTTGTTATATCTTCCATAATTGATAAGTTACCCCCAACTTGGAAAAACGTTAGAAATGCTTTAAAACATAATAAAGATGACATAAATTTAGAACAATTGAGTTCTCATCTTGTTATCGAGGAAGGGATTCGTAAACAAGATGAACTCAAGGATGGAGATGCTAAGTCTACCACCATAAATGTGGTAGAGGAAGAAAAGTTCAAAGGTAATTCAAACAAATCAAAGATAAGAAAGTATGGTGATTACAAAGGCAAGAAAGGCTCTAAGCCAAAAGGAAATGTGGAACTATCACAACGTGGTTGTTGGGTTTGTGGTAAACCCGGACATTTCAAAAAGGACTACACCATATGGAAGAGAAGGATGGGCAAGAGCAAGGGTGATGGTGACACAAGCTAAACCCTAGAGAAGCAAGGTAAATTTGCTTGTGCACAAGTTTCACTTAATTCTTGTATGAATTATGTGTGTGTTATTGATGAAATCAATTTTGTGCAGGATGATTGCTCTTGGTATGTTGATTCAGGAGCATTGCGACATGTATGTAAAGACAAGTCGTTGTTCAAATCGTTTCACGAGGTTCACAACGGAGAAAGTCTTTACATGGGAAATGACTCTACCGCTCAAGTCTTAGGAGTAGGGCATGTAGAATTATTATTTAGTTCTGGAAAAACTTTTGTATTACAAGATGTGTTGTATTCCCCGGAACTAAGACGGAATTTAGTGTCCGGTGCCATCTTGAATCGATTAGGTTTTAAATTAGTGTTTGAATCAGATAAGTTTGTGTTGTCAAAAGGTGGTAACTTTGTAGGATTAGGTTATTTGTGTGGTGGTATGTTTAAACTAATTAAGTATTTCGGTTTGTAAAGATTATGTGTGTGTGTTGAATGATGGCTCATCTCTTTGGCATGTCCGGTTTGGACATGTGAATTATAAAAAGTTATATTTTATGTCTAAGCATGATTTGATTCCTCCTTTTTATCAAAATATTGAGAAGTGTCATACATGCATGTTAACAAAGATCACACGAAAACCTTGTCACATTTATGTTGAAAATAATACTACTTTATTATTTTTGGTGCATAGTGATTTGTGTGATTTTCATAGTACACCGTCTTTGGGAAATAAAAAATATATTGTAACTTTTATTGATGACTTTTCTCGTTTTTGCTATGTATATTTATTATTTTCCAAAGATGAAGCCCTTGATATGTTTAAAATTTATAAAAATGAGGTTGAATTGCAAATGAATGAAAAGATTAAAAAGCTAAGGACCGATAGAGGTGGTGAATATTGTGATCCAACTTATTTCCAATCTTTAGGAATTATACATGAAACAACCGCCGGTTATACACCATAACAAAATGGTGTGGCGAAAAGGAAGAATAGGACGTTGCAAGAAATGGTTAATTCCATGTTGTCCTATTCGGGGCTATGTGATGGTTTTTGGGGTGAAGCCGTTTTAATGGCTTGTTATATATTAAATCGTGTTCCGATGAAAAGGAACTCGGTAGCTCCTTATGAGAAATGGTTCAAGAAAAAACCAAATTTGAGTTATCTCAAAGCTTGGGGTTGTAGGGCAGTCGTAAGAGTGCCGGAACCCAAACAAAAGAAGTTGGGTGAACGTGGAGTAGAATGTATCTTTATTGGATATGCTGAACATAGCAAGGCTTACAGGTTCTATGTTATAGAACCTAATGAATTTTGGTCGGTTCATACCACCGTAGAGTCAAGAGATGCTATATTTGATGAAACTCGGTTTTCATCAATTCCTAGACCCAAGGATGTTACTCCAATAACCAATGCTCATGAACTTGGCCAAAGTTCTTCTAGTCAAGTTGATAATCATCCTCAAAATGAAGAGGAATGGTCTACATCACTTGAACCTAGAAGAAGTAAAAGAGCACGAAAGGAGAAAACTTTCGGATCAGATTTTCATGTATATTTACTCAAAGGGTCACGTGATTCGATTTTAACACGGTTTCCATATATTTTTAATGTGGAGGAAGACCCTTTGACATATGGTGAGGCCATGAGGTCTCATGACTCTTCCTTTTGGAAGGAAGCTATTGATGACGAAATGAGTTCGATCATGGGTAATAACACATGGGTGTTAGCAGATTTACCACCTAAATGTAAACCAATCGGATGCAAATGGATTTTCAAAAAGAAAATGAAAGTCGATGGAACAATTGACAAATTCAAAGCCCGATTAGTGGCTCAAGGTTTCACTCAGAAACCGGGTATTGATTATTTCGATACGTATGCACCCGTTGCAAGAATCTCCACAATTAGGTTATTAATTGCTCTAGCAGCTATTCATAACTTAGTGATCCATCAAATGGATGTTAAGACAGCGTTCTTAAACGGAGATTTAGAGGAGGAGGTTTATATGCGTCAACCTGAGGGGTTTGTCGTGGATGGTCAAGAGCATAAAGTTTGCAAACTTGTTAAGTCTTTATACGGGCTAAAGCAAGCACCAACACAATGGCATCAAAAGTTTGATGAAGTGGTGTTGGGTAGCGGGTTTGTGTTGAGCAACTAGGACAAGTGTCTATATAGCATGTTTGATGACGCCGATAAAGGTGTCATTATTTGTCTATACGTGGATGACCTGTTTATTTTCAGGACTGACTTGGAACAAGTCGAGTTGTGTAAATCATTTTTGTCATCACAATTCTCCATGAAGGATATGGGGGAGGCGGATGTCATTTTAGGCATAAGGATCAAGAGGGAAAGTGAAAAGTTAATCTTAACACAATCTCACTACATTGAGAAAGTGCTTAAGAGGTTTAAAGTTGATGAAATTTCTCTTGTATCCACACCTATGGACCCTAGCATAAAACTTCTTCCGAATAAGGGAAATCCAATATCACAGCTTGATTATGCTAGAGTTATAGGTTGCTTGATGTATGCCATGACAAGAACAAGATTGGATATTGCCTTTGCGGTTGGCAAGTTGAGTAGATATACTAGTAATCCAAGTATGCTACATTGGCAAGCAATCCGTCAAGTACTAAGGTACTTGAAGAAAACCATAAATTATGGTTTGTGTTATAGTGGGGATCCTTCGGTTTTAGAAGGTTATTCCGATGCAAGTTCGATTACAAACAAGGAAGATCACTCATCCACGAGTGGTTGGGTATTTTTACTTGGTGGAGGAGTTATTTCTTGGGCTTCCAAGAAACAGACTTGCATTGCCGATTCCACCATGGCATCGGAATTCATAGCCTTACATTCGGCAGGCAAAGAGGCCGAATGGTTGAGGAATCTTATGTTTGAGATTCCTCTGTTGCAGAAGCCAATTTCACCTATTGCTATTCATTGTGATAGTAATTCAACTTTGGCAAAAGCATATAGTTAAGTTTACAACGGTAAGTCGAGACATATTGGTCTTCGACACAATTATATACAACTCTTGATCAAGGATGGTGTTATCACCTTAGACTATGTGCGGACTAAGTTTAATTTAGCTGATTGCTTTACTAAAGCATTGATTGAAGAAACAGTATTGAGGATGGCAATCGGTATAGGATTAGAGCCCACCAGTAATCACGAGTGAGAGAATCTCAACTTGATACTCAAAAGGTCTTTGAGTACTAAGTTAAACGAGTTAATTCTCTTATTTGATAATTGGGAAATTAATTAATCATCCAAGGTATATTTCTATTACTGTGACGGATAAAAAGAGGTTGGTTTATCCTTAATAGATCTTGACAATGTGCTTTATCACAGGAGCATGCTAAGAGATCTACCTAATCGAGTGTGAAGTGTAACCGCTTCAAGAAGCTAGTGGGCTTAGTTTCGAAGCATTCAAGAATAGATACGGGACACATGGCTATAATAGTGTCAAGTTTATTTTTGTGTGTGGGGTAAAGTATTTTGTGCGTGTAATAACGTCATGTATTCATATGTATTGAAAATGGTTCAATTGTTCATCAACACCATTTGGATACGATTATTTTGTATGTTTATTGCATTAGCTGGAAGTTCATGTCATGTGCACTTTCATTTATGCTCAAAATTGTTTTGGTGATGATATTTTTTTATTGTAGTGGTTATGGTCTAAATGGGAGGATTGATGGAAATTTATTTAGAGCATAAGGATTATACGTTACGTTTGTTAGGAAATGGTGAAATGCACATACATATAATATTTTCATATAAGGCATAAAACAGTAAGGAATCGCGACCCGTGACTATTAGTCACTACCCGCGAAAACAGAACAAAAGTTGGAGAACGAGACAGAAGTAAGTCGCAGCCCGCGACCCAAGCTCGCGGCCTGCGAAAATGCTTCTGACCCTGACAGTTGTTTTTCGCGGCCCGCGAAACTGCTTCTTACTCGGGCAGTTATGTTTGTGTTGTTTCAAACGTAATGCTTGGGAGAATATTTTGACAGTTATGCCTGAATGGATGTATCACTTGAGTGATATTATAAGTGGGATTATGAGAGATAGAACATATAACTTCTCATATCCTTATGCAAATTAGTTTTTTCTTCATCATCTTCTCAAAAACTCAACACACATTGTGACATTGTTCTTTGAGCAAAGACCTTGTTGTTCATAATTCTTCATTGTATCTCAAAGGCAAATCTGAGTATTCCTTGCTCCATTGATAAGGGTCAGAAATTGTCTTTAGGAAAGCATTATTTGTGCCTTAAAGGTTTTTACATTTTTTGTTTTTCATTCTTGTGTTCAACCCTTAGTATCTAACACGGTTAAGAAACTAATATTCATATGAACCATACTAGGACATTTTTTATTTGACATGTTTATTTGATACTGTAAAGTTCTTTTCCTGAAGCTAAAGAGAACTGAAGCTAAAACTATAAAATATCTATTGTAGTGTATAATTGTTTTTGGTGGATTTTGAATTGTTGTGCAAATCAATTTAGAATTTGAAATAAATTAGAACTGGGTTGATTGAGCTGAAATCATAATTTATTGGAAACAATTGAACAACAAATGAAAAAACTAATTGTGAAGAACAACTGTTTTGGGAGGATCTATGTAACTAATTGGATACAATCCAAAATAAAATGGAACTGAACTAAGTAAAAAGAAATATAAATTAGGTTAAAGTAACCAAAGTAGAACCAAAGATAATTATTAAGTACAATACACAATTGATTTGGGTTGAACGCTTTAAGTGGTTGGGTATAAACTAAAAATGAATTGTAACTAAATGTTCATGAGGCCTATCCCCCAAAACTGTATTTTAGGAATAGCTTAAATCTAGTTAGCATGAACCTTTTTAGGAATAGCATTGTTCTTAATATACCCCAAATTGTATTTTAATTTTATTGGTTAGTTTCGACCAACAGGGAATTATTTTGTTTTTAATGATCGGGACTAGCTCCTGCATTGCTTGGATGATGTTGTTTGGTTGTTCGTTTCTCTTTGATTAATTAATCCCCTTTTTAACCAAAACAAAAAACTAAACGTTCATGAGGCGGCTGATTAGCGACATGGGCGGACCTGCACTATTACCACATAATGCACATGCTACACCTAAAACTGAGAATATCTATGATTAATATCTTTTCTTAGAATTGTATTTAGTTTTCTTTGATTGAGTGGTTGAACCCTCATACTATAAATGAATCTCATGTCACAGGATCAAATCCCTTTAGATTACATTTTTGGATTTTAATATTTGTTGCATGATAACCATGAGGGCCCAGACCTACCAAGTGCAAAGTGTCAGTGCTTTCTAGTTTCTACCTATCATTAAGGCCCAGCCGACCCACACTTTCCGATACTTTCTAGCCTTCTAGGTTTGACTAATCCTAATCAGTAATATTATGAGATTAATCCTTAATATTATTGTCTTTTATTTTTAGTTAACAAGGGCACGTTATATTTGCAATATTTTTTTCCTTGTAATTCAAAACCAAAAGAAGAAAAAGGGTATGGTTTTACATAGTTAGGTGCAACCGGTTGTACCATGCATACATATGCTCCCTTCTTTTCTTTTATATTAATTAATATATTAATTCGGTTTTTCTTTTGTAAGTATTTTTTTTTTACTTAATTTTAACTTTTTATCATGTTTTTATGTGTGAGTTAGACACTTAGATGTAGAATAATAAGGGATTGATAAGAAATAAATTTTATTTACTAATTTTTTTTTTCGGAAAAGTATTA
The DNA here is from genome assembly GCA_951394345.1 of Salicornia ramosissima. Classification (NCBI taxonomy): domain Eukaryota; kingdom Viridiplantae; phylum Streptophyta; class Magnoliopsida; order Caryophyllales; family Amaranthaceae; genus Salicornia; species Salicornia ramosissima. The sequence goes on from OX596232.1 coordinate 41,533,241, forward strand.
TAAGTATATTTTTAAAGGTTTCATCTACTTTTGTGGAAAATTGCACTAAGTTCCCTAATGGATGCCATTCTTGCTAATAGAAGTAATACCCCTTCCGTAACATAAAACTTTCAACAATTAGTTTTGCATGTATTTTCAGAAAACTATTTAAAGGTGTAAACAGAGTAATTAGTCAAAATAATTTTAATAGTAGTAACTTATAATCACATTCTTGCTTGTATTAAAACCATTTTGACTAAATCATTCGTTTACACCCTTAAATCGCTTCCTAAGAATGTGTGCAAAACTAATTGTTGAAAGTTTTATGTTACGGAGGGACTAACTTTTTCTCTATAAATACGCACACTCTCACCCTTTTATACCCATATACCTAGCCATTTTATCTTGTATTTTCCTCATCAGATCTTCTAGCTACATCCTGTTAGCTACCTTGCTTCAGTCATCACATGATGAGTTTCAAGGCTTCTTTTGTGCTACTTCTTTTTCTCGTATGTTTTATTTCCTCTCTCTCTCTCTCTATATATATATATATATATATTAATTTCTTTGGAGAAAAATAAAATATTGCATAAATCAAGACTCTTAGTTTGCAATAATGTGACGTACAATGACTTCTTTTGATTTAATACTTGGGTTTATATACATTTTTAGCTGTGTTTCGTATAAAATAAGTAAAGGTAATCGATTGTAATACACTTAAAGGTTGTTTACCATTCAAAAATGGTAATTATTTTGACTAGATTTTAGGAGGTAACAATGTAAGAGAATTTTTTTTCCATTTACCACGCACAACCCGTAGCAAACAAATTGTAACAATATATTATTTTGTGATCACGTTTCCTATGCTAATATTTTGATATACCATTTGCCTTAATTTCACATTACCACATTTGTCTCCGGCTCTCCGCTAAAGATGTTTTTTTTTTGTTTTCTTTTTCTTCAGTTGGCTTTGGTATTAAGCAATGCAGCTGAGACACCTTCTGAATTATACTGGAAGACGGAGTTAGGCAACATCCCAATGCCAAAAGTTCTCAAGGATTGCTTGCAGCTAGGTAATCTTTTCAAACAACTTCATTCTAACAAGTATCAAAGTCTTCTAGCTTGGATTGTCATTTTTCTAACCTGAAGATGTTAGTTATATAATGATCATTTACCCCCTTTAATCTTGTTAGTTTATCTTCTATATGTATTATACAAATTTCACTCTTATGCAACTTCGACTGCTACAAGATTTTTTATTTTTTTTTTAAATTATATTAATAAACCCACTTTTACCACATCCGCAAGTAATAAACACACCTTTGATTAATCCCAACACAAACCAAATTTTGTACCCAATCTATGCATACTTAATTAAGTCACTCACAACATATTAAACTAGTTAAAGTCAAAAGTATTTTTAACAAGTGACACGTTTACTCATTTTAATTATAAATTTCACTCTAATCCAGCTTTGACCGACTTTTATACATGATTTTTTTTTAACATGTCTCACTTAATTTTTTTAAAAAAAATATTTTTCTATTTTTTTTGATATAAAATGAAATATATTAATGGTCAAAGTTGCATGCAAACTAAATAAAAATAGAGCAAATAATGTCAGACGGGGGATTCCTAATATGTATGATTTGGAGCCAAATATTTGAATTTTTTTATTATTAGTTTGGCATTAATAAAAAAAAAAACTAATTTTAGTCCGGTAGAATTAGGGGAGATTATTTGAGTGGATGGAGCCCAAGATTTAGTGACTAATACGGTAGCTACAGATGCTTGTGAACAATTTCTTAATTAATAAAGGAAAAATGGAATTTAATAATCCCCACCTTTTGCTGGTTTGCTCAAAATAATCCCACCTTTAATTTATTTCAAAATAATCCCACTTTTATACATCATCTGCTTAAAATGGACTACATCAACCAAAATCGGTCCATTTTGAGAAGAAAAAAAATTAAAGGTGGGATTATTCTAAGCAGATGATGTATAAAGGTGCGATTATTTTGAAATAAATTAAAGGTGAGATTATTTTGAGCAGACCACCAAAAGGTGGGATTATTAAATTCCATTTTTCCATTAATAAATTGCCTTATTCCTACAAAAAAATATGATGTAAACAAAACATGAAGATCAACCACTCATTTCAATTTCTACATATATAGTCTAATTTTCGTTTGTCCTTCCAGGGTCAAAAGATTCTCAGGATGCACCAGCAACTCAAGATCATAAAATAAATAGTGCACTTCCAATTATAGATGACCGTGAATGTATGAATCATTATACATCTACAAATTATACTCCTCAAATTCCCTCAGATGGTCGAGTGATATATTTTACACATGAGAAATTATTCATATCCGGAACAAAAATGAAGCTACACTTTAGACAATTTGATAATGGAGTAAAGTTTTTGCCATTGCAAGTTGCAAAAACAATGTCCAAAATTGAATCTAATAAGCTCCAAACCATCTTAAATATGCTCTCGGTAAACCCTAACTCCAACGCTGCTCAATTCATTCAAAAAACAATTAAAGAATGTCAAGAAAAAGGTGTTAAAGATGAGGTAAGATTTTGTTCTTCTTCATTGGAAGATATGGTTCATGAGGTGAAATCAAGCTTAGATTCTGAAAAAAACAAGCTTATGGTGGTAGCAACAGAGGAAGACAAAGATGTTATTATGGAATACAAAATTCAGAAAGCAAAAAAGTTAGGAAATGATGATAATCATACAATGGTATGCCATAAATTGCCTAACCCATATGCAGTGTTTCTTTGTCATAACATAAAGAGCACAAATGTATATAGTGTTTCCTTGGTTGGTGCTAATAATATGGAGCCAACAAATGCAATTGCAATATGTCACAAGGACACTTCGAGTTGGGATCCAGCACATTTATCGTTTCGAATTCTTAAAATCAAGCCAGGGAGTGAGACTATATGCCATTTTGTTAGCGGAGACACTGTTGTCTGGATTCGAAACTAAATCTCTCTTCTATAAGTACGTTAGTTGTTTGTAAACCATCATATAATGCGGTGATCAATAATGTTGGTTGATTTATTCAAACGTATTGTGCTTGTTTTTCCGTTCAGTATTTAGTGGGGTAAGTGTTATGTGGTCACGTGGCCACATCTCCCATATTTCTGTTTTATTATTCCTAGTGTTTGTTTGGTATTGGTGTGTAGCCTATATATATATATATATATATAGGCATGATTGTATGTACGTTGCTTTCAATCAATGAAGTTGTAGTAGTTGATGGTATACTTCTTATTGTTAGTTTTACTTTTGAACTCTCTTTCTTCTCTGTCTATAAACTAACATTCGATCAAGAGTTTCAGGTTAGATTCGGAAAAAGGAAAGGAAAAGTCAGAGATATGCCTTAACCAAGAAAGAAAGGATATATATATATATATATATATATATATATATATATATATATATATATATATATATATATATATATATATATATCAAGGGCTGAAAGGAAAAAAAAAAAAAAGTGTGAGTGTTTTATATGCTAATTATCTAATAAATTTTTCATGTGAGTGTGTGTTTTTTTTATTATAATTAATCATGGAAGTAATGATTGAGTGTGTGTGTGAGGAGTTATCCTCAAAAAGTATGATTAGTGACGTGGTTGCGGTCGTTAAATAGGTGGAGTGCATGAAATGTCCAATTCGTATGACTATGTCAAAGATTATTGATAATATAATGTAGAGATATGTTCCATTATTGAATGGAGGTTGGTGATAATATGCATCAACAATTTACAAAAATTGTAGCATGTGATGAGATGTGCATCACAATTGATCAAAGACAAAGTGCTTCGAGAAAGTTGATACGAAGAGAGCAATGTTATCAGATCTTCAAAATTCAAGTACATGTGTGGAGCATTTTCGATTTTAAGCTGAAGTCCATCGTCGCAATGTGTTCATTGAACCTAATCCGTTGTATGTGGCTTTTTGCAATTGTTTTGTGTTTGAATTAGGGGGGCTGTTGGTTGATTAATTAATTCAAACTTAGTTGGAATATTGTGTTAGTGTTTTCGTTCAATAATTATTTGTGGTATCTATTTGAATATTTATAAATAAATAGGCTTGAATTTGTGAACTTAGGAATGTCTAATTTAGAGTCAAGAAGGAGAGAATTTCACGCCATGTGAAATAAGTCGCGGTACGCAAAACGTTTATGTAAACGAATTAAGGAGGCAAATATCAATCACTCCCCGGGTGTTGCACCATGCCACTAGAGGTGGTACGCCGCGCGAAGTGGTGGTCATGCCTGCAACACCAGGGTTGCGCCGCACGACCCGAGGTGGTGCGCCGCACGAAGTGGTGGTGGCGCTGCACGATGTCTCTTTGCCTGCTTCGTTTCTGATTTGGTTTTTTTTCCTCTGATACCTTCTCAGATGCCTTAGATATATATGTTTGATTTATTTCTTGTTAATGCAATTATTCTTTAATTTATTCTGATTAATCTCACTTCTCTTTACAATCTGAAATGCAAAGAATTTTAGGATTCACTACTACAAAATGCATATAATCTAGATGCAAAATGGTCGACACTTCAGTAAAAAGTTTAGGTTTTATTTTGGTGTGTGTGCTTTCTGGAGTAAATGGAGGGCGAAAGAATCAATTTTAGTGAATGAAAAAAAAAAACTAAATCCCTTCTCCTCTAACTTTGGTAAAACCAAAACTCAAAGTACAATAAACTAACCACCCCTCATCTCTCTTCTCATCCTTTTTTTGCCTTCACAACACAACCACTATCAGGACTACCACGCAGTCGATCCAAGTAAGACAACCACCACGCATCCACCATCTTTCGAACCCCACATTTTCGAAACGCTACTAAACCCACGCCCACCACCTTTCCAAGCATTTAATCCCTATTTTAAAACCTTAAATCGAAACTCCAACATCACTCGAATTCAAAACCCTAAGTTGAGTTCGGGATTCGAATGTTGATGTTTCGATTTGGGGATTTTGATGTCGATTAAGGTTCAATGTAGATGGTGGTGGTGGTGTTTGAAATTGGGTAGGAGGGTCAATTTCGTTTTGGCTTGAAGATTTTTATTTCATGATTTGGGGTTACGTTTACCAGTTAATTCCATACAGGTTTTTTTTCCTTTTTTCAATTTTGTTCTTTTTAATTTAAGAAGATATGATGATGATAGATTCAATTGAATTTTTGTTTTGCTAATCATCTTTAATTGAACAAATTTTTATTTTTTGTGGTAATTCAGTTCTCGTTTTTCTCTCATGGTTTATGATTCTGTTTAATCAGACAATTATTATTAGTATGTTGGTTATTTTCATGTTGAGATGTGATGAGAAAAGGAAAATGGAGAAGTCCTTTAAATTGCTACTATATTTTTGCTAGAAAGGATTGTGTTATTCCAGTAGGAACACGGTAAGAGGGGGTGAAACGAACTTGTAGTGCAAATTATCGCTTAAAACATAAAACGAAAGGAACTTTAAAGAAATTTAATAGTAAGAGAAAGTATTCAAGGTGAAAAACTATCTAGCCCAAGAAAGAAAAACTCCACTTTATAAATAGGCCTTGTACACTTATACAATCTTAATTTCTATATGGACCTCGTAAGTTCCTGTAGGAACTTTCGACACTCTTCTCTTTCTCTTTTCTTTCTTCTCTATTCTCTCTTTTCTTTCTTCTCTGTTCTCTTTCTTTTTACAGTTCTCACACTTCTCTTTCTCAAATACAACTCAAAAGTTAACTCTAGTATATTGAAATGCACTTAAAACTGGACATGAACTTTGAATGAAACTTCACACACACTTAGAGTTTTTCTCTTAATTTTATGCGTTAGAATGCTTAGTAAGTTGTGTATCCTAAAATATCATATTCTTGTTATATTTTTACACCACTCATGCGTGTAGTTTCTTGGAGAAGAGGACACAATAATCAATCACCACTTCCTTCACTTCACACGCATGCACTGTACTAACAAAATTTTAATTGATAGACTTTATTTTACTGAAAAGAAAATGATACTCCATGACTCCCATTAATCCACTAACATAGAAATGCTTTTACTGACTAAAAATCAACCCCACTAACCACATGTCTACTTCAAAATTTTAATTTCTTAAAAGTAGGAGTCTAACACCCTAATCACTGACCTAGTAATATGAATTAAAGCTGACCAACAACCCCAACAAAACACTACAAGAAACTCACACAACGAGGGCAACTTATTATGATTAGAGAGGGCAATATGAGTATTGTTTTACTTATTAATGCCTACAAGGGCAATTATTTTTGCACTCATTGATATTAACAATGAAGACAATATGATTATTTTGCCCTCTTAGACTTTTGAAACTTTGTCCTATTTGGCAATAAATAAAGGAAAGCAAAATGTATTGCCTTTGTTGATGATCAATGAAGGTACTTTTGTTTGCCCTTTTTGAATTGAATCAAAGAGGACAAAACATCTAAAATTGTCTTTGAAACCTAATACAACGGGGTTACAAGGGCAACATGAGGGCAATCCTAAAATTGTCATTATAACCTAAGAAGACAAATTTTGTATTAAATAGGGCAATTTTAATTGTCCTTCTTGAACACATTTTTTATAGTAAAATTAGAATAATATCCCTAGAAAATAGCTAGAAAAAACCGGTTAATCAAAATCCGTTTTTTTCTTTTTTCTTTTGTCAGTTTTTTAAATTTAATATTATAAATAACCTTAACAAAATTAAAATTTTTGACTACTAAACAAATCATAATTAACAAATTAACCACTTAGACCAAAAAAATTAGGAAACCAACTTTTCAACTTGTCAATTCAAACTAACTTATTAAGTGTTCTTAAAATTAAGCACACTTAATATCAGCCAGCTTCTGAATAGTCATGCTAATTAAAACAGTGTAAAGTTAGTTTAAGTGATCCTAAATTTAGTTAAGGACGTTGACTACTATAACAAACTGACCAGACACAACTTCCTTTAGGAACTCGACACAAAGTTCCTCTGACAAACACGACTAAGTACCAACCAGACTCAATTGCATTAATATACTTACATTTATCCTAGAACATTATATTATAATATCCATGGATACATTTCTTCTCTTCATCAAGTAATTCGTTGGAATGCTTGATGTTCTTCTCTTGTTCCTTGCTGAAATCTCCACATAAACTTCTTTGATTTCTCTACAAAAACTTGATAGCAAAACATTCGATTCGTACTTGAACCTTATCTTGAATCACCATCTTGCCTCATGATTGATTGAATCTTCATGCTTGAATTTTCAACACTTTATTATATTTTTAAGACCTAAAATTCTCCAAGGACTCAAATATATTTTATTAGTAATTAAGTTTGTGGTTTATGTCATCATCAAAACCAAATACAATATGTCAACAGATTGTTAGTGGATGCATTCAAACTAGTATTGTATAATGTGAACAGGGCCATCCCATTGAATTTTGGGGCCCTGTTCTCATACAAAAATATTGGGCCCCTAAATATGAAGATGAAAATGTAGATGAAGAATTAATTCATGGAAATTTAAGATTTGCAATTAATGAATGATTTTTTTATGTGAAAATGGAATATGAGCAATTAGTTGACATTCATTGTAGATTACGGTTAATTTGTTTCTTTCTTTCTTTGTATTTTTTTTATATTGGGCTAAATATGAAAATGGGGCCTCTTACAATTGGGGGCCCTATGCTGTTGGTCACCTTGCACATGTGCAAGGACGGCCGTGAATGTGAATCATTCTTGTTACAGTTTTATGAGTTTTGGGATAATCTATAACTTGAAAATGTAAAATTATTTGATTTGAATTGAATTAATCGATGTAGTTTTGTAGACACCTAATTCTGGAACCTCAATTAGCTCCCAACGGTCTATGATGAATGTACAATAAGTCAGTTTATTGTAACGGGCAAATGAAAGGTTAGTTACAATAAACCGACTTACGCATGCTAATGCCAGTTATAATGAAGCTTTTTAAAAAAAAAATATATATATATTACTTATTAATAATAATACTAATGATTTATGCTTCGAGGCCCACAATCGATCGCAATATCAAATGGCTTAGCCATCAATAACTTCATTCATCATCAAAATATATATCACTAGCTAGCAATTGAATATAATCCAAAACCACACATTTAATGCGCGCTAATAATGTTATGTAATATACATCCAAAAAACAACATAAAAACCTATACATTAACTCACTAAAAAGTTACTCCAAAAAAAATCAGCCCATTGTTCTCGAATTTCGCCGATTTCCTCAGTGCTGTAGGCGGTCGATCTTCCAATATAATCCTTAAAAACAAATAATTACGAAAATTATTATACAGTACAATAATTGTATGATGATAAAATATAAATGATCCAAATATTATTTGGACATAATCACGTTCTATATCATTCATTTAATCAATAAAAAATTGTGCGCAAGAGTTTGAGCAGAAATAAGACGTTTGGGAACAAAAACAATGCAAATGGGTCATTTTTGGCTAGTTTTGGGCGTTTTCATGCCCATCTTCCAACCATCCAACCAATTTATATGAGTTTTATGGTTTATATATGTCCTAAAACATTTATTTAAGCATAAAATGAATTATTTGCATCATATTGGGAAAAAATAGCATGTTTTGAGTGTTTTCTTTTCCATTTTCGCACCAACCAACCTATTTAAAGTGTTCAAGGTTTGAGTAAGTCCTATAAAATTTATCAAAGTATAAAATGACTTGTTTGCATGATTTTGGGCACCAATAGCATGTTTGAACAAAAACAAGGCAAATGAGACATTTTTGGCTAGTCTTGAGTGTTTTCTTTCCCATGATCACACCAACCGACCTATATCAAGTTTTTAAGGTTTGAACAAGTCCTATAACATTTATTTAAGCATAAAATGACTTGTTTGCATGATTTTGGGCAAAAATAACATGTTTCGGAACAAAAACAAGGCAAATGGGTCATTTTTGGCTAGTTTTGAGTGTTTTCTCTCCCATGTTAGCATGAACCAACCTATTTCAAGTTTTCCCGGTTTAAAAAAGTCCTATAACAGTTATTTAAACATAAAATAACTTGTTTGCATGATTTTGGGCACCAATAGCTTGTTTTGGAACAAATATTAGGCAAATGGGCCATTTTTGGGTAGTTCTGAGTGTTTTCATGCCCATCTTCATACCAATCAACCAATTAATGGTTTTTAAGGTTTATAAATGTTCTATATCATTCATTTAAGCGTTGAATGACTTATTCGCATGATTTTGGGCAAAAACAGGACGATTTAGAACAAAAACAAGGAGATAAGGTAATTTTTGGCTACTTTTGGGCGTTTTCATGCCCATATTCCTACAAATCAACCAATTTATTGTTTTTAAGCTTTATACATGTCCTATAACATTTATTTAAGCATAAAATGACTTGTTTGCATGACTTTGGGCACCAATAGCATGTTTTGGAACAAAAACAAGGCAAATGGGTCATTTTTGGCTAGTATTGAGTGTTTTCATTCCCATGTTCACACCAACCGACCTATTTCAACTCTTGAAGGTTTGAAAAAGTCCTATAACAATTATTTCAGCATAAAATGACTTGTTTGCATGATTTTGGGTAAAAATAACATGTTTCGGAACAAAAACAAGACAAATGGGGCATTTTTGGCTAGTTTTGAGTGTTTTCTCGTCCATGTTAGCATGAACCAACCTATTTCAAGTTTTCAAGGTTTAAGAAATGTCCTATAACAGTTATTTAAACATAAAATTACTTGTTTGCATGATTTTGGGAACCAATAGCATGTTTTGGAACAAATATTAGGCAAATGGGTCATTTTTGGGTAGTTCTGAGTGTTTTCATGCCCATCTTCTTACCAATCAACCAATTAAAGGTTTTTAAGGTTTATAAATGTTCTATATCATTCATTTAAGCATTGAATGACTTATTCGCATGATTTTGGGCAAAAACAGGACGATTTAGAACAAAAACAAGGAGATCAGGTAATTTTTGGCTACTTTTGGGCGTTTTCATGCCCATATTCCTTACAAATCAACCAATTTATTGTTTTTAAGCTTTATACATGTCCTATAACATTTATTTAAGCATAAAATGACTGTTTGCATGACTATGGGCACCAATAGCATGTTTTGGAACAAAAACAAGGCAAATGGGTCATTTTTGGCTAGTATTGAGTGTTTTCTTTCCCATGTTCACACCAACCGACCTATTTCAACTGTTGAAGGTTTGAAAAATTCCTATAACAATTATTTAAGCATAAAATGACTTGTTTGCATGATTTTGGGCAAAAATAACATGTTTCGGAACAAAAACAAGGCAAATGGGTCATTTTTGGCTAGTTTTGAGTGTTTTCTCTCCCTTGTTAGCATGAACCAACCTATTTCAAGTTTTCAAGGTTTAAAAATGTCCTATAACAGTTATTTAAACATAAAACGATTTTTTTGCATGATTTTGGGCATCAATAGCATGTTTTGGAACAAATATTAGGCAAATGGGTCATTTTTGGGTAGTTCTGAGTGTTTTCATGCCCATCTTCCTACAAATCAACCAATTAATGGTTTTTAAGGTTTATACATGTTTTATATCATTCATTTAAGCTTTAAATTACTTATTCCTATGATTTTGCGCAAAAACAGGACGGTTTAGAACAAAAACAAGGAGATAAGGTAATTTTTGGCTACTTTTGGGCGTTTTCATGCCCATATTCCTACAAATCAACCAATTTATTGTTTTTAAGCTTTAGTCATGTCCTATAACATTTATTTAAGCATAAAATGACTTGTTTGCATGACTTTGGGCAACAATAGCATGTTTTGGAACAAAAACAAGGCAAATGGGTCATTTTTGGCTAGTATTGAGTGTTTTCTTTCCCATGTTCACACCAACCGACCTATTTCAACTCTTGAAGGTTTGAAAAAGTCCTATAACAATTATTTCAGCATAAAATGACTTGTTTGCATGATTTTGGGTAAAAATAACATGTTTCGGAACAAAAACAAGGCAAATGGGTCATTTTTGGCTAGTTTTGAGTGTTTTCTCGTCCATGTTAGCATGAACCAACCTATTTCAAGTTTTCAAGGTTCAAAAAGTCCTATAACAGTTATTTAAACATAAAATTACTTGTTTGCATGATTTTGGGAACCAATAGCATGTTTTGGAACAAATATTAGGCAAATGGGTCATTTTTGGGTAGTTCTGAGTGTTTTCATGCCCATCTTCTTACCAATCAACCAATTAATGGTATTTAAGGTTTAAAATTTTTCTATATCATTCATTTAAGCGTTGAATGACTTATTCGCATGATTTTGGGCAAAACCAGGACGATTTAGAACAAAAACAAGGAGATAAGGTAATTTTTGGCTACTTTTGGGCGTTTTCATGCCCATATTCCTACAAATCAACCAATTTATTGTTTTTAAGCTTTAGTCATGTCCTATAACATTTATTTAAGCATAAAATGACTTGTTTGCATGACTTTGGGCACCAATAGCATGTTTTGGAACAAAAACCAGGCAAATGGGTCATTTTTGGCTAGTTTTGAGTGTTTTCATGCCCATCTTCTTACCAATAAACCAATTAATGGTTTTTAAGGTTTATACATTTTCTATATTATTCATTTATGCGTTGAATGACTTATACGCATGATTTAGGGCAACAACAGGACGATTTAGAACAGAAACAATGATATAAGGTAATTTTTGGCTAGTTTTGGGCGTTTTCATGCCCATATTCCTAACAATCAACCAATTTATTGTTTTGAAGCTTTATAAATTTCCTATAACATTTATTTAAGCATAAAATGACTTTTTTGCATGATTTTGGGCAAAAATAGCATGTTTTGTAACAAAAACAAGGCAAATGGGTCATTTTTGGCTAGTTTTGAGTGTATTCTTTCCCATGTTCACACCAACCGACCTATTTCAACTTTTCAAGGTTTGAACAAGTCCTGAAACATTTAGTTAAGCATAAAATGACTTGCTTGCATGATTTTGGGAAAAAATAACATGTTTCAGAACAAAAACAAGGCAAATGGGTCATTTTTGGCTAGTTTTGGGCGTTTTCATGCCCATATTTCTACCAATCAACCAATTTATTGTTTTTAAGCTTTATACATGTCCTATAACATTTTTCTAAGTATAAAATGACTTGTTTGCATGATTTTGGGCAACAAGAGCATGTTTTGGAACAAAAACAAGGCAAATGGGTCATTTTTGGCTAGTTTTGAGTGTTTTCTTTCCCATTTTCATACGAACCGACCTATTTCAACTTTTCAAGGTTTTACCAAGTCCGATAACATTTATTTAAGAATAAAATGACTTTATTGCATGATTTTGGGCAAAAATAACCTGTTTCGGTACAAAAACCAGGCAAATGGGTCATTTTTGGCTAGTTTTGGGCGTTTTCATGCCCATTTTCTTACCAATCAACCAATTTATTGTTTTTAAGCTTTATAAATGTCCTATAACATTTATCTAAGTACAAAATGACTTTTTTGCATGATTTTGGGCACCAAGAGCATGTGTTGGAACAAAAACAAGGCAAATGGGTCATTTTTGGCTAGTTTTGAGTGTTTTCATTCCCATGTTCACACCAACCCACCTATATCAACTTTTCAAGGTTTGAAAAATTCCTATAACATTTATTTAATCATAAAATGACTTATTTTCATTATTTTGGGCAAAAATAACATATTTCGGAACAAAAACAAGGCAAATGGGTCATTTTTGACTAGTTTTGAGTGTTTTCTCTCCCATGTTAGCATGAACCAACCTATTTCAAGTTTTCAAGGTTTAAAACAGTCCTATAACAGTTATTTAAACATAAAATGACTTGTTTGCATGGTTTTGGGCACCAATAGCATGTTTTGGAACAAATACAAGGCAAATGGGTCATTTTTGTGTAGTTTTGAGTGTTTTCATCCCCATCTTCTTACAAATCAACCAATTAATGGTTTTTAAGGTTTATAAATGTTCTATATCATTCATTTAAGCATTGAATGACTTATTCTCATGATTTTGGACAAAAACAGGACGATTTAGAACAAAAACGAGATAAGGTAATATTTGGCTACTTTTGGGCGTTTTCATGCTAAATTTCCTACCAATCAACCAATTTATTGTTTTTCAGCATTATAAATGTCCTATAACATTTATTTAAGCATAAAATGACTTGTTTGCATGACTTTGGGCACCAATAGCATGTTTTGGAACAAATACAAGGCAAATGGGTCATTTTGGGTAGTTTTTAGTGTTTTCATGCCCATCTTCCTACAAATCAACCAATTAATGGTTTTTAAGGTTTATACATGTTTTATATCATTCATTTCAGCTTTAAATTACTTATTCCTATGATTTTGCGCAAAAACAGGACGATTTAGAACAAAAACAAGGAGGTAAGGTAATTTTTGGCTAGTTTTGGGGGTTTTCATGCCCATATTCCAACAAATCAACCAATTTATTGTTTTTAAGCGTTATACATGTCCTATAACATTTATTTAAGCATAAAATGACTTGTTTGCATGACTTTGGGCACCAATAGCATGTTTTGGAACAAAAACAAGGCAAATGGGTCATTTTTGGCTAGTATTGAGTGTTTTCTTTCCCATGTTCACACCAACCGACCTATTTCAAGTCTTGAAGGTTTGAAAACGTCCTACAACAATTATTTAAGCATAAAATGACTTGTTTGCATGATTTTGGGCAAAAATAACATGTGTCGGAACAAAAACAAGGCAAATGGGTCATTTTTGGATAGTTTTTAGTGTTTTCTCTACCATGTTAGCATGAACCAACCTATTTCAAGTTTTCAAGGTTTAAAAAAGTCATATAACAGTTATTTAAACATAAAATGACTTGTTTGCATGATTTTGGGCACCAATAGCATGTTTTGGAACAAATATTAGGCAAATGGGTCATTTTTGGGTAGTTTTGAGTGTTTTCATGCCCATCTTCTTACCAATCAACCAATTAATGGTTTTTAAGGTTTATAAATGTTCTATGTCATTCATTTAAGCGTTGAATGACTTATTCGCATGATTTTGGGCAACAACAGGACGGTTTAGAACAAAAACAAGGAGATAAGGTAATTTTTGGCTACTTTTGGTCGTTTTCATGCCCATATTCCTACAAATCAACCAATTTATTGTTTTTAAGCTTTATACATGTCCTATAAAATTTATTTAAGCATAAAATGACTTGTTTGCATGACTTTGGGCAACAATAGCATGTTTTGGAACAAAAACAAAGCAAATGGGTCATTTTTGGCTAGTATTGAGTGTTTTCTTTCCCATGTTCACACCAACCGACCTATTTCAACTCTTGAAGGTTTGAAAAAGTCCTATAACAATTATTTAAGCATAAAATGACTTGTTTGCATGATTTTGGGTAAAAATAACATGTTTCGGAACAAAAACAAGGCAAATAGGTCATTTTTGGCTAGTTTTGAGTGTTTTCTCTTCCATGTTAGCATGAACCAACCTATTTCAAGTTTTCAAGGTTTAAAAAGTCCTATAACAGTTATTTAAACATAAAATTACTTGTTTGCATGATTTTGGGAACCAATAGCATGTTTTGGAATAAATATTAGGCAAATGGGTCATTTTTGGGTAGTTCTGAGTGTTTTCATGCCCATCTTCTTACCAATCAACCAATTAAAGGTGTTTAAGGTTTATAAATGTTCTATATCATTCATTTAAGCATTGAATGACTTATTCGCATGATTTTGGGCAAAAACAGGACGATTTAGAACAAAAACAAGGAGATCAGGTAATTTTTGGCTACTTTTGGGCGTTTTCATGCCCATATTCCTTACAAATCAACCAATTTATTGTTTTTAAGCTTTATACATGTCCTATAACATTTATTTAAGCATAAAATGACTGTTTGCATGACTATGGGCACCAATAGCATGTTTTGGAACAAAAACAAGGCAAATGGGTCATTTTTGGCTAGTATTGAGTGTTTTCTTTCCCATGTTCACACCAACCGACCTATTTCAACTGTTGAAGGTTTGAAAAATTCCTATAACAATTATTTAAGCATAAAATGACTTGTTTGCATGATTTTGGGCAAAAATAACGTGTTTCGGAACAAAAACAAGGCAAATGGGTCATTTTTGGCTAGTTTTGAGTGTTTTCTCTCCCTTGTTAGCATGAACCAACCTATTTCAAGTTTTCAAGGTTTAAAAATGTCCTATAACAGTTATTTAAACATAAAATGATTTTTTTGCATGATTTTGGGCACCAATAGCATGTTTTGGAACAAATATTAGGCAAATGGGTCATTTTTGGGTAGTTCTGAGTGTTTTCATGCCCATCTTCCTACAAATCAACCAATTAATGGTTTTTAAGGTTTATACATGTTTTATATCATTCATTTAAGCTTTAAATTACTTATTCCTATGATTTTGCGCAAAAACAGGACGGTTTAGAACAAAAACAAGGAGATAAGGTAATTTTTGGCTACTTTTGGGCGTTTTCATGCCCATATTCCTACAAATCAACCAATTTATTGTTTTTAAGCTTTAGTCATGTCCTATAACATTTATTTAAGCATAAAATGACTTGTTTGCATGACTTTGGGCAACAATCGCATGTTTTGGAACAAAAACAAGGCAAATGGGTCATTTTTGGCTAGTATTGAGTGTTTTCTTTCCCATGTTCACACCAACCGACCTATTTCAACTCTTGAAGGTTTGAAAAAGTCCTATAACAATTATTTCAGCATAAAAATAACATGTTTCGGAATAAAAACAAGGCAAATGGGTCATTTCTGGCTAGTTTTGAGTGTTTTCTCTCCCATGTTAGCATGAACCAACCTATTCCAAGTTTTCAAGATTTAAAAAAGTCCTATAAAAGTTATTTAAACATAAAATGACTTGTTTGCATTATTTTGGGCACCAATAGCATGTTTTGGAACAAATATTAGGCAAATGGGTCATGTTTGGGTAGTTCTGAGTGTTTTCATGCCCATCTTCCTACCAATCAACCAATTAATGGTATTTAAGGTTTAAAATTTTTCTATATCATTCATTTAAGCGTTGAATGACTTATTCGCATGATTTTGGGCAAAACCAGGACGATTTAGAACAAAAACAAGGAGATAAGGTAATTTTTGGCTACTTTTGGGCGTTTTCATGCCCATATTCCTACAAATCAACCAATTTATTGTTTTTAAGCTTTAGTCGTGTCCTATAACATTTATTTAAGCATAAAATGACTTGTTTGCATGACTTTGGGCACCAATAGCATGTTTTGGAACCAAAACCAGGCAAATGGGTCATTTTTGGCTAGTTTTGAGTGTTTTCATGCCCATCTTCTTACCAATCAACCAATTAATGGTTTTTAAGGTTTATACATGTTCTATATTATTCATTTATGCGTTGAATGACTTATACGCATGATTTAGGGCAACAACAGGACGATTTAGAACATAAACAATGATATAAGGTAATTTTTGGCTAGTTTTGGGCGTTTTCATGCCCATATTCCTAACAATCAACCAATTTATTGTTTTGAAGCTTTATACATTTCCTATAACATTTATTTAAGCATAAAATGAATTTTTTGCATGATTTTGGGCAAAAATAGCATGTTTTGTAACAAAAACAAGGCAAATGGGTCATTTTTGGCTAGTTTTGAGTGTATTCTTTCCCATGTTCACACCAACCGACCTATTTCAACTTTTAAAGGTTTGAACAAGTCCTGAAACATTTAGTTAAGCATAAAATGACTTGCTTGCATGATTTTGGGCAAAAATAACATGTTTCGGAACAAAAACAAGGCAAATGGGTCATTTTTGACTAGTTTTGAGTGTTTTCTCTCCCATGTTAGCATGAACCAACCTATTTCAAGTTTTCAAGGTTTAAAACAGTCCTATAACAGTTATTTAAACATAAAATGACTTGTTTGCATGGTTTTGGGCACCAATAGCATGTTTTGGAACAAATACAAGGCAAATGGGTCATTTTTGTGTAGTTTTGAGTGTTTTCATGCCCATCTTCTTACAAATCAACCAGTTAATGGTTTTTAAGGTTTATAAATGTTCTATATCATTCATTTAAGCATTGAATGACTTATTCTCATGACTTTGGACAAAAAAAAGGACGATTTAGAACAAAAACGAGATAAGGTAATTTTTGGCTATTTTTGGGCGTTTTCATGCCCAAATTCCTACCAATCAACCAATTTATTGTTTTTCAGCATTATAAATGTCCTATAACATTTATTTAAGCATGAAATGACTTGTTTGCATGACTTTGGGCACCAATAGCATGTTTTGGAACAAATACAAGGCAAATGGGTCATTTTGGGTAGTTTTTAGTGTTTTCATGCCCATCTACCTACAAATCAACCAATTAATGGTTTTTAAGGTTTATACATGTTTTATATCATTCATTTAAGCTTTAAATTACTTATTCCTATGATTTTGCGCAAAAACAGGACGATTTAGAACAAAAACAAGGAGGTAAGGTAATTTTTGGCTAGTTTTGGGGGTTTTCATGCCCATATTCCTACAAATCAACCAATTTATTGTTTTTAAGCGTTATACATGTCCTATAACATTTATTTAAGCATAAAATGACTTGTTTGCATGACTTTGGGCACCAATAGCATGTTTTGGAACAAAAACAAGGCAAATGGGTCATTTTTGGCTAGTATTGAGTGTTTTCTTTCCCATGTTCACACCAACCGACCTATTTCAACTCTTGATGGTTTGAAAAAGTCCTATAACAATTATTTAAGCATAAAATGACTTGTTTGCATGATTTTGGGCAAAAATAACATGTTTCGGAACAAAAACAAGGCAAATGGGTCATTTTTGGCTAGTTTTTAGTGTTTTCTCTACCATGTTAGCATGAACCAACCTATTTCAAGTTTTCAAGGTTTAAAAAAGTCCTATAACAGTTATTTAAACATAAAATGACTTGTTTGCATGATTTTCGGCACCAATAGCATGTTTTGGAACAAATATTAGGCAAATGGGTCATTTTTGGGTAGTTCTGAGTATTTTCATGCCCATCTTCTTACCAATCAACCAATTAATGGTTTTTAAGGTTTATAAATGTTCTATGTCATTCATTTAAGCGTTGAATGACTTATTCGCATGATTTTGGGCAAAAACAGGACGGTTTAGAACAAAAACAAGGAGATAAGGTAATTTTTGGCTACTTTTGGTCGTTTTCATGCCCATATTCCTACAAATCAACCAATTTATTGTTTTTAAGCTTTATACATGTCCTATAACATTTATTTAAGCATAAAATGACTGTTTGCATGACTATGGGCACCAATAGCATGTTTTGGAACAAAAACAAGGCAAATGGGTCATTTTTGGCTAGTATTGAGTGTTTTCTTTCCCATGTTCACACCAACCGACCTATTTCAACTCTTGAAGGTTTGAAAAAGTCCTATAACAATTATTTAAGCATAAAATGACTTGTTTGCATGATTTTGGGCAAAAATAACATGTTTCGGAACAAAAGCAAGGCAAATGGGTCATTTTTGGCTAGTTTTGAGTGTTTTCTCTCCCATGTTAGCATGAACCAACCTATTTCAAGTTTTCAAGGTTTAAAAAAGTCCTATAACAGTTATTTGAACATAAAATTACTTGGTTGCATGATTTTGGGCACCAATAGCATGTTTTGGAACAAATATTAGGCAAATGGGTCATTTTTGGGTAGTTCTGAGTGTTTTCATGCCCATCTTCTTACCAATCAACCAATTAATGGTTTTTAAGGTTTATAAATGTTCTATATCATTCAGTTAAGCGTTGAATGACTTATTCGCATGATTTTGGGCAAAAACAGGATGATTTAGAACAAAAACAAGGAGATAAGGTAATTTTTGGCTACTTTTGGGCGTTTTCATGCCCATATTCCTACAAATCAACCAATTTTTTGTTTTTAAGCTTTTGTCATGTCCTATAACATTTATTTAAGCATAAAATGACTTGTTTGCATGACTATGGGCACCAATAGCATGTTTTGGAACATAACCAGGCAAATGGGTCATTTTTGGCTAGTTTTGAGTGTTTTCATGCCCATCTTCTTACCAATCAACCAATTAATGTGTTTTAAGGTTTATAAATGTTCTATATTATTCATTTATGCGTTGAATGACTGATACGCATGATTTAGGGCAACAACAGGACGATTTAGAACAGAAACAATGATATAAGGTAATTTTTGGCTAGTTTTGGGCGTTTTCATGCCCATATTCCTAACAATCAACCAATTTATTGTTTTGAAGCTTTATACATTTCCTATAACATTTATTTAAGCATAAAATGACTTTTTTGCATGATTTTGGGCAAAAATAGCATGTTTTGTAACAAAAACAAGGCAAATGGGTCATTTTTGGCTAGTTTTGAGTGTATTCTTTCCCATGTTCACACCAACCGACCTATTTCAACTTTTAAAGGTTTGAACAAGTCCTGAAACATTTAGTTAAGCATAAAATGACTTGCTTGCATGATTTTGGGCAAAAATAACATGTTTCGGAACAAAAACAAGGCAAATGGGTCATTTTTGGCTAGTTTTGGGCGTTTTCATGCCCATATTTCTACCAATCAACCAATTTATTGTTTTTAAGCTTTATACATGTCCTATAAAATTTTTCTAAGTACAAAATGACTTTTTTGCATGATTTTGGGCACCAATAGCATGTGTTGGAACAAAAACAAGGCAAATGGGTCATTTTTGGCTAGTTTTGAGTGTTTTCATTCCCATGTTCACACCAACCCACCTATATCAACTTTTCAAGGCTTGAAAAATTCCTATAACATTTATTTAATCATAAAATGACTTATTTTCATTATTTTGGGCAAAAATAACATATTTCGGAACAAAAATAAGGCAAATGGGTCATTTTTGACTAGTTTTGAGTGTTTTCTCTCCCATGTTAGCATGAACCAACCTATTTCAAGTTTTCAAGGTTTAAAACAGTCCTATAACAGTTATTTAAACATAAAATGACTTGTTTGCATGACTTTGGGCACCAATAGCATGTTTCGGAACAAATACAAGGCAAATGGGTCATTTTGGGTAGTTTTTAGTGTTTTCATGCCCATCTTCCTACAAATAAACCAATTAATGGTTTTTAAGGTTTATAAATGTTTTATATCATTCATTTAAGCTTTAAATTACTTATTCCCATGATTTTGCGCAAAAACAGGACGATTTAGAACAAAAACAAGGAGATAAGGTAATTTTTGGCTACTTTTGGTCGTTTTCATGCCCATATTCCTACAAATCAACCAATTTATTGTTTTTAAGCTTTATACATGTCCTATAAAATTTATTTAAGCATAAAATGACTTGTTTGCATGACTTTGGGAAACAATAGCATGTTTTGGAACAAAAACAAGGCAAATGGGTCATTTTTGGCTAGTATTGAGTGTTTTCTTTCCCATGTTCACACCAACCGACCTATTTCAACTTTTCAAGATTTGAACAAGTCCTGAAACATTTAGCTAAGCATAAAATGACTTGCTTGCATGATTTTGGGCAAAAATAACATGTTTCGGAACAAAAACAAGACAAATGGGTCATTTTTGGCTAGTTTTGGGCGTTTTCATGCCCATATTCCTACCAATCAACCAATTTATTGTTTTTAAGCTTTATAAATGTCCTATAACATTTTTCTAAGTATAAAATGACTTGTTTGCATGATTTTGGGCAAAAATAACATGTTTCGTAACAAAAACAAGGCAAATGGGTCATTTTTGGCTAGTTTTGAGTGTTTTCTTTCCCATTTTCATACGAACCGACTTATTTCAACTTTTCAAGGTTTGAACAAGTCCTATAACATTTATTTAAGCATAAAATGACTTTCTTGCATGATTTTGGGCAAAAATAACCTGTTTCAGAACAAAAACCAGGCAAATGGGTCATTTTTGGCTAGTTTTGGGCGTTTTCATGCCCATTTCCTTACCAATCAACCAATTTATTGTTTTTAAGCTTTATAAATGTCCTATAACATTTATCTAAGTATAAAATGACTTGTTTGCTTGATTTTGGGCACCAATAGCATGTGTTGGAACAAAAACAAGGCAAATGGGTCATTTTTGGCTAGTTTTGAGTGTTTTCGTTCCCATGTTCACACCAACCGACCTATATCAACTTTTCAAGGTTTGAAAAATTCTTATAACATTTATTTAATCATAAAATGACTTTTTTTAGTTATTTTGGGCAAAAATAACATGTTTCGAAACAAAAACAAGGCAAATGGGTCATTTTTGACTAGTTTTGAGTGTTTTCTCTCCCATGTTAGCATGAACCAACCTATTTCAAGTTTTTAAGGTTTAAAACAGTCCTATAACAGTTATTTAAACATAAAATGACTTGTTTTCATGGTTTTGGGCACCAATAGCATGTTTTGGAACAAATACAAGGCAAATGGGTCATTTTTGTGTAGTTTTGAGTGTTTTCATGCCCATCTTCTTACCAATTAACCTATTAATGGTTTTTAAGGTTTATAAATGTTATATATCATTCATTTATGCATTGAATGACTTATTCGCATGATTTTGTGCAAAAACAGGACGATTTAGAACAAAAACAAGGAGATAAGGTAATTTTTGGCTACTTTTGGGCGTATTCATGCCCATATTCCTACAAATCAACCAATTTATTGTTTTTCAGCATTATAAATGTCCTATAACATTTATTTAAGCATAAAATGACTTTTTTGCATGACTTTGGGCACCAATAGCATGTTTTGGAACAAATACAAGGCAAATGCGTCATTTTGGGTAGTTTTTAGTGTTTTCATGCCCATCTTCCTACCAATCAACGAATTAATGGTTTTTAAGGTTTATACATGTTTTATATCATTCATTTAAGCTTTAAATTACTTATTCGTATGATTTTGCGCAAAAAACAGGAAGATTTAGAACAAAAACAAGGAGGTAAGGTAATTTTTGGCTACTTTTGGGGGTTTTCATGCCCATATTCCTACAAATCAACCAATTTATTGTTTTGAAGCGTTATACATGTCCTATAACATTTATTTAAGCATAAAATGACTTGTTTGCATCACTTTGGGCACCAATAGCATGTTTTGGAACAAAAACAAGGCAAATGGGTCATTTTTGGCTAGTATTGAGTGTTTTCTTTCCCATGTTCACACCAACCGACCTATTTCAACTCTTGAAGGTTTGAAAAAGTCATATAACAATTATTTAAGCATAAAATGACTTGTTTGCATGATTTTGGACAAGAATAACATGTTTCGGAACAAAAACAAGGCAGATGGGTCATTTTTGGATAGTTTTGAGTGTTTTCTCTCCCATGTTAGCATGAAACAACCTATTTCAAGTTTTAAAGGTTTAAAACAGCCCTATAACAGTTATTTAAACATAAAATGACTTGTTTGCATGGTTTTGGGCACCAATAGCATGTTTTGGAACAAATACAAGGCAAATGGGTCATTTTTGTGTAGTTTTGAGTGTTTTCATGCCCATCTTCTTACCAATCAACCAATTAAAGGTTTTTAAGGTTTATAAATTTTCTATATCATTCCTTTAAGCATTGAATGACTTATTCGCATGATTTTGGGCAAAAACAGGACGATTTAGAACAATAACAAGGAGATAAGGTAATTTTTGGCTACTTTTGGGCGTTTTCATGCCCAAATTCCTACACATCAACCAATTTATTGTTATTAAGCTTTATACATGTCCTATAACATTTATTTAAGCATAAAATGACTTGTTTGCATGATTGTCAGAAAAAATAGCATGTTTTCGAACAACAACAAGGCAAATGGGTCATTTTTGGCTAGTTTTGAGTGTTTTCTTTACCATGTTCACACCAACCGACCTATTTCAACTTTTGAAGGTTTGAACAAGTCCTATAACATTTAGGTAAGCATAAAATGACTTGCTTTCATGATTTTGGGCAAAAATAACATCTTTTGGAACAAAAACAAGGCAAATGGTTCATTTTTGGCTAGTTTTGGGCGTTTTCATGCCCATATTCCTACCAATAAACCAATTTATTGTTTTTAAGCTTTATACATGTCCTATAACATTTATATAAGAATAAAATTACTTGTTTTCATGATTTTGGGCACCAATAGCATGTTTTGGAACAATAACAACGCAAATGGGTCATTTTTGGCTAGTTTTGAGTGTTTTCTTTCCCATGTTCACACCAACGGACCTATTTCCACTTTTCAAGGTTTTTAAAAAGTGCTATAACATTTATTTAAGCATAAAATGACTTGTGTGCATGATTTTGGGGAAAAAAAAACATGTTTCAGAACAAATGGGTCATTTTTGGCTAGTTTTGAATGTTTTCTCTCCCATGTTAGCATGAACCAACCTATTTCAAGTTTTCAAGGTTTAAAAAAGTCTTATAACGTTTATTTAAGCATAAAATAACTTGTTTGCATGATTTTGGGCAAAAATAGCATGTTTTGGAACAAAAACAAGGCAAATGGGTCATTTTTGGCTAGTATTGAGTGTTTTCTTTCCCATCTTCACACCAACCGACCTATTTCAACTCTTCAAGGTTTTAACAACTCCTATAACAATTATTTAAGCATAAAATGACTTGTTTGCATGATTTTGGGCAAAAATAACATGTTTCGTAACAAAAACAAGGCAAATGGGTCATTTTTGGCTAGTTTTGAGTGTTTTCTCTCCCATGCTAGCATGAACCAACCTATTTCAAGTTTTCAAGGTTTAACAAAGTCCTATAACAGTTTTTTTTTTTTTGAGATACCTATAACAATTATTTAAACATAAAATAACTTGTTTGCATGATTTTGGGCACCAATAGCGTGTTTTGGAACAAATACAAGGCAAATCGGTCATTTTTGTGTAGTTTTGAGTGTTTTCATGCCTATCTTCTTACCAATCAACCAATTAATGGTTTTCAAGGTTTATAAATGTTCTATATCATTCATTTAAGCATTGATTTACTTATTCGCATGATTTTGGGCAAAAACAGGACGATTTAGAACAAAAAGAAGGAGATAAGGTAATTTTTGGCTACTTTTCGGCTTATTTATGCCCATATTCCTAACAATCAACCAATTTATTGTTTTTAAGCTTTATACATTTCCTATACAATTTATTTAAGCATAAAATGACTTGCTTGCATGATTTTGGGCAAAAATAGCATGTTTTGGAACAACAACAAGGCAAATGGGTCATTTTTGGCTAGTTTTGACAGTTTTCTTTCCCATGTTCACACCAACCGACCCATTTCAACTTTTCAAGGTTTGAACAAGTCCTGAAACATTTAGTTAAGAATAAAATGACTTGCTTGCATGATTTTGCGCAAAAAAAACATGTTTCGGAACAAAAACAAGGCAAATGGGTCATTTTTGGCTAGTTTTGGGTTTTTTCATGCCCATATTCCTACCAATCAACCAATTTATTGTTTTTAAGCTTTATACATATCCTATAACATTTATCTAAGCATAAAATGACTTTTTTGCATGTTTTTGGGCACCAAGAGCATGTTTTGGAACAAAAACAAGGTAAATGGGTCATTTTTGGCTAGTTTTAAGTGTTTCTTTTCCCATTTTCACACCAACCGACTTATTTCAACTTTTTAAGATTTGAAAAAGTCCTATAACATTTATTTAAGCATAAAATGACATTCTTGGATGATTTTGGGCAAAAATAACATGTTTCGGAACAAAAACAAGGCAAATGGGTCATTTTTGGCTAGTTTTGGGCGTTTTCATGCCCATTTTCCTACCAATCAACCAATTTATTGTTTTTAAGCGTTATACATGTCCTATAACATTTATATAAGGATAAAATTACTTGTTTGCATGATTTTGGGCACCAATAGCATGTTTTGGAACAAAAACAAGGCAAATGGGTCATTTTTCGCTAGTTTTGAGTGTTTTCGTTCCCATGTTCAAACCAACCGACCTATTTCAACTTTTCAAGGTTTGAAAAAGTCCTATAACATTTATTTAAGCATAAAATGACTTGTTTTCATTATTTTGGGCAAAAATAACATGTTTCGGATCAAAAACAAGGCAAATGGGTCATTTTTGGCTAGTTTTGAGTGTTTTCTCTCCCATGTTATCATGAATAATCCTATTTCAAGTTTTCAAGGTTTAAAAAAGTCCTATAACAGTTATTTAAACAAAAAATGACTTGTTTGCATGATTTTGTGTAATACCCCGAAATTTCGGGATATTTTAAATTTTTCATAATTAATTAAATATATAATTAATTGACTATTTAATTGATTATTATTTAATTAATTATTAAATTTATTTGTAACAGTCCAGTTATTTTTAATGACTTGTTTGCATTATTTTGGGCAAAAATAACATGTTTCGTAACAAAAACAAGGCAAATGGGTCATTTTTGGCTAGTTTTGAGTGTTTTCTCTCCCATGCTAGCATGAACCAACCTATTTTCAAGGTTTAAAAACGTCCTATAACAGTGTTGTTTTTTTGAGAAACCTATAACAGTTATTTAAACATAAAATGACTTGTTTGCATGATTTTGGGCACCAATAGCGTGTTTTGGAACAAATACAAGGCAAATGGGTCATTTTTGTGTAGTTTTGAGTGTTTTCATGCCCATCTTCTTACCAATCAACCAATTAATGGTTTTTAAGGTTTATAAATGTTCTATATCATTCAATTAAGCATTGATTGACTTATTCCCATGATTTTGGGCAAAAACAGGACGATTTAGAACAAAAACAAGGAGATAAGGTAATTTTTGGCTACTTTTGGGCGTATTCAAGCCCATATTCCTAACAATCAACCAATTTATTGTTTTTAAGCTTTATGCATTTCCTATAACATTTATTTAAGCATAAAATGACTTGTTTGCATGATTTTGGGCAAAAATAGCATGTTTTCGAACAAAAACAAGGCAAATGGGTCATTTTTGGCTAGTTTTGAGTGTTTTGTTTCCCATGTTCACACCAACCGACCTATTTCAACTTTTCAAGGTTTGAACAAGTCCTGAAACATTTAGTTAAGAATAAAATGACTTGCTTGCATGATTTTGGGTAAAAAAAACATGTTTCGGAACAAAAACAAGGCAAATGGGTCATTTTTGGCTAGTTTTGGGCGTTTTCACACCCATATTCCTACCAATCAACCAATTTATTGTTTTTAAGCTTTATACATGTCCTATAACATTTATCTAATTATAAAATGACTTGTTTGCATGATTTTGGGCACCAAGAGCATGTTTTGGAACAAAAACAAGGCAAATGGGTCATTTTTGGCTAGTTTTAAGTATTTCTTTTCCCATTTTCACACCAACCGACTTATTTCAACTTTTCAAGGTTTGAACAAGTCCTATAACATTTAGTTAAGCATAAAATGACTTTCTTGGATGATTTTGGGCAAAAATAACATGTTTCGGAACAAAAACAAGGCAAATGGGTCATTTTTGGCTAGTTTTGGGCGTTTTCATGCCCATTTTCCTACCAATCAACCAATTTATTGTTTTTAAGCTTTATACATGTCCTATAACATTTATGTAAGTATAAAATTACTTGTTTGCATTATTTTGGGCACCAATAGCATGTTTTGGAACAAAAACAAGGCAGATGGGTTATTTTTGGCTAGTTTTGAGTGTTTTCGTTCCCATGTTCACACCAACCGACCTATTTCAACTTTTCAATGTATGAAAAAGTCCTATAACATTTATTTAAGCATAAAATGACTTGTTTTCATTATTTTGGGCAAAAATAACATGTTTCGGAACAAAAACAAGGCAAATGGGTCATTTTTGGCTAGTTTTGAGTGTTTTCTCTCCCATGTTATCATGAACCAACCTATTTCAAGTTTTCAAGGTTTAAAAAAGTCATATAACAGTTAGTTAAACAAAAAATGACTTGTTTGCATGATTTTGTGTAATACCCCGAAATTTCGGGATATTTTAAATTTTTCATAATTAATTAAGTATATAATTAATTGACTATTTAATTGATTATTATTTAATTAATTATTAAATTTATTTGTAACAGTCCAGTTATTTTTAATCCTGGCCCGAACTTTTTTTATTTTATCTTGCCAAAACCTGAGCCCAATTATTCCCTTTGATTTATGTGTTACACAGTTTTCCCGTTCATTCTTTTCTTGTTTCTTTAATTTCTTTTATTCAATATTATTATTAAACCTTTATCTATTTTGACCTTTCCAAAAATCCTATTTTTATTCTTGCTCTCATATTTTTTTCTACTAAATTTTAGGAACTCTTAACCCTTTCTCCCTTCAATATTTTCGGTCACCCCATCTTTTCTTGTTGATTAATTTCTTTAATTTGTTCTACCCTATATATTAAATGTTACATCTATTTTGATCCATTCTAGAAAAACCCTATTTTTATTACTCTTTGCTTACTAAATTATAGTAAACCTAGACCCTTATTTTCTTTTCATTTTACACAGCCAATAGGAAGAACTACAACAACCAATTTCTTTAATTATCATCCTTCAAAGATCAATCATTAAAACTATTCCTAACCCTTTTCTATTGCTTCAACCCTTAAAGATTGATCAAGAACCTTAAAGAAACCTTAAAGAACACAAAGAAATCGTTAACCTTGGTGATTATTCGAACCATATCATTCCTTCAAAGGTAATTGGATTGCTTTTACTTAATCTTTAGGATAGATTAATTTCATAGTTTTTAGAATATGGTTTGGAATTGTTTAGAACAATGTAGGATTGCTTAGAATTAGTATCATGTTTAGGATTGAAATTTTTCGAATGATATGATGAATATTATGATGTTATTTTCTTGATTTCTTTATGTAAATTTGATGAATCTTGATTATTTAAATTATTAATTAAAGTCTTAAATTAAAAAGAATATTTTTGTTCTTGTTGTTCTAAATTGTCGAGTCACTTAGAATAATTTTAGGGATTTTCTTTACTGTTTCATTATGAATCATGATTTATTTCGTGGCAAAATTCGTCCTTTTTCTTGCTTGAATAATTTAATCTTTCAAACCGGTAAAACTGTCTATATTTAGTTTACGAATTTATTAAGATACTTAATCAATTCGGATGGCTACGAAATTTTAGGTGGAAGTCAGTAATAGTGTTTTACAGCTTGTGTTAAATTTTCGTAATTTGTAAAGTTCGTTTGCTATGGCAGAAAAATCTGAAACTGATTACAGCCTAATCTGATTTGTTAGTTATAAAATCCCTTAAAAATAGTAAATGACGTTATTTTTGGACGAAATTTATGTAAGTTAAACCTTGAACCTATATTTATCTTCCATCAAAATTTCCAGATTATTCGAGACCCTTAGACAGTTTTTCTTAATTTAAATCTTTAAAAATCAGATTGTGTAAAATAGGGTGATTGAATTATTAAAACATGTTATTATTAATTCTTGAAATGTTCTTGATATATATTGGCCCTATAATTTCCGTGTGATGTAATACAGTTAAAGGATTAACTTTTGATCTTGTTCTTGATTAATCTTGATGTCTTGATGTTGTTGCATAATTTATTTATTTATTAAGTTAATTTATTTAATTATTGATAAAGGTATTTAATTAATTTAAAGTGTTAATTTTGGTATTATTTCTCCAAAATGTCGAGTGACCCAAAAGAATAAAGATAGGATTTTTATCATGTTTAGGTAATTTATGATGAATTTATTTAATTAATTTTTTTTTTTAGATTAAAATGTCGTGTGGTCTTATATTTTATTTGATCCATTTTAGTTTAATTTTGGACTTACAATATTATTAAAAGGTAATTTTAGGAAGCATTATAATTATTATAATTAAAAGGAATTAATAGGGATAAGTCGCAATATGAAGGAAAGTAATAATATGAATAAAGGAAGGGTTATGGGTAAAATATGACAAGATAAGTATTTCAGGGGAGGGTTTCCTTTGTATATGTGTATAGTATGAATTTCGTGTATTTGTGACTGTATGGTATACGTATATTGTATGTATTTCTAACCGTATTTTGCAGGTATTTTATACGTATTGTTATACGTACTTTGTACGTATTCCGTATGTATTTTTGTACGTATTCCGTATGTATTTTTGTGCGTATTTTTGTACGTATTCCGTATGTATTTTTATATGTATTTTTGTACGTATTCCGTATGTATTTTTGTACGTATTCCGTATGTATTTTTATACGTATTTTTGTATGTATTCCGTATGTATTTTTGTACGTATTCCATATGTATTTTTGTACGTATTTCGTATGTATTTTTTTGTACGTATTTTTGTGCGTATTCCGTATGTATTTTGTATGTATTTTCGTACGCATTCCTTATGTATTTTTGTACGTATTTCCAAGTATTTCTGCATTATTTTTCCGCATGATGTTGGTCATTTTCGAGTGGTATAAGTTTAGTTTGGAGTTTGAGTCAAGTTAAGATGAACAAGATTGGATTAGAAGTTAAGCTATGACGATAAGGAATTGAATTGAGGATTGGAATAGAACAGAACAGAATTGAATTGAATTGAAAAGATGATTAACTATGAAGTGACCACCTATCTAGTGGCTCATGTGCCATGAACATAGGTATAGTCGAAGCCAATGTCCTATCTTCGGATTGGGGACAGTTCTTGATCCCAGTGCTTAGGGAGTAGATCCTTGTGGTTGACCCGGTATGAGCAAGGAAAGTTGGGGGGAGTAGATCTTCGTGGTTGACCTCTTACGAGCATATGACTGGTCACGGATTAGCACCTGATTGGGAAAGAACAGAAAAGAAGAGTCGTTGATGAGGATTAGAAGTCTAGAATTGGTTGAGCTGAGCTGAAGGTCTTGTTAAAGATGACTTGTATGATTGTTTTCCGCTGCGTACTTGATGTGATTGCTTGTTGACTTCTTTCCATGATGACTTGTTCGACAGTTCAGATGATCTGTTCTGATTATTATGTTTCTAATTGTGTTCTACTGATTAAGTAGAACAATCTAATTACTCACCACTGACTGTGGACCCCCCATTCTATTTCAGGTACAGGTGGTGCTTGAGTTTAGGCTACGTATGGGCTGGGATTGTGAGCTAGCCAGCTTAGAAGTGACCCGATGACTAGTTTAGATTATGTTTATTTGATTTAGTAGTTTATTCTTTATTTTGTAATAGTAAAGGATATTGGTTTGATATTTATTTTGGGATTATCTAATAGTTTTTAATGAATAATATGATTAAGTTTTAGAGCTTCCGCTGTAGTTTATGAACCTAACTTTGAAGTTTTAGAAGTTAATGATCTGTGCTTGTTGTTTTCTCCGAAAACAACGCTGCTAAATTACGGGTCGTTACATTTTGAGCACCAATAGCATGTTTTGGAACAAATACAAGGCAAATGGGTCATTTTTGTGTAGTTTTGAGTGTTTTCATGCCCATCTTCTTACCAATCAACAAATTAATGGTTTTTAAGGTTTATAAATGTTCTATATCATTCATTTAAGCATTGAATGACTTATTCGCATGATTTTGGGCAAAAACATGACGATTTAGAACAAAAACAAGGAGATAAGATAATTTTTGGCAACTTTTAGGTGTTTTCATGCCCATATTCCGACAAATCAACCAATTTAGTGTTTTTAAGCTTTATACATGTCCTATAACATTTATTTAAGCATAAAATGACTTGTTTACATGACTTTGGGCACCAATAGCATGTTTTGGAACAAATACAAGGCAAATGGGTCATTTTGGGCTAGTTTTGAGTGTTTTCATGCACATCTTCTTACCAATCAACCAATTAATGGTTTTTAAGGTTTATACATGTTCTATATCATTCATTTAAGCGTTGAATGACTTATTCGTATGATTTTGGGCAACAACAGGACGATTTAGAACAAAAACAAGGATATAAGGTAATTTTTGGCTAGTTTTGGGCGTTCCCCCTTCCTCCTTTTCCTTGGCCTCTGTTTCAATGTGTTCCATCTATAATATCAACCATTTAAATATTAATCAATAAATTTGAACTTCGAATTAAATAGTAGAAAATTGAAATAAATTTAAATTTTTGTTTATCTTAAAATCACTTACTACTCGGTCAACAATTTTAGCGGTTTTCGGTTTGTTTGGATTTACTTCCCATTTTCCGTCTTTTGAACGCCTTTGATGAGCTAGACACCATTCAAGCGCACGATTTTGAACCGATGATTCATTGACCACACCACTGCTTCCTTCACTAGTACCATCACTAGAAACTGGAAGTCTTTTTTCCTTGATCCATTCTGGCCTTCTCCTTGAATAACCTTTTTGTCCTAAGGTATGGCGGTGGATATTGCGTCTTGCATTTTCCTTGCCCTTCCTACTCTTTTCCTATGACAAACATCAAACATAATTAGTCACATATCAATACTAACCTACTAAAGACAAATGATGGATACATTTTTTTTTAAATAGAACAAAATAATATGGATTTACCTTAAATTTGTCAGAATTAACATATGCCTTAAAAATCTTCCATTGGTCCTGTGTGAACTATCCTTCGTATGCTTCCCAAGGTAGTTTATTTGAATCTGGAGAATCTTTTGCAGGACCAGTAGTCTTTTCCACAAAATGAGACACCAACCATGACTTACGCCGTCGAAAACGAGTACCCAATGCTCTAAGGAAATTACTCTTCCTCTTTCCATTTTGATCCTCCTTGATGTGAAACTTTTTCTATATTAAAATAATAAAAGCAAACCATATTAAAAAAATTAAACCACAATATCCCTTTACACTTTATTAAAAATTAAAAAATGTAAATATTACATGTAAAAGTCAAAACGAATTAAATACCTTTGTATCCCCCCACAACATATCCTTTGTGTCTTGCGCCACATCACCCCAATCACGAAGGTTGATGTTCGATTTTGTTGCATAATACCCAATTTGTTGCCCATATTGTTTTTCCCATTTACCAGTCGGAAAATGTATTTCATCAAACTCGAGAAACATGGGTACAGGTGCCTTCACAGATTTTGTTGGACCTCTACCCTTTCTTTTGGTTGTTTGAGAAGAAGAATTATTTTGGTGTTGATTCAAATCATGGTCTTCTAGGTTTGCATTTTCATCCCTATCCATTTCCGCAAAATTCTACAGTAAAATCAATGACAAAAAATCAGTATCAATTACAAAATATGTTATAGAAACTCAATATTGCAGAAATAATACACAAAAAAATATTTAATAGCATTCAACTAAAATTGGTCAACTTTATACAGGTCAAAACACAATATACTACCAAATCATTAAAACTACCTTTTTCCGTCCGTTCTTATCCTTCACAGCCTCAATTGACATATCATCACTGCTATCGTCACTTAAATCATCATCGCCTTCATCTTCCCTGTCAAGCTCATAATCAACATCTTCTTTATCTTTCCTTACATGACTTTTGGATTTTGTCTTCCCTCCTACATCCATCCATGGGTTTGCCATTTGTTGCAAACCCAAAGCTTCCATTCTAGCCTTATTTTGAGCAATCCTGCATTCCCTTTCTTTCTCATACTCTGTTAAACCTCCACTTATTTGGTTCGTTTGCTCATCCGAACTCCAATTTTCAATTGATTCTATATTACTCATCGGTGTTGGTTTCTGTTGGTAATGAACTGCAATGAATTCGATTAGAAAGATCGCACAAAACAATTAGGATAAGGTAATAAATGAAAATTCTAAAATATGATCATGAGTTAAACAAGCACGTATACGGTCGTCATTTACCTATTCCTTTGGCACGACACATCAACATAAATTCCTTCTTCATCATCATATACCTCATCATAAACAATTTCTTCACCATGTGGTAAAGGTTGAACCCCAATTGATAAAGGAGGAGTAGCATCAAATTGGTCATACTCTTCTTCGTCTACTATATCTTCAACACCGACTATATTTCTCTTACCTTATACAACCACCCACCATCGAGGGTCGACGTTGTCTTTAACGTAAAAACTTGTTTAGCTTGGGACGCCAAAACAAAAGGTTCACCAGTATCACTCAACCGATTTGAATCCACCAAAGTCATACCCTCATCACTAATTTTCATACCACGTCGGTTGTCCACCCACTTGCACTTAAAAATAGGTATTTTAAAATCTAGATAATCAAGTTCCCATATCTCCTCAATGACCCCATAATATACTCCTGTAAAGTCAATTGGTCTACTATCTTTGGGCGTGGAATACTATGTAGAAAAAGCAACTACCATAACACCGCTATTCTGCTGTACACTCTTCCCATCTTGACGCTTGGTGTAAAAACAATATCCATTTATGCCAAAACCCTCAAAACAAGTAACAAAAGACTGTGGACCAGACAAAAAATAAGCAAGTGTGTCGGAGACATTATTATTAGGTTGTTTTAATTCAAGTTGCACTTGTTGTTGGAACCATCTGACAAATGTGCGATTGTGTTCTTGGACCAGACAACACTGAGTGAATTTTTAGAGCTAACAGTTGGGGAATTAAGTGTTACAAAGTTGTAGCATTTAATTGAGTGTGTAACCTTGTTATTATTTTGAGTTGATTAATAATATTGGTGAGAGAGTGGAGGACGTAGGCTTGTTTATAAGCCGAACCTCGTTAAATCCTTGAGTTCCTACTCTCTATTTACTGTTCTTTCGTTGTTCTCACAAAAAGATAAACAAACTTTGAAAACGATTGAAAAAACACACATACTCAATTCAACCCCCCCCTCTTGAGTATACATTGAACTTACAGAACTTTAGAAAGGTGTTGAAAAACACACCGGTGTGCCTGGTAAAAACGCTCTGTAGGGGGTCTAATCTCCTTGCGATTGATCGTAACACGCCCTTGAAGTCTACCCTCATGGCGAGACTTTGGAACTCCAATTTCCTCTGCCATAGCAAGGAATTCACCACAAAAACTAGAAGCCTCCTTTGCTGTATGTCGTGTGACAATGCTCCCTTCCGGCTTCGCCCGATTTTTCACTAATCCTTTTAGAATCCCCATATATCTCTAAATGGGATACATCCACCATAGAAAAAGTGGACCGCACTCTTTAACCTAATTCACAAGATGTATAACCACATGAACCATTATGTCAAAAAAAGAAGGTGGAAAATACATCTCAAACCTGCATAATGTCTCAACAACATCTTCTTGTAAAGTGTCAAGCTCTGCTGTATCAATGACCTTTCTGCATATCTTATTAAAAAAACAAGCATAGCTTCACAATTGTCAGCCTAACATGCTTAGACAAAAGCCCTCGAAGTGCAATGGGAAGAAACACTTACATCATAACATGAAAATCATGTGATTTCATGCCAATCAGCTTCTTATCAGCCATAGATACAAAACGTTTCACGTTTGAAGAATAGCCAGTTGGCACCTTGATACCATGCAAATACTCACAAAATTTCTTTTTCTCCTCTTTAGAAAAAGTGTAACCAGCTCGTGGCAAATATGCCTTTGAACCATCTTGATTGTATTGTGCCCATAGCTGAGGTCTAATGTTTAGCATCATCATGTCCTTTCTCACATTGAGCCCATCTTTTGTCTTTCCTGAGTTTAACAAAGTTGAGACGATTGAGTCACAAACATTCTTTTCGATGTGCATGACATCTAGACAATGCCTAACGGACAAGTGCTTCCAATAAGGTAGGTCCCAAAGGATAGACCTTTTCTTCCACACTTCTTCCTTATTGGAATCAGAAGCATTTTGACATTTTCCATACACCGTCCTCAAATCTTTTATCCGCTCATACAACTGGATTTCCGACAAAGGTCCACGAGCTACCCTCTCCTCGATTTTTCCATTGAATTGTGCTTTCATCCTACGGTACCGGTGAGACGGAGGGAGCCACCTTCTAGTATGCATGTACACATTCTTACCACAACATTTTAGCCTTTGTTTCTTCATGGAATCATCACATACTGGACATGCTTTTGCATTGCTAACTTTATATCCCGCTAAGTTTTCGTAAGCACGAAAGTCATTTATTGTACAAAAAAGCATCGCACGCAAGTTGAAATTAGTACCAATATGTGCATCAAAAATTGGCACACCCTCATTCCACAACAACATCAAGTCTTCCATCAATGGTGCTAAGTATACATCTATGTCATTACCAGGTTGCTTAGGACCTGATATAAGAAGCGACAAAATAATATACTTACGCTTCATACACAACCAAGGGGGTAAGTTGTATATTGTCAACAACACCGGCCATGTGCTATGTTGGGAGCTAAGAGTCCCATAGGGATTCATCCCATCCGTACTTAATCCAAGCCTCAAGTTCCTAGGCTCACGACCAAATACTTGAAATTTTTCATTTATGTTCTTCCATTATTCACCATCAGCCAGATGTCTTATTAACCCATCTTTCTTTCTTTCCTCATCATGCCACACCAAATTTTTAACATCCTTCTTAATCGAAAAGAGTCTCCTGAACCTCGGTATGATTGGAAGATACCATAAAGCCTTACACGGAGACCGTTTTTTGAAATCTATTGGGACACCTTCCTCTTTCTTATAATGCGATTCTCCGCAAATTTGACATTCTTCCAATTTTGCATACTCTTTTCGATAGAGCACACAATTATTAGGACACGCATCTATCTTGGTGTACTCTAAACCTAATAGGTTTGTCAATTTCTTAGCATAGTAACTCGATTTAGGCATCTCATTCTCATCAGGGAACATGTCTTGTATAGCTTCGAGAATTGCAGTAAAGCACGTGTCGGTCAAATAGAATCTAGCTTTCACATTAGATAAGGTCAAAACTGCAGAAAGCTTTGAATACTTCCTACAACTAGGATACAAGGGAGTCTCGGCAGCTTTTGAGACATCCTCAAGCATGCGAGGTTGTTCAGTGGCATCATCGGCCATCGCATCTAATATTTCATTCATTCCATCTTCTTCCATACTAGCATACCCGTCATCATGCTCATTACCCTCATTAGGACAAGTCTCTCTATTCTCATGTTCATTGTTATCCTCAAAATTTAACTTTTCACCATGCCAATACCAAGTCTCATACTCACTAGTGAACCCACGACAAATCAGGTGCTCCTGTATCCTACTAATATCAATCCATCTCCTCCCATTATCACACTCACGACAAGGGAAGAATATAGTTGGCTCATTAGTAAGCCTCTGATGCTCCAACACTACACTACAAAATTCTCTAACCCCATCTTGGTACTTTCTATCCCGTCTATCACCGTACATCCAACAACGATTCATCTCCAAAAATATAAAATGGGAACACTTTAATAGGATTACAAAATGATAATTATATTACAATCTTATTATCATTGTTCTAAAATACTCAACATACATTCAAATTTGCACATCATACATAAATTTCATTTGCACATTATATAACATGTTATTAAAATTGAATGCAGCCAAAGGACACTTATCACTCCAACCTAACCCATACTTGCAAGTGTAATCCAACTGCAAAATATCTAAGTATCTAAGAACCATAATTCCACCAATAAATAAGAAAATCAACCTATTTTAGCACTTAAAAACAAGAAAAAAAAACCCTTATTCAGCCTTAAAAAAAAATCAGCCCTAAATAAAATAGAATTCAACCATTAAAAAATAAAATTCAAACATAAAAATTAAAAATCAACCTTAAAAAAATAAATTTCAACTCTAAAAGTATAAAAATCAGCCCTAAAAAAATGGTTGTATACCAATCAACCCTAAAATTAGCTCTAAAATTATACTAATCAACCCTAAAATTATACCAATAAGCCCTAAAATTATACCAATCAGCCCTAATATTATAAAAATCAGCCCTAAATTTCAAATTAAGCCCTAAAAACTGATTTTATACCAACTAAAACAAAAAACACAACTATAAACAAGATTATAATTGAAAAAAATTTAATCATTAATTGATAACAACATTAAGTGATTGTGTATACCTTCTAAAGAGCAACAAATGATGCAGTAGCAGGGTGAGGGACGAACGACCGTCAGCTACGGCGCGGTGGGAAGTCCACGATGGTACAGGCGTGGTGAACTCGCGACCTGAATCAGGGTGGCAGTGCACTGTGAACTCGAGACTTGAATTTTGCGAATTAAAGGCTATAGGGTGGTGCGTGGGTGGTGCGTTGGCCGGTGGTGAACGACGGTGGTGCGGTGGTGCTGCGACGGTGGTGATTCAACTTCACGAACTCAACCGAGGTTTAGGGTTTATGTCTATTTTTTTTAGGTTTTCTGAAAGATAGCGTAGTTCTGCTCGAAATAAATGGGGGGAAGGTTTTGTTTAAAATTTCAAGAATTATTCAATTAAAAAAAAAATAAAATTCAGGATTTATTGTAACGGGCCTTAATGATGCCTGTTACAATAAGTTAGAATATGGCTTATCAATTATAGAAATTACTTATTGTAACTCGCTAAAATATGCCCGTTACAATAAGTAAATATTAGTAACGGGCAGGTGTAAGGCCCGTTACTAATATTTACTTATTGTAACGGGCATCTGGTGGCCCGTTACAATAATTGTTTTTTATGTAATTATTATGATTTATTGTAACTAACATTTAAAATACCCGTTACAAACTAATTAATTGTAACTAACAAATTTAAGGCAAGTTACAATAAGGGAGTTACAATTAGTGATTTTTTTACTAGTGAAATCTTCGTAATCTGATATGTTTCACTTTAATAGTAGCCTTTTGGATCATATTGGTAGACTTTTGGATTTTATTATAGGGCATCATGTTAATAGAATGAATCATCTGATTTGTTTCGCATTAGTGATGCCAATACGATGAATCATTGTATCATAAGAAAATTGTTAACAAATAGTACATAATTGATATCCTTGGATCAGTCTCGTATATGATAATTACGCTATGTTTTGTTTCCTTACTATTAGGACATTATCTTTGCTCTTAATGTTTTGGAAAGAGTATGAATTGATGAATGAGAATGTATATGAAGGGTTGAATATACCCAAGAGGGGGGTGAATTGAGTATTTGGCGTATTGGTTAACAATTTAAAATTTTTCTGTTTCTTTGACGAGGAACCAGTTGTGTTGGTTCCTATAGCAGAATTAATAAATGAAAATAGTAAGAATCAAGACACCAAATTTAACGAGGTTCGACCCAACTAAGGCCGCGTACGTCCTCCTACCCTATGTATCTTATTAAATCAACTCAGAAATAACAAGATTACATAATCGACTGTCCCTAACGCAAGGAACCAGTCCCCACACTCAACTCTGAGTGGACTCACTCGTGTTTGAACTCACAAACACACCCCAATCTCCAACCCTTTGTTGGAGACGAAATACAATGATTTTCACTCTAATTTTTCTTTCTCACAAAGATTAAAGAGTAAAGTTAAAGCTCTAAAGTTTGTGTATTTTTTGCTTTATATAAACTTTATGCAAGGTGTGATTTTTTTGTGGAAGTTTTTTTCTCAATGTTCTACACCAGAGTTCATGAGCTTTTTGATGTGTAAAAGCTAAGTATTTATAACCCTTTAATCTGAAAATAAAAATGCCAACTTTAATAACCTTAATATCCTTAACAACATATCCTTAACAACATATTCTTTCATAAAAAATAGAAAAGAATATATTTTTATTCCTAACAAACTTTTAGAAAGTTTGTTAAAATAAAAATATTTTCCTATTATTTAGGAAATAACCTTAATATCCTTAACAACATATCAGCTGTGGATGGAGCCCCGGATTTAGTGGCTAATGATGTAGCTGCAGATGCTTGTGAACAATTTTTTAATTAATAAATAATTTTATGATGTAAACAAAACATGAGGATCAACCACTCATTTCAATTTCTACATATATAGTCTAATTTTCGTTTTTCCTTCCAGGGTCTGAAGATTCTCAGGATGCATTAGCAACTCGAGATCATAAAATAAATAGTGCACTTCCAATTGTAGATGACCGTGAATGTATGCATCATTATACATCTACAAATCATACTCCTCAAATTCCCTCCAGTGGTGGAGTGATATATTTTACACATGAGAAATTATTCATATCCGGAACAAAATTGAAGCTACACTTTAGAAAATTTGATAATGGAGTAAAGTTTTTGCCATTGCAAGTTGCAAAAACAGTGTCCAAAATTGCATCTAATAAGCTCCAAAATATCTTAAATATGCTCTCGGTAAACCCTAACTCCAAAACTGCTCATTTCATTTAAGAAACAATTAAAGAATGTCAAGAAAAAGATGTTAAAGATTAGGTAAGATTTTGTTCTTCTTCATTGGAAAATATGGCATATGAGGTCAAATCAAGCTTAGATTCGGAAAAAAAAAACAAGCTTATGGTGGCAGCAACAGAGGAAAACAAAGATGTTGTTATGGCATACACAATTAAGAAAGCAAAAAGGTTAGGAAATGATGATAATCATATAATGGTATGCCATAAATTGCCTAATCCATATGCAGTGTTTTTTTGTCATAACATAAAGAGAACAAATGTATATAGTGTTTCTTTGGTTGGTGCTAATAATATAGAGCCAACAAATGCAATTTCAATATGTCACAAGGACACTTCGAGTTGGGATCCAACACATTTATCATTTTGAATTCTTAAAATCAAGCCAGGGAGTGAGACTATATGCCATTTTGTTAGTGGAGACACTGTAGTTTGGATTCAAAACTAAATCTCCTTCTTTAAGTACATTGTTTGTAAACTATCATGTAATGCAGTGATCAATAATGTTGGTTGATTAATTCAAACGTATTGTGCTTATTTTTCCGTTCAGTATTTAGTGGGGTAAGTGTTATGTGGTCACGTGCCCACATCTCACATATTTCTGTTTTATGATTCCTTGTGTTTGTTTAGTATTAGGTTGTAGCCTATATATAGGCATGGATTGTATGTACGTTGCTTTCAATTAATGAAGTTGTAGTAGTTGATGGTATACTTCGTATTATTAGTTTTATTTTTCAACTCTCTTTCTTCTATTTCTAAAAACTAACATGCGATCAAGAGTTTCAAGTTATATTCGAAAAATGAAAGGAAAAGTGAGAGATATGACTTAACCAAGCAAGAAAAGAGAGAGAGAGAGATATCGAGGGAGTAAGTTTGATAAAACGAATTAGGCTGGAAGCAAAAAAATTATTGTGAGCATTGTATATGCTAATTTTCTAATAAAATTTTCAATTGTGTGTGTGTTTATTTTTTATTGTAATTAATCATGGAAGTAATGATTGAGTGTGATGTGTGATAGCCTGGATTCTCTTCTAACACACAAAAATTTCAAAGGTGGTCAAAAACATTTACATTTAAGGAGTTATCATTAAAAGTATGAGTAGTCGTGGTTGCAGTCGTTAAATAGGTGGAGTGCATGGCCAATTCGTATGACTATGTCAAAGAGTATTTATAATATAGGGATGTGATCCATTATTAAATGGAGGTTGGTGATAATATGCAGCAACAATTTAAAAAACGTAGCATGTGATGAGTTGTGCATCACAAATTGATCAACGACAAAGTGCTTCGAGAAATTTGATACGAAGAGAGCAATATCATCAGATCTTCACAATTCAAGTACATGTGTGGAGTATGATGATTTAAGCTCAAGTCCATTGTCGCAATATGGTCATTGAGCTTAATCAATTGTATGTAGCCTTTAGCAATTGTTTTGTGTTTCAATTAGGGGTGTTGGTTGATTAATTAATTCAAATTTGGTTGGAATATTGTATTCACTACTACAAAATTGACCTATTGCAACAATTTGTTTGTAACACTTTTTATATGTGTTGCATTTTCTGCTAATGTAATATAGGTTGCAACACTTCATCCTAAAGCGTTGCCATAGCTCTATCAAATGCAACACTTTTTAATAAACGTTGCATTCTTTTTGGTTTATGCAACACTAAATGTGACACTTTTTAGAAACGTTGTATTTTACTTGGTTTATGCAACACTCTATCTACTAGCGTTGCATTCTTGCTTAGTATAAGTAACAATCAAGTAACACTTTAATAATAATGTTGCAAATTTTGAGAAAGGCGGAAAAAACAGTCATAAGATATAAGAATTTCTGCGTTTTATGTATAGATTTTAGGGAGTTCTCACAACAAGAATCAGTGTATTTATCGATCGAAATTACTGAACTCTAAAAAACAATCGATATTTTCTAAATTACCGCACATTTTTTTATCCGACGTTAATTACCGACCGCTACTTAAATTTACCGACCACTTCAAGATTTTTAGTTTTTACCGACTGAATTTTCAGTCAATAAATTATATCCTAAAATTTATTTATTTTTTTTAAAAAAATTACCGACCGCTCCTTATGATTACCAACTGTTAGACGGTCTATAATTTTACAAATAATAGTAATAATAATAATAATAAATCAGTTTTTTAAAACCACTCATCATTTCTTCTTCCTCCCCTCTCTGGGAAATGCCTAATTCCTCACTGTAACACTACAAGAAAAAACTCTCCCCTCTCCTCTCCTCTCTCATATTCTAGTAACACTACAAGAAAAAACTCTTTAGCGAACGATTTTAGTGACAATTGATATTTGTTACCCTTATTTTTCCGTTTTACAAATTTTTTTAAAGCAATATACACACAGATCAGTCACGCACATCAATCATCTCCCTCTCACAATTTCACCCTTCTCACTTGCTTTCCAAAATTTTGAAACACCCAATTCACTTCCCAATAATCTCACTCCAAACACTCCCATCCAACTCCGCCGCTGCGAATGCGAGGGCTGCTCCACGAGTGCGCGGCCTGCTGCGAGGTTTTACGAGGGCGCGGCCTGCTGCGAGCTCCTCATGCCGGCGACCTGCTATTGTTCCTCTTGTATTTATGCCGGTGACCCATGAAAACCAGTTGCTGGAAGGCCCTAAAGGTACCATTTGAGGTTTTTATTGAAACCCTATTTTTTTCCCCAATTTGATTTAATCCAAGATTATGATGTTTAGTTTAGTTTCATTTAGTGTTCATGTTAATGCTAATTACTTATCTACTTAATTTGATTTTAAGATTTTCAAATTTACTTTGGATGTTGTA
Source organism: Salicornia ramosissima (assembly GCA_951394345.1). Lineage (NCBI taxonomy): Eukaryota > Viridiplantae > Streptophyta > Magnoliopsida > Caryophyllales > Amaranthaceae > Salicornia > Salicornia ramosissima. The sequence goes on from OX596232.1 coordinate 41,575,170, forward strand.
TTTTCATGTTCCTATTCATATACGAGTAATTATATTTAGTTTATAATTTCAGATTTTCTTGTTGATATTTTCAGAATTTTTTTTTATTCAACTATCTATTAATCTAGCATTATTGTGCCAAATAGCCTTGGTATTTGATGTATTAATGCTCATGCTCTGTATCTTTTGGACATCTAAGTTGGCTATAAAATTTTCTATATAAGTGTAGGCTAGTAAGTATGGAGATGAAGAACAATGTGGAGTTCTGTTCTCATTCTTATTGAGACTATGGAAAATGCTATTAAAATATGGCATGAAACGTCGAAAGTGGATCCAAGAGTCTACTTTCTTCTTGACAATGGAAAGTCAAATACCGAGAAAAATGCCCCTGTTGTAAACATAGAAAAAGTCTTAATAGTTTTCATTTAGTCATTCCTTATTTTTTTTTGTGATTTTATATGATTCAAAAGCTTTATCTTGAAGAAAATATTGTACTTGTATCTCTAAAGTAATGTCATTACTGTGATGATGGGTCATGCCGGTCATTCTTATTCTTAGCTATGTTTATATTAGTATATGTCTTCTGTTTACTGACTGTTTCCTTCTCTTATTCCAGTCATTCGAATCACCTCATACAAAGAAATTGCTTCTTATTTCTTAGGGAGTATGCCCCTATGCGGTGGATTCAATCTCTAAAACAGCTTGCTTAATAACACCTAAAGGCATCATATCTTACCCTCAGGTAATAAACTTGTCTTGCATGAATTTTAATGACTAATAACCATGCCATAACAATTAACAACCCATTTACATTGCAAAATGATACATTAGAATGGATATTTTTTTATCTATAGATATAACTATATTTGAATGTAAACTAATCGACCTAGATTATATTTTCGTTAAAATTTAGTAACTTTAAATCTTTAATGCTTGTCCACAATTCACCATCAATATTTCATATTTAGTTTGTAAGTTGGACTATTTATATATTTTTTTCTTTATCCATAGAATTGTCTAATTGAGTCTTTTATGTTCAAGTTTAAAGATTTAATGTAGTTTTTAACTTTTAACATATTTGTTGTGATGTCATATGTTATAATGCCAAGGCTAAATAAAGAAGATGAGAACTTTGGGAATTCAATTGTTTAACTTTTGGATGCCTAAGGATTTTAGCTTTATGGTTCCTTCATTTTTCGCAAAATAATATTAACTTGTCGTATTGTTTACCGATACTTTTAAAGTATACTATAATGCTTTTTTTTACATTTAATACTTTGGATTAGTATGAATTTTTTCCTATCTAAAGTTATATGATTTAACTAAAACTTTTTTTTGGAGCTACTAAAGCTTATATGAATCATGTATTGTTTTGAGTGGAACTTGGTAGACCAGCCGATTGACATGGCTTCCTCTTGCTGCTTCTGCGATAGCTGCCTTACTGCAGTTGTCTTCTCCTCATCGCGCAGTCCTAGTGCTACTACAACCTCTGCCATTCTTGCTGTTGCTGGCGTGTCCGACCACTGCATTCAGGTATTTACTTTTGCCCAATTTTTGCCCTATTTTTTTTATAGAATGTTTATATGAATGTTATAGGACATGAATAAACCTTAAAAATATAAACTAGGTTGATTGGTGCAAAAATGGAAATGAAAACACCTAAAATTAACTAAAAATGAGCGATTTCACTAGTTTTAGTTCCGAAACGCCTTATTTTTTTTTACAAAATCATACAAATAAGTAATAGATTGTTGACATGAATGTCATAGGACGTGAATGAACTTAAAACACAATGTAGGTTGATTTGTGAGAAGATGGGAACGAAAACAAACAAAATGAGCCAAAAATGACCTATTTGGCTTGTTTTTGTTCCAAACTTTCCCCGAAATCATGCAAATAAATCAAAAAAATGTTTACATGAATGTCATAGGATGTGAATGAACCTTTAAAACATAAATTTCAGGCGTATGGTTCGTGATTTGGTGCTTGTATGGGTCTTGAATTGCTGCTTCTTTGGGTCATGAATTTTGTTATTGTTATTATTTGTAACCGCATTTGACGTCATTTGTTAGATGTTATAGATATATCATGTTGGTAGTGATGACAATTTAATTTTTCTTTATTACAGGGTACGAATGAAGATGCATATCTAGCTTATTCAAGGAAGGATCCAATGTTTTTTGTTGTACATATATGTATATATGGATTGTCAAACTGAAAAATTGACCATGTTAGTTTTTGGACAAGTTTTGGGGGATTAACATGTTTGTAACATGTCAATTTGTAATATTGTCAAGTTTTTGGGGATTCAGTAGTTTTTGGGATCTGAATCTAATTTTGTAAAGTACTATTGATCTAAAACTTGTATTTGTATGCTTTGACATCTTCTATAATATTAAAAACTTTTTAAGAAGTCAATTTCAATTGTTCAAAAGCTCTTATGAATGTATTTATGGAATTAGCAAGTACGGACGTTGTAATATATATTTTTATATTATATAAACAAAGTGTTGCAATTTGGCAAATAAGTGTTGAAAATTGGTTGCACATAATATGCATGAATAATTTAAAAGTATTGCATATAAGTGAAAAAATGTTGCAATTTGTTGCATAAAACTTTTCAAAAGTGTTGCATTTGCCAAAAAAAGTGTTACAATTATTTATCCATGAATTTTAAAAAGCGTTGCTATATGTCACGATCCAACTCGTATAGAACGGCGCGGAAGAGACCGACGAGTCAAATTGTCAAACTAACATACAAACATACTTAAAATCTAAAACAAAACCTCGAATTATATTATTATAAATCCCAAAACGTACAAAACCACAAGTTGCACATAACTAAAACCCAAATAGTCATTACTAAAGAAATAACTCTAAATGTGTAGTTAGATCGAGTTAGAATGTACATACTACAACTACTAAAGGTCTGAATTCTAATAACAAAAAATAACTATAAAAGAAATCGGTCAACGGCGCTCGCCCAATCCCAAAGCTAAGCAACACCGTCATCATCAGAGTTACCTAAAAACATAAATCCACCATCAGTGGCGAGTAACATAACAGTCCCACCCTAACGTGGATACATATGAACATAGAATATATCAAACAAACAAATCAGGCACTCATACATATAAACATGCAATGTAAAAACAACAATAATAATAATATCAAAAACTCGCTTAACTTTAATGAACTCAATCTTAACATAATCTTTGTTGCTATCATTTGCATATTAGACCGGACTATGCTCGTACGAACACATCTTACGTGATCGAACTTTCCTACTATGCCAGGAATGAGAATCTTACTCCCGAACCCATGAACCCATCTTACGGAATCCATATCATAAAGACGACATAGTAAGTACTAACTATCCCAATACCGTGGTTAGGATAGTGGCCGCGTCTTAACCCAAGTCTTAGAATCTTACTCTAAGGTTAGGCGTCTACTATGCAAATTCAAGCTAATCTTTACGTTCTTTACATCTTGGTTACTCTCAAGTTCGCATCTTACGCCTTTACTCGAGACTAACTATGTACATCATAATCTTGGAACTTCTTTAGTCAATCTTTATACTTCCTTTAACTTTCTTTAATTATCTTTAATAATCTTTAACTAATCTACACTTAAAGAATACATGATCTTATCAAAGAACTTCAAGATGCATCAAAGAATTATAAAGAAACTTCAAGAAACCTCAAGAATCATTAAATAAACATCAAGAACATATTCTTTAACTAAATTCATCAATTCAAGATTCAAGAACCATATAAAACCCATCAAGATTAATCAAGAACCATTATCAAAATCAAGGCTATATCACATGTACATTACACGAAAATTCCAGCCACATATTCATAAGTTTGCATCAATTCTAAGCATCAAAACTCCATGAAAATTGAACATAAACATAGCCAAACATAAACCCATCATAATCAATCATAACATACATGAAAACCGAGCAAAAAAATCATGAATACGACTCCCAAAACTACCTAAAAATTCACGCATAAAATGGGTTAAACTCATCAACTTTCTGTCTAATTTGGTCATCAAATCTACCCTATGAATCATGGTATTCAAATTATGATGAATCAAACAACATGCACAACACGACACCTCTTGGCTTCAACACACGGCAACACGAACCGCCACACGGCCACCGCTCGATCCACCGTGCAACGCCTCACGAACCCGTGCAACACCACTCGAACACCACGCACGGTCCACTTGCACAATACCCACTCGAACCAAACCCAAAACTAACACCAAACTCGAAGTTTTTATTAATGGCAATGAAGGTTATTGTGTGTTTAGTCACTTAAGGATCAATAGAGGTTGAATCTTTAAGTCTTGGGTTGAGAGATTGATGAACAAAGGTTGTTGATGGAATGCCAAAAATGGCGTGTGGAATGGGGAGAGAATGGAGAGTGTTTTTGAGTTTTTAATTGTGAGCAAATGAGGATTAAGATGGCAAAATGATCCTTAAGCCTTACTAACACTTCTGTTTATAGAAGTTAGTTAAGGTGTGAACACAAGGCAAGTGGCAAACCAAGCCACATCATAAGGGGGTCCGGTTGGGGCAAACCTAAAAGGGATATGATAATCACTTGGGCTAATTGCACACAAGCATGACTAATTACGATTAAATTCATTCTTGGCCCAAAAATAATTAATTAGAAAATTAAAAATTAAAATTCTAATTAATAAAAATAAAAAATAAAATAAATAATAAAACAATTAATCATAAAAATAATCACACTCAAGCAATAAAAATAGTCCAAATAAATTTAGTGTAATAACCCAAAATTTTGGGCTATTTTCTATTTTTATTTATTATTTAATTACTTAATTTGATGGGCAAAAGATTCTAACTGAACTAAAAACCGAGCCCAAACTCTTTACCTTGCTTTGTCAATGTAGGATCAAATCCCAAATTAGCCCTTAACCCCTTAGCCCCACACGGCCCAAATCCTTTTATTTAACCCTTTTAATTAATTTGTTTATTTCTAATAATCTAAAAACATATCTAATAAAAGATCCTAATTTTATATTTTTCTCTCCTAAATTTTAGGAGTTCACCCAACCATCCAGCATCTATAAAAACCCTCCCTTGCTCTTCAAAACTCACAACACCATCAAACACCAAACATCAATATTTTTCTATCCCTTCTTTTCTCTTCTACAAATAAGAACTTCACATTAAATCTTTAAGCTCGCAACAAACCATCCCAAAAAGATTGAAGCAAGAAAGAAAGAGAGCAACACCAACATTATTCGAGTATCATACACGGCCAAAACATCCACCAACTTCGAATCTTGACCCATCAATTAAGGTAATTAGATGTTTTGTCTAATCTGTGAATCAATTAATTATATAATTCATAGAACAATTTAGAATTGCTTAGAATAATTTTAGAATAGATTAAAATTATTTGTTTGATGATAAATCCATGATGGCCGAATTGTTTACAAGTTCCATGTTGTTTTATTTAATGTTTGTCATGATTTTATGTTCCAAGTATGTTCTTGCCATGAATCTTGATTGATGGTGATGAATGTCGAATGTGATAATTATCATCCTTGAATTTTGGTTCGAAATTCTTGATCAATGTTTGAAGGTTTGACTTTTATAAAGTTAGTCTATTTTAATTATTTTTATTTGAATTAATTAATTAGAATCTTGAATTATTATTAAAGCATGGATTTTTTTTATGAAGTTGGTCTAATATAATTATTATTATTTTTTAGAATTAATTAATTAAATTCTTGAATTATATTTTTTTTTTATTATTTATTCATGAAATTGTCGTGTGTATTGATGATTGTGAATTGATATGATTGTCTAAGTTGTTATTAAGTTTAGAAGTCGAAGTTAGAATGTTTGACCTAGGGTTGACTAAGTGATAAGTTGGGTTGATTTAGAGTCAAAGTTATGAGTTTAAATAAAATATTAATAATATAATAATGAAGGAAAGGAAACAGAGTAAGAGGATATTGTCTTGTTTCGATCTCTGGCTAGGAAAGACTTGGTATTTAAGATTGCCGATATACGTGCCACACCTCTCTTTCCTGGGATTTTGAACATCTCAGTTCCAATTACGGTCACCTAGTACTTCTAATTATGGTATACTCTACCGGGTATAAGAAATTGACGGCTGGCATATACTGATAATTGGAATTGACGGACAGTTATGCCGATAATTAAGGAATTGACGGCTGGTATGAGCACCATATAAAATACATAATAAATGTTGAGGAAAGATGATGATGAATTGGTTAATGAAAGATAATGTTATTAATAATGGAACAATGGAGTGCTATAGTTGTACGTCGGACCAGTGGAACAATGAAGTACATTTGTCGTACGTTGAAGTTGGACCATTGGAATGGTGGAGTACAACTGTGGTACGTTGAAGTTGGACCAATGAAAGATAATTAAAGGATTAATGGAACAATGGAGTGGAATAATCGTATGTTGAAGTTAGACAAATGGAACGATGAAGTACATTTGTCGTACGTTGAAGTCGGACCATTGGAACGATGGAGTGCGATTGTTGTATGTTGAAGTTGGACCAAAGAAAGATTAAGAAACGAATAATGAAGAATGAGTTGACACAGTTTATGGAGTCTAGAGTCTTGAGGTGACCCTAGCTAGAGAGTATGGTTTAGTTATGATATGTTTTCCGCTGCGAATCTGATTTTGCGATGTGTTCTAGTGTTATATGATTGCGAATGTGATTGTCGTGTTGATGCTATGAATTGAAGGTGCTATGTTTTGTTTATTATGTACTTGATTGCATTCTACGATTACGTAGAACTTTCTAATTACTCCCCACTGACTGTACCCCATTCCTTTATTTTCAGGTAACGAAGTTGAGTAATTTGGGTTATAACGATGGATGAGTCTCTTGAGCGAGCAAGCGTAGCAGTTTTAGCTACCCTTAATTAGTAGACTTAACCCTGTTCTAGAATTCTAGTAGCTTGTACTAGAACTTTAACATTTTTTCACATTATATGAGTTTGTTCAATTAATTTTGTTTAATAAAAGAATTAAGTGATAGTGTTTCCGCTATTATTATGGAATTTAATATTGAAAGTTTATAGTTAATAATAATCTGTGTTGTTGTTTTCTCCGAAAACAACGTTGCCAAAATGCGGGTAGTTACTTTTAGACCATGCATAAATAAATACAAAAGCAAGCAATAAAATCAAATCAAATAACTGATCAGAAATCTGGGGCGTTACATATATGGGCTTAAAAACGTTGCATCTCCAAAGCGCTGCATTTTGTTTAATCTAGCTTTCCACCACTTATGTGCTCACTCTCGTACAACACATAAATGATTGGGGTTTTAAGTCATGGAATTTGCCAAAATCCAAAATCAACAAAATAAATCCCTAGATTAAGCAACCAATATTTATCAACACATTGAAACCAAAATCAGAAATTTCTCATCAATAATGCTTCACTATCCCCCTTCCCTAGCTAAAAATCTAGCCTAAAAAGGGAGTAGACATGAATGAACTAAAGAGAATGACAATGGAAATAGAAAATAAAGAACTAGAAATAAACATGGAAAAGATGAGCAAAAACAAGAGCAAAGAAGATTAAACTAAAACTAAACTACTCAACAAGCAAGAACAATAACTAAAAACTAGAATAAAGTGCAATAACAAGTGAATAAATCACAAAACAAGAGAAAGAAATCAGAAGTTACCAACTAAGAGAAGCTCAATCCAATTACAAGTGAGAAGAATGGAGTGATTGTGTTATTCTCTCCTACCAAACTCTCTAAAAGTGAAATCCCTAAGCTAATAGTGTGATAATGAATCTAAAAATGTCTCTAAAATGTGCTTAGTACATCAAGGGGAAAAGAGTGGGTATTTATACCCCCAAAAATTTAGCCCAAAGTGGAGTTAGAAGCCCGTCAAAATAGTTGTCCTGATAACTCAGAGCGGGCGCTCTGAAATTTAGAGCGTTCGCTCTAAGACCTTGACAAAAAGTATGTAATCCACTGGAGCATCGGAGCGGACGCTCTGAATTTTAGAACGTCCGCTCTGAAGTCTCGGCAAAAATGGGCCATCAGCAAGGGAACCAGAGCGTCCGCTCTAATAAGGAGAGCGTCCGCTCTGAGCATCTAGAGCGTCCGCTCTAAAGCACAGAGCGTCCGCTCTGAGAAGGTTGCAGAGAGAACTGATCTTGTAAGGTTCATAACTTTTGATGTAAACCTCGGATTGGAGCGTGTAATATACTGATGGAAAGCTCTCAAACTCTAGTTTCGAACGCCATCGGCCCCGAACCCAAACAATGTCTATAACACAAGTTTTTCCCAAGATAGCGGAGGGCGACCAATAGTCGGCTTCAATTCATCTCGCTTCTCTTTCGATTCCCATCGCTCTTCTCCTTGACCTGCCTCCCACGTGTAGCCCGGATGAGGGACCTCAAAAAAGTAATCCGCAAGTCATAAGAAGGTAAAAATGCCAAAGACTCATGTGAGTTTAAATAATGGGGCAAAATATCACCGAAATGACTCAAGATGCACTAAGACAACTAGAAAGCCTAAAAAGAGAAAAACTAAGCTGGAAGGAAATAAAATGGACCAATAAAGGCCTTAATTGGGGAGAAAATGGGGTATAAAAGAGGTCATAAAGGCCGCTTATCAAACTCCCCCCAACTAAGCCCTTTGCTCGTCCTCGAGTAAGGGAGACCAAACAAAAACAAAGAATATACACTAACTCACTTTCGTAGGAATCACGGTTGTTTTTAGCATAAACAACAAGCCATTTAAACCTCAAAGTCGCCAATGAGGACGAGTGATGCTCTCGTAAGGGTTTCCTAGGAGTTGTACCCATGACTCTCGGAACAAAAGAAGAAAAGGACTCGAGACGCAAAACACACCGAAGAGAAATGATGGATCATCAAGTCGGCTCAAAAGAATGTACAAAGTGGATCCAAGAGCTTCCTAACCTTATTAGACCAGGCATGCAAAAGATCTAGGAAATCGACCAAAGTAGGAACTAAGTAAGCGACCCCTATAACTATGTACAACTAAGAGGTCTCCAACTAGTCCTGCCATTCAACCACAACCATTACCAAATGGACCAAATCCGCCAACTAAAGGCATCTCATGACTCCGCGAAGGAGCCGGAAAGAAAAAGGGTAAGCATTTTGATATGATATGTGAGGCTAAAATCTCGACTTCTCCTCTCCTTTGCCCTCTCAATATATTTGGCCTAGGATTCCCGCTACTAAGAAGGACTCAACCCCCTAGGATCGGAAGGACTTTTGGGTTGTAACGCGAGGCTAAGGGTAAGGGTGAGTGGAAAAATTTGGCTATGTGGTGCTCAAGGTGAGTAGTAGAGTGTTGCAAGCAATTACAACACTCAACTTCCAACAAAAACCAATGTGAACATTAAAACCATTTTCCAGATTCCTCTAAACTACAATACAACCTTTTATTCAAGAAAATAAACGAATATTTTTTTTTTCGTTTTTTGTTTTCTTTTTTTTGTTTTTGTTTTTGTTTTTGTTTTTATTTTATTTTTAAATGATGAATAGACCCCCCCCCCCCCCCAACTAGCAATTTAGTACTTCAAAAAATGTGTGTGAAGGGAGTGTTGTTGACCAAGACTCTTTCAGTTAGGGCGTTTGTACACAAGCAAAACTATGATATATAGACAATGGAGAATTTCCATATGGGCCCAAGCCTCCCTTGTTTTTCCCGATGAATGAAAAGTTCAAATCGACACAAGCAAACAAGTCCTCTATCGCTTCAATATACCGACAAGGTAAAAATAAAAACAAAAGGGATCATGGCTTATAACTTGGCTACACAAGAAAAGGTTAAGCTCAAACAGGCTCCAAGTGAAAATAAAGTTAGAGATCCTAGCAACATAAATGTTGAAAAATAAGAAAGAAAGGGAAGAAAAAGAAGAAAAAATAATTCCTTATGAACTGAATGCCTTCGTCTTCCCCTAAGGTGGCTCGGTTGCTTAATTTTGGGAATCCACGGACAAACTCTCGATCTGGGCTCTAGAGATAGAGGATCCCGCAGCTCAAGTATAACGATAGAAGGCTAGAACGAGAAAATTCCTCACCAAAGGGATCTAGTACCTAGAGTTGGCTTCGAATCCCAAATGGTCTAACCAAAACATACCACAGCCACTTAGCAAGAAACTCATAGAAGTTGCAAAAAGTTCTAGGATACTCTCCTAATTCCTAAGAGGTCGAGAAAGGAGGTCCTAAGCATGCCTTATCTGTTCAAGGAAAGAAATCAAAAGTTTCCACAATGCACACCCTAAAATTTCTATCATAGCCAAACATCATGATGGTCCAAGACAAAGAAAAAACTAGAAATTGAAAATAAAATAAAATAGAATAAAATAAAGGAAAAAATAAATAAAAAAAAGAGAAAAAAAGAGAAAATAAAATAAAACCAAATAAGCTAACTAAAAAAAAGATAAATAAATAAAAATAAATAAAGGAAAAAAAAAGGAAAAAAAAAGGACTAGAGCTGAACATCAGAGGTAAATAACCACAAAAATCCCAAGATAATCAATCAAATCAATGGAACGTGGCACAACGCCAACGTTCCTCCAGTGGCCTCAGGTCAGAACCTCAAGTCCCTTAGTTATCGCATACAACCTCGAATATCAACTTAGTCCTAAGCTAACCCTAACGTAACGACTATGCACACAAGGAAAATAAGAGGGGGGGTTTGGAAAGGTCTCACCGGAGCTGTGCTAAAACAGAAATACAAAAGTCAAACCATTGCGGCACTATTAGTCCACGGCTCCTTCAAAATCATACATCCTGCAAAAGAAATGAGACAATGCCAAACTCCAAGCCAAAGATCAGTAGCAAGGGAAATAAAAATAAAAAAAAATGAAAATGAAAATAAATAAATAAATAAATAAATAAAATAAAACTAGCACTACGAATGCAAGCAGAAGAATACACAACACACCGAGCTCATGAAAAGCACGGAGCAAGGTCACATACCCAGGTATTGTTTTCTTTTTGCCCTCAAGAGTGGAAATGTAAAGGCACCCCCCCAACTAAAATCAGACTCCGTCTCGGAGGATGGAAAAGTAGGCAACACGGGTGGGGGGGTGGGGCTAAAAGAAAAGGAGCTAATCATCCTCCATGTCCTCCTCCTCCGCCTCGGGGTCCCATTGATAACCAACAGCGCAAGGAGGACCATAGGGCTCCTATCCGCCATTGTAGCCGGGGGGAAATCCCCAATTGCGGAATATGTCGACCTGCCACTCGGGCAGTGGGTCTTGGCAATGATGGTTAGGAGTGGGGGCGAGTGGAGGAGGATCGGGGTTTGCCCAAGGGTAGGTGGGATCGCCACGAAAGTCAGTCCCGCCCGGGAGGGTGTAGTTGTATGGGGGAAAGCTCCTAGGATGGTCATGCAAGGTACCGGGTCCTTGCCAATAGGGGTAAGTGCAACCAACTCGCGGCAGGGGTGAACCGCTAGAATCTACCGAAGGTTCCTCCCAATTTGGGACGGGTCCCGATTGGGGAGGGTAGTTGGGGTAGTTCAGGTACGGTGCGATGTGCCCCTGGTCCACATGATAGTCATAAATCTGACTCTGGAATAAAGAGTATCCTGAGTCGGGATGTGGCGCCGGGGGCACTTGTTGTGCCTGCGCGAGTTGGTTGATTTGCAAACTTAAATTTGTAAAGGCTTGCTTAATATTAAAATTACCTAGTTGTTGTGGTTGCTGCATTGGAGGTTGGAGTGGTTGGTGTTGATGTTGATGTTGTTGCTGCTGTTGCGGTTGTCCACCGCCCCTTAATCTGTTTCTCCTCTCCTCTTCGGCGGCGCTTAGCTCCGCCGGGTGAATTTCCTCCATTGGAATCCGCCACGGGTTTTCAATGTCCGCGGGGGGTTGAATCATGAAGTCGCAAGGCATGTAGCACCACGATAGCTCCCTAACCTTCCAAATGTATACCTTGCCTCTTGACCCGGAGGCAGGTGAGATGAACTTCATCACCTTGATTCGCTCCTCATTCAGGTAGGCTGAGTAACTCTCGGGTTCCATTGACACTACCCTGTCCTTGTAGTCAAACTGGTAGGCCAACCAAGTTACTAAGTCTCCTAAATAGATCGGTCTAATCGACCGAAGGTCATCGCGAATCACCAGTATCCTCTGTGCCAAAAGATAGCCGAGGTTAACTTTGTTTTCGGGTAGAGAGGGGTGGTAAGGGTTTGCTCCCTCGGTCACCGTCCACAAAAGAAACAACTCGGCACTACTCATTTTCCCCAATTCTTGCCTGGAGAAGAAACAGAACACTAACATCCGATGGAAGAGAAAACTCCGGGTCCCATCGGTGATCCGGCTCCACCAGGTTTGTTCGTTGTATTGTTCCACCTCATCTCCCGAGTGGCCCAAGATACGAGCTTCTGGATCCCACCCGAAAAGCTCGTTGAACTCCCTCAAGGATTTGTTGTGGGTGGTGTTGAACATCCTAAACCTGAGGGAGAATGCATCTATCCCTCCCTACTGTCGTCCTTCCTCACTTCAAAACTTGCCAGGAATTCCAGGGTGAGGTGTCTATATGTTAGTGGGGGTTGGCTGGGAACGTTGTAGGTTGGATTTGACGTCACCCAATCATTCGGCATTCTGCAATCAAGGAACCCTTCGAACCCCAGGTTCCTGCTCAATCTGATTATTGTTTCATCTGTCCCCAAACTTTGACAGGTGAATTGACAGTAGAAGAGTGACGGATTAACCATCCGCCTATCCAGACTGGCCAAATTAGTTCTCTCCCAACCATGGGGGAGGTTAATTCGGTAAGGTGGTTGCTGGGGTCGCACATTCTCTTCCCCTCTACCACTTCCCAAGGCTTCGCTACGTACTCTTTTAGGTGCCATTTCACCTGCAATAATTTTCACCAACAACAAACAGCAAGACTTGACAATAAAATTATTCCACCACCACTTGCCGGGTTTTATTTTCTTTTTTGTTTTTTGTTTTTTTTTTATAAATTTCGGCAGCAATCCGGCACAAAATCCCCAAAAAGGATTGACAAAAATCCTTAAAAAACTCCAACAAAACAAAAATAACACCAAAAATCACAATTGCAAACTTTTACAAACAAAACTCACAATTGACTTCCAAAAATCCACAAAAATTCAACCCAATACTTCACAAATGAACAAATACACACAACCTAAACAAATCTAGCACTCCAAAAATTCAAATCACACCCAAAAGTAATAAACCCTAACTTTCAAGTAAAAGAATTGAACCTAGAGAGGAAAGATTATACCAGGTGAGTGTTAGGACCAAGGCTGGAGATGAGAAGACCAAAATTCGCACTTTTCGAACCCTTCTCCAAAGCCAAAAATTTCGGACCTTAATGATGTAGCAATGGAGGTTGGGGTTTTTTTTTTTTGGATATTTAGGCCAATGGAGTGTTAGAATTGGAGGTTAGGGTTGAGTTGTGAAGTTTTTGAGAGGTTTAATGAAGGTTGAGATGAAGGTTGGAGGAGATGGAGGTTAGGGTGAGAGAGAGGTTGAGGGAGATGGGGTATGAGTGAGAGAGATTTGAAAAAATAATGAAAGGATGAAAAGAATTTGGTGAAAAATAAGTCGTAAATCCGATTTGTGTATATCGGAGTGGACGCTCTGGGAATATGGAGCGGACGCTTTGATCATACGACTTTTACCAGCAATTTTTGATGAAGCTTAGAGCGGACGCTCTAAACTTTCGACATTATCCAGCAATATTTGACGAAGTTTAGAGCGGGCGCTTTAAACTCTCGACATTCAGCACCTGATTCCCCAAAAGTTTAGAGCGGGCGCTCTAATATTTAGAGCGGACGCTCTAAACTCTCCGCCTTTTCCACCTGATTGCCCAATTGTTTAGAGCGGACGCTCTAATATTTAGAGTGGGCGCTCTAAACTCTCGACTTTCATCAGCAAATTCAACATTTTTCACCATCAGGTCAGAGCGTCCGCTCTAAATTTTAGAGCGCCCGCTCTGAGGCCTTAATTCAGCTATTTTCATCATCTCTCACCTGCAATCACACACACAAAAAAAAAAATAGCACACAAACCTCAATAAATTAGCTTAGCCGAGGCTAAATATGGGGTGTGGCCCAAAACCTGACTCCACCATTGCTTGGTGGTCCTGAGCGGCCGTGCCCCACAATTGCTACTTACTACTCACCCCTCCCCATGGGGAAAAATCCTCCGGATTTTTGCCAAGTGCTAATACAACCAAGTAAAAAAAAATGAAAAAAAGGAAAATAAAATTGTTCAACCTAAAATCTAAAATTATATTACAAAAGCGTGCTTATTTATGGTCATAAGCTTGACCGTCCATCCAAATTTAGCGAGCTAAGTGATTGAGATGGCTTGAGCCGACTCGAGCATCAGACATCCAACACTTCTATCATCAATATTGCCATGGTATTTCTTGATCCTTTGGCCGTTCACCATGAATTTTCCGCCATCATTTCCTTCCAACTCGAATGAACCATATGGGGTGACCTTGGTGATGAGGAATGGGCCGGACCACTTTGACTTGAGCTTTCCGGGAAAAAGTCAGAGTCTTGAGTTGAAGAGGAGGACTTTATCACCCACCATGATGTTCCGCTCCTTGAGTCGCTTGTCATGCCACTTCTTGGTTTGCTCCTTGTAGATCCTAGAACTTTCATAGGCATCCCATCTCAATTCTTCCAACTCATTCAACTTGAGCAATCTCTTCTTTATTTCCCACTAATTGAAAATCCATGTTTAGCTTCTTAATTGCCCACCAAGCTTTGTATTCAAGTTCCACCGGGAGGTGACACCCCTTTCCATAAACAAGACGATAAGGAGTGGTACCAATCAGGGTTTTGTATGCCGTTCTCAAGCCCCATAAGACGTCTTCCAAGTGAAGAGACCAATCTTTCCTTGATTTGTTCACCATCCTTTCAAGCAAGCTTTTAATTTCTCGGTTCGACACTTCTACTTGACCTTGGGTTTGCGGATGGTATGGGAGTCCTACCTTGTGGCGTACACCATATTTCTTCAAGAGGTTCTCAAGTTGCTTCTTAGCAAAGTGAGAACCACCATCACTTATTAAGCATCGCGGTACTCCGAACCGTGGAAAGATGATCTTCTTTAGCAACTTTAAAACCACCTTGTGATCATTCGTTGGTGATGCAATCGCTTCCACCCACTTAGTCATGTAGTCAACGACCACAAGGATATACATGTTTCCACATGATGAGACAAAAGGACCCATGAAGTCTACACCCCAAACGTCAAAAGGCTCAACCTCAAGTATGGATTGTTGGGCATTTCATTTCTCTTGGTGATCCCCCCCATCCTTTGGCAATGATCACATTGTTGGATGAACTTGTGAGCGTCCTTATGCATTGTAGGCCACCAAATCTTGCACTCAAGAATCTTCGCCACCGTTTTATCTACCCCACCGTGTCCACCATAGGCCATGGTGTGACAATGCTCAAGAATTCCATCGATCTCATGAGTAGGCACGCACTTCCGGAATAAACCGTCACCACATTTCTTGTACAAGAAAGGATCATCCTAAAAGTAACGTTTTGCTTCCTTGAAAAACCTCTTCTTTTGTTGAGCATTATAGTCGTGGGGCACCACTCCGCTTGCTAGGAAGTTAGCAATATCGGCATACCAGGGAATGGTGTTGGAGATAATAGCCATTAGAGTGTCATCACGTAGCTCATCATCGATTGGGACCTTCTCCTTTTCATTTGCATAGGATGGGTGGTCAAGCGGCAACCGAGAGAGGTGGTCCGCCACTTGATTCTCACATCCCTTTTTGTCTCGAATCTCCACATCAAACTCTTGGAGAAGTAGGACCCATCGAATTAACCGGGGTTTTGCATCCTTCTTAGTCATCAAATATTTCACCGCTGCATGGTCGGTGTACACAATGGTCTTGTTACAAACTAGGTAAGGTCGAAACTTGTCAAATGCAAAAACCACGGCTAACATCTCCTTTTCGGTGGTGGTGTATTTCTTTTGTGCGTCATCCAAAGTGCGGCTTGCGTAGGATATCACATTCAGCTTTTTCTCCTTTCTTTGCCCAAGCATTATCCCCACTGCAAAATCACTAGCATCGCACATTAGTTCAAATGGGAGCTCCCAATCCGGAGCTTGCACAATTGGCGCATTCACCAAAGCATTTTTCAATGTCTCAAAAGCCTTAGTGCAAGACTCATCGAATTGGAACTCCGCTTCCTTTTGAAGTAGGCTCGTCAAAGGTCTTGCGATGAGCGAAAAGTCTTTGATGAATCGGCGATAAAAGCCGGCATGCCCCAAGAAGGCATGCACCCCGGTCACCGTAGTGGGCGGGGGTAACTTTTCGATCACCGACACCTTTGCCGGGTCTACCTCGATACCATTGCTAGAAATTTTATGGCCTAGGACAATGCCCTCCTCGACCATAAAGTCACATTTCTCCCAATTCAAGACCAGGTTCGTTTCTTGACATCTTTTCAACATACGTTCAAGATTTCTCAAGCATATGTCAAAAGACGAACCACACACACTAAAATCATCCATAAATATCTCTATCGCATCCTCAATCATGTCAGAAAAGATAGCGGTCATACACCTTTGAAAGGTGGACGGGGCATTACATAAACCAAAGGGTGTTCTTCGGTATGCAAAGGTCCCATAGTCACAAGTGAAAGTTGTTTTCTGTTGGTCATCCGGATGGATGGGAATTTGAAAAAATCCGGAATACCCATCAAGAAAACAATAATGTGAATGACCGACTAGCCTTTCTAGCATTTGGTCAATAAATGACAAGGGGAAATGATCTTTTCTTGTGTCCTTGTTGAGCCTTCGGTAATCAATGCACATTCTCCAACCCGTTACAGTTCGGGTGGAGATATCATTCCCCTTATCATCCTTGACGATAGTCATGCCACCCTTTTTAGGCACTACGTGAACCGGGCTCACCCACTTGCTATCGGAGATAGCATAGATGATGCCCGCCTCACGTAGCTTGAAAACCTCTTTCTTGATTACTTCCTTCAAAGTCTGATTAACCCGCCTTTGAGGTTCAATGGAGGTGGCATGATCATCCTCAAGATGGATACGATGCATACACAAACTTGGGCTTATGCCCTTGAGATCATCAATGCTATATCCAATGACACCCTTATAGCTTTTCAATAGGTCAACCAATTTTTTCAAAGAGGGGTCATCTAGATTAGCATTGACAATAATTGGGCAATTAAACTTATCATCCAAATAGGCATATTTGAGAGAGGGGGGAAAGGGTTTCAACTCTACCTTGTGAGGAGGCGTTGAACTCTCCTCTTTGCGTTCTTGTTGGATCAATGGGAGCTCATGGCGGACTTCTTCGGGTTCCGGGAGAGCGGAGTCTAGCATGGCTTCAACCGCCATGGCTTCCATCGATTTTTCTACCCCTTCTTCGCCTTGGAGAGCCTCATAGAGTGTGTCTCCCCTTTGCATTTGCACCCTTTCACATTCATCAAGCTCAGATTCTACCAAGTCAACCCTCCACACTTTTCCCACCATGGGTTGCTTTAAAGTCCGTGAGAACTCAAACACGACCTTCTCATCCGCTACCTCACATGTGATTGTGTTGTTTTTGCAATTGATCACGGCACCCATAGTCTTGAGAGCCTCTCTTACAAGGATAAGAGGAGTATGAGGATCCTCCTCCATATCCATCACAACAAAGTCACATGGTACAAATATTTTCCTAATTCGGATTGGAACATCTTCTAGTTCTCCACATGGTAGCTTGATAGAGCGGTCGGCCAATTGAATGGTCTTTCTTGATGGAACCATCTCACACTTGAGCAACTTGGCAATTGAGAGCGGCATCAAGCTCACACTTGCCCCCAAATCGGCCAATGCCCCCTTTATCTCTAGATCCCCCAACTTGACTGGAAGAGTGAAGCTACCCGGATCACGTTGTTTTGGTGGAAGTTGGTGTTGCACGAGGGCACTTACTTGATGAGGTAGTGTGATGCGCTCTTCATTGAGTCTCTTCTTATTTGAGAGGAGTTCCTTTAGGAACTTGGCATAGGAAGGCATTTGAGACATTGCTTCAAGAAATGGAATGTTGATTTGGAGACCCTTCATCATCTCGATGAATTTTTGGTACTTCTCATTAAGTTTCTTCTCCACAAATCTTTCCAGATATGGCATGGGAGGGTCGAACCTCGAAGGTTGGTTGCTTTCGGATGAATGTTGATGCCTTGGACCCTCAACTTGTTTCCCCTTAGACACCTCCTCTTGGGATTTTCCTTCATTGACAACCAGTTCTTCTCCTTTCTCCTCGCCCTCCTCGTGATTCTCTCTTGAAGTTTCCTCATCACTTCTCTTTGGACCATCATAAGATTTCCCGGTCCTAAGATAGATTGCCTTCGCATGATGATGGGAGGTGGCCGGATTTTGAGTGGGTTGACCAGGGAGTTTCTCATTAGAAAGTTGAGATACTTTCTTGGCAAGTTGGGCAACTTGGTTGTCAAGGATCTTTTGGTGGGAGCTAGCCTCTTGGAATTTTTGTTCCACCTTTCGGTCAATGTTTCCCAAATTTTGCTCAAATTGTTGAGTTACATACTTGAGTTGATCTAAAATGAGGAGTGTGTCTTGAGATGGGTTGCTTTGTGGGTTGGATGTGTTTGTAAGGTTGTTTGTGTTTGGGGATGGGAAGTGTGTGTTTTGAAAGTTGGTGTTTGGTGGTGGGAATTGGTGTTGTGGGTGAGGTTTGTTTTGGAAGTTTCCTCTTGGATTTGGATGGATATAGGGAGCTCCTTGATTGATGAAGTTGCTTGGACCACCTTGATCACTAAACCTTGAGTTGAAATTGAGGTTGGGACCCCTCCAATTGCTTCTTTGGTTCCGTTGGTTGTCAAGGTAACCCATAGCGGCAACGTGCTCGGAAGTCAAACCGCCGCAATAGGATGTGTCATGGTTAGTGCCCCCACAAATGTCACAAGAGAATGAATGTACTTGTTGAGTGGAGGATGATGATGCTTGCTTCTTGCTCAACTTTTTATCAATCACTTGCTCCATGAGAGTTTTTAGGGAATCTTGGTCAAGTTCGAATTTCCCCGTTGATTTCTCCTCACTTCTTCTTCCGCCGCTCCTTGATTAGTTCCTCACTACTTCTTCTATGGTGTCTTCTAATCGAGCTTGTGGAACCTTGCTCAAATGTCCACCACATCCGGAGTCTAAGGTAGCCTTTGGTACATCATTGAGCCCATCATAGAAAAGCCGGATGAGAAGTGGCTTGCTATATTCATGGTGTGGGCAAGTGCGAACATACTCCTTGAAACGGTCCCAAGCTTCCCCCAAAGACTCATACCTTGCTTGCTCAAAAGTAGAAATCTTTCTTCTTAACTCTGCCGTCTTGTCTTCGGTAATGAACTTGGTGAGAAAAGCTGCGGTGACCTCCACCCAAGTTCTAAGAGAGTTGGGCTTGAGGTTCTTGAGCCACCAATATGCTTTTCCGGTGAGAGAGTGCCGGAAAGATGCATCCGGATATAGTCCTTGTAGACTTGATTTGTATGGACCATTTCACAAATCTCCAAAAAATTATCCAAATGCTCATAGGGGTCCTCATGAGCGGCTCCGAAGAATTGCTCCCGTTGAACCATTTGAGTGTAATTAGGATGGATTGTAAAGTTTGTATCCGTAGTTGGGAGCAAAATTCCACTAGTGAGCTCATAAGAACCGGGATTGCCAAAATCCCTAAAGAGAACGTCATTGCCATCATACGCCATGACCTCACCAAACTCACTAGAAGAAACCGAGTTTAACTCCTCCTCCTCTAGATTATACTCACGAAATACCCTCCGAATCTAACGTAGAGTTCGGAAAATTTCAGGATCAATGGATGAGTCTAGAGTGCCCTGGGATCTCCTTAGCATTCAACAAGGCTAATGAGAGCATTAGCAATGACAATGACTAGGCAAATAAAGAATTAAAATAAAATGAAAGCAATAAAACCAACCAAAAAGCAAATAAACTAAGAGAAAGAACTCGTTGCGTCCTCGACAACGGCGTCAAAACTTGATCCGTCCCTTAGGTGTCGTTAGTTCCCAAGGGTTCGGAATCAAGGATAAAATACCCTAGCTTATACTCACTAATTTGAAAGATAGCAAATGGTAAGTAGGGGTCGAAATCCACGGAGAAGCAAGGTTCTTGAACTTAGTTGAAAGCTAATCGATTGGCTGGGAATAAAAATCGGGAGTTTAAATTTGATTAAACTAAAATACTAATGGTAGGAATTGTAAAAAAACAAGGTTGGAAAAGTGAAAGATAGCTCGAGAAAATAAGCACTAGGGATAGGGGAATCATGAAACAAATATTAATCCAAAATTCTAATCATGGTAACAAGGTTGAATCATAAAAGGGGTGATTCGCCCGGCATTAGGAGGTCACTCTCGCACACCTTCTAATCCCGTTCGAATCGTCAATACCAAAGAGTCGTTCTCACGCACTCAAGGGCATTGACAACCCAACCATGCCAAGATGGTTATCGTCTTGTTTAATCTAGCTTTCCACCACTTATGTGCTCACTCTCGTACAACACATAAATGATTGGGTTTTAAGTCATGGAATTTGCCAAAATCCAAACTCAACAAAATAAATCCCTAGATTAAGCAACCAATATTTATCACACATTGAAACCAAAATCAGAAATTTCTCATCAATAATGCTTCACTATCCCCCTTCCCTAGCTAAAAATCTAGCCTAAAAAGGGAGTAGACATGAATGAACTAAAGAGAATGACAATGGAAATAGAAAATAAAGAACTAGAAATAAACATGGAAAAGATGAGCAAAAACAAGAGCAAAGAAGATTAAACTAAAACTAAACTACTCAACAAGCAAGAACAACAACTAAAAACTAGAATAAAGTGCAATAACAAGTGAATAAATCACAAAACAAGAGAAAGAAATCAGAAGTTACCAACTAAGAGAAGCTCAATCCAATTACAAGTGAGAAGAATGGAGTGATTGTGTTATTCTCTCCTACCAAACTCTCTAAAAGTGAAAACCCTAAGCTAATAGTGTGATAATGAATCTAAAAATGTCTCTAAAATGTGCTTAGTACATCAAGGGGAAAAGAGTGGGTATTTATACCCCCAAAAATTTAGCCCAAAGTGGAGTTAGAAGCCCGTCAAAATAGTTGTCCTGATAACTCAGAGCGGGCGCTCTGAAATTTAGAGCGTCCGCTCTAAGACCTTGACAAAAAGTATGTAATCCACTGGAGCATCGGAGCGGACGCTGTGAATTTTAAAACATCCGCTCTGAAGTCTCGGCAAAAATGGGCCATCAGCAAGGGAACCAGAGTGTCCGCTCTAATAAGGAGAGCGTCCGCTAGAGCGTCCGCTCTAAAGCACTGAGCGTCCGCTCTGAGAAGGCTGCAGAGAGAACTGATCTTGTAAGGTTCATAACTTTTGATGTAGACCTCGGATTGGAGCGTGTAATATACTGATGGAAAGCTCTCAAACTCTAGTTTCGAACGCAATCGGCCCCGAACCCAAACGATGTCTATAACACAAGTTTTTCCCAAGATAGCGGAGGGCGACCAATAGTCGGCTTCAATTCATCTCGCTTCTCTTTCGATTCCCATCGCTCTCCTCCTTGACCTGCCTCCCACGTGTAGCCCGGATGAGGGACCTCAAAAAAGTAATCCGCAAGTCATAAGAAGGTAAAAATGCCAAAGACTCATGTGAGTTTAAATAATGGGGCAAAATATCACCGAAATGACTCAAGATGCACTAAGACAACTAGAAAGCCTAAAAAGAGAAAAACTAAGCTGGAAGGAAATAAAATGGACCAATAAAGGCCTTAATTGGGGAGAAAATGGGGTATAAAAGAGGTCATAAAGGCCACTTATCAACCATCAAACACCAAACATCAATATTTTTCTATCCCTTCTTTTCTCTTCTACAAATAAGAACTTCACATTAAATCTTTAAGCTTGCAACAAACCATCCCAAAAAGATTGAAGCAAGAAATAAAGAGAGCAACACCAACATTATTCAAGTATCATACACGGCCAAAACATCCACCAACTTCGAATCTTGACCCATCAATTGAGGTAATTAGATGTTTTGCCTAATCTGTGAATCAATTAATTATATAATTCATAGAACAATTTAGAATTGCTTAGAATAATTTTAGAATAGATTAAAATTATTTGTTTGATGATAAATCCATGATGGCCGAATTGTTTACAAGTTCCATGTTGTTTTATTTAATGTTTGTCATGATTTTATGTTCCAAGTATGTTCTTGCCATGAATCTTGATTGATGGTGATGAATGTCGAATGTGATAATTATCATCGTTGAATTTTGGTTCGAAATTCTTGATCAATGTTTGAAGGTTCGACTTTTATAAAGTTAGTCTATTTTAATTATTTTTATTTGAATTAATTAATTAGAATCTTGAATTATTATTAAAGCATGGATTTTTTTTATGAAGTTGGTCTAATATAATTATTATTATTTTTTAGAATTAATTAATTAAATTCTTGAATTATATTTTTTTTATTATTTATTCATGAAATTGTCGTGTGTATTGATGATTGTGAATTGATATGATTGTCTAAGTTGTTATTAAGTTTAGAAGTCGAAGTTAGAATGTTTGACCTAGGGTTGACTAAGTGATAAGTTGGGTTGATTTAGAGTCAAAGTTATGAGTTTAAATAAAATATTAATAATATAATAATGAAGGAAAGGAAACAGAGTAAGAGGATATTATCTTGTTTCGATCTCTGGCTAAGAAAGACTTGGTATTTAAGATTGCCGATATACATGCCGCACCTCTCTTTCCTGGGATTTTGAACATCTCAGTTCCAATTACGGTCACCTAGTACTTCTAATTATGGTATACTCTACCGGGTATAAGAAATTGACGGCTGGCATATACTGATAATTGGAATTGACGGACAGTTATGCCGATAATTAAGGAATTGACGGCTGGTATGAGCACCATATAAAATACATAATAAATGTTGAGGAAAGATGATGATGAATTGGTTAATGAAAGATAATGTTATTAATAATGGAACAATGGAGTTCTATAGTTGTACGTTGAAGTCGGACCAGTGGAACAATGAAGTACATTTGTCGTACGTTGAAGTTGGACCATTGGAATGGTGGAGTACAACTGTGGTACGTTGAAGTGGGACCAATGAAAGATAATTAAAGGATTAATGGAACAATGGAGTGCAATAATCGTATGTTGAAGTTAGACCAATGGAACGATGAAGTACATTTGTCGTACGTTGAAGTCGGACCATTGGAACGATGGAGTGCGATTGTTGTATGTTGAAGTTGGACCAAAGAAATATTAAGAAACGAATAATGAAGAATGAGTTGACACAGTTTATGGAGTCTAGAGTCTTGAGGTGACCCTAGCTAGAGAGTATGGTTTAGTTATGATATGTTTTCCGCTGCGAATCTGATTGTGCGATGTGTTCTAGTGTTATATGATTGCGAATGTGATTGTCGTGTTGATGCTATGAATTGAAGGTGCTATGTTTTGTTTATTATGTACTTGATTGCATTCTACGATTACGTAGAACTTTCTAATTACTCCCCACTGACCGTACCCCATTCCTTTATTTTCAGGTAACGAAGTTGAGTAATTTGGGTTATAATGATGGATGAGTCTCTTGAGCGAGCAAGCGTAGCAGTTTTAGCTACCCTTAATTAGTAGACTTAACCCTGTTCTGGAATTCTAGTAGCTTGTACTAGACCTTTAACATTTTTTCACATTATATAAGTTTGTTCAATTAATTTTGTTTAATAAAAGAATTAAGTGATAGTGTTTCCGCTGTTATTATGGAATTTAATATTGAAAGTTTATAGTTAATAATGTTCTGTGTTGTTGTTTTCTCCGAAAACAACGTTGTTTAAATGCGGGTCGTTACTTTTAGACCATGCACAAATAAATACAAAAGCAAGCAATAAAATCAAATCAAATAACTGATCAGAAATCTGGGGCGTTACATATATGGGCTTAAAAACGTTGCATCTCCAAAGCGCTGCATTTTGTAAATTATGCAACGCTTTAAAAAAATGTTGCAATAGCCTTGCATGAGTGTTGCATTAACCTAATGCAACAAGACTCACTAGTAGAAAAAAGGCCTTTTGCTGCGGGGTTTTTAAGCTCTACTGATGCGGTTTTGCGCCGCAGCAAAAGCAGGCGCAGTAGTAGGAAAATTGTGTATATGATGCGGGGTGAACCGCATCATATACAGATAATTTTTTAAAAAAAAACCAGTTTTATGCTGCGGTTCATAGAAGAACCGCAGCATATAGTGCACTATATGCTGCGGTTTTTTGAAGAACCGCAGCATATAGTACCCTAAAATTTTAAATTTGTTTTTTTTTTTTTGCATGTTTTATGCTAAATTGAAGACCAATATATTATATATACATAAAAGTATCAAATTACATTATAATTGTTGTTATTATTACAAAAAAACCAGTATAAAATGATACAAAGATTTTCAAAGTAGAGAATCAATCCAGAAGTAGTACGGCACCAGGTGCATCTTTTGCAGAAAACCAGAAATCCTCTACAACATGGATTTATTACGAGAATCAGATTGTGCATAAAGAAAGATAAAAATTATTGTCTCAAACAAATTTGTAAACATTGAGGTCAGCAACACAATCATTCAAATAAAATTTAATAAGTTCAAAAAGTAGCAAAAGTGCATGTGGCCACTATCAAATATCAATCAACATTGACTTCAGTGATTTCTTCAGCAAGTTTCATATTACGCAAGGTAGCAAAAGTGCAAAGCAGTAATAAACAAGTTAAATAATTATATAATCAGTCAAAAATATAGTCAACAAAAACAATACAAAAAAAAAACGCAAATACAAAAAAAAAAAAACAAAACAAAAAAAAACAAAAAGATGTATGTATGTGCTTTTTTTTTCTTGTAATTAATAGCTTGTTTGCATGATTTAGGGTAAAGCTAGGGCGTTTTAGAATGAAAACGAGCCAAATAGCTCATTTTGGGTTAGTTTTGGTTGTTTTTTCTCCCATCTTTGCACTAATCAATCTAATTCATGTTTTTAAGGTTTATTCACGTCCTATAATATTCATGTAACCATTCTACATCTTATTTGAATGATTCTGGGCAAAGCTATAATGTTTTGGAACGAAAATGAGCCAAATAGCTCATTTTGGGTTACTTTGGGTGTTTTTTCTCCCATCTTCGCACTAATCAATGTAGTTCATGTTTTTGAAGTTTATTCATGTACTATAATATTCATGTCAGCATTCTAAATCTTATTTGTGTGATTTTGGTCAAAGCCATGGCGTTTTAGAACGAAAATGAGCCAAATAGCTCATTTTGGATTACTTTTGGGTGTTGTTGGTCCCATCTTCGCACTAAACAATATAATTCATGTTTTTGAAGTTTATTCATGTACTATAATATTAATTTAAGCACTCTACATCTTATTTGTATGATTTTGTGCAAACCCAGGGCGTTTTGGAACGAACACGAGCCAAATAGCTCATTTTGGGTTACTTTTGGGTGTTTTGCTCCCATCTTCGTACTAATCAATATAATTCATGTTTTTAAAGTTTATTCATGTCCTATAATAATCATGTAAGAATTCTACACCTTATTTATATGATTTTGGGCAATGCTACGGCGAAAGCTAGGGCGTTTTGGAACGAAAAATAGCCAAATAGCTCATTTTGGGTTACTTTTGGATGTTTTTGCTCCCATCTTCGCACTAATCAATATAATTCATGTTTTCGAAGTTTATTCATGTACTATAATATTCATGTAAGCACTCTACATATTATTTGTATGATTTTGTGCAAACCCAGGGCGTTTTGGAACGAACACGAGCCAAATAGCTCACTTTGGGTGTTTTTGCTCCCATCTTCGCACTAATCAATATAATTCATGTTTTTAAAGTTTATTCATGCCCTATAATATTCATGTTATCACCTCCCTAGAAAGACTACACAGAGCACGTCGGCATGAACATTGTAATTGAAGTTGTGATTAGCTTTGAGATTGCGCCCCATCTAGGGTCATCACCTCCCTAAATAGCCTACGCAGAGAACGTCAGCTTGAACATTATAATTGAATTTGTGATGATTGAGGTGATAAAGCACATTTTGATTGCATTTGTAATTAGTCTTGTGATTGAACCCCATCTAGGGTCAACAGCTCCCATTTTATAATATTGTTGCTTTTTTTTGTAATTTTTTAGTAGAGTTGTTATTTTTGGATGCTTATGTTAAGGTGACTTTTTCACTTATTCAAGTTAAGGCAAATGTTAAAAAACTCAATGCCATCTAAATTTCTTGATCAAATCACAAAAAAAAAAAACTTGCGTGAAATAGAAAAAACAAAAAAAATAAAAATAAAGTGGCTACTAGCCTTTAGTAAAGTAAATCAAAGAAATCAAGTGAATCAAGCCAAAGGCAATCAAGTTAGGCAAATAATTCCCAAAAATCATCAAATAAGGCTATGGCACAACACCATCAACCATCCAGTGTCCTCATGTCGGGAACCTCATGCCCCTAACAAAGCAAACATCCTTAAACTATCGTCTCAATCCTAGCTATATCTAATCCTAGAAAACTAAGCAATCCAAGAAATAAAAGGGGAGTTGGAAAGAACTCACCAAGGCAAGCCTAGAAGGGATCAATGTTAGCATACGAATCTAAGTGATTTTTATGTATGTAATCTACAGAATAATTAGCAAACCCAAAAGAAATACAAAAGACAACCATCGATATAATTATTTTTGGCTAATTAAGTTAAAATTGCTCTCATCTCAAGATTATAAGCTGCAAATACTAAAAAAATTGACAAGTACCTAAATGAAAGCATAACAAATTATGATCAACACAAACCAAACCACTTAATTCATGAAGATTGCAGATAAGCAAGAAACTTACTAAATCATTTCATGTATGCAGTTCTAACTCCATGTCATGATGATTCTCAAGCCTCTGTCAAAAAAAATAAAGTTGTGAGTACGGATGACTTACTAGACAAATTCAATCCACATGACCATAAAAACATTACATCAATCTCATAAGAAACTGGATCATAGGATCAATTACCTCACAATCTCCAATCTTAAAATGGATAATTTACAAAAGATAAAATGGATATACAATATCATACCCCAAAACTGGCTAAATCCAATGATAAATTCCACATATCCAAAATGAAAAGTCCACATTAAACAAAAACAAAATTAAATTAATCATAATATAGAGAAAAAAAAATTAAGGAACAAAACGTAGGCGATGAATAAAACAAAACATACCTCGCAAGAGATGAACAAATAATTGCATCAACTTGAAAAATGAAAACCAAAAGTAAATCCTTGAGTTTTACATCGATGTAAAACCTGAAAAAAAATCATCAAAAAGGTATCGAATCCAAATAAAAATTAGTTGATTTCTCACAAAGACATGCCGCTACCACTAACCTCTCCCATTTCAAGTACCTCCATGGCATCTTTGTACTATTGTGCAATCTTATTTAAGAAGATAAAATATTGAAAACCCTAAATTTTTTTTAAGAATTCCCTAATCACTTTCAAAACCTCAAAACACAACAACAAAAACAACATAAATCAGCAATCAATAAAACAACATCAATCTGTAAAAAAACAACACCAACTTAAACACAATAACTTATGCAATCACAATAAAATCAAAGCAATAACCAGTAGCATTAATGGATAAACGAAAGTGGTGAAATCAAAAGCAAAAGATGAAGAATATACCAGAGGTTTGTTTGTCAGTTTCAGGGAGAGGAGTGTCGTTTGGAGGAGCAATGAGTGTCGTTTTGGACTGTATGCAGCCCATATCTATCATTCACATTATCAATTGAGGAGAAAACTTGTGAAATCCTTAGCTAAGTAGATCAACATTACACTGCAGATTGATGGGGCGATAAGATAACATGTTTTTCGAACAAGTAGAAAGCAAAAGATTGAACAAAACTTGCAGGAAAAACACCAGTAGAAAAAAAAAGGAGTACTATAATACGAGTAATAAATCTGTGACAACTGACAAAGTGAGCAGGTGATAGTTGAAGGAGATGGAGAAAGAAATTAACAATTGAACAAATCATTATTTCATCAATTAATTCATTCAAATAACAATTTTAACAAAACTACCTCAAATGGTCAACAAGTAGCTACCAATCACTACCCAGCACCACATCCACCCTCACTCGCGACAACCACTCGCCCAGACAGCCGCCGCAAGCCCAGACCCAACCACGAGCAACCCTTAGTCAGCCCCTATCTCAGTCGCAGCCCTCCTCAGTCAGCCCTCCTCATTCGCGACCACCACCATTCACCCAGACCACCGCCCCTCGCAACCCCAATCGCGCCCTAGCCCGCCACACCTTCTACAACACTCGAAAAACTACCGCCGAACCTTCTACCACCGCAAACTCTAGCCGCAGCCACATCTTCTACCGTCGCCACCGCAAGCCCTAGTTGCAGCCACCGCAAACCCTAGCCGCAGCCACCGCAAACCCTAGCTAGCCTAGATCTTGGTGCTAGTTTGTTTAGGTTTTGGTACTTTGGTAGTTTGTTTAAGTTTTTTCAATTTTGGTTGTGCTGAATAATTATGCGTGAATGAAGAAGTATGAGTTGCTTTAATTAGTTTATATGGCCTTGCGCTTTTTTTTTTAAAAAAAAAAAAATTGTATATGCTACGGGGGTTTTTAAGGGGAACCGCATCAGATATACTTTTGTGATGCGGTTCTATTTGGAACCGCATCATATATGCATATCCCAAAAACAAGGTTTCTATATGATGCGGTATTTTATAAAACCACATCATAAGCATTGTAGCAAAAGCACTTTTTTCTACTAGTGACTTATTGAAATACTTTTGAAAGCGTTGCATTAGCCTTGTTTTGTAGTAGTGATTAGTGTTTCTGCTCAATAATTATTTGTTGTATGTATTTGAATATTTATAAATTAATGTGCTTGAATTTGTGAACTTAGGAATGTCTAATTTAGAGTCGAAACAGAGAGATTTACATGCCATGCGAAATAAGACTTGGTACGTGAAACATTTTTGTAAACGAATTGGAGAGACAAATCTCAATCACGCCCCGCGACACAAGGGTTGCATTGTGCGACCCGAGGTGGTACGCCGCACGAAGTGGTGTTCACGCCCCACAACACCAAGGTTGCACTGCGTAAAGTGGTGGTCGCGCCCCATGAAGGCTCTCTACCTACTTCGTTGTCGATTCGGTTTTTTTTTTCTCGGATACCTTCTCAAATGTCTTAGATGTTTATGTTTGATTTATGGCTTGTTAATGCAATTATTCTTTGATATTATTCTGATTAATCCCACTTCATTGTACAACTTGTTACAAGTTAGAAACTTTTTGCAAACTTTTCTAAGTGTGTTCGAACACAATTTAAAATGCAAAGAATTTTAGGATTCTCTCTTAGGATCATATAGAGTGAATATTCTCCATTGTATCTTATTTATTATTTCGTGTTAACCCGGTGATCCTTTGTGGGGCAGATTAAACTAAAAGGAAAGCATAGTTTTTGTGCCTTAATTAGAGGGTTATATCCGCATTCCCAAATATAATTTGCATAACAATCAATAATAACAAGGTTACACACTCAATTAAGTGCTACAACTCTGTAACACTTAATTCCCCAACTTTTAACTCTAACAGTTCACTCAGTGTTCACAGAACACTCCCCAACCACTTCCCTCTAAGTGGTTCAAAGATTGCAATCTTAAATCTCTGTAAGTTTTCTCTCAAAGATGGATATGGAGATAATTTAACTCTATGGATAAACGCTAAGAAAATATGACTTGGTTTTCTTTGGAGAACAAAAGTCTTGCTAGGGTTTTCCAAAAGATTGTTTTTATATGTAAGGAAAAACCGTCCCCTAGAAGTGTGCTTGGAGACTTGCCTAAATTGTGCAAACAAGCTCAGCTGACACAAGTGCAAAGGTACCTATTTCAGACATTTGTCTCCTTCCACTACATGTAGTGGAAAGTACACTAGGGTCCAAACAAGTACATTGCATAGCTAATTTTGTGTATCAATTTGGCAGATTTCCAAAACATAAGTGATCAATATTTTTTCAAATAAATTTTCAAAAATAATTTTGAACACGAAAATCGATATTGATCACTTAAGTGCACGTGCGTAATACTGAGGTTTGTTCCCACAGTGGTCTCAGTACTACAAAGTCTACATCTGGCAAAGAGAATTGTTCCAAGCTTGTGTTTTGCCTGTTCTTAGCTTGTTCTCTTTACTAGACATAAACTTTAACTCTTTTTGCTCTTTACTTAGAAACACAAGATATATTTTCCTAAGTCTATTTTACAAGAAGATCCTAGAAGTACAAAAAATTAAAAAGGCTTCAAGCTCTTGGCTTCTGATATTCAAGTATCTCAAGGTCTTCAAAGTTTCCTTGAAGGGTTCTCACTTGAATTAACCTGTTCAAATACAAACATGCATAGTAATCAAGTATAGAGAATTGGTTTGTCATCAATCAAATCAAACATGGTTAAAAAATTTCCACTTATTTTATGATGACAAACCATGAAGTTCCCCCTGAGAACACTAACCAATTGTTTTAAGATAAAACAACTGTTTAGAGGAACTGGTCTTGTACTGTGCCTGCAGTCAGATTCATAATCTCAGAGAATTAAAAACACACAGCAGACCAAAGCACAACTAGACTGATTACAAGGTCATTCAACTCATCACATTACTCAATTAATTATTGAGTTTCAGCATTAGACCTGTAACCTGCAAGACTTATCAATATCAAATGTAGCGAGAGAATTCTAAATTCACTTGGAAGAGTTTCTTCAAGTTGGGATGGATTGGAGCATTTGATCTGAATTCAAAATACTCCTAGGCATGAAGCTAGGCCATCTCTAACAAGGTCTGAACCTTGTTCAAGTTCCTACACCTGACACTAGAACTTTATTTGTCCTATTCCCCCTTTTGGCATCATCAAATGACAAAATATCATAGCACAATAATTAGGAGAAGGCAACAAGTAAAGTCAAGGTACAAGCATAATATAAACACAACATTTTAGAGATGTTGTCACAATCCCAAAGGTTAAAGTGCACACAAGTTAATTAATTATACAGACCAGGACCATTCTGCAGAGAAATTGTTTGGCAGAAATTGTCAAAAACTAAGAGAAGTTAAATTGTTCAAGGAAACCATAGAAAAGAAAGTTTGAAAGATATGTTAGCAGGGTAGGGGGTAAACTAAGAAGAGTCAGAGTTAATATCATCATCAGAATCCTCAGTAGAATCCTCGTCTTCTTTTTCTGCACTCTCCTCCTGCTTCTTCTTCTTCACTTGGGCAACGATGGGAACTGGTCGCTGAGTGGTCTTGGTCTTGATGCTGGATGAGGAGGCAAGCTTTTCTTCATGGGAGTCCAACCGTGCTTATATATTCTTGATTGATCCATCTAGAGAAGTACACAGAGCATTCATACTAGCCATCATCTGTTGCAGTAGTTCTACATGTGTTTGCACCTGTTTGGACAGTGCCCCAGTAGCTTCCTCAAACCTTGAGCTGCTTGTTCTCCTGACCCCAGTGGTCCTCTCTTCATCCCTCATCTTCAGTATTCCACCTTCAAAAGTCATTCCCTTCTGACCTAGGATCTGGTTGGTGAGGACAGACATCTTCTTGACCTCACCAGTCAAATGTACCTTCCTACTTTGGAAAACCAGGGTAAGCCAGGCACCATAGGGCAGAGAGTGGTTTGACCTTTCCAGAATGCTAACCATGTGGGCTAGCATGAGACTAGGGAGACTCAACTTGATCTTCTCATACAGACAGTAGATTATCACAGCATCCATTTTTCTTACTTCCATTCTGCCCTGAGCCCTAGGGAGTACTATCTTAGAGGCCACTGTATGAAACTGCCTCATCACTAGTTCCCTTAGTTGGCCAATTACATAGCCAGAACCGTCAGTAGGAGAACCAGTAAATAGAGTGGTCTGGATATGTTATGTACTGACTTCAGGAATAGTAGGCCAGTTGTCCTTTGAGTAGTCACAGAACCCCCCTCTTGGTACACCCAGTATCTCCCCTAGATACTTCCTTTACAGAGTGATATCTACCCCTTCAACTTCACTCCAGACCTTCCCTTTGTCTAACTTCCCCAATTTTGAATAAAATTCCTCAACACAGGATTCAAACACATCCAACCTTTTATCAAACAGCCCCTCCCAACCCTGAAACTCTATAGCCTCCTTAAACTCCTCTAGAACAGGTTGACTCATCCAAGACTTAGGGCATGCAAAACCAAACAAAACACCCCTACCACTTAATTCAAATAGTGGTTCAGAAATGGTCTTACCTTTCTTCTTGGCTGAGGCCTTCTCAGGTGCAAAGTCAGCCTTCCTCTTCTTTTCAGTTGGTAGCTTTGTTTCAGGTTTTGGGCTCTCAGAAGATTTTCCCTTCTTTGCCACACTTTTCATTCTTTTCTTCTTTTCTTCCTGCTTTCCCACTGGAGCCTCCTCAGCAGGCTCCTTCTTATTCTCATCCTTACAGACCCTTGACCTTAAAGGCCTTGTTCTCTTCCCAGTTTCCTTTTTCCCCTGTACCACTCCAGTAATTTCAACATCCATGTCCTCCCCTTGTTTGAATTCATCCTTCTCTTCTGTTTCTTCCTTCTCTACCTCTTCCTCCTCAGTACTTGGCACTGGTTTCTCTGTGATCTGAGGGGTTGGTGAAGGTGTCTTTTGTGGTTGTGGAGAAGGTGATGGGGATTTTCTTTTTGTAGTAAAGAGGGTGGTGGAGTTTTGGACTTTGGTGGTGAAGGTGGAGGAGGAGTTTTGGCTTTTGAGGGTGATGGTGATTTCTGTGGAGGTGATGAAGTAGTAGGCTGTGGAGAGGGTTGTTTAGGGGATGGAGAGGGTGATGGCTTAGATGGGGATGGAGTTTTCTGAGGTTGAGGTGGTGGAGATTTTGGTGATGATGTTGGTGGTGATTCAGGAGTTGGTGGTGGTTGAGTTTTCTCCTTAGGCTTACAGGCATCCTTGGATTCCACAACCGTTTCCACAGTGGCTTGGTCCTTAACCTCCCTCTGATTCTCTTCTGCTTTGTGGTGTTCAGCAACCACTGTAGTACTTGGTTCCTTCTCGATCATAGAAGGTGTGAAACTTGGTGATTGACTCAATCCCTTGCTTCTCTTCTTTGATGCTTTGTTCTTCTTTCTTCCCATTTTCGATTGATTCAGTAGATTGATGAGAGAGAGAAAGTGTTTGAGAATTCTTGTAGAGAGATTCTTTTGATGATGCTTAGGGTTTGAGAGAGAAGAGCAATAAGAGAGAGAGAGACGGTTAGAAAGAGATGTCAATGTGAAAGTATGAAATAAAATGAAGAAAATTGGCAGTTATTACAAGAGATATAGAGGAAGTTACTTTACACTGTTCATCCGTCCCACAAAGGTCACCTCTTGGAACAATTTAGTTCCCAATTTCAAAATTGAAGGTTCAGTAATAAACCGAGATCACCGTTGTAAGGGACTTATCTGACGATGTTCTGACGCTGATCTGTATTAATTAAAAACTTGAGGCACCTTTTAGTTAGGCAACTTAGAGATACTACACATTGGAACAACATCAACATAAGAACTTTGAGACCACTTGCATATATGACATTTAAAAGTTAACCAACCCTACTTATGTACATTAAGGATAAAAAAAAATGTCAAACCTGATCAAAAAGGGAAAGATAAGTCCTAAAGAACTAAGATCTAATCCTTACCATACCAAGTAATGTGGGAAGTTTGACAAACACTTCCCTGCTTAGGGGCTTAGTGAAAATATCAGCCAATTGTTTTTCAGATCTGCAAAACTCAAGATTAACATTTCCTTTTTCCACATTGTCTCTGAGAAAATGATGTCTGATTTTAATATGTTTGTTTTAGAATGCTGGAAAGGCTTTTTAGAAATGTTTATGGCACTGGTGTTACCACACAGTATGGGAACACTTCCGGAACAGACTCCAAAATCCTTTAGTTGTGTCTTTATCCAAACCAATTGAGCACGGCACCAAGTAGCAGCTATGTACTCTGACTCAGTTGTGGATAAGGCCACTGAATTTTGTTTCTTAAACCCCCATGAAATGAGACAAGAACCTAAGAAGTATACCATTCCTGAAGTGCTCTTCCTGTCAACACTAACACCAGCATAGTCAACATCAGTGTATCCTAAAAGATCAAAATTACTTCCCTTTGGATACCACAAGCACGTGTCCTCTGTACCAGTTAAGTACCTAAAAATTCTCTTAACAGCTTTTAGATGAGACTCTTTTAGGTTTCTTTGAAATGTAGCACAACCCAACTGAGAACACTGTGTCTGGTCTACTAGCTGTTAAGTAGAGAAGTGAGCCAATCATACCTCTGTATAGCTTATCCTCAACATCCTTTCCTTTCTCATCTAAGCTCAGTTTATAAGAGGTAGGAATAGGTGTGTCATAGGACTTGTTATCTTGCAGATCATATCTCTTGAGTAGCTCTTTGAGATACTTTTGTTGGTGAATCATGATTCCATCATCCACTTGTTTGATTTGGAGCCCTAGGAAGAAGCCAAGTTCTCCCATCATACTCATCTCAAACTCACTTTTCATTAGGTTTGCAAACTCATCACACAAAACAGAATTAGTAGCCCCAAATAAAATATCATCAACATATACCTGGACCACTAACAAATTTGTTCCCCTTTTCTTTAACAATAGAGTTTTGTCCACTGAACCTCTCTCATAATGATTTTCAATTAGAAAACTATAGAGTCTCTCATACCAAGCACGAGGAGCTTGTTTGAGGCCATTAAGAGCCTTGTCTAACTTGTAGACATGATCTGGATAGACTCAATCCTCAAAGCCAGGGGGCTGCTCCACATACACATCTTCTTTCAAATAACCATTTAGAAAAGCAGTTTTAACATCCATTTGAAAGAGTTTGAAGTTTATGTGGTCAACAAAGGCAATTAAGATTCTTATTTCCTCAAGCCTGGCTACTGGAGCAAAGTTTTCATCATAATCTATTCGCTCTTGTCGGTTAAACCCTTGAACCACTAGCCTGGCCTTGTTTCTGACTATAGTACCTGAGTCTTCCATTTTGTTTCTGAAGACCCATTAGGTTCCAATAACTGACATCTCATTGATTCTTGGTTCAAGATTCCAAACCTGATTTCTCTCAAACTGGTTCAACTAATCTTGCATGGCCAAGATCCAATCAGGATCAGTTAGTGCAATCTTATAGTCAGTTGGTTCTATGTGAGATAAGAAAGAGAAGTAAGCACATAAATTCTTCCCAAACAGAATTTCTAGTTTGGACTTCTTCTGATAAATCACTAATGATTTGATCAGAAGGGTGAGAAGGGTGAGAAATTCTTTGCTTAAACATACTATTTCTTAAAGCATTTGAATCACCTAAGTTAGAACCAATGTCTGTACTGGTTCCCCCTATCTCATTCTCATTTTAAGAGGGTGAACCAGTTTCTTCAGTGTTCTCTCCCACTTCATCATCAGCTTGATGAGCAGGAGAATCACTGAGTTCAACAACTTGTTCTGCATTTACCTCTGCTGCACCAGACCCATTGTTGTTTTCAGGAGAAGTTGGAGGGTCTGGTTCAGCAGTGTTCTCTGGTTCAGCTCCAGTGAAATTTGTCATCCCAATCTCAAAACATTCATCATCATCTACCTGCACAGGCTTGTTGAACATGTTAGTTTCATCAAATAGCACATAGATACTCTCTTCAACACACAAGGTTCTTTTGTTGAAAACTTTATATGCCTTGCTATGACGAGAATAGCCAATAAAAACAGCTTCATCACTCCTAGGGTCAAACTTGTCCAAACTGGTCTTACCATTGTTGTGTACAAAACACTTACAACGAAATATTCTTAAGTGTTCAGTGTTTGGTTTTCGACCCCTTATAAGTTCATAAGGTGTTTTTCTCAATAATTGTCTGAGCATAACTCTATTGAGTATGTAGCAAGATGTACTCACAGCATCAACCTAGAATTTCTTTGACATACCACTCTCTAGAAGCATGGTTCTAGCCATTTCTTCTAGAGTGCGGTTCTTCCTTTCAACTAGTCCATTTTGTTTTGGAGTTCTAGGGGCTGAAAAGTTGTGAGAAACACCATGCTCCATACAATAGGTTTGGAGAACTCCGAACTGTTTTAAAAAAGAACCAAAACCCTTGGTAAATTCCCTTGGTCATTGTGATATGGATGGAAATGCAGATGTATATGCATGTCGTAATTTTATGGTCATCTTCCCTAAAATGCATGAATGGAAGGTGCCCTTTCATTTTTTATTTTTATTTTTTTTAGTTTTGTTTTTTGAATTTTTTTTTGAATTTTTCTTTTTCTTTTTTTTTTGAATTTTTTTTAAAGGACACCAAAAAAAAAAAAGAAATATGAAATGTATGTGAATGAAAGTGCCAAAATGAGGAGTGGACCTAAGCCCAAATAAAGGAACGACTAAGGTTTTGTGCCGAAACCTATGGTCAAACTAAGGTCAAAGCCTATATGGACTACATGCAAAGACATTAAGGCCCAACATTGTGAACTATATGAACTATAAGATGACCATGACTATATGAAATGTCAGTGAATATGAGAAAAAAAAATAAATAAATGGCTAGAGCCCATAAAAAAATGCACACATAGTCACACTAATATGATACAGTATGTACAGTCTCTAACAGGTCAGTCCTGGGTGGTCACGAGGGTACCATGGCTAAAGAGGAACTGAACCGATCTGGTCACTCTTCACATTGAATGACACACGATTAACATATCTCTTATTATGATCTCATCGGGCATGAGGATCATGCGCCATGGCTGGGATGGACCGGTTATGATTCTTGAGGTCGGGCACCACAAGTAACCATAATCAAACCCCCCTGGGGTCGGTCTCGAGCAGGCCGCATGCAATATGCCTAAAAATAATTCGGGAATGATAATAATAAGACCACGAGACTTTTCAAGTTTGTCCACACCACTAAGGAGTGATATTCCCCAACAGAGTCGCCAAACAGTAGGGGTTGTTTTTACCCAGACGCCTACGTCTCGAGTTGATTTGAATGCTCGTTAACTTCGTACGTGAAAACGGACTAGTAGGAGTCGCCACCGTGCGTTTATACGGTCCACGGACACTGAAGAAGTACCGAAAGCCAGGAGCAATCAGCGCCATATGGTCGTGCACCAGAGTATGGGTTCGGGGACAAGTTACGAGCCAATCGTGCATTGGGCCCGCCTGCCTGTAAGCGGTCCCACTAGATCTCTTTTTGTGGTCAAATTATTATTAATCCCGAATACAAAAATATCTCATTTGTACCCTAAATAGTGCATATTACTAGGTAGGTTAAATATATTACAAGTCAAAACTAATTTATCGTGACCACTTTGAATTAAATCCGTATTAAAAAAAAATCCTAAAAATAATAAATCAAATAAATCACATAATGAATAAATATGAAACAGATCTATGATTGCAAAAACATATAATAAAAGAGATTCAAAATAAAAATACAAAATTAAAACAATTGCGAAATTGAACTTTAATGTACGATCTATTATAATGCGAAAGTGAATTGTTAATCACAACGCATGTATTTAGATCATGTTAAAACTAATGAAATAATAAAAAAAAACCCCATAAAATGGTGATTAAAAAGAAGATCGGATTATCATAAAAGTTATGAAGAAATATGAAAAAGTTGATTAAAGCATTCAACACTTACATGTATGTTCAATTAGAAATTTCATTTTATGTAAGAATTTATCCATTATCATCGCTTATCTCCATTTTATTCACCATTTAATGAGCCAAATAAAGATTAAAACAAAGTAATAAAGAATGGTAGAGACTTCAGTATAGTGTATCTTGTAATACCTTCGATCAAAACAACCAAGGTAGAATCAACGACGATGAATAAAAGTGTATTGCTTGAAGTTGATTGAGTTGATGATTTGTGATGTTTTTAATGATGTTTTGGGGAGTGTTTGATGCGATATGAGTATTTAGAGTTGGAGTATGCAATGCAGAAGAGGGCTAGGAGTTGTTGGCGTATGTCGAAAGGGTTGGAAGGACGTTTATTTATAGGCCAGAAGGAGCAAAAATCGACCCTGAAGGACACCAGGCCTGTGCCTAGGCGCAGGTCCAGTAAAATGACCTGCATCTAGACGCAGGTCAGTATTGGTGACCTGCGTCTAGGCGCGTGATTTTCAGGATTACGATCCGATTTTGATATTCTGGAATATTCTGGGATGTCCCGTAATGTTCTAGAATGTGCCGGAATGCCAAGAATGTTCCGGAATGCTCTAGATTCCTCCAGAAGCTCCAAAATATTACAGAAAAATTATGAAAAATTATGAAAAGTATAAAAAATACTAATATGCTTTGCGGAACAATTTCCAACATTTGGAAATGAAGAAAGTGCCCCTAAGCATGCAAAGATCCTAAAAAATCCATAAAAAGCTCTAAAAATATGATAAAAAAAATATAGAAAAATATAAACAAATTATGAAATTGTTTTTATGATTTTTAAAAATATTTGTGATGCAAAATGACATTTTTATTAGTTTTTTAAGAATATAAAACATTGAAAAATGCATGCAGAAATATAAAAAAATATATAAAAATGAAGAAAAATTACGAATAAATCCCGTAATCACCGCAAAACCTAACATTTGCTTCCAAGGCACTTTAAACACGGTTTAGGCAATTGGTTAAGGTATATTGTGCATTTTCATCGTCAATTCCCCTAGTTGGATCGTATGGCAATACGATACTTTCATCATTAGTCTCTACATTGGGGAGACACATTTAGGTGTCTACATATACACATTGTTATGTCTTGTTCCTTCACAGACCAGTTCCCCTGTCTTAAGGTTCACTATGTGACAAGTATTTGATCAAAATTCACTTTATTTCCGTTGTCACATAGTTGAGATATGCTCAAAAGTTTATGTTTCAAACCTTCTACATAATAAACATTTTTAATTGCTTGGGAGAGTGACTTACCAACCTTACCTACTCCTTTGATAAGTCATTTGCTATTGTCACCAAATGTCACGTGCCCTCCCTCGAATGCAGTGCGTGAAAGGAATTGTTCTTTATCCCCGGACATGTTTCTTGAGCAACCACTGTCCAAATACCAGTATGAATTTCCTTTCACTGGTACCTGCACAACCAAATTAAAGGTTAGTTTTAGGAACCCAGACCAGCTTGGGTTCCTTGTTCTTTGAAACATTATCAATCTTGATCTTCCTAACCCACACTTGTTGGGTGTAGGCTTTGTTCTTCTTGTCATGTTTTCTTTTGGTGAAACATTTGTTAGTAACATAACCACTTTTACCACAGTATGTACAAACATGCATATCCTTGGCAAATATATACTTGCCTTTCTTGAATTCATTTAACCAAGTGTTGTCTCTACCTAGAACAGTTGTAGAACTAGATCCAGAATACCCTAAACCAAACCTTTGAGAATTTCCAGGTTGGGATTTGAGGATGTTTAGGGTTTTCTGAGCATCTAACATTTTGTTCAATTGGTTCATACAATCTGTTAGCTCATCCTCCTTGTTTTCAATCCTCTTAAGTTGAACTTCATTTTGTTTATCAAATGATTTTAGAACAAGTCTAGTTTTCTGAAGTTCATCTTGTAGTCTTGAAACCAAGGAGGGATTTGGTTCATCACTGGTTTTCTTGATGTTTTCTTGTTTTAGCAAGATGAGTTCAGCCTCAATCGTCATTGGATGCGGGGATTTTAGGCCCTTTGGATGCGGTTCTGCCCCGCAGCTAATGTCGTAGCAGCCATAGGTCTATAACCTTTGGCTACGGTTCCACTCACATCCATAAGTAACTTTTGGATGCGGTTCTAATAAGAACCGCATCTAAAAATCCACTTTTGGATGTGGTTCTAATATGAACTGCATCCAAAGGTCCACTTTTGGATGCGGTTTTTTAAAAAAACCGCATCGAAAAGTGGACCTTTGGATGTGGTTCCTACTAGAACCGTATCCAAAGCTTGGTTGCCTCCAAAAAAAAGGACTTATGGCTGCGGCTCTCCCCCAAAACCGCATTCATAAGTCCTTTTTTTAAAAAAAAACAAATAATTTTTTATATATAAATAAAATTATAATATATATCCTGCAATAATAATTAAATACATCGATATCTATAGATAAATTACAAATAAAAATGTCGAGCAAACATCTCTAAAACTCAAACGCTTATCAAAATATAACATTCAAACTAACCAATAATAATGTTACGTACATACAAAATAAATCCGTAAGTATTACAAGCAATTTTCTGTAAGAAAACTAGCGCACTTGTCTCGAACCTCACTAATTTCTTGAACAGTAAAATCTTCTTCCCTTGTTGCAGCATCAATAATCTAGGTGTAAGAAAAAAAAAAAAAAAAAAAATTATAATTGTTAAAACAAAAAATATGACCACGAATACGCAAAAAGTACCAACATGCCCGATATATTTGCTCAAATTAATTGCTATCAAATACTTTTGATAGAAACTAGGAATCACAAGTTCAAACTCCAAAACCATGAGAGTGTTGCATTATGCAAGGTGGGGGTAATTGGCAGTGAATGACCAAGCATTATGAAATTAGCTTCCCCAATAAAAAACAAAATAAAGCTCCACATTTTTAACGGGCTAATTTCTCTTGATTAAATGTTATAAAGGTATCAATGCATCCAAAGCTACTAATAGATTACACAATGTTCTACACTGGCACACTTCAACGGAATAAAATCAAACAAGTAAATCTAACAAGATAATCCAATGTTTTTCGCAATAGTCAGATACAAGGAAACACAAACGATGGTAGAAGTGTGTTAATGGACTTTCATAAAATAAGCTTTAAGATGATCTAATTACCTTAGGATGTGGCTCTAAAACTTCGGCCATCCTCAGTGCTGTTGTATTCTGCTGCGAATTATGCCATCCGAAGATGTTATGTATGAGGCTGCGAATCTGCTGCGAATCTAAAACTTCGGCCATCCGAAGATGCAGAGTCTTCATGCCACGAATCATCGTGTATGAGGCATTCTGGACAAAAGGGGACCAAACCATCAGAAGTGAAGAGAAACTTTGACCCACACAGCTTGGGGCCCAATACAAATACTTCTGTAATTATGTTGATTAGATACATGTAGCCCTTTATTCTCACCATGGACAGGACATAGAAAAACACAAATATCGTATAATGAGTATCAACAGCTAAAACAAGAAAACATGGAAATTCAAGCAAGGATACATACTAGGTTAAGGGTTCCCCCAAAAATGTGATGCATATCTCGCACCACCGAAACCAATTTTTGAGAACCACTGATGCAACCACCAAGCACCTGCAAGCAGGTGGATTTCAAAAATTATACTCCATCAAAGAATTAAAAACCGGGCTAGCATCAATTCACCAAATAATCAAGTCCATATATACAAGCCAGCATACATAATTGTGTCCACCAATGAATTTT
Source organism: Salicornia ramosissima (assembly GCA_951394345.1). Classification (NCBI taxonomy): domain Eukaryota; kingdom Viridiplantae; phylum Streptophyta; class Magnoliopsida; order Caryophyllales; family Amaranthaceae; genus Salicornia; species Salicornia ramosissima. The sequence continues at coordinate 41,616,697 of OX596232.1, forward strand.
GTCATTGAATGCAGAACAAGATCAGCTCCCAGTGCTAGGGCCTTCTGGTTAAGCGGGCTGGCAAATGTTCCATCAATACAGACCAAAGCTCCTTTCTTGTGGCAAATTTCTGACACCAACTTAATGTCAACGCATCTAAGAAATGGATTGTTTGGAGACTCTGTGAAGAACAGAGAAACCTGCCATACAACATATCATACAATGAAAATTGTCAGCTCTCGAGTTATGCAATTGAAAATAGCGGGGCAAAATTCAGTAAATAGCAACGGGAAAAATAGGTAAAGGAAGACCTGAACTTACATTATTCTCATCCAATGCAGATTTGAGACCTTCAACATCAGCAGGGTCAATGATTGTGGCCTGCAGTTACACAGTGAGTACCACCATAAGCTAATCTGGTAAAAACACTAATAAAACTTGCTGTCATGGAAGGATTGAAAGTTTAAAACTAACTAGCATAAATGGTTAAAAAAAACAAGGAATGGAAATGAAGATAAGAGATTAGCACGTCATGATATATGACAAAAGCACTGGAAGAAACATCAAAGATGAAACAACTATTCTCAGGTTAGGTGGGCAAAAATGAAATTTGGAAAACTATTTACCACAGCTACTAATTCATTGTCTAAGAAAAATATGTTCTAAATCTGAACACATATAATTTTAGGAAGGATATAAGCAAAATACTAAAGTAAAGAAGGGGGCCAGGAGCAATAGGCTACAAAAGGATAACCTATAAACATTAATTAGTTAAGCAAATTGCTTTATAATAAATTATACCAAAAATAGTAAATAGCACATAATCTTCAAGGAATTGAGGACTCAAAAGTAAAACATCTCCGCATGCTTTCAACCAACTGAAATCCAAATTGCCAACCCCACCCACACACAAGTATACAACAAACTTCCATCTATGGTAGATTCTTCTTACAAGCGGTCTACACTTTTATCTTCCAGGTATCAGGGCATATGAATCTATAAAATCGAAAGTGAAGAGTTGGATGAAAAGAATATGCCGAGATCCCCATTTTGGGAAGGAAATTCTCAATAAACATTCTGGTCCTGCGGTAGCAATCATTAGTAGTGACAATATGGCCACCAGCAGGAACCAAAGCCAGCATCATGATGATAATTGCACACATTCCAGATGCAGTATCATGGTTGATTCAGCTCCTTCAAGTGCACTGCATTATCTTAAACCATCAGATAACATATTTGGCAACCCAAATAGTAAAGATAGTTTAAAAATACGTACACTATATTGAAACTTGACAGGAAACACAAACCTAATCTTTTCTTCCAAAACTTGAGATGTAGGATTGTGATACCGGCCATACTCTGTTTTGAAGCCCTTCCTACTTGAAAAGAAAACAAATTGTTACGCTACAATGATCCCAGACCAAAAACTATTGATGTATACGCTCACATGAAGATGAATCTCTAACAGCAGTTTGTGTCAATATCAGGTGACACTAATTCTCCATCAAAAACCAGTAAATTAAGAAACGAATGATTAATTTAACTCAGTAAAAAACAAACCCCAAAGAGGATACCTTGAAATCAATGAGGTCAGCAGTTTTCTTAAAAAAATAAGCAGAAGTATTTACTACTGGAGTAGTAATTGCATCAGTAACTATGCCACGACCTAACCTTTCACCTGAAAAAAAATTAAAACAAAACCATTTCAGCAATAGTACTTGGACGCATGTAGTAACACTATCCAATTTCCAGTTCGATTTTACGAATTTAAAAAATTGAGAACAAAACACACGTTGTTACACATAGAAAATTACAAAGCTTAATTAAAATTGATACTAAAAATCAAATCAAAGTAATGAAACTTTATTTGAATATCAAACATAACATCCATAGTATAATTTGAAATAGTCCATATGATCACAGTGTATTAGTTGCAAAGTAAATAATATCCCAATTTCTATTGCCATCATATGTCAACTTTTGCTAATTCATCATCACTAATCTACCTAAGATTTGGCGAGGGGTGGCTGGTGGCTGGTGGTGGGCTTGTGCCTTAGACTGACGGAGCTGCCGGAAGAGATCAGAGAGTAGGGGTTGGTGCCTGTGTTAATTGAAATTTACATGTTAATTGGTTTTTAAAAATTAAAAAAAAAACCCAAAAAACCAAAAATTACCTTCCTATGAATGACGAAGCTGCCGGAGCGACGAGGCTGGTGGTGGCTGGTAGTGGGCTGGCGCCTTTGAACAAAGACAATGGTGTTGGCTGCCGGAACGATGGACCAATGGTAGTGGTGGTCGAACACTATCGCGCGAGGATATTAGGGTTTACTGGTGCTCGCCTGGGCGATCATGCTAGTGGTGGTCGCCTTGGCAGTCGTGCGAGTGGTGGTCCCCGAAGCTGTCGTGCGAGTGCTTGTCGGCTGGCCGTGCGAGCGGTGGTGGTCGCACGAAGAAGGATGCGAAGGAGTGGTTCAATTCTCTGCTACCTATTCTCTGCGAAGAAGGAGTTCTCTTCGGGTTTTTTTTTTTAAATGTGAAAGAGTGAGAGTGGTTTACTCTATTACTTTGTATATTATTCCGTAATTTTTTTTAATTCAACTACCTATGGCTGCAGTTCTAAAACCCGCAACCATTGGTTTCGGAACCGCAGCCATACGTATTTATGGATGCGTTTCTTAGGAACCGCATCCATAAGTACTTATGGCTGCGGTTTTTTACTCCGCATCCATAAGTAGTGCATTTTTTAAATATTTTCATTACTTTTGGATGCGGTTTGAAAAGAACCGCATATAATGTGGCGCAGTATATGTGAATTTTTCTACTAGTGTCGATCTTAGCTGTGCACTCATCATGTAAAACATCGAAAACCTTATCAAAGGCAGTGGGAGAACCAGTTTCTCTAGAAACCTTAAAATCACCATGTTCCTTGTGCGAATCTTCAAGTTTTTCAATTAAGTGGTCAGATGCAAGTATGACATCAGATTTACGAAAGGTACATGTGTCTTTTAACAGTTCAAAGTTTGAATTATGTGTAAACATACTTTCTCTCAAGAGTTTATACTTACTCTTGATTCTCCTCCTAAGAGTTTATGTTTACTCTTAACACATCACTTTGCTTAGGGTTTGTGCTTACCCTCATACCTTCTCTCAAGAGTTTAATTTGTACTTACTCTTGATTCTACTCACTAAGAGTTTATGGTTACTCTTATCAAAATCATCCTTGCTCATGGGTTTTTGTTTACCCTCATCGCTCAAGAGTTTATTCTTACTCTTGTTTCTTCCTCTAAGAGTTTATGCCTACTCTTAGAACTTTATCATTCTCATGGGTTTATGTTAACCCAAACACACATCATACTTTTTATCAAGAGTTTATGCTTACTCTTGACTCGTCACAATTTCTACCAAGAGTTTATGCTTACTCTTGGCACAGAACGGGTTTATGTCCACCCTAAGCATATTTTCTCGCGAGTTTATGCTTACTCGCACACGCCTTTTCAAGAGTTTTTACTTACTCTTGATCGATCCCGTTTACAAAACTTTTCATCATTGTCCCAAGGGTTTTTGCTTACCCAAGGGAATAGTTCCGAAGGATCCAAGCACATCTGGAGGAACCAGACACTTCATATGCCATTATTCTGAGGATCCAGGCGCTTCTGAGGGATTAAACCGCATGGGGCGCGGTTACAGGTAAAACTAACATTTGTTTTGCAGGTACCGACGCTAAAAAGGGTGATTCAAGGTCGCAGAACGTCTTGATTTATCCTCCGTCCCGACAGGAATACTTTGACTTTCGTCTTGCGAGTTTATGCTTACTCTCCAGACTCAGTCAAAGTGGGGGCTTCTGTAGGCACCTAAATGTGTCTCCCCAATGTAGAGACTAATGATGAACGTGTATCATATTGCCATAAGGTCCAACTAAGGGGAATTGACGATGAAAATGCATAATATACCTCAACCAATTGCCTAAACCGTGTTTAAAGTGTCTTGGAAGAAAATGTTAGGTTCTTACGATGATTACTGGATTTATTCGTAATTTTTCTTCATTTTTAGATATTTTTTATATTTTTGCATGCATTTTTCAATGTTTTATATTCATAAAAAATAATAAAAATGTCTTTTCGCATCACAAGATATTTTTAAAAATCATAAAAATGGTTTTATAATTTTATTCATATTTTTCTATATTTTTTATCATATTTTTAGAGCGTTTTATGGATTTTTAGGATTTTTGCATGCTTAGGGGCATTTTCGTCATTTTTAAATGTTGAAAATTGTTCCGCAAAGCATATTAGTGTTTTTTATACTTTTCCTATTTTTTCATAATTTTTAATAATTTTTCTGTATTTTTTTGGAGCTTTTGGAGGAATCTAGAACATTCCGGAACGTTCTGGGCATTCCGGCACATTCCAGCGCATTCTAGAACATTCCGGGACATCCCGGGACATCCCAGAATATTCCGGAATATCAAAATATTACGAAATATTTCCGCAATCGAATAAAATCGGATAGTAATCCTGAAAATCACGCGCAAAATCAAGCAAAAAATCGACCCGGATCTATACCAAACTTGCGCCTAAACACAGGTCATATTACAAGACCTGCACCTAGACACAGGTCACATTATATTGACCTGCGTCTAGGCGCAGGTCATGTTACTGGACCTGCGCCTAGGAGCAGGTCTGTGATTTCCCCGGGTCGACCGTTGCTCCTTCTGGCTTATAAATACACGTCCTTCCAACCTCTTCTACATACGCCAACACCACCGAGCCCTCTTCTGCATTGCATACTCCAACTCTAAACATTTATATCCCATCAAACACTCCCTAAAACATCATCAAATACATCACAAAACACCAACTCAATCAACTTAAAACAAGCATATATATATTGCATTCATCATCGTTGATCCTTCCTTGGTTGTTTGATCAAGACATTACTAGGTACATCTTTCTGAAGTCTCTACTTAGTTTTTATTCGTTATGTATGATGATTAATGACATGATTCGTGATAATGGTTAATATCACAAGCAATCTGAATTATTCATGTGAATTCTAATGATCAAATCAATATTTATCATAATTTAATATCATAATTTTTCACAAGCAATTGCACATTAAACCACTTTTCCTGAAACACACCTTGAACCTGCACATATTTTTATTTTTGTATTTTGTATTTTTTATTTCTTTTATTATGTTTTTTATTCATATTTTTATTTGATTTAATTTTTTAGGACTTTTAATACTGACTTAATGCAAAGTGGTCACATTAATTAGTCATGACTTGTAATGTATTCAAACCCGCCTAGTAATTGCGTTCTTTAGGGTAAAATTGAGATATTTATGTATTCGGGATTAATAATAATTTGACCACAAAAAGAGACCTAGTAGAGACCGCTCACAGGCGGGCAGGCCCAATGCACGATTGGACCGTAACCTGTCCCCGAACCCATACTCTGGTGCACGACCATATGGGGCTGATTGCTCCTGGCTTTCGGTACTTCTTCGGTGTCCGAAGACCGTATAAAACGCACGGTGTCGACTCCTACTAGTCCGTATTCACGTACGGTGTTAACGAGCATTCAAAATAACTCGTGAGACGTAGGCGGCCGGGTAAAAACGACCCCTACAGTAACCAATTGTTTTAAGATAAAACAACTGTTCAGAGGAACTGGTCTTGTACTGTGCCTACAGTCAGATTCATAATCTCATAGAATTAAAAACACACAGCAGACCAAAGCACAACTAGACTGATTACAAGGTCAGTTAACTCATCACATTACTAAACTCTTGCTAAAAAGGTAAGATGTGTGTTTGGGTTAACATAAAACCGTGAGAATAATAATATGCTAAGAGTAGGCATAAACCCTTAGAGGAAGAAACAAGTGTAAGAACAAACTCTTGAGAGATGAGGGTAAACATAAACCCATGAGCAAGGATGATGTGATAAGAGTAAGCATAAACACTTAGTGTAAGAATCAAGACTAAATATAAACTCTTGAGAGAAAGTATGAGGGTAAGCATAAACCCTAAGCAAAGTGATGTTTTAAGAGTAATCATACACTCTTAGGAGAATAATCAAGAGTATAAAAACTTGAGAGAAGGTATGAGGGTAAGCATAAACCCATTAGTAAAGTGATGTGGATCAAGGTTAGACATAAATGTTAGTTCAATGTATACTCAAGAAGGGGGGGTTGAATTGAGTATGTGTGTTTTTTCAATTGTTTTCAATGTTTGTTTATCTTTTTGAGAGAACAACGAAAGAACAGTAAATAAGAGTAGGGACACAAACGATTTAACGAGGTTCGGCTTCTAAACAAGCCTACGTCCGCCACTCTCTCACCAATATTATTAATTAACTCAGAATAATAACAAGGTTACACACTCAATTAAATGCTACAACTATGTAACACTTAATTCCCCAACTGTTAACTCTAACAGTTCACTCAGTGTTCACAGAACACTCCCCAACCACTTCCCTCTAAGTGGTTCAAATATTACAAACTTAAATCTCCGTAAGTTTTTCTCTTAAAGATGGATATGGAGATAGTTTTGCAAAGATAGACTCTCAGAAAATATGACTTGGTTTTCTTTTGAGAGCAAAAGTCTTCTAGGGTTTTTTGCAAAGATTGTTTATATAGGCAAGGAAAAACCGTGCTCTAGAAGTGTGCTTGGAGACTTGCCTAAATTGTGCAAACAACTTCAGCTGACACAAGTGCAGTGTTGTTGTTTCAGACTTTGTCTCTTTCCACTATGGGAAGTGGGACGTACACTAAAGTCCAAACAAAGTACATTGCATTTAATGAGCTGATTTTGCAAATCAATTTGGCAGATTTCCAAAATACAAGTGATCCATATTTTTCAAATATTTTCAAAAATAATTTTGAACACTAAAATTTGTACGGATCACGTGCGTAATACTGAGGTTTGTTCCCACAGTGGTCTCAGTACTACTAAGTCTACATCTGGTAAAGGGAACTGTTCTAAGCTTGTTCTGTGCCTGTTCTTAGCTTGTTCTTGGCCTGTTCTCAATACTGGATGTAAACTTAAAGTCTTTTTGCTCTTTACTTAAAAACACTAAGAATATTTTCCTAAGCCTACTAGAAATATAAAAAATAAATAGTTCCAAGCTCTTGGCTTCTGATCTTCAAGTATCTCAAGGCCTTCATGGTTGCCTTGATGAGTCCTCACTTGATTCAACCTGTTCATATACAAATATACATAGACATCAAGTATAGAGGACTGGTTTGTCATCATTCAAATCAAACATGGTTCAACAATTTCCCCCTATTTGATGATGACAAACCATGAAGTTCCCCCTGAGAACAGTAAACAATTGTTTCAAAATAAAACAACTGTTCAGAGGAACTGGTCTTGCACTGTGCCTGTAGTCAGATTCATAATCTCAGAGAATAAAAAATACACAACAGACTAAAGCACAATTAGACTGATTACAATGGTCAGTCACTCATCACATTACTTAATTTATTATTGAGTTTCAGCATTAAACCTGTAACCTGCAAGACTTATCAATTATCAAATGTAGCAAGAGAAATTTCAATTTCACTTGGAAGAATTTCTTCCAGTTGGGATGGATAGGAGCACTTGATCTGAATTCAAGATACTCCTAGGCATAAAGTTGGGCCATCTCTTAACAAATTCTGAACCTTGTTCAAGTTGCAATGATGGGAACTGGTCTCTTGGTGGTGTTGGGCTTGAAGCTGGAAGAGGAGGCAAGCTTTTCTTCATGGGAGTCCAACTGTGCTGATATGTTCTTGATAGATCCATCCAGAGAAGTGCACAGAGCATTGACACTAGCCATCATCTGTTGCAGTAGTTCCCCATGTGTTTGCACCTGTTTGGACAGTGACCCAGTAGCTTCCTCAGACCTAGAACTGCTTGTTCTTCTTACCCCTGTGGTCCTCTCTTCATCCCTCATTTTCAGCATACCACCCTCAAAGGTCATCCCCTTCTGACCTAGGATCTGGTTGGTGAGGACAGACATTCTCTTGACCTCACCACTCAGATGTACCTTCTTACTTTGGAACACAAGTGTAAGCCAGGCACCATAGGGTAGAGAGTGGTTTGGCCTTTCCAGAATGCTAACCATGTGGGCTAGCATGAGACCAGGGAGACTCAACTTAATTTTCTCATAGAGACAGTAGATAATCACAGCATCCATCTTCCTCACATCCATTCTGCCCTGAGCCCTAGGGAGTACTATCTTAGAGGCTACTGTATGGAACAGCCTCATCACTGGTTCCCTTAGTTGGCCAATAACATAGCCAGAACCATCATTTGGAGAACCAGTAAAGAGAGTGGTCTATATGTGTTCTGTACTGACCTCAGGGATAGTTGGCCAGTTGTCTTTGGAATAATCACAGAACCCACCTCGACCCCCTCGACCTCACTCCAGACCTTCCCTTTTTCTAATTTCCCTAGTTTGGAGTAAAACTCCTCAACACAGTTCTCCAAAACATCCAACTTCTTATCAAATAGCCCTTCCCAACCCTGGAACTCTATGGCCTCCTTAAATTCCTCTAAAAATGGTTGATTCATCCAAGACTTAGGACATGTAAAACCATATAAGACACCCCTACCACTTAATTCAAACAGTGGTTCAGAAGTGGTCTTACCTTTCTTCTTGGTAGGAGTCTTTTCAGAGGCAGAGGCAGCTTTCCTCTTCTTTTCTGTTGGGAGTTTGGTTGTAGGCTTGGGGCTCTCAGAGGCTTTGCCCTTCTTGGCAACACTCTTCACCCTTTTCTTCTTTTCATCCTTCTTTCCCTCTAGAACCTCCTCAACAGGTTCCTTTTTTATCTCTTCCTTGCAGACCCTTGTCCTCAAAGGCCTGGTTCTCTTTCCTGTTTCCTTTTCCCTTTGTACTACCCCTGTGATCTCAACATCCATGTCATCATCTTGCTTTTCTGTTTCTTCCTTTTCAACTTCTTTTTCTTCAGTGCTTGGCACTGTTTTCTGTGTGGTATGAGGTGATGGCACTAGTGGAAAAATGCTCTATTTGTACCGGTTTTTAGACCCTATTTGTACCGGTTTAAGATGGGCACAAATAGAGGCGATACAAATAACAACTTTATTTGTACCGGTTGTATGAACCGGAACAAATAGCTTGTTATTTGTACCGGTTGTAATAAAAACCGGTACAAATAGCTCTTTTTTAAAATAAAAAAAATAGTTATTTGTACCGGTTTTAAGGTAGAACCGGTACAAATAGCTCTTTTTTAAATTAAAAAAAAAAACTATTTGTACCGGTTTTCAAGAAGAACCGGTACAAATAGCCATTTTTTTAATTTAAAAAAGAGCTATTTGTACCTGTTCTTCCTGAAAACCGGTACAAATAGGTAAAAAAATTTTAAAAAAAAAACGCATAGCAGCCCACACCCCCATGGCCTACACCAGTAGACAGTGTGTAATTCAGTTTATTCTATGGAAGATTAACGATGCTTTTTTAAAAAATAAAAAATCAGCATCTACCTGCATCACAATGGTAGATTAAGAATGCTAAAAAGAATTATACATATCATACAATAAGCTTGCAATGTTAGTCAGCTTTAAAAAAAAATTAGAGGCAACTAGCATGACAATCAATTTATAAAATTTTATTCATTTACTGTGCATTCTGTATTTTAGTTATACAAAATAACTACACTTCCAAAGTTCCAGCATAGAAAGAAGGCAGTGTCTGTCCAACAGCCATTTTCAGTATTTTCAAGAGGAAGCTGAACCTGAGCCAACATAAGATAATTGGGCGCATTCTCAGACGTATGAGTCCCCAAAATCATCTTCTGAACTGAATAATCATAATCAAAACAAAGAAAAAAAAGATTACTAAATACATTGTATTCTAAAAGCTTTGATTGTAAGCCATTTCATTCATTCACAAAAGCATCCAACAAATTGGCATCGTAAAATTATATATATCAACAATGCAAAACATGTAGAGTTTAAAATATTAGATGAAAAAAATACCAGAAGAAGAAAAAATATTACACTCAATAATATACAAATGGGAGAATTAACCTTTACATGAAGATGATCGAAATAAGAACTTGAACAGGAAAAAGGTTTGTCCATTGCTAATTGTAAAATCTTAATATCTATGACTATAACAAAAAACTCAAATAATCTTGAGGGAACTCAAAAATATCGGCATCTGTGGGTTCAATGTGAAAATTTTTATGGATTAAATTATAAGAAATTCCTTATATGTCAAAAATTGGTATTTGTGAACAATGTGGATATCATTTGAAATTGAGTAGTGAGCCTAAAACTGGCCTAACTCATACCACCAAAACATCCAGTCATCCACATCATTCAGATATAAAACACAATTTAATCCCTTTGCACCATCCAATCAAGATACATGCCTTCATGATGTTAGACTGTAAAGTGACTTAATGAGATGCTCAATTTAAAAGCAAGATGCAAAACCTTGAGCTGGCAGGATCCCTGATTTCAAACTCATCGTTGTCAGCAGCATAGCCACAAATTATAACATAGTGACCTGCAGATAGCATCTAATAAATTATCACTACAAGAAAATTGATTATTAACAATGAAAAAAATTGTTGTTATAACTCTTAAATATTGTCGTTAAAACATTTAAATTGACTAGTCGAACAATTATTAATCCAGATAATAAACATTAACACTAGCAGGCTATTTACATCCAAACTAATAATCACAAATGAAAGCAATAAGTAGGTTATTTACATTAGCAAATCAAACCAACCATTAGACTTTATGGTCTAACATACAAATGGATGCTAATATCCAAACTAATAGACTTGCTTTAGAATTTAAACACTACTTTTTGGTCACCTTGATCATAGCAGCAGAATAAAACTTCAGGGGTGCTCTACAAGATGGAGATAGAAACATAAAATATAAAAAATTATACATTCATGGTTTATTTCTAATGGAATTAATGGTTTTCCAAACCCAAAAAGATGCAATGTGCACAGCCATGAAAAGCATGAACTTGTATAATTGGGGGATTTGGGATGGGGAAGAGTGAGAGATAAAAAATGCTAATTTACTAATTAGAGGAAAAACGATCCTAGTTACCAATTCCGCAAACGTAAAACGCATAGAAGGTTATAATTAAATCACCAAAGAAAGACAAAGTAATTTGAATTTTTACAGAAATGTGAACATTGATCCACCAATTGAGTAATGAACAACCGCATAAGGAACACTTACCAAAGCTTCATGTCCATAGGAATTCATTTAGATTCTCGATCAATTTTCAAATAGAGAAGCAAAGGGCATTTAAAGTCCATTAGAATAAGTAGGAATCATCTCAATTATTGAATGTATATCTACCGGAATTGTTATGAGAATCCTAAATAATGGAAATGGAAACAAAAAAAATTAAAGGAAAGAGAATAAGAGAGAAGAATAAGAGGGAGTTACTTGGTTGGGGTGTGGATGGAAGCTGCTAAAACGAAGAACATAAAAGTAAAACAATTTGCTGAACTTTTCAAATTGAAAATCAAATTAAAAAAACCGCGATTTGTGAGCGGTTTCTTTGAATTTTACAATCTTGATAATAACTGTGATACTGTTGTTATATAGTTCGTATAGCAGATTCTAGTAGTGTAGGGCCATATCAATATCTGAACTAATCTAACAAACTTCTACAAAGATTTTCAGCTTGCCTATGGTCCTAGTCATTTCTCACTGCTAGCCACTATTGTCAATCCTTGACAGCAAAACGTATAAAGCAATCCAAGTAAAAATTGAAAATATGAAAATCATCACAATTATCCCTATATAATATTGACCTAAAACTGGATTAGTCATAGTAAAGCAAAGAGTACTATGTCTAATGAATCTACCTTCAATTCTAATCAAACTAAAAATGAAAACTGTAATTTTATTTTATTTTTTTAAAAAAAAGGAAAATCAAAATTAAAAAAAAACCATACATATAACAAAAAATTGAAAACAGATCTAAAACAAGAACAAAATCCTAAATTGAAAAAGAAAAAAATAAACTTCAAAAAATGAAATCACATCTAAAACTAAAAGAAACGAAAAATGAGAAATCTTGCTTACAGTTGGCGGCGTCGAGGACGGGTACGAAGCGACGACAAGAAAGAGGAGGTGGTGGCAGTTGCGGTAGTGGAGGTGAACAGCGGCAGTAGCCCAGACGCAACAACAACAACAATAATTTCAGATTTATTTTTTCTTTCTAAACCCTAATATAAGCAATCAAAATGAGAGTGAAGAAAAATGAGGTTACCATGGTGATGGTGGTGGCCGGAATTTCGACAAGAGGGAGGCGGTATTGGGCCGGCGGTGGAGGGGCGTGCGGTGTCACTGGTGGTGGAGGAGTATTTGGGGTTTTGGTGCTACTTTGTTTTGGTGGAGAAGTCGAGTGAGAGAAGAGGAGTTTTTGGGTTCTGCCTAGTTATTACTTATTAATATATCTGCCGTGTTTTTTTTTTTTAAAAAAAAAATTGCCTATTTGTTCCGGTTGTAATGAAACCGGTACAAATAACTATTTATTTGTATCGGTTTTGAATTAACCGATACAGATAAGTAGCTATTTGTACCACTTTAGTTAAAACCGGTACAAATACGCATTATTTGTTCCTATTTTTATATAACCGGAACAAATAAGGTGTAACAAATAGCAAATTTTCCACTAGTGTGGTGTGGGTTTTTTCTGTGGTTGTGGAGAAGGTGATGGGGTTGTTTCCTTTTGTGGTGAAGGAGGTGGTAGAGTTTTGGATTTTGGTGGTGATGGTGGAGGAGGAGTTTCGGCTTTTGAGGTTGATGGTGATTTTTGTGGAGGGGAAGAGATAGTAGTTTGTGGAGAGGGTTGTTTAGGTGATGGAGGGGGTGAAGGTTTGAATGGTGATGGAGTTTTTTGAGGTTGAGGTTGTGGGGATTTTGGTGAAGATGGTGGTGATGATTTAGGGCTTGGTGGAGGAGCAGATTTCTCATCAGGCTTGCATGCAACCTTAGATTCAGCAATTGTTTCTGTTGTGGCTTGATCCTTGATCTTTTCATTCTTTTCTTCTGTGTGGTGGTGTTCAGCAACCACTGCAGTATTTGATTCTTTCTCAGCCTTAGAGGGTGTGAAACTGGGAGATTGACTTAGTCCTCGACTTTTTTTCCTTGCAGCCTTGTTCTTTTTTCTTCCCATATTGATTGAATCAGTGAGTTTGATGAGTGAGAGAGAAGCTGATTTCGAATTCTTGAAGGAGATTCTGATGAGGATGCTTAGGGTTTGAGAGAGAAGATTAATTTGAGAAAGAGAGACGGTTAGAGAGAGAAATCAATGTGAAAGAGTGAATTAAAATGATGACAAAAGGCAGTTATTAGATTTTTGGTGGTGATGATGGAGGAGGGTGATGGTGATTTTGGTGGTGATGGTGGAGGAGGAGTTTCGGCTTTTGAGGGTGATGGTGATTTTTGTGGAGGGGAAGAGATAGTAGTTTATGGAGAGGGTTGTTTAGGTGATGGAGGGGGTGAAGGTTTGAATGGTGATGGAGTTTTTTGAGGTTGAGGTTGTGGGGATTTTGGTGAAGATGGTGGTGATGATTTAGGGCTTGGTGGAGGAGCAGATTTCTCATCAGGCTTGCATGCAACCTTAGATTCAGCAATTGTTTCTGTTGTGGCTTGATCCTTGATCTTTTCATTCCTTTCTTCTGTGTGGTGGTGTTCAGCAACCACTGCAGTATTTGATTCTTTCTCAGCCTTAGAGGGTGTGAAACTGGGAGATTGACTTAGTCCTCGACTTTTTTTCCTTGCAGCCTTGTTCTTCTTTCTTCCCATATTGATTGAATCAGTGAGTTTGATGAGTGAGAGAGAAGCTGATTTCGAATTCTTGAAGGAGATTCTGATGAGGATGCTTAGGGTTTGAGAGAGAAGATTAATTTGAGAAAGAGAGACGGTTAGAGAGAGAAATCAATGTGAAAGAGTGAATTAAAATGATGACAAAAGGCAGTTATTAGATTTTTGGTGGTGATGATGGAGGAGGGTGATGGTGATTTTGGTGGTGATGGTGGAGGAGGAGTTTCGGCTTTTGAGGGTGATGGTGATTTTTGTGGAGGGGAAGAGATAGTAGTTTATGGAGAGGGTTGTTTAGGTGATGGAGGGGGTGAAGGTTTGAATGGTGATGGAGTTTTTTGAGGTTGAGGTTGTGGGGATTTTGGTGAAGATGGTGGTGATGATTTAGGGCTTGGTGGAGGAGCAGATTTCTCATCAGGCTTGCATGCAACCTTAGATTCAGCAATTGTTTCTGTTGTGGCTTGATCCTTAATCTTTTCATTCCTTTCTTCTGTGTGGTGGTGTTCAGCAACCACTGCAGTATTTGATTCTTTTTCAGCCTTAGAGGGTGTGAAACTGGGAGATTGACTTAGTCCTCGACTTTTTTTCGTTGCAGCCTTGTTCTTCTTTCTTCCTATATTGATTGAATCAGTGAGTTTGATGAGTGAGAGAGAAGCTGATTTCGAATTCTTAAAGGAGATTCTGATGAGGATGCTTAGGGTTTGAGAGAGAAGATTAATTTGAGAAAGAGAGACGGTTAGAGAGAGAAATCAATGTGAAAGAGTGAATTAAAATGATGACAAAAGGCAGTTATTGGAACAGTTAAGGTAGAAGTTACTTTACATTGTTCACAACGGTCATGTGTCAGAACAATTGAATCCTCAATTTCAAAATTGAGGGTTCAGCAATAAACTGATATAACCGTTGTAAGGGACTGGTCTGACGAAGGTCTGACGCTGATCAGTATATATTAAAAACTTAAGGCATCTTTCAGTTAGGCAACTTAGAGGTACCACACATTGGAACAACATCAACATAAGAATTTTGAGACCATTTGCATAAATGACATTTAAGAGTTAACCAGCCCTGCTTATGTACACTAATGATCAAAAAATCAAACATAGCCAAAAAGGGAAAGATAAGTCCTAAGGAACTAGGATCTAATCCTTACCATACCAAGTAATGTGTGGAGTTTGACAAACACTTCCCTGCTTAGGGGTTTAGTGAAAATATCAGCCAATTGTTCTTCAGATCTGCAAAATTCAAGATTCCACTAGTGGAAAAATCTCTAATTGCATCGTGCATTTTAGGCTATTTGCATCGTGCATTTGGCGTTACAAATGCAACTGTTACAAATAGCTACCTTATTTGGATCGTGCCTTAGGCACGATCCAAATAGTGACTATTTGCATCGTGCCTTCAAAGGCACGATCCAAATAACCTGACTATTTGGATCGTGACTTTGAAGGCACGATCCAAATAAATTCACTATTTATATCGTGCCTTTTAAAGGCACGATCCAAATAGGATGTTATTTGCATCGTGCCTTCAAAGGCACGATCCAAATAGTATGTTATTTAGATCATGCCTTCAAAAGGCACGATACAAATAGTGTTTTTTGTTTTTGGCAAGCTAGAAGCATATATATGGTTTTTTTTTTTTTTGCAAGCAAGAAGCATATATATGGTTATATAAAAAACATTAAGTAAGAGACAAATTATTTCATATGCAAAAAAAAAAAAAATCAATTTCATTAATTTTTTGTTATTAGTACACAACAAATAATGTATGACAAAAGCTTATAATAATGACCAGATATACAAGAGAACTGTACAAAAATATAGCGTTCGCGCCGAAACAAATATTAGAACACCACTAATATTTCCACCTGAATATCTTCTTTCATTTGTGTATTAGCCCGATTTCTCAAATACTCAAATGCTTTCATACATTCTGCATCAAACCCTCCAGTAAACTGCAACAGAAATAAATACAAATCAGGAGTTTTGATCGGATTTTCAAACAAAAAAAGCTCCCTATGTCAATGACCAAAGCTTTTATATATAAACAACAAAATGATGAAATGTAGAATGTTAACACATAAGAGCTATTACTATTTTTTTGCCTGTAATCAGTTTCTCAACTCAATTCAATTATATACACACGCAGCTAGACAATGTAGAGTTTGCTTGCCTTTTAAAAGGTCAATGCCTTCAATCAATTTTTTTAACTAAAATTCAATGCCTAAATATAGAGCCCCTAATTAAAAGACTCATAAGCAAAAGAGCATATTACTTATAATCAATTTGTCTCCACATAAGATAGGAGTGAAAAACCTCCAAAGTTGATCATTGAATAATTTGTGCATGAAATAGATTAACATCTTAAACATAACATACTGCAATAAAAAAGCCTAAGCTAATTACTAAAGTGGCGATCATTAAAAACGTTACAAAAAAAGCTGATCAATGAAGTGGGTATCACTAAACACCCAAAAACAAAAGAACAGATGGAGCATATGCAAAAGAAGAGGAAAAATAACCACCTTTTTAAAGTGAGGTATTCCTCTAACATAAAGACTTTTTTTGAATGGAAAAATCCTTGCTTTAGCGTGCTATACTACATAAAGGGACATGATAAGCTCAATTTAAAGTATTAAAAGATGTTGATGATTACATCATGGCTAATATTTCGAAAAACAGGTAAAGTTTGAAATATAGGGCATAGACTAAGATAATGGTTGCAAATTATAAAGTACTCAAAAGTACTCCAACCTGATCAGAATTAGATATAAGATTGCATCATAGATCAATACTTAAAGGAGTTAGCAATTAGTGCACTTAAAATTCATCATGATATATACCATGGGTAAAAAAAAAATTCTCAATATCAATTTACTAATCCAATTCCTTTGCCAATGACATTTAAAAATGTGTATATTGTACATAAATACACTTTGTCAGACAACAATCAAGCATAAGTTCGAACTTCGAACTAGCAGCTATATTAGAGCTTAAAAAGAGATATTTCAATTATAATCACTTCTATTATAGCCAAGTATCCAATGAATGACATGAAACTCAAATAACGCCACCCCTCAAAACAACAAAAGGCACTAAATGCACCCCAAAAAAATTGTATACAACACTGAAGCTCATAATAAGGCAGTATATTTTACAACATCCATCAATATGGATAATGATAGATCAATTTTGTAGTTTTTTTTTTGAAAAAAAAACCCATCAAACTAGAGGGGAATACATGTATAAGCAAACATTGATTATTAAGATTATTACTATAGTTCATTCAAATTACCTATGCTCAGCTCTCATTGACATATTAACAAACACTTGATATGCAAGTAGGAACTTTAAAATTCAAACAAGAAGGCATTAATTTGAACCCAATGCAGCTGGATGCAAGATGATGATGTTACATGATTTCAGGGTTATAGATTTTTTTTGCTCTTTTTTTGGATTCATGTGCACTTTGCAGGTTCATACTTCAACAAATCCAATGAAGTAGCTTAAACAATGAAAACATTAGAGACAAAAACTCTTTTCCACCACTATTTCAAATTATAAAACCAATAATTATCTACTAAAAACCTATAAATTTCAAAATCAACTCTAAATCCTAAAATAATTAAAGAAATCCAAACAACGTAACCCTAGAAAACCCAAAATGCAAAATTCTTATAACAACTATTGCACAATCATAAACCACTGTCAAAACAAACCAAAAGGAAAAAAAGTTAGAATTTGATTCAACAATAAAATCAACTAATTAACCAAAGAAGAAATTGAAAAGGATGAAAAAAATTGAACCAAAACAAACCTAAGTGCGGTAGCAGCAATGACGGCTCGATGGTGGTCGCCGGTAGCAAAATAGATCGTCGTCTATATGGTGATGGTAGAGGAAGCGACAACAGCGGCAGACTGATGGTCGAACGAGTGTACGAGTGAACTCAGAGAGTACGAACACCATCGAATGAGCAGAGGTCAGATCCGTGGTTTTGAATCGCGAATAAGCAGAGCCCACGGCAACACCCTCGAAATCCATGGTTGAACCTCGACTGCATCCTTCAGACGCGTGCTCACTGTGCCCCATTGCTCAGATGACCATAAACGCGAACCTAGGGTTTGGGGTCGAACCACTTCGCACCCCAACCCAGTACCGCCTATTGAATCAGCCCTAACATCTAAACCCTCATCTCACTTTGTAGATGACCAAGAGGAGTTGCTGTGAAAACCACCAACAAACAGCCGGCCATGGTAGGGAGGAAGCAAAAAAATCGCCCTTGCTACTTCTCTCTCTAGCTTTGAGGGAATTACGATGGTTATCAGAAGTTTGTTTTGAGGGAAAATGGGAATTAGTTCCATTTATTTATTTGGATCACCCATTAGGATCGTGCACACTAAGAACGATCCAAATACACAAAAAAAATTTGTGGCGTAAGTTATTTGGATCGTGCGTTTTAGGCACGATCCAAATAACTGATCTATTTGGATCGTGCGTTTTTAGGCACGATGCAAATAGTCCTTATTTGGATCGTGCCTAAAAATGCACGATGCAAATAGTCCTTATTTGGATCGTGCCTAAAAACGTACGATCCAAATAGTCCTTATTTGGACCGTGCCTCTCAACGCACGATCCAAATAGGTAGTTACAATTAAGGTTTTTTTTACTAGTGTCTCTATAGTTATGGCATATTACATATCACAATATATTGTCAATATAGAAGCAGGGTAGTATACTTAGCATTACACATTATATTGTCCAAATATAACAAGATATCAATATGATAGTATATCTAAGTACAAACAAATCCAATTCTACTGTTTATTTTGTAATTAATCACTAAAGTTGTGTATCTCATGCCACAACTACACCCCCATTTAAGAATCTAATCATTTACCATATCAATCAAGCAAAATGGGCACCCATCCCCCATTCATGATCGACATAGTTAGATTTAGATCCTTGTGACGGCCCACGCAAGCGACAGTGAGATTGTGTAAAGCGATATGCAAGAGTGTTAAAAATTAGAATCAAGTGATTGGTTACATGTTTATTAATTATTAGAGTGATGCGATTGCGATCTCATGTCGCAACTACGCCCCCGTTTAAGAATCTAATCATTTACCATGTCAATCAATTAAAATGGGCACCCATCCCCCATTCATGACTGACATAGTTAGATTTAGATCCTTGAGACGGCCCACGCAAGCGACAGTGAGATTTTTTGTTATCAGCAATAAGCAAAGTATTTAACTAATCTGTTTGACTTCTTTGTCTTATAATTTTCAAAAGCAAAACTTTCAATAAAACAAAAAGGAAGAAATCCAATTGAATGTCCTATAACATTGATTTGAACAAAAGCAAAGCAAAGGAGGAAAGCAAGAGAAACAAAAGGAACAAAACCAAAACCAAAGTAAAAAAAATAAAAAAAATTAAAACAAGAGTAATTAAAAAGAAATCTAAAAAAATTAAGAGAATCCAACCACAAGGCAAGGAAATTAGGCACATAATTCCCAAAATCATCAAATAAGGTTGTGGCACAAATAGCGTCATAGCCAAGGAAAAGAAAGACTTACTTGAAGGTTCTAGCAGATATCTTCGGCAAAGAACCACTAATATTGTTGAACGAAAGGTCTCTTCATGTACACACAAAATAATAATTTATGCTTTATTTCACTATTTTTGGGCAAGCATTAACTATGAAGTGCTAGGGTGAACTTACACAAGAGTTAAACCTTCAATTTTCGAGAGAGAATCGGGGATAGGGGACAGCCTAAGTGGAGCGTGTGCATGCGTGCACCGTCTTCACACGCACACCACCACGGAACACCGTGTGAAGACGGTGTTCCGTGGTGGTGTGCGTGCCTTTGAAGGCATATGAAATAATTTGAAGGCATATGAAGACGGTGTTCTGTACTAATAACAAAAAATTAATGAAATTGATTTTTTTTTTTTGCATATGAAATAATTTGTCTCTTACTTAATGTTTTTTATATAACCATATATATGCTTCTTGCATGCAAAAAAAAAAACCATATATATGCTTCTAGCTTGCCAAAAACAAAAAACACTATTTGTATCGTGCCTTTTGAAGGCATGATCTAAATAACATACTATTTGGATCGTGCCTTTGAAGGTACGATGCAAATAACATCCTATTTGGATCCTGCCTTTTGAAGGCACGATACAAATAGTCAATTTATTTGGATCGTGCCTTCAAAGGCACGATCCAAATAGTCAGGTTATTTGCATCGTGCCTTCAAAGGCACGATCCAAATAGTCAGGTTATTTGGATCGTGCCTTTGAAGGCACGATGCAAATAGTCACTATTTGGATCGTGCCTAAGGCACGATCCAAATAAGGTAGCTATTTGTAACAGTTGCATTTGTAACGCCAAATGCACGATGCAAATAGCCTAAAATGCACGATGCAAATAGAGTTTTTTCCACTAGTGAGATTATAATTCCTTTTTTTTGCTCTCTTGGTTTCTTTTGTTTTCTCCCTATTGATTGGTAAAATCATGGTATTTAATTCCCACTATAACAAGTTTTTTCTTTATAATAATATAAGCTTTTCCTTTTTCCTATTTCGGAATTCATTTTCTTAGCCATTTCAATGCAGTGTCTCTCCTTTGAAGTACAAACATTTAAACTAAGTAAATCATTCTGCTGTTAAAGAAATGCCCGCTTCAGTCAAATTTATGTACTAGCGTCTGGAAATTTTTCTGGAATTCTGTTTAATTTAACTTATGCTCAAGTCATATATATAGTTGTGTTTTTTTTTGTTTTAGATTTTTTTGGGGAGGGGGGACAACAAGGGGGGGAGGGGGGACAACAGGGGGAGGGCCAGGGGCTGTAGGGGAGACAGTAGGGGCAGTAGGGGAGGGGGGCTGCAGGGGGGCAGTAGGGGGGGCAGCAGGGATAGGGGGTTGTAGGGTAGGGGGGACAACAGGAGGGTAGTAGGGGAGGAGATTTTAGAGTGTGTTTATGTTAGGTTGATGTTAACCCTAACTTTTAGTTCGAAATTTATTCAAATTGATAATTTCAAATGAATTTGGGACTTTAAAGTCTTATAATTTTAGCTCCAAATAGTATGATATGCATTTCTTTGATTACATTATCAATTAGGGTTATAAACTTAACTATGAATGCATCGCAAAATTGATTTGTAAAGATTAGTTAAGCAAAGTATTTGATTTGATTTTAGACTATTTGATTTGATTTAGTTGTTGCTGTTACCATAATTGTATATGTTGTATATGATGATCAGAATGTTTAATATTTTCTGTCGTTCTGCTGCGGTTACCATAATTGTATATGTTGTATATATATATATATTTATATTTATATATATAATCATATAACTTATTATAGTTGGATTTGGTTTCATGCAGTGCTGCTGTTGTTACTGTGCTGCTATTATTGCTGGGCTGCTGTTGTTGCTTTATGCTTGGTTTTTTTTTTTTTTTGTCAGTAGATTCCATGTTAGTTATTTTTTCATATACAATTTCTACAAGTTAAGATGTGTTTTTTTTTTATGTTTGTAACATTGTAATGGTAATTTTTTATCAGGTGAAAAATTATTATTTTTTGCATATGTAATATATGGGGATCTTTTTGGAATAAGAAATCCCGAAAAAAATTATTATTAATTTTATTTTTATTTTTTGAGTGACTAATGGCTGCGGTTTAGGGGATGAACCGCAGCCAAATGTCATTTTTTTTATATTGAACCACTTATGGATGCAGTTCTTTGATGAACCGCAGCCATAGGTAGACTTTTGGATGCGGTTCTTTGAAGAAACGCATCCAAAAGTCACTTATGGCTGCAGGTGAACCGCATCCTATGGCTACTACAACATTGGCTGCGGGGTTGAACCGCATCCAAAGGGCCTAAAACCCCCGCATCCAATGATGATTTTTCTACTAGTGCGGGTGACTCATTGGGTTAAAGGTAGTGATGTGGGCTTGAGTGGTAGAAATATGGGCTTAAGTGATGGACCTGAGTGATGTGGGCTGGGTATTTTAAAGCTTTCGGGTTTGAATGAGTGCTGGGGTTGTGTTTAAGTGATGTAAGGGTGGATTGGACCTAAGGCTTGCTCCGACCTAAGCTATGCTTTGGATCGAATGTGAACTGTTTGGACAACTCTAAACTGTTTTCGAAAAGAACCAAAACCCTTGGTAAACTCCCTTGGTCATTGTGATATGGATGCAAATGCAGATGTATATGTATGTCCTAATTTTATGGTCATCTTCCCTAAAAATGCATGAATGCAAGGTGTCCTTTAATTCCATTATTTATTTATTTTGATTTTTTTTTTAATTTTTTTTAATTTTTTTTGGAAGGGCAGCAAAATATATGAAATATGCAATGTATGTGAAGAAAAGTAGTTATATGAGTGGATCTAAGCCCATTTAAAGGAATGACTAAGGTTTTGGGCCAAAACTTATGGTCAAACTAAGGTCAAAGCCTATATGGACTACATGCAAGGATACTAAGGCCCAACATTGTGAACTATATGAACTAGAAGATGACCATGATTATATGAAACGTGAGTGAATAAAATAAAAATACATGGCTGAGCCCATAAAAAAACGCACACATAATCAAATAAGCACACTAGCATGATACAATATGTACAGTCTCTAAAAGGTGGGTCTTGGCTGGTCACAAGGTACCATGGCTAAAGAGAAACTGAACTGTTCTAGCCATTCTTCATGTGGAATGACACATGGTTAAGAATCCCTTATTATGACCTCATCGGGCATGAGGATCACGCGACATGGTTGGGATGGGCCGGTTATGATTATTTTGGTCGGGCACCACAAGTAACCATATTCAAAACCCCCCGGTGTTGGTCTCGAGCATAGAACATGCTCATGTTAGACAAGGTCCTGTAGTGCGGCACCTATTCGTAGGGCCCCATGCAATATGCCTAAAAAATTCTGGAATGATAATAATAAGACCACGAGACTTTTCAAGTTTGTCCACACCACTAAGGAATGTCCCGAGTGAAGTCGCCAAACTGTAAGGGTCGTTTTTACCCGGCCGCTTATGTCACGAGTTTGTTTGAATGCTCGTGAACGCCGTACGTGAATACGGACTAGTAGGAGTCGCCACCGTGCGTTTTATACGGTCCACGGACACCGAAGAAGTTTCAATGCCGGAATCAATTGGCCCTATATGGTCGTGCACCAGAGTATGGGTTCGGGGACAGGTTACAAGCCAATCGTGCACTGGGTTCGCCCGCCTGTAAGCGGTCTCTACTAGGTCTCTTTTTGTGGTCAAATCATTATTAATCCCGAATTCACAAATATCCCATATTATACCGTAAAGAGTTCATATTACTAGGTAGGTTTAATTATTACATGTTAGGACTATTATGGTGACCACTTTGAATTAAGTCCGTATTAAATCCTAAGAAAATAAATCAAATAAAATATGAATAAAACATATAATAAAAGAAATAGAAAAAACTACAAAAAAGTAAATAAATAAAAATAAATATATACAGATTCAAGTAAAAACACAATTAAAATGATGATATTGACAAAAATATTCTTATGCGATTTAACACTTTAATCAATTAACCAGCGTATTCGGATTAATAACTTTAATCGTCATCTTTATTATTCAATTAAAATCGATTTTAATGTATATGACTCTCATAAACAATTTATTCATATAACATTTAATTACTTTAGAATTTCAATACTATAGAAATTATTTTGTAATATGCGATTTAATTGACAAATTCATTTTTTTCTTGATCGCATTAAACATAATTATTAAAATATTGATTAAAACATTGTTGGAAAAGAAAATGTAGCGAACATTTCACGACACGAATTTCAATAAATCGAAACCGTGTGATATAAATCGCATATGAAAGAAACAAATTCAACAATTATTGTCATAAACCATTATTATTCAAATTGCGAAATGAGATCCGAAGAGTTATGTGAGAGTCGACATTCATATATGATTATGTAAGATGCGTTGATGAATTGATAATCATTACGCATATAAATTGCAAAATCAAAACATTAAAGTTCATTAGGTTGATGACGATTAAACAAATCATGGCAACATTGTTATAGGATTGAATAAAGATTTGATTCGCACATATATATATATATATATGATCCGGATTAACCATTATCATAAATCATCATTTTAATTGAATTATAGATATAGCAATAAACTTAGAACGAAAGGATTTGATGTAGAGACTTCAGGAATTGTACCTTATGTTGCCTTTGATCAACATAACTAAAGAAATATCAACGATGATAAATGCAATATGCTTGTTTGAAGTTGATTGAGTTGGTGTTTTGTGATGTGTTTGATGATGTTTTGAGAGATTTTTGATGTGGTATAAATGTATGGAGTTGAAGTATACAATGCAGAAGGAGGCTCGGTGGTGTTGGCGTGTGTTGAAAAGGTTGGAAGGACTTGTATTTATAGGCCAGAAGGAGCAAAAATCAACCCCGGAGGACACCAGACCTGGTCCAGTAACATGACCTACTTCTAGACGCAAGTCAGTATTTGTGACCTGCGTCTATGCGCAGGTCTTGTAATATGGACCTGCGTTTAGGCGCATGTCCAGCTATGATCCGGGCCCATTTTTTGCTTGATTTTGCGCGTGATTTTCAGGATTACGATCCAATTTTTTTATTACGGAGATATTCTATAATATTTTGATATTCCGGAATATTCCGGGATGTCCCGGAATGTTCTAGAATGTTCCGGAATGTGCCGGGATGCCCAGAACGTTCCAGAATGTTCTAGATTCCTCCAGAAGCTCCAAAAAATTATAGAAAAATTATTAAAAAATATGAAAAATTATGAAAAGTATGAAGAACACTAATATGCTTTGTGGAACAATTTTCAACATTCAAAAATGACGAAAATGCCCCTAAGCATGCAAAAATCCTAAAAAATTCATAAAAGCTCTAAAAATAAGATGAAAAATATAGAAAAATATGAATAAATTATAAAATTATTTTCATGATTTTTAGAAAATATTTTTTGATGCAAAATGACATTTTTTTTATTAATTTATGAATATACAATATTAAAAAATGCATGGAAAAATACCTAAAAATAAAGAAAAATCATCAATAAATCCCGTAATCATCGCGAATTCTAATACACGATTCCAAGGCAATTCAAGCATGGTTTAGGCAATTGTTTGAGGGGTGTTATGCATTTTCATCGTCAATTTCCCTTAGTTGTATCTTATGGCAATATGGTACGTTCATCATTATTCTCTACATTGGGGAGACACATTTAGTTGTCTACATCTGTGTACGAACATGAACACATGGAAGCTTCACAACATCTTCCGATGTCTTCTTTTTCTTCTTACTCGATGCTTTACCCTGCAAAACATCCCCCAAAATCAATCGTTACTTATAATGCATTTAATAAAAAAATAGATTTAACAATCAGCCAATCACAACTCATCCATTCAAATTTAACAAAAACACAAAATTCTAAGATACCCACAAATAAAAACCCTTATGCATTGAGAAGAAAAAAAAAATAGTGAGGCATAAAAGCTTTAGAAAGAAATTTGCTAGATTTGTGAGCCATAGAGAACCATTCACATAATAATTGATTTCTTTATATTTATTAAGTATTAGTGCTCAGCCGCCTCCGCTATCTCTTTCTTTTTCTCATCTTCAAAGTGTGCCTTTGTTCATTACCCTATTATTAGAGCCATGTCCATTAAGAAGGCAGTGCATTAATACATTACTTGGACCAAGAATGAGCCCAACATATAAAAAACCATAGGCATAATACAAAGGGATAGAAGTTTAGCAAAGTGACTATATAAAAGTCACATATAGTAGATCCATAGTCAAAGCAGAGTGAAATCTTTCAATCTCTATTATATAAGCCAAGGGGAGCTATGGTTTCCCCTCTCAAAAAGTCTATAATGCCCCTTATAAATTTATTAAAAATCAAATAGCATTACTCTTATTTATTAAGGAAAGTTACTACAATTTTTGAATTTTTTAAAATTAAAATATTACAAAATATACAATTCGGAAGAATAAAATAAAATAATCAAAATTCATATTTTTAATTCTCTATAAATAGACACCCATTTTAATATAGTTTGTTACATAAAAATTTTACCTTTTGATTATCGTAGAAATTTGATAGCTGATTTTAATTTGTTCATTGTTGTGGAATAGTTGGATGAAAGGGGGAAGTTTGTTTACGATTATGTGAATGAGTGTGAATTTTAAAAAACATTTTAATTTTTCGAACAAAAACCTTTGATTTTGTAAGATACATTAAAAATATCGTCGCACGCAAAGCGTACACAAAAGACTAGTTTTGTCTAATGAAACGGAGCCTAAAATTTAAGAGGCTAGGGCTGTTGACACGGAAGGTAGGGTGAAAAAAGGATAAATACAAATAAAAGATGGACATATATAAATATTATTCCAAAATACAAAGAAACAGTACCTTTAACATCTTGTATATATAAATACAAACAAAAGACGAATGCTTTTTTATTTGAGTGAAACAGAGGCAAAATTATAGTTAGAATTTCATATTAGAATATTTAGTTATTTACCTCCACACATCCCTAAATTATAGTAGGAGAGGAATACATATTAGAATTTAAATAATTATAGAGGGGAATTTGAGTGAAACTGAGGGAGTGAAATAGAGGGGGCGTTTGAAAATAATTTAATGAATAAAAGAACATCTCTTGGGTCAGACTGATTCATTTGTTTATTTTCCTTTGATAGTCAATCTGTAAATCACTTCTGATTTCCTCTCAATAACATTTGATATATCTGTGTAACATATTTGAAAAAATTTGTTGCATATAATGTATGCACTTAATAAAATCTAAAAAAAATCCATGGCCAGCAGGCCACCACTGACTGGCAAAAACCCATACATGTAAGTACATAACGAGTTGAGATCCTCTAGAGTTTAGGGTTGGTAGAGTTGTGAGTGTGGGAGTTTTTAAATATTTTTTGTTTGACTTTTGCAGAAATTATCTTAGCCATTGATTGTTTTTCAAGGGTCTAGATGTTAGAAATCTACCAAAATCGAAATCTAGAGGATCTGAACTCGTATATAACACATTTGACAATAATTTTGAAATCTGCAAAAATCCCAAAGCCAAAATATATATGAAAAAATCTAATTTGAAAATAATTTTTAAAAAGGGATAAATCTTGAATTAGGAAATAAAAAAATAAAAAATCTGCTTATCTATTTTACCATAGTTGTAAAAATAAACTAAAATTCAAGTAAAAAAAAAATCATTCTGAAAACCTAAGTAAAAAAATATTCATTTAACCCAAAATTTATCAATGGCTAAGGAAAAAAACGCAAACTCAAGCAGCCCAAATCTGTAAGTTTTTAATGTATTCGTGGAAAAAAAAACGTTAAATTTAAGAAGCCAAAATCTGAAAATTAAGCTAAACCTGTTTTAGGGTTTTTCGAAATAAGGAGAGAGCTACTCGATTTAATGCTACAAACTTTATCCAAAACAATAATAAATACAATGTTAAATGCAAAAATAAGTATGGAAATAATTAAATGTGCAAAAGATAATAATAACTCAAGTTGCTGCTAATCAAGGTTGATTAAGGTTAATCGACAATTACAAGTTATGTCTTGTCAAATCAGAATATATGGGAATCTATGCATTAATCATTACATAAAACCTTTTATACAAGAATCTTCCTACTTCCTCTTATAAACTATCAATGTGGGATACAAGTTTTCCCACTTTTGATGTTTTTCCTAACTTTCCATGCTGAACTCTAGATAGCCATGTGTCTTCGTAGGGTAATGCCATGTGGCCCTGTAGTATTCTGCCACGTGGACCAGTGAGGTGCAGCCACGTGAACTTGTATTGATCTGCCATGCGGCCCTGTTACTTGAGGCTTCTTAAGGGCTCCATTTTGGACTGATGTATTTGGGCTGATGTGCTTGGGCTTTCCTTTGGGCCTCCAACTGACTGTGCCTTGTCCTCTGTTTGGGCCAATAAATTGGCAATAACAAAACCCTAAGAATGACTTTCAATGATTAAAATTACCTCAACATCTGCTTCAATGAGAAACATGATTTTCAATAACTCAACACCTGCTCGAATTTAACATGACCATCAACAAAAAGAAAATCAAAGGAAAATACGAATATAAACATTCAATAAAATTAAAGCCAATTATGTTAAAAAAATATCCAAATGTGGCTCTCAATTTCCAATGCTTGAGTTTCCACTAATGCCTATCGAAAGAGTGATGGAGTTAGATTAGAAATTGATTTAATGGAGTTACTTACAAGCCATAGGAGGAGTAACTCCTAGACTTATAAACTAGTTTAGTTTCTCCTCATCTTCCGATGTGCGACACTCACTAGTACACTATATGGGGTTCAACAACCTTTGTAATACTACATATCTATAGGTTTGTTGCTTGAATTTCAATTTTGCGTTTTACCTTACTTTGGTTGTAATATGCGACAGTTGATTGTAATTCTTTCTTTGTTTGTTTTGGATTCTTGATTGTGATTGGCCTGGACTGCTTTGAGTAAGGATTATATAAATATTAATCCGGTTTTGGTAGAAATTCTCTTGTTTGCCTCCTTGTTTGCTTGTATTGAGATGTATTAAGAAGTTGAATATATATTAAGATGTTTAGGATTATATATACTTCTTTTTTTTGCTAGGGTTTTGGTAGAAATTGAATAATATATACATATACATTTTTTGATTATTAATACATATATGTATTAAGCATTGTCCTTGTTATTATAATGATTCAACATTTGTTTTAGAAGTAGAAGATAGAGAGTTTAAAAATTAGGAAAAATTGCCAAGAATAAGCCAACCTTTGGGCGATCTTCCACAAATAAGCCAACCTTTTAAAAATCCAGAAATAAGCTAACCTTGTTATAATTTAAGCCAAAAATAAGTCAAATGATTATTTAACATGATATCTTCTATTGTTTTTTATCACTATTTTACAATCATTCAACCTATTTTTTGCTTTAAATGATCATAACAGTAACTTGAAACAACAGATAGCTAATAGATTAAATAATCGTTTAACCTATTTTTGGCATAAATGATAACAAGGTTAGCTTATTTCTGGATTTTCAAAAGGTTGGCTTAATTGTTGAAGATCGGCCAAAAGTTGGCTTATTCTTGACAATTTTTCCTAAAAATAAAGGAGGGCTATGTTTTTAGTTGTCCAAAATACAAATCTGAATTTTATTTTTAAGATAGCAACCCCGTTTGGTGATTAAGGCATAGATATTATGTTTAAATGATTACAATATGCTTAGTATTTATATTTCAATTTCTTTGGCCGTGTAATTTCTTTCTTTTTTTGCATAATAAAAAAAATAATACACTATGTAACTGCTAATGCAAATTTTATCCTCAAAAGTTAGTGGACTCATTTATTAGGTGTGTTGTTTCGTGAAGTTTTTCGTTAAGCTAAGATATTTGGTAGCGCATTGGTAAGCTTTTCAAGATCTGACTATTTCAAATAGTTAATTCTTACATGTCCTTGAAAACTAGTTTGAAATGTTGTTTGTAAGCTTGTGTTTTTACAAAATAACCTCAAAGTAAGGCTAATTTGTAAAAACAAAATACTCCCTTTATTTATTTATTGTAAATAGTAAACAAGACTCCCTTTATTATTGATTGTATGGATTTTACTTTTTGTGTATTACTTCAAAAAAAATTTATAAAAAGAGTTTTAGGGGTATTAATTATTTTTTTCTGTAATGATGAGCTAATATAGTTATTTATTAAAAGGGTTTATATTATGGGCTTATAATTGGAAAAGACATGATACCTATCTTCTAATCATCTTTTTATATGGGCAATTATAAGTCTTAAGTTCAATATCACACAAATGGTCTATATTTGTTTTTATATTTCTACTTGGTGCAGTTTTGGTCGCTAATAATATATGTGTTGTGGCTTGTTATTAGTGTAGCCATTGGTGCAAGAAACTTTAAACATTCAATTGTGGAATTTTAAATTGTTTGAATTTTAACTAGCTTGAGCTCAATGTTGGAGGGAAATTAGGCCGTAATCATGGGTAAGGAATGAATGAAATTGAAGGATCGAGGTGCTCCACAATATTTACAAGGGATAGACAACTTTTTAGATTTTGCATTTAATAATTTTAGTGCACATGAAGGTAAACAATTGGAAATCAAGATTAGGTGCCGTTGTCAATGTGAAAATGTGCAATACAAATCTAGAAATCAAGTTCGATTTGATTTGCTAAGGAATGGAATGTTAGAAAGCTACATTTTATAGGTTAAGCATGGTGAAGAGTACAATAGTAACACCCCGTATTTTCGAGGTTAGAATTTTTGGTAATTAGGTTGTAGTTCCGGTCGCCTTAAAATTTTATTTCGAAAATTATTAATAAATTCTCTATTTTAGAAATGGAAAATCTTTAAAAAATATATTTTTCGGGAATTTATGTTATTAATATTTTATTATGTTGTCAAACAAATTTCCTTCAATCTTGTTATCTTATACTTTTCTTCTAGACCTCAAACCGGTAGGTTCTTAGAGCTCTATCTCATGGCAATCAATGGTTGTGGCCCGGGTTAAAATTAATGTTGTGTTAATGATGAGTTGGCCAAGGAGGGGTTAGAAGTAATTTTATCCCCTCTTGGTAACCGGACCAGAATAGCCTTTAGATATGATTTTTTGGCCAAGTTAAATTTTAGCTTTGGGTTTATAAAAAGGGTTATTCCCACTGGTTCATCTGAAAATTTAACAAATCCCACTGGTACACCTAAGTTTTTTTAAATTCCCAATAATAAACCTGAGTTTTTGACAAATCCCAAACGTGACATTTAGAAAGAATATTCCGTTAAATTACTATTCATTTAAGAAATATACCGTTTAAAACCATAATATTCCGTTAAATTACTATTCATTTTAGTTTTTAGCACGCATTTGAAGATGAATATTGTCGGTTTTTTGCAAATTTTGACCTCAAATTTGATCCATTAAGGGCTAAAATGACCCCAAAAACCTTTGATTGTGTAATTTATTTGTCACACAAACCGATTGCATATAAATCGAGGTAAATAGTTAACGTTTTGGTTAATAAATGTCACATTTGGGAATTGTCAAAAACTCAGGTTTATTATTAAGAATTTAAAAAACTTAGGTGTACCAGTAGGATTTGTTAAATTTTCAGGTGTACCAGTGGGAATAATCCTTATAAAAAATAGCCCGGGACATAAATTTAATTTAGAGGCCCAAGGTCTATTTATTTTTTTTGGGTTGAATTTATTAATCCAATTTAGAGTTTTAATTAAAGCCCAAAATAAATGTTCAATTGGACCCAAATTACAATTGAACCAAATAATCTATTTGATATAATTAATTTACAAAACCATAATTAAGCCCATGATTCTTACTACCACCTAACTGTTCCTTCCCTTCCCTTTTATTTTATTTTAATTATTTATTAAATCTTTAGTAACAAAATAATTATATTATCTTTATTTTCATTCATCTTTTACCTAATCTTGATTCATTTTCTTTAAGTCCTAACCAATTCTCCCCATCAAATTGATTTATTTATTCATTTTGTGTTTGTAATTTTTTTTGTAACAAAAAATCTGATAACTCCTTATTTCGGAATTTTCTCAAAAGGTTGTTAGACAACCCTAAATATTTGCAAAAGAATTTTAACCAAATATTTTCTCCTCTTTCTCCTTCCAACCAACCAGCCCCTATAGTATTTTTCCCTTATTGTAATCTTTTCTGTATTATTAACAATATGTCCCAATCGCCTATTAATTCTACCATAGTCAGAAAGGCCTATTGTTATTTATATGCCGAAGGATTACAACAAGAGTTTAAAAAACTCATATTCTTCTTTCCCTCTCTCATGCCACACGTCCTCCCGCTGTAATTTATTTCTTGTTCTTTTAAAATTGAATAAGTGATTAAAGCTTGCAATTCCATAATCTTTAATCGTATCTTTTCAAAAACCCTCACAAATTAGAATAGTATTAGTTGGGTTGAACCTTGGGGTTGCTTTTGTCGAGTGGGTGCTGAGTGTGCAAGGAGGAAAGCTTCGATATTTTTTGCTTCAGTTAAGATAACTAGATGTTCATACTTAAATTTGGTACTTTAATATACATAGATTAATTAGGATAGATGATAATAGGCAAAATTGATCATGAAAAATCCTTCCTTTGATTCGTATTATGGCCGTGTACCTTGCATGCATGGTTCTTGTTTCATTCTTGATAATTTGATATAATTTATTGTTTATGATCATGAATTGTTATTGAATAAATAATTTTCTTCAGCATGGTTTATATGTTATAATTGTATGTATTATGTGTTATAAATTATATAATTATATTTTTATAGATTTCGGACCTTATATATACAAACAAGATTGAATCGTTATATGATTTTTTGTTATAATTTCATGATTTATGCATGGTATAATAATTTAATTAATTTTTTATGAATGAATCTTGAATTAAATTATTGTTTTTTTAATTCCATTAATGAATACCGTGATGATGACGATGATGATGATTATATGAATAAATTCTCGATTTTTTCTTGATGAATTATGTATGCACATGAATCTTATTTATGCTATGATGATTTATTAATTAATTTAGATTGATTTTATAGTTAATAGATTAAATTATATGAATTCTTGAAGTTTGATTGAATCTCTTTAATTATTGTATGATGGCCGAAGTTTTTTTCTTTTAGATTAAAATATGAATTTTGATCATGTTTTTGTATAGAATACCGATGTTTAATTGCTTTCTTAATTTTATATTAATTATTAGTATGATTATTATTAATGTTGATTTGATTTATGATTACTACGTGAATTAAATATGAAAGCATGAATTTTGGATTTGTTCTAATAATGATGGCCGAATTGAAGTTAACGTTTTGATGAATTTTAATTTCTGCCATGGCTTATGGATAATTTGGAATTTGATGAAAGGATTAATTGTAATTAAAAAGAGATAATATAAGTAAGGAATAAATTCATTAATAGGTACCAACTATTGCACTTTTTATTTTATAGGTACCAACTTTTGATTATTCACAGCAGCACGAACTATTACATAAAGTTGCAACGATAGGTATAGATGACCTATAAATAAGTATGAATGACCTATAAATTGCAACAATATTTAGGTGATATACCTATCCTTGCAACTTTATGTAATAGTTCGTGCTGCTGGTGAATAATCAAAAGTTGGTACCTATAAAATAAAAAGTGCAATAGTTGGTACCTATTAATGTAATTATTCCTAGAAGTAATTAGGATAATATGTTGTTGCATGTAGGAATTATTATTATAGGTTGCCTACAGTTGTTGCTTAGAAGGACATGATTAATATGACTATTATTGATGAATTGTCTAAAAGAACATGATTGTCGTCCAAATAAGATAAGAAGTAAGACTATTGGTCTCATGATGGCCTTGGAGATAAGAAGATAAGATAAGACGATATGATATGATATGTTTATTGACCTCACGATGGTCATGGCGATTGCTTGTTTATATGATACGATAAGATGATAAGATACTTTAATACGGATTTTATGAAGTGGACGCCCGCTTAGTGATACACGGGTCACTAAACCGGGTTGAGTCGAAGCTACTGCCCTACTGTGGTTTCTAGGTAGTTCTGGATCCTATAATATGTTGTCGTTCGGGTTAGTAGTACATGAGCTGCAAATCTGGGAGTGAGGGCCCACTTAGACATAGTCCTCGCAAAGGAGGGTTACGAGTAGGATACACGAGTTCTACCCGGCATGTTCTAGGAAAGTTGGGATGTACACGGACATCCTTATGAGCAATAATGATCGGTCCATGGATTAAGCAAATGGTATTAATAAGTAATAAAAGGATAATAATATGGTAGACTCTAGGTATTGTTGTTACAAGAATAGAAGGCTTAAGGTATTGGTTGGATAGATTGATTGATGAGTTTTCGCTGCGTAGTATGTCGCCTGTTTTGATGTTATTGTATGAATGATTGTGGTCCTGCTTTGTGATTTTGAAAATATATAACTTAGTCATGATTTAAGTTATGATTGCTTATATTGTGAAGGACGGAAGGTAAGTAACTGCGTGATATAGAATTATCTTATGCCTAAATATGAATATATGTTATGTGTTATTATATTCTATTTGTATATGATCTTGATTGATTGATGTTTGTAATAGTTCCACATTTAAGTGGGACAACCTAGTTATTCGTCATACACAGTGGACTCCCCCCATTCCAGGTAAAATTGAGGAAGTTTGAATGTTTTCTTGGGTGTGAGGATTTTGGCGAGGATTCTAGCATTTTATCACCAATTAATTAAGTTCTTATTTCATTTTATTTCGATTTCACCCAACTTGTTGGGTTTAGACTTCCTTAGTGTGTTTGAGAACTCTATGGTTTAGCGTTGTTTATATATTGTACTTTTAAACTTATTTAGTCAACAAAAGTTTGGACTATTAGAGTTATTTTCCGGATGTTTATTTTAAGCTTTGATAATTAATATAGAAAGTGACAAGCCGACTTGTCGATATTTACATGATCGACATTGCATAAAAGTCAGGTCATTACAGTTGGTATCAGAGTCGAGGATTAGATCCTAGGGTTATTTCGTCATAAGTAACCTCGTGAGATTGTGTGCTTTTATTTCCGAGTGAACAACATAATTAACCTAACCCTAAACATAGAGAGTGTTGACTTGGGTAGTAGCCTAGGTTAGGATTCTTTTCGTATTATATTTATTGGTGTGAATATTTTCTATTAATTATATTTTTATATGTATGATTCCGCTTAGAATTTCTGGTAGTACACTTGTATTATATCAGAGTTCGCAGCGGAAGCAAAGTGGTTCTTCATTTGTTATTTTTTTTATCTTTTGTAGTGTTATTTTGAAGTTTCGAGGACGAAACTTATTTAAGGAGGGGTGACTGTAATACCCCATATTTTCAAGGTTAGAATTTTTTGTAATTAGGTTGTAGTTCCGGTCGCCTTAAAGTTTTATTTTGAAAACTATTAATAAATTCCCTGTTTTATAAATGGAAAATCTTTAAAATAGATATTTTTCAGGAATTTATGTTATTAATATTTTATTATTTTGTCAAACAAAATTCTTTCAATCTTGTTATCTTATACTTTCCCTCTAGACATCAAACCGATAGGTTCTTAGAGCTCTATCTAATGGAAATCAAAGGTTGTGGACAAACTCAAAATCAATGGTTCCCTACTGCGGTATCTGGGCAGTTGCTAATTTGAGAGTGAGGGCCCCACTTAGACATAGTTCTCGCAAAGGAGGGTTACGGGTAGGATACACGAGTTCTACCCGGCATGTTCCTGGAAATTTGGGATGTACACGGCCATCCTTATGAGCAATAATTGTGACGACCCGACTCGCTTAAACAGGCGCGGAAGAAACCGACGAGTCGAATTGTCGATCTAACAAACAAACTTACTAAAAATTAAAACAAAACCTCAAAATTATTATTGCTATAACCCAAAAACGTACAATACCCACAAGTTGTACAATACTATTCCCAAATATATTAATACTCGAAAATAACTCCAAATATTGTCAGAGTCAAAATACACTAAAGATAAAACTATACGTCCAAACATAACATAAACTAATACAAAAGAAATACTATAACGACACTCGCCCAACCAGTAGTTAAGCAGCACAGTCATCATCAGAATTACCTGAAAAATAACGACAATCTGCTGTCAGTGGCGAGCAACAGAACAGTCCCACCATAAGATGGATATACATAATCATAGAACAAATCAAACAACACATATCAGACTACCAACCAACATATGGTAAGAACGTCAAAATACCAATAATCGTAAAACTGACCAACTTTAAATAATTCCAACTTAAAAATCATAAAACATCTTTGTTGCTACCATTTACGTTTTAGACCGAACTATGCACGTACAAACGCTTCTTACGCGAATGAACTTTCTTACTATGCCAGGAATGAGAATGTTACTCCCAAACCCATGAACCCCATCTTATGGAAATTCATATCAACCAGACAACATAGCAAGTACACACTATCCTAATACCGCAGTCAGGATAGGGGCAACGTCTTAACCCGAAACTTAGAATCTTACTCCAAGATTCGGCGTCAAAAGGTAAACTTAAGCTAATCCTACTTACAAACATCGAAGTTATACTCAAGATCTCTTCTTTCGCCTTTTCTTGAGTTTAACCATAATCAATCCTACTTCATAATCAATCTTTATCGAATCTTTAAAAAATCTTTAAACCTTTCTTTAAATTCTTTAAACCTTTCTTTCAAAATCTTTATAAAACTTTACTTATCTTTAAACCATACTTTGAAAACATCAATAATCTTGCACCTCAAAAGAACATAAAACTAACTTCAAGATTTTCAAGACCCAACCAAGAATTCATAAAGAACTCAGAAGAACTCATCAAGAACCCATCAAGAACCCATCAAGAACTCAACAAGAACTCGACTCATACGAAAACCACACAAAAACCATTCGAAAAATTCATCAAAACCTCATCAAAAACATGCATGAAAACTTAATTAAATCATCATATAAACATTACCCAAATCCTTACTTAAAATCACGCAAATCATGATAAACAAACATCGGAAATTCATCTAACATGCATATTTAATGCACCCTATAATC
This sequence comes from Salicornia ramosissima, assembly GCA_951394345.1. NCBI lineage: Eukaryota > Viridiplantae > Streptophyta > Magnoliopsida > Caryophyllales > Amaranthaceae > Salicornia > Salicornia ramosissima. The sequence goes on from OX596232.1 coordinate 41,653,228, forward strand.
ATAGTATACATACTAAGGTAAGAAGGTATGTTACCTTATTGAAGATCAAGCAAATTAATCACTCAAACTTGCTGCCCGGAAAACCCCAAAATACACGGCCACGGCAAGGCCTTGCACGAACACACACGCATGGCTGCACCACGAACCACACGGTCACCACTCGCACCACCGTCTTCAACACGGCACCACCACGACTCTTGCACGGCACCAACACGGCTCTTGCACGGCACCACCACGGACCACCGTCTTCACACGAGCACCACCGTGCACCACCACTCGATCCACAAATAACCCACACGAATCCCAACCCAAAACCGAACCAAATACCCAAGTCTTGATAAATGGTAATGAAGATTAATTTGTGTTTGAATACTTAAAGATCAATGGAGTTTGAATCTTTGAGTTTAAGTTTAGAATTGATGATGAACAAATTGGTTGGATTGATGGTGATTAAGCCTAATAGGCATGTGGAATGGAGAAATGGAGAGTGTTTGTGTTTGGCTTTAATTGTAGCAAAATATGATCAAAGTGCAAATGATGGCAAAATGAATCTTAAGCCTTACAATCCCCTTCTATTTATAGAAGTGGTTGAGGTGTGAACATGAAGCAAGTGGCAAAATTAAGCCACTTAACCAAGGGATCGGTTTCTACAAGGCTTAATTGGGCTTATTGCACTCATACTTGATTAATCATGCTTAAATTGCATTTGGCCCAAAAATATTAATTAACTAATTAGAAAATTAAATAATAAAATTCTAATTAATTAAATAATAATAAAATAAATAATAAACGATTAAAAATAGAAATATCGAAATTAATTGAAATTATTCACATAAAATAAAAATAAATTGTCCAAATAAATTTTGGACCATACATAAAATAATATGAATAGCAAATAAATCAATGGCAAAAATACAGAAAAATCTGGGCCATTACAACCTCCCCTCCTTAAAGAAATTTCGTCCCGAAATTTAAGGCAAAGGAGATTGCTCACCCTCGAATAGCTCCGGGTACTTCTGCCTCATGGACGCCTCTGTCTCCCAAGTCGCCTCCTCATGGTGCTGATTTCTCCACAACACCTTGATTAGCTGGACTTGCTTACGCCGGAGGGTCCTCACTTTGTGATCCAAGATTTGAATTGGTCGCTCCTCGAATTTCAGATTCGGCTCAAACGTGGCCCATTCCACTGGGATGATGTGGGTAGGATCATGTACATATTTCCTTAGCTGGGAAACATGGAACACATCGTGAACATTAGACAAACTAGGTGGTAATGCCAACCGATATGCCACCTCCTCAACTCGTTCTAGTATCTCGTAAGGTCCCTCGAATTTCGGTCAGAGTTTCCCCTTTTGACCAAAGCGTACCACTCCTTTGAATGGTGAAACCTTAAGCAAGACTCTGTCACCTGCCTCGAAAGTCAATGGTCTACGTCGATTATCGGCGTAGGATTTTTGATGACTCTGCGCGGCCTGCATCTTAGACCGTATGACTCGGACCTTCTCTACAGTATCTCGTACCATCTCAAGTCCCAAAGCCACAGCATCACTAATATCATTCCAACAAATCGGACTCCAGCATTTCCTGCCATACAGGGCCTCGTACGGAGCCATATCAATGCTGAAGTGATAACTATTATTATAGGAAAACTCTTCCAAGCAGAGTATACGTATCCAAGTCTGATGATACTCCATAGTACATGCCCGTAACATATCCTCCAGAGTCTGGATGGTCCTCTCAGTTTGACCATCTGTCGCCACGTGAAATGCGGTGCTCAGCTTCAACTTCATCCCAAAGGCTTCCTGAACTGACTTCCAGAAACGAGATAAGAATCTCGGATCACGATCAGAAACTATTTCCCTTGGAACTCTGTGAAGTCGGACAATGTCCTGGGTATAAGCCTCTACTAGGCGCTCCATCGACCAGGTCATTTTCATTGGTATGAATCTAGCGACCTTGGTCAATGTATCCACTATTACCCAAATGGTGTTCATACCATTACAGGTAGGTAGGCTAACCACGAAATCCATAGATACCGACTCAAATTTCCAGGTCGGAATCGGTAGTGGCTGCAAAAGACCTCCAGGTCTCTGATGCTCGATCATAACCTTCTGACAGACTAAACATCAACCTACAAACTCTTCTACATCCTTCTTCATCTTAGGCCACCAGAATTGGCCCTTAAGGTCCTGGTACAACTTGTTACCTCCAGGATGAACAAAGTAGGGCGAGTTATGTGCTCAGACATAATTCTGTCCCTAAGATCAGAACTGTCCGGTACACACCATCTCCCTCGAAATCGCAGACTACCATCGGAAGAGATCTCGAAGCCGACGACTTTTCCTTGCCGTAAAGCCTCTCGAATCCTAGCCAACTGCGGATCATTCTGTTGACCCTCATGCAACTCCTGAAATAATTCAGGTTCAGCACTCATAGACGTCAGACGAAATCTGACGGAACTACGGCTTCAACTGAAGCTCAATCGATTCTTACGACTTAGTGCGTCAGCGACTAAGTTCGCCTTGCCCTCGCAATAATTAAGCGTCAGGTCGTAGTCCTTAATAAGTTCAAGCCATCGTCTCTGCCTTATATTGAGGTCTTTCTGAGTAAAGATGTACTTGAGACTCTTATGGTCCATGAATACCTTACACGAACCACCATAGAGACAGTGCCTCCAGATCTTAAGCGCGAATACTACAGCTGCTAGCTCCAAGTTATGCGTGGGGTAGTTACGCTCATGCACCTTCAGTTGCCTCGATGCGTAAGTGATGACCTTCCCACCTTGCATTAGCACATAACCTAGGCCACACTTAGACGCATCACTATAGACCTCGAAATCCTCCTCATCATTCGGAAGGGTAAGAATAGGAGCAGAGACTAATCTGTGTTTCAACTCCTGAAACGCTTGCTCGCAATCCTCCGTCCAAACGAATTAGATCTCCTTCTGTAGGAGACTAGTCATCAGCCTAGCAATCCTGGAGAAGTCCTGGATGAATCGTCGATAGTATCCAGCCAATCCCAGAAAACTACGAACCTCTGCCACATTTCTTGGTCTACTCCATTCAATTACAGCCTTAACCTTTGTCGGGTCTACCTTAATGCCTTCTTTACTAATTACGTGACCCAGAAATGCTACTTCGCGAAGCCAGAAGTCACACTTGGAGAGTTTCGCGAACCACTTATTTCTCCGTAATATCTCTAGTACCATCCGGAGATGCTCCGCATGCTCAGACTCATCTCTCGATATTAAACTCGACATCGCGCTCGGGTAGAACTCCCGGTAGCTCAACAAGAAATACGTCTCTGAAATCCCTTGCCACTGGTATATCATACAACAGACTATCCTCAGTCAAGTCCCTTACCTGACATAGGAACACCATATCGCCCTTCTGGCGATGTTTTCTCATTTTCAAGGCTGAGATTACCTTAACACCCTTCTTCAGAACGATCCCAGAATAGGTAATCCGATTTGCGATCCTCGGAATGTCACTGACTGGTCTCAGCAATAAATAGTCGCTCGATACCTCGATAGCCAGTCCATGCCAAGAATGACATCGAACTCCATCAGCGGGAACTCCTTTAGATCAGCCGTCGCCTGCTCTCCAGCTATAACAAATGGGCACTCCTCGAAACTCGCGCTGACAAACAAAATCCTCTCCAGAAGGGAGAGTTATGATCGAACTAACAGGGGAACTGTCTCGAAGATTAGACCTCGAGACAAAACTACTAGCCACGAAAGAAACTGTGGCACCAGAATCAAATAATACAAAAGCTAAAATACCAAAGACAAGAAATCTAACTGAGACTACGTCTGGCTGGACCTCTGCTTCTGCCTCAGTCATGCAGTAGACTCGATTCTTCACTGGAGTCTTAGCCAGTGCTGGAAGTTGCTTGGTCTCGGTGCCTAGCTTCTTCTCGGGGCAAACTGACGCCTTGTGGCCTTCTTTCCCACAGATGAAACATGTAATGGGCATCCCGTCGCATCGCTTCCCTGGATGGAAGTCCTTGCCACATCCTCTGCATCTCGAACTCCCTGATCCCTGAGATGAACTAGTGGTCGGAGGGGTACTACTAGGTGCACTGAACCGGGGTTTCTTAAATGAAGACGACGTCACCGGGGTCGGGGTCCTCTTCTTGCTCGTATCCTCCACGATGACAGACATCTGGATCTCAAGTGCCACCTCGTAAGCTCGCTGTAACGTCTTCGCTCCACTACTGATCACATGGCCGCGAATCCTCCGATCTAGTTTTTTGATGTAGCGCTTGACCCGCTCCTCCTCAGATGGTACTACTGATGTAGCAAACCTCGATAGCTCGGCGAACTTATCGGTGTAGGCCTGAACCGTCATCTTACCCTGAGCGAGAGTAAGAAACTCCTCCTGTTTCTGCCACTGTAACTTGTCGGGATAGAACCTCTCCTGGACCTTAGCTACGAACTCGGCCTAAGACACCAAATGTAGGGGCATACACGCGTTCTTCGCTACGGTCCACCAGTTATCAGCCTCTCCACGTAAGTAGTAAGAGGCGATCTGGACCTTCCCGTGCTCGGGGAAAAACGTCGCGTCGAAGAGCTTCCCCATCTCGCGGATCCAACTCTCCAACGTCGTAGGGTCGGCAACCCCATCGTAAGTAGGTGGTCGATGACGAGCGATACGATCGAATGTCGACTGCGATCCCGATGGCTGACGACTATGATGCACAAGCGTAAGAATCGCCTCCTCGAGCGCTTGTAACCTCTGTCGACCCGAACTTGTCCGACGAGGTGTGGACATGCTGAAATCTTTGCAGCAACAGACAAAAGAAAAGAGACAATGTCAGTAAAAAATCCACACTCCAGTCAAGTATACACACAAAAGAAAATAGGAAAAAGAGTCTTATCCCGGATTCTTCTACCCGACACTCTTTTTCCTTACCTTATTATAATTTGGTTTATCACTCGGGAATGGTAAAGCTCTCAACTCCCGGGCTTTACTCAAATCCTAAAACTTCACTTAAAACCTATTCGGCTCTGATATCAACTTTGACGACCCGACTCGCTTTAACCGGCGCGGAAGAAATCGACTAGTCGAATTGTCGATCTAACAAACAAACTTACTAAAAATTAAAATAAAATCTCAAAATATTATTACTATAATCCAAAAACGTACAATACCCACAAGTTGTACAATACTATACCCAAATGTATCAATACTCGAAAATAACTCCAAATATTGTCAGAGTCAAAATACACTAAAGATAAAACTATACGTCCAAACATAACATAAACTAATACAAAAGAAATACTATAACGGCACTCGCCCAACCAGTAGCTAAGCAGCACAGTCATCATCAGAATTACCTGAAAAATAACAACAATCCACTGTCAGTGGCGAACAACATAACAGTCCAACCATAACATGGATATACATAATCATAGAACAAATCAAACAACACATATTAGACTACCAACCAACATATGGTAAAAACGTCAAAATACCAATAATCGTAAAACTGACCAACTTTAAATAATTCCAACTTAAAAATCATAAAACATCTTTATTGCTACCATTTACGTTTTAGACCGGACTACGCACGTACAAATGCTTCTTACGCGAATGAACTTTCTTACTATGCCAAGAATGAGAATCTTACTCCCAAACCCATGAACCCCATCTTACGGAAATTCATATCAACCAGACAACATAGAAATTACACACTATCCCAATACCGCAATCAGGATAGGGGCAATGTCTTAACCCAAAACTTAGAATCTTACTTCAAGATTAGGCTTCTAAAGGTAAACTTAAGCTAATCCTACTTACAAACATCGAAGTTATACTCAAGATCGCTTCTTTCGCCTTTTCTTGAGTTTAACCATAATCAATCCTACTTCATAATCAATCTTTATCGAATGTTTAACAAATCTTTAAACCTTTCCTTCAAAATCTTTATAAAACTTTACTTATCTTTAAACCATACTTTGAAAACATCAATAATCTTGCACCTCAAAAGAACATAAAACTAACTTATAGATTTTCAAGACCCAACCAAGAATTCATAAAGAACTCAAAAGAACTCATCAAGAACCCATCAAGAACTCATCAAGAACTCAACAAGAACTCGACTCATACGAAAACCACACAAAAACCATTCGAAAACTTCATCAAAACCTCATCAAAAACATGCATGAAAACTTAAGTAAATCATCATATAAACATTACCCAAATCCTTACTTAAAATCACGCAAATCATGATAAACAAACATCGGAAATTCATGTAACATGCATATTTAATCCACCCTATAATCATAGTATACATACTAAGGTAAGAAGGTATGTTACCTTATTGAAGATCAAGCAAATTAATCACTCAAACTTGTTGCCCGGAAAAACCCAAAATACACGGCCACAACACGATTTTGCACGAACACGGCACGGCCTTGCACGAACACACACGCACGGCTGCACCACGAACCACACGGTCACCGCTCGCACCACCGTCTTCATCACGGCACCTCCACGACTCTTGCACGGCACCAACATGGCTCTTGCACAGCACCACCACAGACCACCATGCACCACCACTCGATCCATGAACAACCCACACGAATCCCAACCAAAACCGAACCAAATACCCAAGTCTTGATAAATGGTAATGAAGATTAATTTGTGTTTGAATACTTAAAGATCAATGGAGTTTGAATCTTTAAGTTTAAGTTTAGAATTGATGATGAACAAATTGGTTGGATTGATGGTGATTAAGCCTAATAGGCGTGTGGAATGGAGAAATGGAGAGTGTTTGTGTTTGGCTTTAATTGTAGCAAAAGATGATTAAAGTGCAAATGATGGCAAAATGAATCTTAAGCCTTCCAATTCCCTTCTATTTATAGAAGTGGTTGAGGTGTGAACATGAAGCAAGTGGCAAAATTAAGCCACTTAACCAAGGGTCCGGCTTCTACAAGGCTTAATTGGGCTATTGCACTCATACTTGATTAATCATGCTTAAATCGCATTTGGCCCTAAAATATTAATTAACTAATTAGAAAATTAAATAATAAAATTCTAATTAATTAAATAATAATAAAATAAATAATAAACGATTAAAAATAGAAATATCGAAATTAATCGGCACATAAAATAAAAATAAATAGTCCAAATAAATTTTGGACCATACATAAAATAACATGAATAGCAAATAAATCAATGGCAAAAATACCGAAAAATCTGGGCCATTACAATAATGACCGGTCCATGGATTAAAAAAATGGTATTAATAAGTAATAAAAGGGTAAGAGTATGTTAGACTTTAGGTATTGTTGTCACAAGAATAGAAGTCTTAAGGAATTGGTTGAATAGATTGATTGATGAGTTTTCGCTGAGTAGTATGTCGCCTGTTTTTGATGTTATTATAGGAATGATCGTGATATAGAATTATGTTATGCCTGATATGAATATATGTTATGCGTTATTCTATTGTTAATTATATGATCTTGATTGATTTATATTTGTTATAGTTCCACATTTAAGTGGAACAGCCTATTTACTCGCAACTAACAGTGGACTCCCCGATTTCAGTTAAAATTGAGGAAGTATGAATGTTTTCTTGCGTGGGTTGGTGTGAGGATTTTGGCGAGGATTCTAGCATTTTGTCACCAATTAATTAAGTTCTTATTTCATTTTTATTTCGATTTCACCCAGCTTGTTGGGTTTAGACTTCCTTAGTGTGTTTGAGAACGCTATGTGTTATGGGTCCAGCCCATTTGTGCAATTTTTATTATTGCTTTTGGATATGTCTTATGTGGGCTTTTACTAGTGGATTTTATATCCTAAACTTTGGTCCACTTTTAGCATAACTCTTTTGGCTTCTAAGAGAAGCTTGTGGCTGGTATTTTTGGTCAAGAAAAGGCAGAATACAGCAGCAAGAAAAATCAGAACACACAAAACACAAAACAGAGAGAGAAAGCTAGGTTTTCATTTTCGGACTTTTGCAGCGACAGATTCTTCGAGCCTCTGGTTGAAGGTCTTCCCGTGGTCCGATTTGGCTCAAATTTTGGGAGCTTGTTCCTGACGTCGAGAGCTTCGTTTTGACTACTTTTAATAGTTGTTTGGAGCTACGGTTTGGTCAGAATCGCTTCCAGAACAGACCTGCAGTTGTTGGGTGATTTCTACACCTTTTGCTCTAATTTGTTCTCTTATTGTTCTTGGTTGTTGTTGGTGGGTGTATGAACCTTTTGTATACTGATTTGGGGTTCTTTTTTCCCTCAATTTATCAATAAGAGAAGCTAGGGTGGACTCCTCAAGAGGTCCCGTGGTTTTTATCCTTCACATCGAAGGGGTTTTCCACGTATAACTTGTGTGTGTTGTTTTGTGATTATTTCCGCTTGTTTTATTGCTCAATTGGTAGTGTTTTATTGCTGTTTTGGTACTGCAATAGGGCTGATTTTATCTTGGTTATTGGTTGTGTGATAATTTGGGTTGTTTAGTTGAGTAATTGGTTGATTGTCTTGATTGTGTGACATAGTGGGTGTCGTAGTGACCCCTTCCGATCCCTACAACTTGGTATCAGAGCCGGATCATATTTTGTCACAATATGGAGTCGACTAGTAGTAATTCGATGGTTAAACTGACATCAACTAATTATGCTATATGGAGACCTATGATGGAAGACTTGTTATATTGCAAGGATTTGTATGACCCAATTGATGTTGTCACCAATTCTGATGGTACTATGTCTAAACCATCTAAACCGGAAAAAATGGAAGAAAAGGATTGGGTAAAGTTGAAACGGAAGACTTTAGGGACTATTAGACAATGGGTTGACATCAGTATTTTTAACCATGTGTCTCAAGAGTCCGACCCCTATGATTTGTGGAAGAAGTTGGAAGGTTTGTATGAGAGGAAGACCGCTCATAATAAAGCTTCTTTGATTAAAAGACTTGTTAATTTGAAACTTAGAGGTGGGAAGTCTGTTTCTGAGCATCTTAGTGACTTCCAGGATATTATTAACAAGTTGACTACTATGAAAATTGTTCTTGATGATGAGTTGCAGGCTTTGTTCTTGTTGAGTTCTTTGCCAGATAGTTGGGAGACCTTGGTTGTGACTATTAGTAACTCTGCTCCAGATGGTGTGTTGTCTTTGGATGTGATCAAAGATAGCATGTTCAATGAAGAAATCAGAAGAAAGGAGATGGGAGTTGACAATTCACAAGCTCTTGTTGTTGAGAATAGAGGAAGAGGCAAGAGTAGGGGTCCCAAAGGCCGTGATAACTCAAGGAGCAGGTCCAAATCCAGTGATGGCAGAAATGTGACTACATGTCACTATTGCAAGAAGCCTGGTCATATCAAGAAGTATTGTTTCCGCTTGAAAAGGGAACAAAGGAAGAAGAATGACAATTCACAAAAGGAGGGAGATGACAAAAACACCGCAGCAATGGTATCTAAGAGTGATGATGAGGTCACTTTGATTTGTGCAACTAGTGAGTGTCATCATGTTGATAGTTCAGACACCGAGTGGCTTGTAGATACAGGTGCCTCATATCATTGTGTTCCTAAAAGGGAGTACTTCATGAATTACCAGTCTGGTGATTTTGGTAGTGTCAAGATGGGTAACCAGAGCTCGGCAAGCATTGTTGGGTTAGGTGATATTCGTGTGAAGACAAGTGTTGGCTGCATGCTTACATTGAAAAATGTGCGCCATATTCCTGATCTACGCCTTAATCTTTTGTCTGCAAATGTTCTTGATCAAGAAGGCTTTCGACATACCTTTGGAGATGGTAAATGGAAGTTGTCCAAGGGTTCTATGACAGTTGCACGTGGCGAGTTGTGTTGCTCTTTGTACAAGACATTTTTGAGTGTATGTTCTGGTGAGCTTAATGCAGTGGAAGAGAAGAATTCTCCTAATTTATGGCATAAAAGATTGGGACACATGAGTGACAAGGGCATTAAATGTCTAGCAGGTAAAACTCTTATTCCTGTTGATACTACAATTTCACTTGACCCTTGTGATCATTGTTTAGCAGGAAAGCAGCATAGGGCTTCTTTTTCTAGGAAGTCTACTCGGAGGCATGGCAAGTTGGAACTTGTGCACTCCGATGTTTGTGGTCCCATTGAGGTAGAGTCTCTTGGTGGCAATAGATACTTTGTCACTTTCATTGATGATGCTACAAGAAAGACATGGGTTTACATGTTGAAGAATAAAAGTCAAGTGTTGGAAACATTCAAGAAATTTCATGCCATGGTAGAACGGGAAACCGAAAGGAAGATAAAGTGCCTTCGATCTGACAACGGTGGTGAGTACACTTCTGACGAGTTCAAACATTATTGCTCACATTTTGGCATTCGACATGTAAAGACAGTTCCTGGCACTCCACAACATAATGGTGTTGCAGAGAGGATGAACAGAACCATTACTGAAAAGGTGAGATGCATGTTGAGGATGTCAGATCTTCCTAAATCATTTTGGGCAGAGGCAGTTCAAACTGCAGTTTACTTGATCAATCGATCTCCATCTATTCCTTTGGGTCTTGACATTCCTGAGAGAGCATGGAAGGGAAGTGATCCCACATATTCACATCTTAGAGTCTTTGGATGCAAGGCATATATGCATGTGCCGAAAGAACAGAGGTCAAAGCTTGATTCTAAGACTACTCCATGTGTGTTTGTTGGCTATGGTAATGAAGAGTATGGCTTTAGGCTTTATGATCCAGAGAAGAAGAAGGTTGTGAGAAGCAGAGATGTGGTATTCTTTGAGCACGACATTGGTGCAAAGCTTCTGAGTACTAGGTATTCTACTACTTCAGATTTTGTCGTTGATACTAATGATGTTTCTCTTGTCCCTACTTCTACTCCTCTTGATCAGGTTCCTATTGAGAATGTTGAAACAACACTTGATGGTGTTGAGGAGGTACATCCAGATGATGATGGTGATGTACCACAGTTTGAAGAATCTCCTGATGATGCTCCTAATGATGCTGAACCAGATGCTGAAGAGGTTCATGAGCAGGGGGAGCAATCTAGCTCGTCAGTTGATGATGTTCAGGTTCGAAGGTCAACTAGAGATCGTAAACCTTCTTCAAAATATCCCACCTCAGAGTACATCCTAGTCACTGATGAGGGGGAGCCCGAGAGTTTTCAGGAGGTGTTGTCTAGCAAGGACAAGGATCTTTGGCTCGAGGCTATGAAAGAGGAGATGGATTCTTTGTTGAAGAATCAAACTTATGAGTTGGTGAAGCTTCCTAGCGGCAAGAAAGTTTTGAAAAACAGATGGGTTTTCAAGAACAAGAAAGATGGTGAGAAGATAGTGAAGCGAAAAGCTCGATTGGTGGTCAAAGGGTGCAACCAGAAAAAGGGCATTGATTTTGATGAGATCTTCTCTCCTGTTGTCAAGATGACTTCTATCAGAACTGTTTTGAGTTTAGCTGCAAGTCTTGATCTTGAGTTGGAGCAGCTTGATGTTAAAACTGCTTTTCTACATGGTGACTTGCATGAGGAAATCTACATGGAACAACCTGAAGGCTTTGAAGAAAAGGGGAAAGAGAAACTTGTTTGCAAGTTGAAGAAGAGTCTTTATGGGCTTAAACAGGCACCAAGGCAATGGTACAAGAAATTTGATTCGTTTATGACTAGTCATGGTTATAAACGAACTTCTGCAGATTCTTGTGTGTATTTCAGAAAGTTCCCTGGTGATAAACTCATTATCCTTCTTTTGTATGTGGATGATATGCTGATAGTTGGATAAGATGCAAAGATGATTAGTGAGCTGAAGAAAGACTTGTCTAAGTCATTTGACATGAAAGATTTGGGTCCTGCAAAGCAAATCTTAGGCATGGAGATTGCTCGTGACAGGAAGGCTAGGAAGTTGTGGTTATCTCAAGAGAAGTATATTGAACGTGTGCTTGAAAGGTTCAATATGAAGCATGCTAAGCCAGTTAGTACACCACTCGCATCACATTTTAAGCTAAGTAAGAGAGCTTGTCCTACAACAGAGAAGGAGAAAGCAAGTAAGGCTCATTGGGATGCAGTGAAGTGGATCTTCAGGTACTTGCGTGGCACTTCCAAACTTTGTTTGTGTTATGGAGGTGGTAAGCCTATTCTTGAGGGATATACAGATGCAGACATGGCTGGTGATCTTGATAATAGAAAGTCTACCTCAGGTTATGTGTTCACATTTTCAGGGGGAGCCATATCTTGGCAATCCAAGTTACAAAAGTGTGTGGCTTTGTCAACTACTGAGGCAGAGTATATAGCAGCTGTGGAAGCAAGCAAGGAGTTGCTTTGGTTGAAAAGGTTCCTTCAAGAGTTGGGTTTGAAGCAAGGTGAGTATGTAGTACTTTGTGATAGTCAAAGTGCTATGGATTTGAGTAAGAACTCTATGTATCATGCTCGTACCAAGCATATTGATGTTCGATATCATTGGTTGAGAGATGTGATTGAGTTGAAGAAGATGAAACTGAAGAAAGTTCACACTAACAAGAATGGTGCAGATATGTTGACAAAGGTGGTTCCTCAAAGCAAGCTTGATGTTTGTAGCAAGCTTTCGGGAATGAGCTTCAAGTGATTGTTGAAGCATGTTCGTCTTCCCCGTGATGGGCTGGAGGGGGAGATTGTTATGGGTCCAGCCCATTTGTGCAATTTTTATTATTGCTTTTGGATATGTCTTATGTGGGCTTTTACTAGTGGATTTTATATCCTAAACTTTGGTCCACTTTTAGCATAACTCTTTTGGCTTCTAAGAGAAGCTTGTGGCTGGTATTTTTGGTCAAGAAAAGGCAGAATACAGCAGCAAGAAAAATCAGAACACACAAAACACAAAACAGAGAGAGAAAGCTAGGTTTTCATTTTCGGACTTTTGCAGCGACAGATTCTTCGAGCCTCTGGTTGAAGGTCTTCCCGTGGTCCGATTTGGCTCAAATTTTGGGAGCTTGTTCCTGACGTCGAGAGCTTCGTTTTGACTACTTTTAATAGTTGTTTGGAGCTACGGTTTGGTCAGAATCGCTTCCAGAACAGACCTGCAGTTGTTGGGTGATTTCTACACCTTTTGCTCTAATTTGTTCTCTTATTGTTCTTGGTTGTTGTTGGTGGGTGTATGAACCTTTTGTATACTGATTTGGGGTTCTTTTTTCCCTCAATTTATCAATAAGAGAAGCTAGGGTGGACTCCTCAAGAGGTCCCGTGGTTTTTATCCTTCACATCGAAGGGGTTTTCCACGTATAACTTGTGTGTGTTGTTTTGTGATTATTTCCGCTTGTTTTATTGCTCAATTGGTAGTGTTTTATTGCTGTTTTGGTACTGCAATAGGGCTGATTTTATCTTGGTTATTGGTTGTGTGATAATTTGGGTTGTTTAGTTGAGTAATTGGTTGATTGTCTTGATTGTGTGACATAGTGGGTGTCGTAGTGACCCCTTCCGATCCCTACACTATGGTTTAGCGTGGTTTATTTATTGGGCTTTTAAACTTATTTAATCAATAAAAGTTTTGACTATTGGACATATTTTCCGAATGTTTATTTTACGCTTTGTTAATTAATATAGAAAGTGACGATCTGACTTGTCGATATTCACATGATCGACATTGCATAAAAGCCGGGTCCTTACAACAATGATATGTATCTTGAAAGTGATGATGTTGTTGAAGATGAGATGTTTGATATGTTGCGAGTAGGATGCAGTGTAGCTGACATGGAATTGTTTAGAATTCATGATAGGATTGATGGCGATCCTAATTTGGGTTTTCAAGAACCTACAGGAGAAGCTGCTCTGTTTTATTGTTTGTTAGAGGACTATAAAGACCCATTAGTTTTGGATGGGACAAAAGTGTCTAAGTTGATTTACATAATGAAATTTTTGTATATTAAGTGTTTGAATCATTGTACCGAAGAGACAAACATTGTGTTGGAGTCACAACTAGAACAAGTGTTTTATGTGCTTGAACCAAGAGACAAACATTGTGTTGCTATGATTGTGACAGAGCCTCGAGAATTATATAATATAACTGAGAGCAACATGAACGAAAATGTACTTGATGAAGGAAATACTGAAGTTGTGCAACAACTACGCATCTGAACCTCTACCCTTCATACACCATCATCAGAACATGGAGGCTATGGTGAAAATATTCGTTTGGATAATAATAATTGTATGGTGGAAAGAGGAGCAGATGTTGTCAAATGGGATACTAAGGAATTTAAAAAATTCAACAATAGAAAAATGGAAAAGAGAAGAAGAGAAGCAATAATTTAGATGATTTTATTGTTGATGATGATGTTGAACTTTGAATTAATGTTTGTTATATTGCTTTGATCCATTTTTAAAGTGAAAGTGCTACATTATTGTTGTAGTTAGTTTCAAAATGGATTATTTTCATGAATTATCTTATATGTTTGCTCTTTTTTAAGTAACTTTATTCCATATAATAATTAATTCGGATTTTTTCTCAAAAATTACTTTAGTTACACTATATTTTGTGAGAAACTACCTTATTTACAAAATTTTGTAAAAAAATACCTTAGTTACACCATATTTTGCGAGAAACTGCCTTATTTAACAAAATATTCTGAAAAAGCTACATGTTTTCTCCATTTCGTTGTTGACCACTACCATACATCACTTTTAGGCATTGACTTTAACTTTTCAGTCACTAAAATATCATGTGCCAATTTGTACCTATTTCATATATTTATTTATTTTTTTTTTACCAATTTTTATTGCCAGATTTAGTAAAGTAGGCACAAAAGATTTAGTGATAGGCAAAAAAAAAAGGTGTGATTTAGTAAAAAAATAAAAACACTAAGCATGTGCTCTACACATGACATTTTATTGACTAAAAGATTGAAGTAAATAAATTTGTACCGTGCCGAGTCGTACCAACTTATAAAATATAATAAGGATGATGCACAGCTCGACCCACGTTTTATGATAGGTCGGTTTGTGCCATGCCAGTGTGGCTCATACAAACTTTTATGCTTCATTAACTTTAAATCAAAATAAGCATGACAACTTGAGAGTAATCCAATTTTTCTCGTGTCAGGTTTGTGCCGAATTCTAAAAAAAAATTCATGCCTGGCTCACGACAAATTAGGAGTACCTTCATTCCATGTATGTCATGCTGATACTTGTGTTCTTACTAGAACGGTCTTAAAACGGATGTTTCTAGTGTAGTCGTATGACTTCCGACTACCGTAATGTACGGATGAGATCGTTTGATTTTTGATTTTTAAAAAATACCTAAATAATCTAATTTTAATTCTTTTTTAATTACTTTAATTAACTTTTTAATTTTAGGAAATTCATTTTTAACTTTTTCTAAATTCATTTTTAACTAACTTAAATTACTTTTCTAAAATTACTTTTTTTAATTAAAAACATTTTAATCTTTTCTTTAATTTATCAAAACATGTTATTAAAAACATTAAATTAAAAAAAAACCTAAAATTCTTGTTGTTCTTCGTATGGGTTTTAGGGTTCATCTTCAAATTCATCTTCTTCCTTCGTCCATCTACAATACTACTCGCTTTCTCCTCAATCTCACGATTATTACATCTTCGTTCATCTGCAAGAATCTCCATTATTGAATACGCAGAAATCTCACGGTTTTGGGTTTTTGATTTCTTAAAGCAATACGTTTCAGATTTGATAATTATTGAATTCATAATGTTATTATGATAGAGTTGTTCAAATTGGCTTCACAAAACGATGATTTTCCCCATTAATTTACATTAATAATGTTTATGTTTATGAATCTGGGAAAACTTGATTGGAGAAGAAGAAGCCCCTTTTTTTCGTTTTTTTCTCTCTGTTTCAATCGGAAAAAAAATCGTATTTTGCATCAGATCTATTTGTGTAGTGGCAATGTCATATATAAGATTCGGTAATTGCCGATAAATCTGAAAGAATTTGTGTTACAATGAAGACAGTAATATTAAGTTGGTAATGACACAAACACAAGTGTGTTATTACATATGTTTTTGAAATTAGTGTTGTAAGTTGGACGACCAATGTTTATCTTTGTCATTGCCAACTAAAGCATAGTGCAATAGTTGTTTGTACGATCAGTTTCTTTTTTCGAATCTATTTTTTTGGTGCATATATATTATCACGTTAATTATGGTAACGTTCCTTTTTTTTGAAAAAACTAATGGTATGTAGTTTCCTATTAGGTTTATTCAACGTTATTTTTCCCCCCTCATTCCCTTTCTCCACCCACGACCTACCCGCTTCAGATTTAAGAGCTTTGTTGCAGTTCTTTGGGTTTTTTGGCAACTTGCTTCGGTTCTATCATGTCCAAAAACGCAGAGGTGAGTGTTCATTCGTACCTTTTTTCGCGACATCTATTTTACTTGGTAAATTTTTGCATAACAATTAATGTGTTTATGTAATTAATTGGATACTTTGTATTTGTTCACTAATTGATTTTAGGGTTTATAGTTTATAATAGTATATTCATGAAATTAATTGTAAAAATTAAATTGGGTGCTTGATATTTCAGTGTTATTTTTTGTAGTAATTGTGTAACAATTGAATTATTTTTTTGATATTGAATTTGCGTTTTCACAAGTTTTTTATTCACCTAAAAAGAAAGTGAAAGTATTGGGTCAGACCGTCTGACCAAAATATTTGGTCAGACAGCTGACCCAATTTTATTTTTAAATCTCATTTCTACTTGCTTCCAGTTTATTGACTTATTTGGGAAGGCAACAATAACAACGATAATAATAAATTGATGCCAAAAATCAATTGACATCTCCCAACCTCTTTGTTCTTAACGCAACAGACTTATCTAAACAACAACAACAATGACGCAGCAGGCCAGCAGCTCCCACAACTCAGCCACCAAACCCCATCACCACTATCCCAAATTCCAGCATAAATCGAGCATAGTAAATGAAGATCTGAAGACGAAGGTTGGTGAGATGCCTGTCAAAATGAAAAGGAAGAAAACAATGAGAAGCAATCATGATAATTTTGGAGGATTTTATTGTCCTTATAATACAAACGATGCAATGGAGAAGTTGTAAAAATTCAACTTGGATGCTTCAAATTTTTGCCCAGGTTTGAAAAATCTTGTCCAAGTCTTGTCTTATTTGTCCAGGTCTTTGAATTTGTTTTGTCCAGGTCTTATTTTATTTGTCTAGGTCTTAATTTTTATTTTGTCCAAGTCTTGTTTTATTTGTCCAAGTCTTAATTTTATATATCCAGGTCTTGCCTTATTTATCCAGGTCTTGTCTTATTTTGTCCATGTCTTAATTTTTATATGTCCAGGTTTTGTAATATATGTCCAGGTTTTCTGTTATAATTCCAGGTTTACTGGAATAAGTCTAGGTTTTGTAATGTATGTCCAATTTTTTTAATATAATTCCAGGTCTGGTAATATAATTCCAGGTTTACAAATGTGTCTAGTTTTGTGTCTAGGTTTACAAATGTGTCCATGCATGTGTCCAGGTCAGTATGGCATGTGTCATAAGGTTGAGTATGACTGGTTAGTATGGCATGTCTCCAGGTTTGTGCATAGTACAGCTTTGTATATTTGTCCAATTTTGTAGCGTCCAGGTTTGTATAATTGTCCAGTTTTATATTGTCAAGGTCTGTATAGTGTCCAGCTTTGTAGATTGGGTAACTGTCCAGGTTTGTACTTTAGGACATTTGTCCACGCTTTAAAAATGGTATGCAGATTTGATTATTATTAATATTTGCAAGTTTAGTAATATTTGCAAATGTCCATGTTTCATGAATTTAAGTCCAGGTTCAAAGATATACGTCCAGGTTTGGTACATATGTGTCCAGGTTTAATATTTGCAAATGTCCATAGTACATCTTTGTATATTTGTCCTGTTTTGTAGCGTCAAGGTCTGTATAGTGTCCAGCTTTGTAGATTGGGTAACTGTCCAGGTTTGTATAGTGTCCAGGTTTGTACATTGTGTTACTGTCCAGGTTTGTCCATAATTCAGCTTTGTGTAAGTAGGATTGGTCTGACAGTAAGCTTACTGTCAGACCTGTTCGACATAATACCTTCTCAAAAAGATATTGGTTTTTGATAATGTTTTTCCTATAAGCATGTACTTGAGAATTTTTAATTGGAGGAGAGGACATATCAGTTTTTTTTTTATTTTTTTTGGTGAAACCGTGCATGATTTTTGTTGTTGTTGCTTTGTTTATGATATTGGCAATTACCTATATCATCATTTGTTGTGACCTTCGTTACTTTGTATTTGAACATTAATAAGGTCTTGTCTCATTTGACCAGAAAATTAAGGAGATTGAGAAGGATGTCAAAGACATTCACTCAAAAATGTCACAAATGCAGTCGTCATTGGATGAAATAATTTCGCTTATTAAAAATAAAGATCCCATGAGTCATGGTGGTCCCATATTCAAGGTTCCAGAATTAACCAATTGTGAGAAGTGCTCATGTCAATCAGAGAAGGAATGTGACACAACTGGGAAATCTCCAAGTGTGAACCCTACAAGTTTAATAAATAGATCATCTTCACCATTCCTAAGCCCTGATGGAAAGCTACTTTATAGCTCCAACATTTCAACTACCAAGCAGAAGCTAGATGTGGAATTACCGGATGATAATGAAGAAGATACAATTGTCAATGGATTTGATATCGACTTGTTTGATATTGATAAATTTTCTTTCCCCTTGCAACAATTCCGGCCTAGTTCAGAAACATTGAAAGACCTCAGTATGGAGGACTCACTGATCGACACAAAAGAAAAATCGAAAGCCAAAACCAAGCCTACGGATACAGCCACACCAAAATCAACCCCAGACAGCAACAATAAAGGTGAGAATGATGAACCCGAGTCGGGGAAGAAGCCTCGAAGAAGGAAACGATCAAAGTTCGCGGATGACACAATGAATTTGTCAAAGGTGGTTTTTTACATCTATTGTACCTTTTTTGTTCATTCTTTTCAATAGCTATCTATTAATGATATTATTTTTTTTATAGTCAAAGCAGTCACCATCGAAACCAAGAAGTGTGAAAAAGAGTAATCTGAAACCAGAACCCGAACAGGTAAACTGAATTAGTATAATAATAGGAGTAAATATGTTTTAATTTTGTTTTGGTGATCACAAATATTTGGCACTGGTATTACATATAGCAAAGGCATTTGTTATTGACGCTTTTAGAACGTTGCAGCCAGAGATCGCATATAGCAATTCAACAACAAACCTGGGTTAGGGGGGGGATGAAATTTTACTGGCCAAATCATCCAAATTCAATCGACAGCCAAAGAGACATAAGAAATGCACTATGAAAGAAGGTAACGAAGAGCTAATGATCAATACAAGTTTGAAACCTTTTACGTTGGTATTATCCAATGTTATGTTTGATGTTTGCATATCCGTATCTATGGTTCCGCTTAAAATTCAAATATTCAAAACACCACAGGGACCCTGTTATATAATTGAAGTACATAGTGGTGATGAAGAAGGGGATGGGACACGGTTCCGTGAATCACGTCCGTCACAAAGAACATTTGTTGATTGTGTAGAACACCTTTCATCTTTGGAACATGAATTATGCTTAAAGGTTGCTGCGCAATCAAATCTTGATGATTTTTATCAATCACAAGACCAACCAATACACAGCTTAACAATAGGCGAATCATGGAATTTTTTTCCGAATAGGTGGATAAGTGATCATGTACGCGTAGTATTTAAAATTTCTTATTTGTATTGATTACCGTACAAGATATTCTATATTGTTTCCTAATTAATTAATTTTTTTGTTGAATCTTATTAACATGTTCTTATATGAGATGAAACTACAATTAAACGACGACACTTGGTTGAAACTTCCACCTACATTCCAGGTAACTGCATCATATCTTCATGTAATAACTCGTTATATTAAATGTTAATAATTTAACAACGTCTATGCTGCAGAGTATCGTAATGAAATCGGACCAACGCTCCTCATTGTACGGAAAACATTCGGTCCTTAATTATTTTTCAAATATTTTAGATACTTTTATACCCAATAATGGAAACCTCGATAACATTGCACAGGTTAGACCTGTTCAAGTTTTTAACTTGATTTCTTATGTTTTAGATAATATTAGCATTGTTATGCTCACCAGATATTCATCCCAGTTCTGGATAATCAAACATCACATTGGTTTCTAGTGGTTTAAGACGTGTTGGCCAAAGATATCTACATCGCGGATTCATTGGGTGTTACGGACTATCGTCACAATCTTGCAACAGACATGGTATGCCTTCTGGTACTTCATTAAATGTTGCCTATTTAGATAATCGAACTAATTTTTTCTAACAATGTAAATAGATGCGAGATGCCACCACAATGCAAAGAAATCGGCTGGCTCCTTTCTTCAAAAATAAACTACAAGAGTTCAAATATCATATTGTAGAAGTGCATAAACAACCTAACGGGTAGCAATATATATGAATACCTTCGCAACTACATAATTATTCATCAATTGCTTGCATTAAACTATAAATAGAGACCCATATTGATATTGTTTTCTGACATTAAAATTTTAAAATTGTGGCTACTTTGTAACCCCACTTAAACACTTTGTAACCCCAAAAAACACTTTGTAACCCCCAAATATACACTTTGTAACCCTAGTAACACTTCGTAACCCTTTTTTTTTTGGTAAATAAACTGTAAATATTATACCAAAAGATGTGTTTAAAAACACCAAAAAAAGTCACAAAATAACATCATCTAAGTATACCTAGACCTATACAAAAGCTTCATAATTAACACCCCAAAACTACCTAGAAGGTTGAACCAAAAAAATTACATCAATAACAGTTGTTTTAAACTGTCTTCACATCTAGTTGAAACTCTGAAAACTATGTTCCTAATAGCCTTATTTACAGTCATACATTGAATAGAAAAGATAATTGAGTTTCTTTGTTGCCAAATTACGTAGATGGTTTCAGCAAAGCACATTGAGATTAGCTGTTGTTTCCCCTTTGTCTTCTTGCTTTGACTGGTAATCCACTTAACTTCATCCTGCCATCTTAGAATTCTCCTGTTGCACTTCAAAATCTTCAAGAAAAATTCCCATATTTCTTTAGAGTAGTTGCATTCAAAGAAAAGGTGTTGAACTGTCTCTTGCTTTTGGTGACAAAACACACATTGAGGATCACAGTTCAATTTCCATTTCACCATTCTATCTTTAGTGTAAAGTCTATTGTGAAGGGCAAGCCAAGTGATAAACACGCTTCTAGGGCTTCCTTGATTGTTGATGATGATTTGGGTCCAGCTGACTTCATCTGCAGTTGGGATGAGATGTTGATACATGCTTCTTATATGATATTTGCCATGTTTGAGGTAGCGAGACCACCCATCATCATTCACAATCAAATCTTGGTACTTCATTATTTTTTTTAGATTCCAAGAGACTTTCTTTGGTAGTGTGGCCTCCCATAAGCTGCTCTTTTTGACATACTTTGTAACCCTAGTAACACTTTGGACGTCACTTAAACACTTTGTAACCTCACGTAAACACTTTGTTGTAACTCAAAAAAAATTAAGAGTGCAAAATGTTTGAAAGATGTTGCGTTTTTAATTCAATGCATGTGGTTGCATGCGGCTGGCTGAATGGAAAACGCGTTATAAGTAAATAAAAATGTAGGAGTACACAAGTTTGATTTCCATATATAATGTACTAATTGTACTCCTTTACACGAATCGATTATTCAATTAAAACCTCAACATATATTTTTTATTTCTTTTTTTACAGTTGGTTTTCTTACCAAGCAATGCGACTGAGGCACCTGCTGAGATATACTGGAAGGCAAAGTTCGGCAACATCCCGATGCCGAAAGTTATCAAGGATAGCTTGGAACTAGGTAATCTTTTGAATCGA
Source organism: Salicornia ramosissima (assembly GCA_951394345.1). NCBI lineage: Eukaryota > Viridiplantae > Streptophyta > Magnoliopsida > Caryophyllales > Amaranthaceae > Salicornia > Salicornia ramosissima. The sequence goes on from OX596232.1 coordinate 41,675,055, forward strand.
TTTCAACAATCCTAGTTTAATTTCATTAACATTGGTAAGAATATTCAACGACAATTTTGGGAGATTATTTTTCGTTGGTTTGAAGGTGCTTTCAAATTAAATAGTAGCAAAAAAAGTTAGGTCACTTAGGGTGTGTTCTCTTCTCCTTAAAAAAAATTTAAGTTTTAGGTTTAATAAGTTTAGATAAGTCATAATAAGTTATAGGAAAATTTGTCAAAAAAAAAACCATTTAAAATTCATTTTGAGAAAAAACAACCTTTTAAAATTTTTTGGGCAAGTAAAACCTAAACCCCAAATTTTGTTGTCAGATAAAACTTTTTTGTGGTTTTCACCAAGTTTCAGGTGTTAACTCCGGTGAGAGGTTTTCATTTTTTCACTTGCCTCATTTTCCTCCTTTTCCCCCACTTTTTAACTTCATTTCCCTCCTAATTACAATGGCGGAAAACCGCAAACAGTTTTTATCTCACAATAAAATTTGGGGTTTGGGTTTTAACTTGCCAAAAAAAATTAAAAGTTTTTTTTTTTTTTTTTTTTTTTTTTTTTTTGCAAAATCAAAATTTTAAAAAGTTTTTCTTTACAAATTTTCCTAACTTATATCACGTCTAATAAGTTTCAAACAGGACTAATAAGGTCTAATCAGGTCTAATATATAAGTTCCAATCAGGGCTAATAAGGTCCAATCATGTCTAATAAGTTCCAATCAAGTCTAATAAGTTCTAATAAGTTGCAATAAGGTCTAATAAGTTACAATCAAACAAGCTAATTTTATCCTATCATTCTTATTTTATAATTTGTTTTTAGAGAAACACAATCTGAGTTAGATTGAATTAAATTATCCTAGGACGTAATTCAACAATAAAAAAAATAACATATGTTCAAATGTATAGAACATTTTTTTTTTGGATTATTATTATTATTATGATTATTATTATTATTTTACAATCACGTTTAATAAGTTCGAATAAGGTCTAATAAGTTCCAATCAAATCTAAGTTAAATTCAGATAAGTCGTTCAGTTCAGATACGTTCATATAAGTTCAGTTCAACAATCAACTATGTGCACCATGGCACCATGTTAAATGAAGGCATTTTTGTAATTCCTTATGCCAAACGACTCTCTATGTGTATAAAATTTGTTATTTTTATTTGTTTCTATCCTCCAATTTGTCATTATTGTGCAATGTTTAAAAATGAAGCACATTGTTGAATTAGGCATTAGACATCATTTATTTAAGGATAATTTGTCTAAAACCATCTTATAAAACAGTTTTTTTTGTCAAAAACCATCTTATAAATTATTTTTTGCGGAAAGAAACCAAAACTAAAATATTTTTTGTCAAAGAAAACCAAATTGCACTAATTAGGGTTTGACCATAGATTAATTAACTTTGACTTTGATTGTATAACTAGCCTTCTATGCACGCTTTGCGTGCAATGATCTTTTAAATGTATCTTTCAATTTATATAAACAAAAAAAAGGTTGTTTCAGTTGTTTGTTTGAAAAAATATTTTTTTTTTTTAAAAAAAATCAACACTAATTCACATAATCATAATAAACTTTTTTCTTTTCATCATTCCAGAATGAACAAAAAAAAAAGGATTTTTTTTTTTATTTTCTATCGACTATCAAATTTCCACGATAATCGACAGGTAAGACTTTTATGTGACAAACTATATCAATATGGATATCAATTTATAGAGAATTCAAAAATATGAATTTTGGTATTTTTATTTTATTTTTACGAATTTTATATTTTGTAATATTTTCATTTGAAAAAGTTGAAAAATTATAATAAATTTCCATAATAGGTTAGAGTAATGCAAATTAAATTTTTGGAAAATATTGAGCGGCAACAAAGACTTTTCCAGGGGGACACCATAGCTCCCCCCTTGGCTTATATAATAGAGATTATTATGCATAATTAAACCTTAAACTTTAACATACCTTAATTAAACCTTAAAACTTAAAAACTAAATAATTAAAAAATAATGTTAAAGAGAAAATTCAAAGTATTACCGCCACGTGTGAAAACGTTTCGGCTTATTCAGAATTTTGCAGCGGAAAAACTTTAACAACCATTTACACAAAATAACGTAAATGAAATACATTTTAAAATAAGCTCAGATACAAGACGAGTTAACTCCCGAATCACTCTCATCCCACGACAATGCATATGCTGAATGCTTGAACTTCACATCATCAAGCTAACCTGTGCAATTCTGCTCCCCAATAATACAAGTGTATATATTGGTTCATCACAGGGTCATTAAGGCGAGGGCCATGACCAAAGAAGACACACACACACAAAAGCACGTAATCAGCAAAAGCTGAGTACATATATACTACAGGCGAAAATAAATAAATAGATAAATAAACAAGTAAATTTTAAATAAATAAATTACTGTAATTGAGCTAAGACTATGGACTCCATGATAGACAAATTAAAGATAGTGGTCAGATTAAATAATGGTGAAATGTATATTATTTGTTTATTTTATTAAGAGATTGGATTCACATCGAACGGGCTTCCAAAGATAAAAGATAAAGAAAGTTGCCTACCACGGCTGCCACCTGGCCACGCACTCGGTTGTGATCCGAGCGGAATATCCACCATAAGTTGGGAGAAAGATAAAATGTAAAGACAGTTGCCTACCACGGCTGCCACCTGGCCACGCACTCGGTTGCGATCCGAGCGGAACATCCACCATAAGGTGGTTGGGATCCCAAAATAAAATAGAAGAAGAAAGAGAAAAAAAAAAGAAAAATAAAACAAGAGTGGACGACGTCTCGTACCTCTTGATAGGAGCATAAGCTCCCCCATTGTTCATACTCAAGGTATATACGTTCCAAGAGTTTTGGTGTGAATCTCGTTTCACTTTACATGATTTACAATGTTATTAAGAGAAGTCAGGTTTAATTTAATTTTCCCTAAAAACTACAACACAAGCCATCACACTTGAAATCACACCATTGCAGGTTTATTTATATTTTCATTTAGCGATCACATAATTACTAAGTCCTTTAATGCCCATGGCCCCATACAATGGTTGTAAAATGATACTAGTGCCTATTGGCCCCACGTTACGTGGTATAAAGGTTCATAATTGAACTCCTACTTCAACTGTGATAAAATATGCAATTTAGGACAACATACTGTAGAAATATATATTTTTTCCTTTTCCACAATTATAGATATAACATACAACCAATCATCACAGTTCAAATCATGCCTTAGACATGCCACTACATGCAAACAATTTCCTGAGTACATACGTACCTGGAGTAGTATACTCTACTAGCCACGGTTAACTGAATACTCTGAATTAAAAGTCTCCTACAATGAAATATGGGACTAATTAATTCCCTTGAACATATAAACTACCCTAAGTATATATTACAAAATTCCAGCTTCTATAAAATTCCGAAAATTATTTTTACTTCTTTTTCTTTAATTCAAAAACTTTGCATTTGTGTCCTTTAATTAAAATACCAGCCCGACGTTTAAATAAATAAATAAGACATCACATAGACGTGATTATTAAAAAATTCCAGCCTCGATAAAACACTTAAAATCCTTTCGAAACGTCCCATAAATCCATTTTTAAAGTTTTAACAACACCCGACAGGTTCCTAACACTACCGGAAATAATTATACGCTACTAATAATTAAAATCTTTAAAATTATATTATTTTTCCAAAAATCACAGCAATAATAAAATTAATAAAACTTCAAAAATATAATCCAATTTAACAATCCTAATCAAGATTAATAAAAAATTTCATAAAACCTATTGAAATACAAAAACATAACTTCATCTTCAATCTTCTACTAAAACCTCCATTAAAACACTTCAAGAACTCCATTAAAACTTAACCAAAGCTTCCAAAACTTCAAATAAATCATCCTTTACCACTTATAATCAATCCTTATTGCTTTAATCATGAAAATCATTCAAAATAACAAGTTTTAATCAAGATTAACAAGGTAATAAAAATCTGAAAATTTCTATAAAAACCCATAAAACTTGAATCCAAATACTCATATAAAAACTTCAAATCTTGAATCAAAAATATGATTAAACACCAATCAAAACCATTAATTAAACACATATAATAAGATCTTGAATAAACTAAGACAAAAGGAGAATTTTTTTTTAAAAAAAAAAGAATAGAACCTTACGCAGGTTAGGTGCAGCACGGCAACGACGACGGCGGTGGTGCGGCGGACGAAGGCCATCGACGAACTCCGGGGCGGCAGCGGCGGCTGCGGCTGCTGCACTGCTGCTTCGTTGTTGTTGTTGTTTCTTTTTTTTTGTTCTTCTTTCCTTGTTTGAGGTTATACAGGAGAGACAAAGTGAGGAGTGTTGTATTTTTTTTTTTGATTTAGGGTTTTTACCTGTTTTGGGTTTACGCTATGGGTATATATACAGCTTGGGTCCAATTTGAGTTTCCTAACAGGTTGGGCTTGCGACAATACGAATAAATACTTTTACATTTTTCAAACCGGAGTATTTTATTTTTATAAACGACGTCCAAAATACATAATTAAAACCTTTAATATTTTTTCCAAATACGATTTTATAAAATTCCATTATAAATATACATAAGTTATTTAAATACCCAATAAATAATATTTTATAAATATTATCTTTAAATCATTTTGTTAATCCTAATTCGTAAGCATATAAAATATTCTTTTAAGCGTATAAAATACGTGTATAGGTTATAGAATACGTATAAAAATACATGTATAAATGTACAAAAATACGGGGTATTACATGTAATACAATAATGTCATGTGGAAACCACCACCCCATCATTTGGCTTATATAATAAAGATGTATTATTCACAGACTATACATCATTTCATATTGATATAATTTGATTCTGTTTGTCCTTTTATGACTAGATGGTGTAACGACTGCGAAAATAAATACTCAATATCAAGTTACTTTGGACGCTAGAGTATGAATTTTTATGCACATCCAAATCTAGACTCTCAAGATGTTGAAATAAGCTATGTACCTGATGATCGAGTGGTATATTTCACGCAAGAGAAATTCATAGCCGGAACAAAAATAAAACTACACTTTAGAAAAGTTAATGATGGAGCTAAGTTTTTGCCATTTTACATTGCAAAATATATGGATTTTGCACAAAATAAGCTCCAAATGATCCTTAATATCCTCTCTGTGAATCCAAATTCTACTATCGCTCAATATATTGAGAAGACAACTAAAGATTGTGAAGAAAAAGGTGTCAAAGACGAGACAAGATTTTGTGCAACTTCGTTAGAGGCTATAGCTGACATCGTTACATTGAACTTAGGTTCAAAAAAACAAAAGCTTATGGCGGTATCAACCGAGCAAGACAAAGATGTTCTTATGAATTTCGTGATCCAAAAAGTCAAAAAATTAGGAAACAATGATAATAAAACTACGGTGTGCCATAAATTGGGTAATCCATATGCTTTGTTTCTTTGTCACAATATAATATAAAGAGTACAGACACATATGGTGTTTCTTTGATTGATATTTGACAGAAAACAAATGAAATCGATTGCAGTGTGTCATAAGAACACTTCCAGCTGGTATCTAGGACATTTAGCCTTCGAAATTCTTAAAATTGAGCCTGGAAGCAAGCCTATATGTCATTTTCTGAGTGGAGACACAATAGTCTGGCTTCAAAATTAATTCTCCTTCTTTAAGGAGTTTGTAAGTCATGTAATGACATGGTCATTGATTAATTAGGTACTTTGAGCAGTATTTTATGCTGAGGTTTGAAAATTGAATACTAGCTCAGTTGAATCTCATTGTTGTAATTAGACTCTTCGCCTTTTTATGAAACTACAATCTTCATATATTTTTTTTAAATTACAATCTCAATTTTTTAAGGAAAAATTGCTAAGAATAAGTCAACTTTTGGTCGATCTTCCATAATTAAACCAACCTTTTGAAAATCCAGAATTAAGTTAACCCTGTTATCATTTAAGACAAAAATAGATTAAATTATTTAATCTATTAGTTACATGGTACTTCAGGTTAGTTTTATCATTTTTTCCATTTTTTTAAAACTACAGTAGTCTTCATTATTTAAACTAGAATCTTCATTTTTTTATTAAACTAAAATCTTCATTTTTTGCAAACAGATTTATCATTATCTTCATTTATCAAAGTGAGATATGCATTTTTTTTTGTAAAAAAAAATAAAAAATTGAAGAGCATTATTAATTTATTCATATGCTAATATTCATTTCACAAAACTACATTTTTTTTTCAACTTAATATTCATTTTTTGAAACTAGATTCTTCACTTTTTAAAAAAATCTTAAGTTTTTAAACATGATATTACTTTTTGCAATCTTCATTTTTTAAAACTTCAATTTTCATTTTTATAAACTACAATCTTCATTTTGTTTAAACTATAATCTTCATTTCTTAACATGCAATTCATTTTTGTAGCTACAACGATCATTTCTTCATATGCAACATTCATTTTTGTAAATAAAATGTTGAATCATCATTTCTTAACAAGCAATTTTCATTTTTGTAAATAGAATGCTGAATGCAACTACAATCATCATTTCTTAACATGCAAATATTCATTTTCTGCAAAAACCATACTGAAAATCGAAGATTGGACATTAACAATAAAAATTTTGAAAATGCATATTTTTGAATACAATAACTACAAAATAAAAAAAAAAACCCGTAAAAAATAAAAACTTACTATTATATAATCATCATCTTCAACAACAATCTTCATGAAAATGAGAAAAAATAATTACAAAAAAAGTAGTTAGAAATTACAAATAAAATTGTGAATGAAATGGATATCGAAATTATGATTGAAAATTTTAAATAAGAAGAGAGGAGGAAGAGAGAAAAAACAACAAAAATTGAAGCATGGAAGAACTGGGGAAGGAGGAGTAGAGAGAAAATCAGATGTTTTTTTTAAATAAATGAGTGTGAACCGGGATCAACAAAAATTAAGTGGTCCTAGTAATAATTTGCGAGTTCATTTAATCAAACAATTATCTCCTTTGTCAAATTTCAACTCTAGCAATCCAACTTGAACTCTAGATAGTCATTTTTTCGTGAGTTAATGAAATTCATTTGAAGAGTTTAATGAAAAGTTGAAGATTGAGTCCCAACACTACGTTATTGTTGTAAAAATAAGAGTATTTCAAAGGCTAAGAAGTATGTGTTTGATCAAAAGAACATCGGTGTGGCGTGACATTTCATCACTCATTGAAAACGAATTCCGGCGCAACCGGGGTGCTCAATTGTATTCGCCGGTTTGTCCCCTAAGGGTACACACCACTCTCACACTAAGACACTTTAGGGTGAGAGGTGCAGTCTACCAAACCCCTGTAGACATATACCGACCGCTAGGCGGTCGGTACATCAGATTAGTAGATTTACCGACCGCTAAGCGGTCGGTAATTTGTTACAGTATTTGGGTATATTTAAGTGGAATAAATTTTCCACCAAACCCAGAACCCTGTAGACATATACCGACCGCTAAACGGTCGGTAAATTTAGAAGTCGAATTTACCGACCGTTTAGCGGTCGGTATATGGTCTGACTAACATTGGTTTTGGGGGGAAAAATTTGCCGACTGTGTTCAGTCGTCGACGGTCGGTAATTTACGACCATCTATTGACGGTCGGTAAGTGCGGTCGGGCGAAGAGGATTTTCTTGTTGTGAAAGAGAGTAAGTGTTTAGCTATTTGTATTTTTTCAAGTGTATCCATTCATAAAATGAACCAAGACTTTATAGAGAGGGATGGAAGAACCTAGAAGATTCTCTCATCAATATAGTTGATTAAAATTGAATAAAGATGGGGGTTTAATCACCTTAATCATCTTCATAAAGAGGAGGTTACCAGTAATCAAAGAGACAAGAAAAGAATCCAAGAAATCAAAGAGACTAGAGAATAAAGTGTACACCGCAACCCACCTGCGGCAAAACATAGTGGACTGCAACCTAGCTGCGGAGTAATATGATCATGTGCTACAAACACCTAGTGAGCGAAAATTTACTTCGCAACCTACCTGCGGTGAAATATAGTAGGCCGCAACCTACCTGCGAAGTAAACTAATCTTGCTTTTTTACACTCTTTACACCGACAGTTATACCCCTCACTTAAAAGACCATTTGGGTTTGAAATGTGGATGCAGCATAGACCAAACATACCTAGTGCTAATTAATTCCACTTTGTAAAGGAGGGCTGGATGAGATTGGAACCCGTGACCTCAATGTCACGTTAATTGACTTTGGTACCATGTCAAATAACTATATCAATAAAAAAAAACATTAGCGTAAGATTCAGTCTCAAAAATAAATTAAGCTTCAGATATTGGTTGAGATAGTTCTCCTTTAACATGGAAATAGAGTCGAAGTGACACAGATGTCATAAGTTCAAACCTCATCCACCCCTCTTTTGCAAAGTGAAAGTTATTAGTGTCGGGTATAGTTGGCTTGTGTTTCATCAATATATATTTCAAGCCTAAAAGGGCTATTCATGTGAAGTTGAGTGCGTGATAGAATATATAACACAAATATATGATATTCATGAATCTGAGATTGTGATAATTGATTGAAATAAAAAAATAAATCTAGCTAGTGTTGCAGTTGGGTAGATTGTAGATGAGTAACTTTAATCCATCGCTAGTTATTAGCTGGAATTAATGGACATAGAAATCAGAATGCAAAGCAATAGCTTGGACCATAATAAAACTGATGACCAAGCTCTAGGGGTTTATAGATATGATTAGCGGAATTTCAGGAAACAATTTCCTAACATCTATAAAATCAAGATCAATAATAATAATCAATATGAATCAAGTATATAAAATAATAATTACAACCTTTAATGCGTGCTTTCAATGTCAAGAACGGAGATTTAGAGCCTCAATTGTTGCTCCTCTAATAAGTCCACAAGCACCGGATCGTATCCCACGTATGCTAGTATGGAAGAGATGGATCAATATTCACTCTCTTACATTTTAGGGAAAAACCAGTATGAACGCAATAGGTTTTAGGGTTTATATGAATTTGTTACTGTGTGTGACAATTGATCAGAATCCAATAATCCCTTACAACCCTAATGAGGTACTATATATATACACCTCATTAGTCATATCACAGAAACCCTAATCTTAGCATCCATTGGGCCCTTTTAATTTATGCCCAATCCTCTACTATTTTGTGTGACCTCATAGGATTAAGTTAAGTCTAGTTGTGAGCCCAAATAATATGGATCCACTAATTATATTTATTCTCTAGCAAGTAAATATAATTTCCTAATTTAACTTAATTATTATCTCCATAATATAATCCTAATTATATTTAGTAATTGTCGATAACGACTGAGGACATATTCCTTCAGTCTCCCACTTGTCCAAAGACAATATCGTAATTATAAATTCCCTAAGTCTCTTAATGTCAAATTGACAATATCTTGGTATTCTCAATTTATGTTCCTTGATCACTGAGTTCGAACTGCTCAAACGAAGTTCAACATTTAAACTTCTTTCGCATGGCCATGCAATTTTCCAGTTCTAGCTCATCAAGAGGCCCTGACACCATTCCTACTAATTACACTACAAAAAATGTGTTCAAGAAGGACAATTAAAATTGCCCTATTTGATACAAAATTTTTCTTCTTAGGTTATAATGACAATTTTAGGATTGCCCTCATGTTGCCCTTGTAACCCCGCTGTATTAGCTTTGAAAGACAATTTTAGATGTTTTGCCCTCTTTGATTCAATTCAAAAAGGGCAAACAAAATTGCCTTTATTGATCATCAACAAAGACAATACATTTTGCTTTCCTTGATTTAAACACTTTATTTATTGTCAAATAGGGCAAAGTTTCAAAAGTCTAAGAGGGAAAAATAATCATATTGTCTTCATTGTTAATATCAATGAGTGCAAAAATAATTGCCCTTGTAGGCATTATTAAGTAAAACAATACTCATATTGCCCTCTTTAATCATGATAAGTTGCCCTCGTTGTGTGATTTTCTTGTAGTGTTAGGAGGACTTATTCAATCTAGTATGACCATAACTCCCACTCAACTCTTAACTCCACCTGATCATTGCTTTTATAACCTCCTTTTATGGCACGGCGTTTAACAATGTCAAGGTTAAGCTAATTATTTTGTGGTTATTAAGACATACTAATGTCTAAGGAATCCACTAAATATAGATTTTCGATTCTACTTTTTAGAATCTGTTAGATCAAGTCTCAATGTATCGAGCATACATCCATACAATCAATTAAACATCACTATATTTCTATAGCTCATGGAACTGCGCTATCAATTGATTATATGCTAGTCTTTAAACAAATCACTTATGTCCATTTTAGTGATTTGACTAGGGACTCTAGATAAGATGTGATTTCAGTCCACTTTATAGAGTTCCATTATGAAAACATTTTCGATAATTCTATATGAAATCACAAGTTATTTGGACATTTTATTTAATACTAAACCAAAGATTAAATAAGAAACAAATATTTTATTAAATTGATAAACATTAAAATGATTGTCTTTACAATTGTAAACATATAGTAAACAACCTAAAGCCAATCTCCCATATGTCTAAGCCGCCCCATAGACCTAGTACGACATTCATGCTTAGGTTGAGCAAGCGGTTTAGTCAGTGGATCTGCTACATTATCCTCAGTATGAACTTTGCTTATTTTTACATCCTCTCTGCTAACGATCTCTCGAATAAGATGGAATTTCCTGAGCACATGTTTGGAACTTTGGTGTGACCTAGGTTCTTTAGACTGAGCAATGGCACCATTGTTGTCACAGTATAATTCAATGCCAGTCTCAATACTAGGAATTACACCAAGCTCACTTATGAACTTTTTAATCCAAACACCTTCTTTCGTTGCATCTGCTGCAGCAATATACTCAGCCTCTGTTGTTGAATCCGCAATGGTACTCTGCTTAGAACTCTTCCAGCTTACGGCTCCTCCATTGAGACAAAATATGAAACCAGATTGGGATCGGAAATCATCTTTGTCACTCTGAAAGCTTGCATCTGTGTATCCAGTAACAACCAACTCATTTTCTCCACCATAAACCAAGAAGTTATCCTTTGTCCTTCGTAAGTACTTAAGGATGTTCTTGGCTGCAATCCAGTGCGCATCTCCTGGGTTTGACTGGTATCTGCTACATATACTCAAAGCATATGCAACATCTGGTCTGGTGCACATCATGGCATACATAATTGATCCTACTACAGAAGCATAAGGAATATTATTCATACACTTGATTTCTTCAGGATTTGAAGGACATTGTGTGTGACGACCCGACTCGCTTAAATCGGCGCGGAAGAAACCGACGAGTCGAATAGTCATAACTAACAACTCAAATTACCTAAGAATTAAAACTAATACCTCAAATATTATTATTATAACTCCAAAAGTACAAATACCCACAAGTTTGTACAATACTAAACCAAAAGTCAAACTAAAAGTCTAATATGCGATAAAACTCCAAGCACATGTCAGAGTCCAAAACCAACGTATACAAGTCCAAACTACAATCCAAAAATTATCCAAAATCAAATAACAATGGAAAGTACCACAAAGCATAATAACGGCGCTCGTCCAACCCAAAGCTAAGCAATAACCTCATCATCAGAATTACCTGAAAAATAAACAACAATCCACCATTAGTGGCGAGTAACATAACTGACTCACCCTAATGGGAATACACATGAACATAGCACAAATCAAATAACCAAACCAATCATCAAAACATGCGAAAATCAATCAATAACAAACTCGACTCAAATATCTTATCCAAACTTATCTTTGGCGCAATCATTCATACACTAGACCGGACTATGCTCGTACGAACGCATCTTACGCATTCGAACTTTCTACTATGCTAGGAAATGAGAATCTTACTCCCAAGTCCCGTGAAACCAATCTTACTGGAAATCCACATCCGAAGACAACATAGTAAGACTCCAACTATCCCAATACCACGGATGGAATAGGGACAACGTCTTAACCCAAAAACATAGAATCTTACTCTAAGTTTTAGGTGTCTAGCTACGAAATCAAGCTAAATTATTAATTACATCTTTAAATATTAATCAACTTAATCATAACATAATTAATTTCAAGAATTGCCTTTGCGCCTTGATTCTCGAAAATAATCAGTTAGATCACGAAGTTATTCTCAAGAAATGCCTTTACGCCTTAATCTTGAGTCTAACCAACACTTAACCACTTTCTTAAAACCATTTTGTAACTATCTTTAACATCTTAATCACTTTCGTTAACTTCCAAGACTCAACCAAGAACTCATCAAGACTCATTAAGAACTCAACAAGAACTTAAAGAACTCAACAAGAAACCATAAAGAACTCATCCAAGATTCAAGAACTTCAATCAAGAACTCAATCAAGATTCAAGAACTTCAATCAAGAACTCATCCAATTCATCCAATTCACACGCATAACTCAACATTAATCACGAATTACCAACTTTACTATTATCCACAATTCATCAACTTTAACATAACCATCATGAACATAAATCCAACATATTCAATCATAAAATAATCATACTCAATCATCAAATCATCATTTTAACAACACAAAATCAGATTACATACATACATAAAAATCATGATCAAACTTCACAATAAAACCCGAACATACATTTAATCTATACTATAATCTTAGTATACCAATTAAGTTGAGAAAGTATGTTACCTTATTGAAGATAACACACAAAATCAATACAAAATTTCATCCCGGAAACTAGAACCACACGGCTAACACGCACGGCACACACGGCTTGCACCACGGTTCTTGCACTCGAACCCACGACTTGCACGGCTGCCTAGCACGGCTGCACGAACCAATCCACGACCCACGTGCTGCTGTTGCACGGCTGCCATGCACGCACACCACCACGGAACACCGTCTTCACACGGCCCCAACACACGAACCACCCGGCACCAAACGAACAAGACCCAAACAACCTCGAACAATAATTCTTGATCAAAGGCAATGAAGTTTAATTTGTGTTTGAACACTTAAAGAGCAAAGGATGATGAATCTTCAAGTTTGGGTTTAGAAAAGATGATGAACAATTGATGGGTTTCAATTGGCCAAAATGGCGTGTGGAATGGGAGCAATGGAGAGAATTATGTTTGATCTTTTGATGGCAAAAGCAAATGATGGCAATTTAGCAAAATGGATCCTCAAGCCTTACTAACTCCTCTATTTATAGAGGTTAGTTAAGGTGTGAACACAAGGCAAGTGGCAAATCCTTGCCATCACCCTTAAGAAACCGGCCAAAGGGAACAAATAGGCCTAAATGGGCTTTCGTGATCAATTGGGCTAATTTACAAAAAGTACATGACTAATCATGTATAAATCAATTTAGCCCAAAATATTAAATAATTAATTAGAAAATTAAATAATAAAATTCTAATTAATTAAAAAAATAATTAAAATAAATAATAATAACTGCAAATAAAATAATTCGAATTAAATCGGAATTATTCACATAAAATAAAATAAATAGTTCAAAATAAATTTGAATTATACATAACATCACATAAATACACATAAATCATGGCAGAAATATTATGAAAATCAGGGTCGTTACAACCTCCCCTCCTTAAAGAAATTTCGTCCCGAAATTTAAGGCAAAGGAGATCGCTCACCCTCAAACAACTCCAGATACTTCTGCCTCATGGACGCCTCTGTCTCCCAAGTCGCCTCCTCATGGTGTTGATTTCTCCACAACACCTTGACGAGCTGGACTTGTTTACGCCGAAGGGTCCTCACTTCCCGATCCAGGATCTGGACGGGTCGCTCCTCAAAAGTCAGATTCGGCTCCAATGTGGCCGACTCCACTGGAATAATGTGGGTGGGATCATGTACATATTTCCTTAGCTGGGAAACATGGAATATGTCATGCACACTAGATAAACTAGGTGGTAAAGCCAATCGGTACGCCACCTCCCCAACTCGTTCCAGTATCTCGTAAGGTCCCACATATTTCGGTCGGAGTTTCCCCTTCTGACCAAAGCGTGCCACTCCTTTGAATGGTGAAACCTTAAGCAAGACTTTGTCACCTACCTCGAAAGCCAGCGGTCTACGTCGATTATCGGCGTAGGATTTCTGACGACTCTGAGCGGCCTGCATCTTAGACCGGATGACTCGGACCTTCTCGATAGTATCGCGTACCATCTCAGGTCCCAAAGCCACAGAATCACTGATATCATTCCAACATATAGGACTCTGACATTTCCTGCCATACAGGGCCTCGTACGGAGCCATCTCGATGCTGGAGTGATAGCTATTGTTATAGGAGAACTCTATCAAGCAGAGCATACGTACCCAAGACTGGTGATACTCCAGAGTACATGCTCGAAGCATATCCTCCAAAGTCTGGATGGTCCTCTCAGTCTGACCATCAGTCGCCGCATGAAAATCGGTGCTCAACTTCAGCTTCGTCCCAAAGGCTTCCTGAACTGACTTCCAGAACGAGACAGAAATCTCGGATCCCGATCAGAAACAATCTCCCTCGGAACTCCGTGAAGTCGGATAATATCCTGAGTATACGCCTCCGCTAGACGCTCCATAGACCAGGTCATCTTCATCGGAATGAATCTAGCGACCTTGGTCAACCTATCCACTATGACCCAAATAGCATTCAAGCTATTACAGGTGGGTAAGCTAACCACGAAGTCCATAGATACCGACTCAAATTTCCAGGTCGGAATAGGTAGTGGCTGCAACAGACCTCCGGGTCTTTGATGCTCGATCTTAACCTTTTGACAGACTAAACATCGAGCTACGAACTCTGTTACGTCCCTCTTCATCTTAGGCCACCAGAATTGGCCCTTGAGGTCCTGGTATAACTTGTTACCGCCAGGATGAACAGAGTAGGGCGAGTTATGTGCCTCAGACATAATTCTATTCCTAAGGTCAGAACAGTCCGGTACACACCACCTCCCTCGGAATCGCAGACCACCATCGGAAGGGATCTCGAAACCTATGGCTTTGCCTTGCCGCAGAGCCTCTCGAATCCTAGCTAGCTGTGGGTCGTTCTGCTGACCCTCGCGCAATTCCTGAATTAAATCAGGTTCGGCACTCATCGATGTCAGACGAAGTCTGACGGAACTACGGCTTCTACTGAAGCTCAAGCGATGCTTGCGACTCAGCGCATCTGCGACCAAGTTCGCCTTGCCCTCGCAATAGTTAAGTGTCAGGTCGTAGTCCTTAATCAGCTCAAGCCATCGTCTCTGCCTCATATTGAGGTCTTTCTGAGTAAAGATGTACTTGAGGCTCTTGTGATCCGTGAATACTCTACACGAACCGCCATAGAGATAGTGCCTCCAGATTTTGAGCGCGAATACTACAGCCGCTAACTCCAAGTCATGCGTAGGATAGTTACGCTCGTGCACCTTCAATTGTCTCGATGCGTAAGCGATGACCTTCCCACCTTGCATGAGCACACAACCTAAGCCATTCTTCGAAGCATCACTATAGACCTCGAAGTCCTCCTCATCGTTCGGAAGGGTAAGAATCGGAGCAGAGACTAATCTCTGTTTCAACAGCTGAAATGCTTGCTCGCAAGCCTCCGTCCAAACGAATCGGACCTCCTTCTGTAGGAGACTAGACATGGGCCTAGCAATTTTGGAGAAGTCCTGGATGAATCGTCGATAGTATCCGGCCAAACCCAGAAAACTACGAACCTCCGCCACATTTTTCGGGCTACTCCAATCCACTACAGCCTTAATCTTAGCCGGGTCTACTTTAATGCCCTCTTTACTGATTACGTGACCTAGAAAAGCTACTTCGCGAAGCCAGAACTCACACTTGGAGAGTTTCGCGAACCACTTATGACTACGTAATATCTCAAGTACCATCCGGAGATGTTCCGTATGCTCAGACTCATCTCTCAAATAGACTAGGATATCGTCTATAAATACTACGACGCATATATCCAGTAAGTGGTGAAACGTCCGGTTCATCTGGTCCATGAACACGGCTGGCGCATTAGTGAGGCCAAAGGGCATCACCTCAAACTCGTAATGGCCATATCGAGTACGAAAAGCAGTTTTCGGAATGTCTTCTTTCTTGACTGGAATCTGATGATATCCAGATCGAAGATCTATCTTTGAAAACACTCCTGCTCCTCGCAACTGATTGAACAGGTCCTCAATCCTAGGCAACGGGTACTTATTCTTGATAGTTACCCGATTCAACTCTCGGTAGTCTATGCACAGGCGCATACTACCATCTTTCTTCTTCACGAAGAGCACAGGTGCTCCCCACGGAGAAACGCTTGGCCTAATGAAGCCCTTATCGATCAAATCCTGGAGTTGCGTCTTTAACTCTAGCAACTCAGATGGTGCCATCCGGTACGGTGCCTTTGAATTCGACGCTGTCCTGGGTACTAAGTCGATATGAAACTCGACATCACGCTCAGGTGGAACTCCTGGTAGCTCATCAGGAAATACGTCTCTGAAATCCCTTGCTACAAGTATATCGTCCAACAGATGCTCTTCATTCAAGTCTCGTACCTGACATAGATACACCATATCGCCCTTCTGGAGATGCTTTCTCATTTTCAAGGCAGAGATTACCTTTACTCCCTTCTTAAGGACGAACCCAGAGTAGGTAACTCGGTTGCCCTGAAATCCTAGGAATGTCACTGACTGATCTCGGCAACGAATGATCGCTCGATACCTCGACAGCCAGTCCATACCAAGTATGACGTCGAACTCCATCAGTGGAAACTCCTTCAGATCAACTGTCGCTTGCTCCCCAGCTATCACGATAGGCACTCCTCGGAACTCGCGCTGACAAACAAAATCCTCTCCGGAAGGGAGAGTAATAACTGAACTAACAGGAAGGCTGCCTCGAAGATTAGACCTCGAGACAAAACTACTAGCCACAAAAGAAACAGTAGCACCAGAATCAAATAAAACTAAGGCTAGCACACCAGAAACAAGAAATTTACCTGATACGACGTCAGGCTGAACCTCGGCATCCGCCTCGGTCATACAGTAGACTCGGTTCTTCACCGGAGTCTTCGTCGGTGCCGGAAGCTGCTTAACCTCAGTGTCTGGCATCCTCTCGGGGCATGTCGACGCCTTATGGCCTTCCTTCCTGCAAATAAAACATGTTATGGGTGAACCATCGCACCGCTTCCCTGGGTGGAAGTCTCGGCCGCATCCTCGGCACTTCGAGCCATCAAAACCCTTATGCGAACTCGTGGTCGGAGGGGTACTGCTAGGTGCGCTGAAGCGGGGCTTCTTAAACGAAGATGTAGTCGTCGGAACCGGAGCTCTCTTGTTGCTCGAATCCTCCTCAGCCGTCGATGCCTGAATCTCGACTGCTATCTCGTAGGCCTGCTGAAACGTCGTCGCTCCACTACTGATCACGTGAACCGGAATCCTCGGATCTAGCTTTTTGATGTAGCGCTTGACGTAGCGAACCTCGACAACTCTGTAAACCTATCGGTGTACGCCTGGACAAACATCTTACCCTGTGTAAGAGTAAGAAACTCCTCCTGTTTCTGCCACCGCAACTCGTCGGGGTAGAAACGCTCCTGGACCTTATCGACGAACTCGGTCCACGACATCGAATGCAACGGCAACTACGCGTCCTTAGCTAACGTCCACCAGTTATCGGCCTCTCCACGTAAGTAATATGCGGCGATCTGTACCCTCTCGTGCTCGGGACAAAACGTCGCGTCGAAGAGCTTCCCCATCTCACAGATCCAGCTCTCCAAAGTAGTCGGGTTGGCAACCCCGTCGTAAGTCGGAGGTCGATGACGTGCGATACGATCGAACGTCGACTGCGTACTCGGCGTATGACGACTATGGTGCGCTAACGTAAGGATCGCCTCCTCGAGTGCCCGCAACCTCTGTCGTCTAGTACTCAACCGGCGAGGTGTAGACATGGTGCAATGCATCACAACAAAAGACATAACAAAAATATAATGTCAGTCATATACCCCACCACAGTCAAGTAAAAATAAAGAAAGAAAAGAAATAGAAAGGTCTTATCCCAGTCTTTCTACCCAACTCTTCTCCCTTTACTTAACCTAGAATTTGGTTTAATCACTTGGGAAAAGTAAAGCTCTCAACTCCTGGGTTTAACTCAAATCCTAAAACTTCACTTAAAACCTATTCGGCTCTGATACCAACTGTGACGACCCGACTCGCTTAAATCGGCGCGGAAGAAACCGACGAGTCGAATAGTCATAACTAACAACTCAAATTACCTAAGAATTAAAACTAATACCTCAAATATTATTATTATAACTCCAAAAGTACAAATACCCACAAGTTTGTACAATACTAAACCAAAAGTCAAACTAAAAGTCTAATATGCGATAAAACTCCAAGCACATGCCAGAGTCCAAAACCAACATATACAAGTCCAAACTACAATCCAAAAATTATCCAAAATCAAATAACAATGGAAAGTACCACAAAGCATAATAACGGCGCTCGTCCAAACCAAAGCTAAGCAATAACCTCATCATCAGAATTACCTGAAAAATAAACAACAGTCCACCATCAGTGGCGAGTAACATAACTGACTCACCCTAATGGGAATACACATGAACATAGCACAAATCAAATAACCAAACCAATCATCAAAACATGCGAAAATCAATCAATAACAAACTCGACTCAAATATCTTATCCAAACTTATCTTTGGCGCAATCATTCATACACTAGACCGGACTATGCTCGTACGAACGCATCTTACGCATTCGAACTTTCTACTATGCTAGGAAATGAGAATCTTACTCCCAAGTCCCGTGAAACCAATCTTACTGGAAATCCACATCCGAAGACAACATAGTAAGACTCCAACTATCCCAATACCACGGATGGAATAGGGACAATGTCTTAACCCAAAAACATAGAATCTTACTCTAAGTTTTAGGCGTCTAGCTACGAAATCAAGCTAAATTATTAATTACATCTTTAAATATTAATCAACTTAATCATAACATAATTAATTTCAAGAATTGCCTTTGCGCCTTGATTCTCGAAAATAATCAGTTAGATCACGAAGTTATTGATGTGTTCAGTTTGTATTAATCAATTAGCTCATTTTGATGTATAGTTTGTAATAGTTTAGAACGTGTTTTGTGATATTAATTAACTTTAAGCTTAAACGAAAGTTTATGTCTTGAAACTTAATTTAATATTGCATTTCATAATTTAATTGCTTTTTAGGACTTAGTTTATTTTTTTTGTTTCAGGCTCGTGTTTCTTTCCATATTTTGTCTGTATTTGGGAAGACCGAGACTTATTCGGGACTTGGAAAAAGTGTGATAAAGTCTTGAAGAATGTAGGGCGCCCCCAGCGCCTGTATGATCAAGGAAAAATAGAGCAAGTGGCCAAAGAAGAAGGCGCTCCCCGCGCCCATATCACAGTATTTTGCCAAAGGGAGGCGCTCCCCGCGCCCATCTCACAGTAGCATTTCACAGGGGAGCGCTCCCCGCGCCTTTGAGGGCGCTGCCAGCGCCCATTCCACAGAACATTACTTCCAAGGAGGGGCGCGCCCCACGCCTATGGGGCGCTGCCAGCGCCCATGTTACAGTAGTTCTTCCAAGGAGGGGCGCGCCCCGCGCCTTCGAGGGCGCTGCCAGCGCCCGTCTGCTCTGTTCTGCACGCGGCTTCATCCACTTGATTTCTAGGTTATAATTTAGTTTAGTATAAATAGAAAAGTGGTTTTTCATTGTAAAAAATCTAGTTTTTCATGTTCAAATAGTTCCTTAGCTTAAATTCTCTCTAGTTTCTCCTTAGATTACATAAAAACTATTAAATCTTTAGTTTGTAATTTTGATATTTAATCATGGAATCAATGAAGAATCTTTGTTCATCAATGGAAATGGTAGCTTAAACTTGTTCTTGGGATTGGTTTCAATGATTCCAAAAGGCTCCTTGTGAGGATTCTCTAACTCTAAACTATTTCCTTACTTCAATTATTTACTTGCTCTTATATGAATTGTTATTGGTTTTGTTGAATGTTTTAGCTTGATCTTTGTCTTGTTATTATATTTTACAAAATCATTACTAGGGTTTGAACACAATCGATTATTGTGTTCAACCTCGAGTAGCAACTATCTTGTTCATGCTTAAGCGTATTCTTATTGTGAACAATTTAGTAGAGCTTGTTTAAACGTTAATTGTTTATTGCGTATTCTCTAAACAATTGCGTTCTTATTGTGTCTCCGTTCTTAAAGCTTTTGTTCACTGCGTGTTCTTTTTTTTTTTTTCCATTTAGCTCTTGTTTTACATAGGTTGCCCTTTCGGGTTTTCAACCTATCGAGCTTTCTCTCTTTCTTTTTTTTTTTTTCCTTTTTTTTTTCTTTTATTTTTTTTTTAAACAAAATTATATACAAGTGAACGTACCCCCACATTTGAGTGACACAATGTCCTCATTGTGGGTTTACATTCACCATCTTGTCAAACATTGGACGACCGCCCGGGAAAAGTGGATCCTGGAGGCCTCCTCCTCCTCTCCTCCCTTTGTTGCCTTTCCCGCTCAATTTCTGCGGTTGGGTCAACATAAGGGGTACCATGAAGATGCATGGTGTGCATCGCTGTAATCATGGAAGACATGGGGTACATTACGTCCTCCATCCGGTGTACCTCGTGCCGAAGGGCACCTACTTCGACTTGCAAAGAGTCGAACCGCTGATTGAGGAGATTAATCCCCGACTGATCAGAAGAAGCAGGGTTCGGCTCGTGCATATGTATTCCACCTCGTGCCCGAGGTCTGCGGTTCACCATGTTTGCATCACCATCATCATCATCATTTTCATCATCATTTTCATCATCATCATCATCTTCTTCTTCCTCTTCATCTCCCTCATCATACTCCTCCTCACTGTCACTCTCCTGCCACTCCGGGTTAGTAGGAGGAGGATCCGGAAATTCAACCCCAAACACATTTTTCAAGTTTTGTTTGAAGGCTAGATCGGGGGGGCAGAAAAAATGAGCCGCCCGAGTACATCCCCTGATGGAAGTACGCTGCGGCTGAGGCAAATTCATTTAGGCCTCATGTCCCGGTCCAAAACGCCAGACGAACGACCGAGGAGTATCACTCTGATCAGATATGTAAATAAAACTCCAGGTTTGCAGAACCCAATAGGTAAGCAACTCCTCAGGGTCAATCCCGACCCGTCCATTAGGGTATTCGATTTCCTTCTTACTCTTCCCCTTATTGCGCTCAAGATACTCATATATCAAGGTCACCATACCTCCCATAGCTATTGTTCCTTTCTTGCTCTCGTCTACCAAATCGAGGCAAGCATCAACCCACAATGCCCCCCAATGCGGGTGATCATTTCCCTCGGGAGTCATGGCCCAAAGGGCCTTAAGAGTGGTTAAAGGAAGCTTGTTGGCCTCCGCCCGACAAAAAATGGGCATAGCTATGAAGAATGCGACAAAACGGAGAGCCGGATGAGGTATGGAGCTGATTAGGGTGTTTCGATCAAATTTAAGGAAACGAGTGATCCCTCTATAGAACTCTTGAGCGTTGAAACCCGTAGGTCTGGAAAAGTTACCAATAGGAGTGGACTCCCACCCAAAAACCTCCTCAAGTTCATCATAGAACAATGTATGCGTTTCATCATTGAGGTTAAAGGTTATGAAGCGGGACTCCTCACCCCTGGGCTTGTTGGGGTCATTATCCTTTTTCAGGGTGGCAAGGAATTCAAACGTGAAGGAGTAGTATGTGTGGGCATGTTCGTTTAGGAAGCCGTCCAAGCCAACTCTTCCTAACAACCTTGTCACAGGTCGGAGAATCCCGAGCCTTTTGAGAGTTCTGTGACAAGCGAAAGCGGTGGCTTGGACGCTGCGTTTTCTTAGCCGGGTAAAAATGGTTTTCTGTGTGGGGGTGAGTCTTTTTAGGTTGAAGAAAGATGTGGAAGGAGAGGCTACATTCTTCCTTTTTCTTGAAGCGGAAGTTGAGGCCATTTGGAGTGAGAATTTTTTTTTTTTCTTTTTTTTTTTTTCAGAGAATGGTTGGGGAGAGCTGGCTTAGGTTAAGCCAAAACACTGCCGAAATACCTAAACACAATCATAACACAAAACCATTAGTGTGAGTGAAAAATTTCATTGATGAAATTGTGATTTGAGTGATAACACAAGAAGTGAACTTCGAATGTTATCATACTTCACAACAACAATAATGCAATTCAACGAAGAAAAATTGTTTAAAAACAAATTCTTACTACACTAAATTCATTTAGGGAACAACATCACCACTCTTGAAAACAAATTTCATTGAATCAAACCACTCAAAACCTCCAAAAATACACTAGCTTGGCAAAGATTACTTCAACCATGGCAAGCACAAAATCAGAAATTCAACCTCAAGCTCAACAAAATATTAACACTTCAACATAGCATTACCAAACTCAAGGACAACAACACACTACATCACAAAACCAAGTACCAACTTGCATAGATGTGTGTTCAAAACACTCAAGTAAGGAGATTTCTACTTCAAAATAAACCTCAAATCATCACAAATTCATGAATTAAAGTATAAAACAAGATTCACAAATTTCAAGCAACAAAAATGAAGTAAAAAGAAGTGAGAAATATACCCCACACGCGCGCCCTACACACAGCCAAAAGGAGAGAAAACGAAACCCTAAAACGCACACCACGGAAGAAAGAGAGAGAAAAATCGAATGAGATGTGAAATTTTTTTCGAATTTGGCACAAATGGAGAAGATTTGAGAGGAGAAATGAGCAAAAATGGAGGTCTTTGTTGAGGTTAGGGTTTAGAGGGAGAGAGAGAGCCCGCGCCTTAGTGAACAAAAGGATGAGAAATGAAAACTGAAATGGGAATTAACACATTAAAAAAAACACGAACTGGCTATTTAGGGTAGGGCGCTGGCAGCGCCCTACCTGAAGCCTAGTTTTTTTTTTTTTTTTTTTTTTTTTTTTTTTTAAAACGGCGCGGGGCGCGCTAAGATGGCGCTGGCAGCGCCTCATAGTCAGTAGCATTTCACCCAATAGGTGCGGGTAGCGCCTTTAAGGGCGCGGGGAGCGCCATTAAGTCAGTAGCATTTCTCAAAATAGGCGCGGGTAGCGCCTTTAAGGGCGCTAGGAGCGCCATATGCTCAGAGGCCACTGATCTGTGGGCGCTGGGCGCGCCATATCTGATACCCTAGTACTTCAGCAAAATCCTTATATATTTATTATTTATATATAAAAATTTATTATTATCATTATTATTTAATTAATTTTAATTTAATTTTTTTTTTTTTTAAAAAATTATTTACAAGACACTCACTAAGCCTCTTGTTCTTGTTCAACTCCTTTGGGAACTTAACACTGGTTCATCAAAAGGTTAATAAGAACAATCAAAAATACTTTGGTATCGAGGAAAATAACTCATTAGATTGAATCGTTCCCTCTAAACCAAAGGAACACTACAAAAGCAATAAAAAGCAATAAAGTCGGGGTGTCTCCCGAAAGCTCCATTTATTTAACGTCATTGGCACGACCCGGCAACCGGCTCATTCATACACCGGCTCATCCAAATCAACCTCCTCCCCCCTAGTTTGGACAAAGGCTTCAAAATAAGGTTTGAGCCTTTGGCCATTAACTTTAAAAATTTTGGACGTGTCGGTGGATTGGATTTCCACGGCCCCATGGGGAAAAACCTTCATAACAACGAAAGTTCCAACCCAACGGGATCGAAGCTTTCCCGGAAACAACTTAAGTCGAGATTGGTACAGAAGCACCTTCTGACCTGCCTCAAATTCCTTCCGGGAAATGGATTTGTCATGCCAAGCTTTAGTTTTAGCTTTGTAAATCATGGCATTCTCATAGGAATCGTTCCGGATTTCCTCGAGTTCATTTAATTGGAGTTTACGGTGCAACCCCGAATCATCTAAGTTCATATTGAAGCTCTTGACAGCCCAATATGCCTTATGCTCTAATTCAACCGGTAAGTGGCATGCCTTACCATAAACCAAACGGAAAGGAGACATGCCAATTGGTGTCTTATAGGCCGTACGATATGCCCATAAGGCATCGTCCAGTCTTAGACTCCAATCTTTCCGATTGGGGTTCACCGTTTTCTCCAGAATGGATTTTATTTCACGATTGGAAACCTCGGCCTGCCCATTTGTTTGAGGGTGATAACCAGTCGAGGTTCGATGAGTAACACCATACTTTTTCAAAAGTGCCCCAATCGTGCGATTACAAAAGTGGGTTCCTTTGTCACTTATCAAGGCTCGGGGAACGCCGAAGCTTGAAAAGATGTTCGATTTTAGGAAATCGGAAACCACTTTTGAATCATCGGTTCGAGTGGGTTTTGCCTCAACCCATTTCGACACGTAATCCACCGCAACCAGAATGTACAAGTAACCAAATGAGGTGGGAAATGGTCCCATGAAATCGATACCCCAAACATCGAAAAGTTCACAAAAACTGGTCGGATGTTGAAGCATTTCATTCCGTTGGGACATATTACCAACTCTTTGGCACTTGTCACATGATTGCACGAAATGGTATGCATCCCGATTTATACTTTGCCAATATAAACCGGAGTCCAAAACCTTTCGTGCTGTCCTTTTTGGACCAAAGTGTCCACCAAATGGTGAAGAATGACATAATTGTAAAATTGGAATAACCTCATTTTCCGGAATACACCTTCGGATTATCAAATCCGCACAATGTTTCCATAAGTAGGGATCATCCCAAACATAGTGTTTGGCGTCATTCCTCAACCTGTTTTGTTGAGCCTTGGTGAACTGCGGAGGAAACATGTCAGTAACCAAATAATTCACTATATAAGCATACCAAGGCAAGAATTCCTTGAGGGAATACAAACACTCATCAGGAAATTCCTCCCGAATAGGCTCAAACAGTGATCTCTCCGTAGAACACTCTCTCTCTATTGGTGGGACTATTCGACTTAGATGGTCAGCTACCACATTTTCAGACCCTTTTTTATCCCAGACCTCTAAGTCAAACTCACTTAGCAGCAGAATCCACCTTATTAATCTCGGCTTGGCCTCCTTCTTCGCCATTAAGTGACGAAGAGCCGCATGATCGGTATAAACAATGACTTTAGTACCGAGTAAATAAGATCTGAATTTTTCTACAGAGAACACAACGGCTAAAAGTTCTTTTTCAGTGGTGGTGTAGTTCCGTTGTGCCTCATTAAGGGTCATGGACGCATAATAAATAGCATGAGGTACTCGTCCTACCCTTTGACCTAAAACTGCCCCGACGGAATAGTCGCTGGCATCACACATGATCTCAAAGGGTAGAGACCAGTCAGGGGGTCGAATAATGGGAGCCGAAACAAGTTGCTCCTTCAAGGTGTTGAATGCCCTTTTACATTCATTATCAAAGTCAAAATCCACATCCTTTTGAAGAAGTTTACAAAGTGGGGATGTGATTTTTAAAAAATCTTTGATGAACCTTCTATAGAATCCAGCATGACCCAGGAAAGACCCGATGTCTCGAATGTTGGTTGGAAAGGGTAAGGATTGAATGATATCAATCTTTGCCTTATCAACCTTCAAACCCTCATTCGACACAACGTGGCGTAACACTATGCCTTGTCGGACCATGAAATGACACTTTTCAGAGTTTAACACCAAATTTTTATCAATGAAACGTTTTAAAACCAGAATAAGATGTGCCAAACAAGTGTCAAAAGAGTCCCCATGGATTGTGAAATCATCCATGAAAACCTCTACAAATTTTTCTACATATTCAGAAAAGATGCTCATCATGCATCTTTGGAATGTGGCCGGGGCATTGCAAAGCCCGAATGGCATGCGCCTATAAGCAAACGTACCAAAAGGGCACGTGAAAGTGGTCTTATCCTGATCCTCAGGCGCTATAGCCACCTGGAAGTACCCCGAGTACCCGTCTAAAAAACAGTAGTAAGAGTGGCTGGCAAGCCTTTCTAACATTTGGTCCAAAAAGGGTAAAGGGAAGTAATCCTTCCTAGTTACCGCATTCAACGTGCGGTAATCAATGCAAACACGCCACCCATTTTGGATGCGTGTAGGAACTAAGTCACCATCCCTGTTCTCTACCACAGTCACTCCAGATTTCTTTGGAACAACTTGAGTCGGACTTACCCATTTACTGTCAGATATGGGGTAAATCATACCTGCCTTGAGTAGTTTCAGAATCTCTTCCTTAACTACCTCCATCATTGGTGGGTTAAGTCGCCGTTGTGGTTGGCGAACAGGTTTTGCTTCTTCTTCGAGCAAAATCCGGTGCATACAAGTCGTTGGACTTATGCCCTTGATGTCGGCAATGGTCCAACCAATGGCTTCCTTGTGCTCAACTAGCACTTGGAAAAGCCTTTTCTCCTCATCCTCGGTGAGCTTGCTAGAGATGATTACCGGTAATGTTTCCTTGGATCCAATAAAAACATATTTGAGATCATCAGGCAATGTCTTAAGCTCAACTGCAGGTGCCTGCAAAACAGATGGCACAAGCTTGTCCAAAGGACCAAGTGAGGTAATCGAATTATCAGCAGTTATAGAAAGGGGTAAACTATCAAACTGTGCCAAATCGCACAAGGTGTGTTGCACACTAGCACTTAACACATATTCACTATCAGTTTCACCCAATGCATTTTCTACCGAAACTAACAGATCATCTTCTCCATCTATGTCAAAGATACCCTGTGTCATTGTATCAAAGACATCAACGGAAAAACAGGAATGACCCTCAGGAGGGAATTTCATGGAGTTATATATATTAAATTCCAGACACTCTCCATCAAACTCCATAGTTAATGACCCGGTGTGAACATCGATTTCAGCCCGAGCAGTTTTCAAAAAGGGACGTCTTAGCAAGATTGGGGTGGCACTGCCATCATGGTCCATATCTAAGACGTAAAAATTAGCGGGAAAAATCATTTGCCCAACCTTGACCAATACATCCTCCACTATTCCCTTTGGATAAGCGTTGGACCTATCGGCCAATTGGATCACGACACTCGTTGGCTTTAGATCGCCAAGCTTTAAAGCTTTAAACAATGAAAAAGGAATCACATTAATTGATGCCCCTAAATCTAGCATGGCGTTACTAAAAATGATATCACCAATAGTGCAAGGTATAGTGAACATGCCCGGGTCACCACACTTGGGAGGTAACTTTTTTTGGAAAATGGCCGAGATATGTTCACTCACCTTCACCTTTTGGTGCCCTTTAAGCTTATTTTTCCTTCTACTAGTGCAAAGTTCTTTTAAAAACTTTGCATAGCGAGGGATTTGTTTAATTGCATCGAAAAGGGGGATATTTACTTCACATTTACGAAAAGTCTCATAAATATCCTTATCACACTCCTTGGTGCGAGTGTCTATCATTGCTTTTGGGAATGGGGGTTCCGGTAAGTACGGAGATGAAGATGGACAAGGTGTCTCCACTTGAGGTGATGGTGGTGTAAGAGAAGGAAAATTGCTTTGTTCTTCGTTTACTACCACCTCACCCTCAAGCTCTCTCGCGCTCACTTGGAGCTCCTTCCCACTCCTTAGAGTGATAGCACTAGCATTAGACTTGGGGTTAAGCTCTGTTTGGGATGGAAGTTTCCCCGAATCTAACTTACCCTCTAACCTAGACACAACACCCGACACTTGGCCCATTTGTCTTTCCAAGTTCTTAATACTCGATCTAGTTTCATCTTGGAATTGGACCATGTTACTTTGCATCCCCGACACATTTTTGGTCAACATATTTAACATCTCCTCCGTAGAGAAGTTGTTCGAATTAGAATTTTGACCTTGTGACCATTGGTTTTGGGGCCTTTGGTACTGTTGTTGGGGTGGTCTATTATATTGGTTATTTTGGCTATTTGGATGTTGGTAGGGTTGGTTATTTGGATTTTGATAGGGTTGTTGTTGAGGTGCTTGTGGGTTGCCATTAATTTCAAGAATTGCCTTTGCGCCTTGATTCTCGAAAATAATCAGTTAGATCACGAAGTTATTCTCAAGAATTGCCTTTACGCCTTAATCTTGAGTCTAACCAACACTTAACCACTTTCTGAAAACCATTTTTTAACTATCTTTAACATCTTAATCACTTTCTTTAACTTCCAAGACTCAACCAAGAACTCATTAAGACTCATCAAGAACTCAACAAGAACTTAAAGAACTCAACAAGAAACCATAAAGAACTCATCCAAGATTCAAGAACTTCAATCAAGAACTCAATCAAGATTCAAGAACTTCAATCAAGAACTCATCCAATTCATCCAATTCACACGCATAACTTAACATTAATCACGAATTACCAACTTTACTATTATCCACAATTCATCAACTTTAACATAACCATCATAAACATAAATCCAACATATTCAATCATAAAATAATCATACTCAATCATCAAATGATCATTTTAACAACACAAAATCAGATTACATACATACATAAAAATCATGATCAAACTTCACAATAAAACCCGAACATACATTTAATCTATACTATAATCATAGTATACCAATTAAGTTGAGAAAGTATGTTACCTATTGAAGATAACACACAAAATCAATACAAAATTTCAGCCCGGAAACTAGAACCACACGGCTAACATGCACGGCACACACGGCTTGCACCACGGTTCTTGCACTCGAACCCACGACTTGCACGGCTGCCTAGCACGGCTGGATGAACCAATCCATGACCCACATGCTGCTGTTGCACGGCTGCCATGCACGCACACCACCACGGAACACCGTCTTCACACGGCCCCAACACACGAACCACCCGGCACCAAACGAACAAGACCCAAACAACCCCGAACAATAATTCTTGATCAAAGGCAATGAAGTTTAATTTGCGTTTGAACACTTAAAGATCAAAGGATGATGAATCTTCAAGTTTGGGTTTAGAAAAGATGATGAACAATTGATGGGTTTCAATTGGCCAAAATGGCGTGTGGAATGGGAGCAATGGAGAGAATTGTGTTTGATCTTTTGATGGCAAAAGCAAATGATGGCAATTTAGCAAAATGGATCCTCAAGCCTTACTAACTCCTCTATTTATAGAGGTTAGTTAAGGTGTGAACACAAGGCAAGTGGCAAATCCTTGCCATCACCCTTAAGAAACCGGCCAAAGGGAACAAATAGGCCTAAATGGGCTTTCGTGATCAATTGGGCTAATTTACAAAAAGTACATGACTAATCATGTATAAATCAATTTAGCCCAAAATATTAAATAATTAATTAGAAAATTAAATAATAAAATTCTAATTAATTAAATAATAATTAAAATAAATAATAATAACTGCAAATAAAATAATTCGAATTAAATCGGAATTATTCACATAAAATAAAATAAATAGTTCAAAATAAATTTGAACTATACATAACATCACATAAATACACATAAATCATGGCAGAAATATCATGAAAATCAGGGTCGTTACATTGTGTCTTACCTAGTGTTATGCCATGCTGTATGGGAATGAATCCTCTTTTAGACTTTTCCAATTTGAACCTTGCAAGAACCTTATTAATATAAGTTTCTTAACTAAGTCTAATGAGCCTTTTCGATCTATCTCTATAGATTTTTATTCCCAAAATGTACTCAGCTTCTCCTAGGTCTTTCATCGAGAAATAACTTCTAAGACATTCCTTGACTGACTCAAGCATGGTTTTATCGTTTCCGATGAGAAGTATGTCATCTACATACAAGACCAGAAAGGTAATACTACTCCCACTTAACTTCTTGTACATACATGATTCCTCTTCATTTCTGAGGATGCCAAATTTCTTGATTGACTCATTAAATTTGAGGTTCCCACTCCTTGACGCTTGCTTTAGTCCATAAATGGACCTTTTAAGCTTGGATACTTTTCTTGGATTTTCAAGATCTACAAAACCTTGTGGTTGCGTCATATACACATCCTCTTTCAGGAATCCATTCAAGAAAGCGGTTTTGACATCCATCTTCCATATTTTATAGTCATGAAAGGCAGCAATCGCAAGAATTATCCTAATGGATTTTAGCATTGCTACTGGTGAGAAGGTTTCATCATAGTCAATGCCATGAATTTGTTTGAAACCTTTCGCCACTAACCTTTCTTTGAAAACACTAATGTTTCCATCCTTGTCTGTTTTAAGATTTCATGGCTTCAAGCCATTTCTCGGCAATGGGTGTTACCCCTTCTGGCAAGTCAACCAAGTCCCAAACTTGATTTGCAGACATGGAATCCATTTCAGATTTCATGGCTTCAAGCCATTTCTCGAAGTCTTGACTTTCTAAAGCATTGTTATAGCTAGTAGGCTCTTCTGATTCTAACACTGTTATATCAGAATTTTCAGTCAAAAGAAAATCAATATATCTTATTGAAGGAATAATAGTCCTACTAGACTTACGTTGGGGAACAACAGAAGAAGTTTCTACCTCATTAGGTTGAGGGACTTCGCATGGATCTTCTCCACGTGGGACGGTAGAAGGTGTGCGCGTTGAATACAATGTCTCCTGAGCATTATTATACCGGGCCGCCTCTAACAAGGTGTTATCCTCATCCATTTGTTGCTTATCTTGAATTTCTTCAAGATATACATTACTCCTACTTGTTTTTCTAGAAATAAATTATTTTTCAAGAAAAACACCATTATGAGCAACAAACACTTTGTTTTCACTTGGATTATAGAAGTAATATCCCTTAGTCTCTTTTGGGTAGCCCACAAAGAAACATTTGTGTGATTTGGGTGCAATCTTATCGGAAAGTAAACGTTTTACATAAACTTCACATCCCCAAACCTTTAGGAAAGACAATTTTGGAACACTTCCAGTCCATAATTCGTATGGTGTCTTTTCTACTGCTTTTGAAGGTGCTCTGTTAAGTGCAAATGCTGCTGTTTGAAGCGCGAATCCTCAAAATAAAATAGGAAGATCAGCAAGACTCATTATGGATCGAACCATATCTAATAAAGTTCGATTCCTTCTTTCGGAGACTCCATTCATTTGTGGCGTCCCCGGTGGAGTCAATTGCGAAAGAATCCCACAACTTTTCAAATGATCATTGAACTCTGTGGATAAATACTCGCCACCACAACCGGATCGTAATGCCTTGATTTTCTTTCCAAGTTAGTTCTGTACTTCATTTTGGAATTCCTTAAATTTTTCATAGGATTCCGACTTATGCCGCATGAGGTAGACATATCTATATCTGCTTACATCATCGGTGAAAGTAATGAAGTAACTATACCCTCCCATATCCAACGTACTCATAGGTCCACACACATCAGTATGTATGAGTGCTAAAAGATCATTGGCCCTTTCACTGGAACCAGTAAAAGGTGATTTTGTCATTTTTCCCATCAAACAAAACTCACATGTATCAAGTGTCTCAAATTCAAATGATGTGAGAATTCCATCTTTATGAAGTTTCTCTATGCGTTTTGAGTTTATGTGGCCTAATCGACAATGCCATAGGTAGGTAGGGTTTAATTCATTTGATTTGTATTTCTTGTTGTCTATGTTATAGATATGAGTTTCTAAATCTAGGACATATAAACCATTTGATAATTTAGCAGAAACATAGAATATATCATTGAAATATGTAGAACAACAATTATTCTTAATATTAAATGAAAAACCTTCCAAATCCAAGACAGGGACTGAAACTATGTTTTTAGTAATAGACGGAACATAATAACAATTATTGAGTTCTAACATTAAACCAGATGGCAAATTTAAACTATAATCTCCTACAGCCAAAGCAGCAACTCGTGCTCCATTGCCTACTCGAAGATCTACTTCACCTTTGCTCAAGCTCCTACTTCTTTTCAGTCCCTGCACATTACAAATAATGTGAGAACCACAACCAGTATCAAATACCCAAGTAGTAGTCGTTGCTAAATTAATTTCAATAACATATATACCTGAAGATAAAGTACCGTTCTTCTTTTCTTCTAGGTAGATGGGGCAGTTCCTTTTCCAGTGTCCAATCTTGTGGCAGTGGAAGCACTCATGTAGTGCTGCCACTTTAACCTTAGGAGTGGGCTTTGGTTTAGAAGCTTAAGGAGTAGCAGCTGTTTTGCTTTTCCCTTTCTTCTTAGGAGCCCCTTTTTTCTTGAATCGCTTATCCTTTTAGACCATTAGCACATCCTTGTGTGCAGGTTCACTAGGTAAGCTCCTCTCAACCTGCAGTAACATACCATGCAACTCTTGCAATGTAGCCTCCCCTCCTTGCATGTAAAAATTCAACTTAAAGCTTTGAAATGTTTCAGGCAAGGACTTGATTATAATATTAGTTGCCAGCTCTTGTGCGTAAGGAAAACCTAGTTTTTCCATGACCTGAAAATGTCCAATCACGTTAAACACATGTGGGCCAACTGGTTTTCCTTTCGCTAACTTACATTCTAGTAGCTTGTAGTTAGCTTCAAACCTCTCTAATCTGGCATTTTTCTGAAACATAGTTTTCAGTTGCTGGATTGTGGTGTAGGCATCTAGATTATTAAAACGTTTTTGAAATTCATGTTCCATGGCAGATAACATCAGACATGTCACTTGCACGGAATTAGCCTCAAGAGTTTGTCTTGCTCTCCTTTCAGCTTGAGTAGCAGTTTCTGGCAAGGGTACAGGGAGAAGAGTGTCAAGTACACTTTCCTTTCTTTCAGCTCGAAGAACAATTCTTACGGCCATTTTCCATTCGAGAAAATTGTTCGCATTCAACTTATCCCTTTCTAGTTCACTTCACAGATTGAATACAGAAGTATTGTTATTGGATCCGGACATGATGACTACAACAGTATAATGAAGAAAAATTAATATGTTTATCAATAAATAGTTATTAAATAAAATTTAATTAACTACTACACTTTATTCCGAAGAAAATCCCCTTAGAGAATAAAGAAATAACCAAGATCCTCTCCCACTACAATCAAACGGACTTTGGCCCCGCCTTTAAAAATAGTAATTGAGGTAAGGAAACGTTTTACTAATTATAACTAATTATAACTCTTGGTAGATAATTTAACAATATTTTGCTAAATTTTATCTCATAGCTTCAAAATTCAAAACTTTGTCTTTTGATAATTTTGTTGAGTTAAACCAAACATTAACATGTAGGTTTCAAAAAACTACCCTATTATCCATGAATTACAAGAAATACCCTGCTTTGGCAGAAACTATTACTTATGATTCTAAGGATTTATAGGTGTTTGTTTGGAAAAGCATGTAAAACTCAATATTATTAGTGGGGATCAAATTTATAAATGTGGTTATTAACAAGTGAACACATATAATTAATTAAACCACAAACATAAACTTATAAGCATTTAATCATAAAATAAA
Source organism: Salicornia ramosissima (assembly GCA_951394345.1). Classification (NCBI taxonomy): domain Eukaryota; kingdom Viridiplantae; phylum Streptophyta; class Magnoliopsida; order Caryophyllales; family Amaranthaceae; genus Salicornia; species Salicornia ramosissima. The sequence continues at coordinate 41,708,397 of OX596232.1, forward strand.
TGCGTAATAAAGCAAAATAAATATGATCCTAGTATGGCCCATATGAATAAACTCTTATCTTCATGAACTCCATCTTGAATCTTCTTGGACCACTTTCCTCAATTCTTCATGGATGTCAACGCTTGATTATTTACTATTATTATTTAAACTTAAATAATTGAAATAACATTACAAAAATACAAACGATTTGCAAATCGTATTTAATTTACAGAAAATACATCACGATGCGCAGATCATATTTTCTATCCTATTTTGGGCCATACTAATCATAATATGTAAATAATATCATATATTATAAACCTGGAAGCAATTAAAAATATTGCAAATAAAAGCAATAACAACTAATACCATATGTTAGTATACTATTATTTTCATTTAACTAAAATTCATATATGGAATTAATCAACATTAATTATTAATTTGCATTATTTGGAGGCGTTTTATACTCATAAAAAATATTTATTTAATTGTTATTTAAACTCTTTAAAAAATAACTTTATTTATTCCAAAATAAATAAATAAAACAAAACACAAAAAAAAACTTTGTCAACTTACCAAAACTTATTTTGTGTATAGTTAGAGAAAATGGGGTCAATGCTTAATTATTGGAATTAATAATAATTGTTTTTTTATTTTAACAATAAATAAATAAAAAAAAAATGACAATTACACAGCAGCAGCAGCAGCAGGCAGCGACGCACGGCCACGGCAGCCATCGCACCGTCGCCTACGACCGCCGCCGGAAGCCTCGCCCCAACCAAAAAGCGTCGGCGATCATATCCCCGGCCTCGGAGCACCACCCATGCCACCAGCGACACCGGAAAAAGCCCGAAAAACTCCCCATATTGTTCGAACTTTTCGAGCGTGATTTGGGACAAATTGAAGAACTTTTGTTCGAATTGATTCTTGAATAACATTGGCTTGGTTGTTTTCTACATTTCCCACAAACTAATTTGCAAAAAACAAATTCAAACAATGATTTTGAAGAATTGAACAAAGTTAGGGTTCGAAAATTTCGAACCAAAACTTTGCACAATTCGTTTGATTTAGGGATTTAATCAACAAACTTTTGACATGAATTTGCAATTAAAGATGAAAGAAACAAAAGCCCTAATGTAATTTGGGACGATAACAAGTATTAATCCTTGAATCTGGGTTCCTTTTGTTCGAAGTTCGAACTGATTTTTGTTTTTTTTTTAATTTTCGAGTATAATATTACTTAAATATAATTAAAATCACTATTTTAATTATGCAAATTAACCCATATATTTAATCCTCCCTTAATTGCATGAAAACAATAATTTTTATCATTGAAAACATGATCATATTAAAATTATTAGAGGGCTAACTGATACCACTGTAGGGGTTTATAGATATGATGAACGGAATTTCAGGAAACAATTTCCTAACATCTATAAAATCAAGATCAATAATAATAATCAATATGAATCAAGTATATAAAATAGTAATTACAACCTTTGATGCGTGCTTTCAATGTCAAGAACGGAGATTTAGAGCCTCAATTGTTGCTCCTCTAATCAGTCCACAAGCACCGGATCGGATCCCACATATGCTAGTACAGAAGAGATGGATCAATATTCACTCTCTTACTTTTTAGGGAAAAACCAGTATGAACGCAATAGGTTTTAGGGTTTATATAAATTTGTTACTGTGTGTGACAATTGATCAGAATCCAATAATCCCTTACAACCCTAATGAGGTACTATATATATATACACCTCATTAGTCATATCACAGAAACCCTAATCCTAGGATCCATTGTGCCCTTTTAATTTATGCCCAATCCTCTGCTATTTTGTGTGACCTCATAGGATTAAGTTAAGTATAGTTGTGAGCCCAAATAATATGGATCCACTAATTATATTTAATCTCTAGCAAGTAAATATAATTTCCTAATTTAACTTAATTATTATCTCCATAATATAATCCTAATTATATTTAGTAATTGTCGATAACGACTGAGGACATATTCCTTCACAAGCCAACCTACAAATACTTTAGGTTTGCTCTTATTTCGATTCACAACAATAAAATAATAGTTATTTATGTTGGAAATTATTTTTATTTTTATTTAATTTTAAAACAACAAAACAAAACTTTTACTTAGTTTTCTTATGTGCTTGTACGTTCCTAAATGATAGGAACAATATGGGAGGTTTAACACTTTAGTTTAGAATTGTTCAACTGTAAACATGCCACTAAGCATAATTTCCAACGGTTTTTATTTATTTATTTTTGTTTTCTTAATTATTCTTACTCCTATATATAAGTAGCATGTGGGCACTTACGAAAATAAATGAAAAAGAAAAATGACAATCTACTCACAAGTTTTACACATTACTCTTACATTAACTTTGTTCGTAAAACAATAAGTTATTTATTTATTATTTTGGAGCATTGGTGTTCATTGGTTCGGGGATCCTTCGCTGCACACGATTGATCTAGCGGGTTGTTGTATCTTGGGAGAGGAGCGTATCAATTCTATCCGCCAGTACAGTGGGGCGTTTTCTCTCTAAGGATAGCGCCTAGCGTGCTACAACTAACCCAGGCTATTCTAAATCATTCTTCTATTTTTATCTAACCTTTGTATTGTTTGTATATTAATAAAATGTTGATTTTATTATTTGTTACTTGAAATATTTGTTGTTTAATTTATTTTCTAACAGTCTTAGAGATAAAAATCGTTTTTAATTGTTTATTTCAAGTAATAAAATATTGTTGTTAACATGTCAATCATGAAAATGGTTGGATCTTTGTTAGTAAGCCAAAGTTTGATGGTCAATGCACTATTGTGACTCCATTTTTTTTGGAAAATTTGCTTTTGATAATCCAACCTTTCGAGTTTTGGTAACCAATAATCGAACCTTTGGATTATTTGACCCCTTAGCTATTTGACTTTTAATTAGCCTTAGAGTGCAAAGGTTGGATTATTCCCTTAGTACCAATAATCCAACCTTTGGATTACTTGACCTCAATTTCACGTTAATTAGCCTTAACCCCTTAGCTCCACACGGCCCAAAACCCTTTTTATTTATTATCCCTTTTAATTATTTTGTTTATTTCTATTAATCTAAAAACATATCTAAGAAAAAATCCTGCTTTTATATTTTTCTCTCCTAAATTTTAGGAGTTCACCCAACCATCCAGCATCTATAAAAACCCTCCATTGCTCTTCAAAACTCACAACACCATCAAACACCAAACATCAATATTTTTCTATTCCTTCTTTTCTCTTCTACAAATAAAAACTTCACATTAAATCTTTAAGCTCGCAACAAACCATCCCAAAAAGATTAAAGGAATAAACAAAGAGAGCAACACCAACATTATTAGAGTATCATAAACGGCCAAAACATCCACCACCTTCGAATCTTGACCTATCAATTGAGGTAATTAGATGTTTTGCCTAATCTGTGAATCAATTAATTATATAATTCATAGAACAATTTAGAATTGCTTAGAATAATTTTAGAATAGATTAAAATTATTTGTTTGATGATAAATCCATGATGGCCGGATTGTTTACAAGTTCTATGTTGTTTTATTTAATGTTTGTCATAATATTATGTTCCAAGTATGTTCTTGCCATGAATCTGGATTGATTATGATGAATGTCGAATGTGATAATTATCATCCTTGAATTTTGGTTCGAAATTCTTAATCAATGTTTGAAGGTTGGATTTTTATAAAGTTAGTCTATTTTAATTATTTTTATTTGAATTAATTAATTAGAATCTTGAATTATTATTAAAGCATGGATTTTTATGAAGATGGTATAATATAATTATTGTTATTGTTTAGAATTAATTAATTAAATTCTTGAATTATATTTTTTTTATTATTTATTCATGAAATTGTCGTGTTTATTGATGATCGTGAATTGATATGATTGTCTAAGTTGTTATTAAGTCTAGAAGTCAAAGTTAGAATGTTTGACCTAGGGTTGACTAAGTGATAAGTTGGGTTGATTTAGAGTCAAAGTTATGAGTTTAAATAAAATATTAATAATATAATATAATAATGAAGGAAAGGAAACAGAGTAAGAGGATATTGTCTTGTTTCGATCTCTGGCTAGGAAAGACTTGGTATTTAAGATGGCCGATATACGTGCTGCACCTCTCTTTCCTGGGATTTCGAACATCTCAGTTCCAATTACGGTCACCTAGTACTTCCAATTATGGTATACTCTACCGGGTATAAGGAATTGACGGCTGGCATATACTGATAATTGGAATTGACGGACAGTTATGCCGATAATTAAGGAATTGACAGCTGATATGAGCACCATATAAAATATATAATAAATGTTGAGGAAAGATGATGATGAATTGGTTAATGAAAGATAATGTTATTAATAATGGAACAATGGAGTGCTATAGTTGTATGTTGAAGTCGGACCAGTGGAACAATGAAGTACATTTTTCGTACGTTGAAGTTAGACCATTGAAATGGTGAGTACAACTGTGGTACGTTGAAGTTGGACCAATGAAAGATAATTAAAGGATTAATGGAACAATGGAGTGCAATAATCGTATGTTGAAGTTAAACCAATGGAACGATGAAGTACATTTGTCGTACGTTGAAGTTGGACCATTGGAACGATGGAGTGCGATTGTTGTACGTTGAATTTGGACCGAAGAAAGATTAAGAAACGAATAATGAAGAATGAGTTGTCACAGTTTATGGAGTCTAGAGTCTTGAGATGACCCTAGCTAGAGAGTATGGTTTAATTATGATATGTTTTCCGCTGCGAATCTGATTGTGCGATGTGCTCTAGTGTTATATGATTGCGAATGTGATTGCCGTGTTGATGCTATGAATTGAAGGTGCTATGTTCTGTTTATTATGTACTTGATTGCATTCTACGATTACATAAAACATTCTAATTACTCCCCACTGACTGTGGACTCCCCATTCCTTTATTTTCAGGTAACGAAGTTGAGTAATTTGGGTTATAACGATGGATGTGTCTCTTGAGCAAGCAAGCGTAGCAGTTTTAGCTACCCTTAATTAATAGACTTAACCCTGTTCTAGAATTCTAGTAGCTTGTACTAGAACTTTAACATTTTTAAAACATTTTTTGACATTATATGAGTTTGTTCAATTAATTTTGTATAATAAAAGAATTAAGTGATAGAGCTTCCGCTGTTATTATGGAATTTAATATTGAAAGCTTATAGTTAATAATGATCCGTGTTGTTGTTTTCTCCGAAAACAACGTTGCTAAAATGCGGGTCGTTACAACTAATGCCTATCCTATAGGCCACACTAAAGCTTGCATCTTTGTATATAGTTTACTCCAAGTTCAATACATACAACACACGGAAACTGATTCCTTCAAAGTTTAATTTGCAAACTTGTTAATTTTATGTATGTTTAAAGCAAGCGCCAAAATAATGGCATGATAAATGTGTATATATAAAACAACTTGATAATGGATCTTATGTAATTTTTGTCTATACATGGATGATAGTTTATTATTTGGTAGTAATAATGTGGATGTTATAAATGATGTGAAGTCTTTCTTGTCATGCAATTTTGATATGAAGGACCTTGGTCTAGTGAATGTAATATTAAGTTTCAAATTGACAAGAACCAAAGATGGTATTACTTTAACTTAATCTCATTATATTGATAAATTGTTGAAAAGGTTTAATTATTATAATGTTAAACCTATTTCTAGTCCGTATGACCCTTTTATTAAATTAAAGGATTGGCTCGTTGCATTTGCCAAATTATTCTCAACCTGACATTGCAGTTGGTAGGTTGGGTAATGCTTTGGAAAGAATATTTAAATATCTCAAATGAACTAACAGTTATGGTTATTTTTTTATTTTTATTTTTTACTTTAGCAGGAGTTGCAGTATCATGGAAATTATTCCAGCAAACAATTATATCTCGTTCCGAAAGCTGAGATTATAACACTAGATATTGCTAGTAGTCGGACTGATTTTTTTTATTAAATTATGTTATTTATCAATGCTTATTAAACCTATTCCTGCTATTTAAATGCATTGTGATCGTAAAGTTGCTATAGCAAAAGTTACTAGTAAAAATTTTAACGAGAAAAGAAGACACCTAAGAATGAGAAATAAATTAATTAGAAATTTGATATCTCATGGTGTTATTTCTCTTGACTTTGTCAGGTCACAAAATAATCTTGCGGATACGCTTGCAAAAGGCTTGAAACGTCAACAAGTTATTGAGTTGTCGAGGGGCATGAGACAAAAGCCTATACAGTAGTCGCTACAATGGACACCCAACTCTGAAACATTGGCGGTCCCATGAAAGGAGTTCAATGGGTAACAACGAAGTTATTTAGTTGACTACAATACACCATATTTTTATTTTGGAGTATATTCCAAGTCCTTTCCTATGGCGAGGTGTATTTCAAATTGTGACAACCATAAGGTTGAGGTATGTAAGTATTATTCTTAAAATACCTCTTAATAAACCCAACGATTGTAATAAGTTATAAATTATGGGGGTGAAAGTCACAAATCACCCTTGGAGGGTTTACCTAGTGAGTGTGGTAGTGGGGCCGCTACTGCGAGACTTAGGCTGGTCTCAAAGTGACATTCACGAAACAAGATAACTGCACATGGCCGTAATGTGCACCACTGATAGAACCTATATGAACCCATATATTGTATGTATTGTGAGCTGAAGCTCGGTTAAAGGAGATATGACTCAAGACAATCATGTCTCTATATCTTCTCGAGTAGACGTTCATATATACTAGGTATAAGGCTCAAACCCGGAAGGTTCCTTGTACTGAAACTACAATATTATAAGCTCCATAATAATATTTACATACTATTTTCAACATTATTAAGTTTTTTAAAAATTAAATTATGTAGGGGGATTGTTGGAAATTATTTTTATTTTAATTTAATTTTAAAACAACAAAAAAAACTTTTACTTAGTTTTGTTATGTGCTTGTACGTTCCTAAATGATAGGAGCAATATGGGAGGTTTAACACTTTAGTTTAGAATTGTTCAACTATAAACATGCCACTAAGCATAATTTCCAACGGTTTTTATTTATTTATTTTTGTTTTCTTAATTATTCTTACTCCTATATATAAGTAGCATTTGGGCACTTACGAAAATAGATGAAAAAGGAAAATGACAATCTGCTCACAAGTTTTACACATTACTCTTACATTAACTTTGTTCCTAAAACAATAAGTTATTTATTTATTTTGGAGCTTTGGTGTTCATTGGTTGGGGATCATTCGCTGCACACGATTGATCTAGTGGGTTGTTGTATCTTGGAGAGGAGCGTATCAATTCTATTCACCAATGCATTGGGGTTTTTTCTCTCTATGGATAGCGCCATGACAACTTGAGAGCGGTCCAATTTTTCTCGTGTTTTGTTTGTGTTGAATTTAAAAAAATATTTTACATGTGTGGCCCACGACACATTAGGCGTATCGTGGTTCCATGTCATGCTGATAGTTGTGATCTTACTAGCGCAGTCTTAAAATGTGCCTTTACATGCATTACTCATTCTAATATCTCCATATCATGCTCTGCATGCGCCCTTTCCCTTTATTCCTCCTCCTCATCATATGTCACACAATTTACCATACACATTCAATTTAATGATTGTCTAACTGACCCTTTTTTTGGGTAAAAGCAAGCAAGTTTCACACTTTCACCTACTAATTTTATGTTACTATATGTGAGATTGATAACACCAATCAATGTTATTCTTTTGCGGAAAATTTCTTAACGTAACCATTTAAAGGACAACTAATGCAACATGTATTTATAACTACAAACAATATTATTGGACAATATTTTCAATAATAATTTTCTTTAATAAAATTAAATCCCAATTTTGGTTATATGGTGGAAGGAAAATGTTTGTACTATATGTACATAATGAATGAAAATGAGAGAGTTTGTGAGATAGAGTTTAGGTAATTACTCCTTCAGTACAATTATGTCAAATTCATTGCCAATTTATTAGTGATAGTTACTAAAATTTAGTGAAAATTAGTTATACTGGATTTCTGTATAATTATCATTTGATTGATTGTGTGTATCCATGGCTACTAAAGTGTTTATCACATAAAAAAAAACAAGGATTTTTCTCAGTTAAACCCTTGAGGTATTGGAAAATCCAGTTGTAGCCACGATTTTAGAAAAATTTCAACAATACCCTTGAGGTATTGGGAAAGCCCAGATGTAATAAAATTCATTAACATACCATAATTGAGGCTTAACAGACGTTAATTGGTTTATTAGGTTTTTTTAATTAAAAAGGAGAAAACAAATAGAAAAAATGACATAATGAAAATCTTTCATTTCCCTCTCATAACTGATCATTCACTCAACTCATTCTGTTCTACTACCCACACGAATCCATCTATGAAAACCCTAAATCCATCTCTGACTTTAATTGTGGTTGAATATTAAGCGATATTTGCATCATTTGGAAGTCGTACTCCATTTCATTCGTTTTCTGGAAGAATTTCGTGCCTCTAGGTGTTTTTCGGGATCGCTGTTGCATGGTTTTTGGTCCAAAAAAGGGAAATTTCACGCGTATTTAAGGTAAAGTTTCAATCTCAATGTTTTATTATGTTGCAATTTTTGTGAATTTTGGTCCAATAGTGTAGTTACGTTGTATGTGAAAGATAGTGTAATTGTATGTTTTGGATGTAGGGTTATTGTTTCATTAAGTGTTTCTGAAATTGGTTTTTGTAAAAAATAGTTTAGTTGTATCTATAAATGTGAAGGATGTTTTTTACTGTTTCACTCTTGATTATTTCTTTTGGAATTTTGTTAATTGTCGTTAAAATATATAGTTAGGGTTAGATGTTTTTTTGGTGGAAATGTTGTTGACTTAGTTTTTATTCGTTAATTTTTGGTTCCTTTTTAAGGAGAACGTCTCCAAGAACTTTGAAATTTAGTTATCAGGGTAAGGTTGTGAAGCTTGTGATACCTGATATTGACAAGTGTGTGTTAATTGATGTCTTGAATGACATGGTTTATGAGTATGAGAAAAAAGGGTTTGAGCTGCCTACTTACCCTGTCCTTCACTATGGCTACAATGGAAACACTCAATGCCCTTAATGATGATAACACTTTAAGGGTTATGTTTGATAATGTGCAAACCAAGACAATTGAAGTTTAAGTTGGTTCTTTGGAGAAACCAAACTGCATTTGGACACTTGCATAGAGGGTAAGATCAGGACCTAATGCTGCCCCTAGATCAAAACCCAATGCTGCCTCTGGATCAGAACCCAATGCTGACCCTGCTTCAGAACCCAATCCAACACCAAAGAAATGGAACAAACTTCCTATCAAGAGACCATCCAAAAATTTACAGCCCTCTCAACATGTACAAGAACACAGCCCATCAGCTACACCACTTTCAATTCCAAGGAGAAGCTCTAGATTACAGGGAGAGGTCCTAATGGATGAGGATCAATGGAGCAATGCCATTTCTAAAGGAAAACAAAATACACCCTCATCACTTCTTTGTAACACCTTTTCTAATGCACCAAGTTCATCCTCAAACACACCCCTTGACAAACCAGTGTGAGCTGTACCTAAAAAAATCCAAAAGAAACCCATCAGACCTAATCCTTTCCCTCATGGAAAGCAAATGCCAAGGTCCACAGTGGTAATGAAGGGTGTTTGGACTCCTAAGGAGAGAATATAACAACCAATTTCAGATGATCAGTTGCAACAATAAGGTCTAAAGCTCAGGAAAAGATTTGTTTCAGCCTTAGATGAGTTGAATATAGTTAATGACACTAACCCGGAGATGACTACCACTGAAAATGACAGTGATAGTTGTAATATCCTAAAATTTAAGATATTAATTTTGAATGTTATTTTAGTATTTAATTTAATTTTTGAAATTTTAATTCTTAATTAATTAATTTTGGGTCAAGTCCACAATTAATCATGATTGATCATGCTTAAGTACATTTGACCCATGAGAATATGTTGGCCCATTTCTAGTAAGCCCAACTGACCCCCCTCTTCCATGTGGCTTAAGTGCCACTTGGGGTTTAAAATTAATGGCATTTGACTAGTATTTCTACAACACCAAAATACACGACGATCACAAATATCAAAGTACACGTCATTTAAAAAAAAATTAAATTAAAATCTTAGCCATTAGATCACATTACACCAACGGCCCAGATATTTTCTCACATAAAAGCCTTTTCACCTAAATCACCCATTCTCACATGATCCTATTCCTATATATATATATATATATATATATATATATATATATATATATATAAACTGAGCAAATTTCTAAGGGATCATAGAAGGTCCTTCTATCACAAGTCTCACCCTAAATCTTGTATGTTCAATTTCATTAACGGCGCACAAAAAAACGTCCTAAAATATTGCATTAGTATCACTTAAAACAAGACATCTCATTATATATATATATATATATATATATATATATATATATATATATATATATATATATATATATATATATATACCAATTTCCTTTCTATTCACCTTAGGATTTAATATAGAGTGACTTGCTTCATCCTTGCACAAAACTTCTTTTTTTTCCCTTTCCACAATCACATAGCCAATTTAATCTTCATCATATACCTAAAATCATTTAGGACTCTTACAACCTTCTTTTTCAACTTATTCTTATGTCACAATTATTTCAATCTAATCACCCATACTCCATATCAAGGATGTCACTTATAGTTGCGTTGTTCTTTCATTAAGATCTGGTTTTCAAAGATTGTGGTCTCCTGTTTATGTTGAGCATTCTCTACTACACATATGCTAGTATCATGAGTGAGCATTACCATTATCTCTTACTTCTTTACAAGAGATTATCATAACATGATAACCAAGTTTAAAACAATTTTTTTTTTTAAATGTGAGGAAAAAATTTTCAACAATGGAACACTTTTTAAAAAGGCGAAATTGACACCACCAGTGCATACTATTTGCTATCTTCCCATATCAGTCCCAACAATTGATTATCCTAGAGTAGGCCCAACTATTAGGCAAACTTGCCAAAAACAGTCTGGCTTACTTGTTTACCTATTGTAGCCGGTAATCACCACTAAAAGTCATGTGCTAATCACGTGTTGTGGATTAATTATTTTTTAAAAGTGATTTGATTATCAATTAATTATTTTCTAAAAATAATTTGATTAGCAATTAACCCCCACTAAAAGTCATGTGCTAGTCACGTGTTGTGGATTACTGGCTACAATAGGTCAACAAGTAAGCGGGACTGTTTTTGGCAAATTTGCGTAATAGTTGGGCCTACTCTGGGATAATCAATTGTTCGGACTGATATGGGCAGATGGCAAATAGTATGGCCTGGTGATGTTAATTTTGCCTTTTAAAAATCAAATGAGCACATTGAAATTGTTGGTTAAAAAGCACTAATGAATAATCATTTATCAAGTATTCCTTGTATTGAAGATGGAACCCTGTTATTTTTTATTTCATTTTTTTACTTTATCATTTTCTTTCAAAAAAAATTCTTTTTTTTTTAATTGGGAAAAAAAGTTGAGATATCCCAACTCCTTTGTATTCTACTCCTAACTTACCTGATTGACTAACTTATTGTTTTTTTTTTTGTATACATATTTTGCTTTGTCAAAACATATGCATAACCTTTAATTAGGGCTATCTTTCTCAAGTTCTTGTGAAGGCATTCACTTCAATGCATGCATTACTAAACATTCGACAATTTTTCACTTGAAAAATCAAATTTTAAGTGAATAATGTTCACTACTACAAAAAACACCTAATACACCTTACCTTATGCATCACCTTATAAAATGTCTGATGCATAAAGCTAACGTGTCACATCTTTCTATAAAGTTTGATGCAATAGAGATGATATTTTTTTTAAATAACCTATCGTATCCCTTGTAAAATAAAAAGAGACACAAAAAGTTTCCATGTCCACTTATATATTATGTGTCATGCGATAGAGGTGTGGTTATTGTGTCACCTATAATATAAGAAGGGATGCATTAGGCTATTGCATCACTCTTAACATCATAAGTGATGCATAAATTTTATGTGTCTGTTTATGTTATATGGTTGACGCGGTAGGGTATTGCATCAAGTAATATATTCAATTATGTGAAAAGCTATTACATCACCTTTGATTTAATAGCCGACACGTTAGGTGTGCTATGCATCCAATATTACATATAAAGCGATGCGTTACCTATCGCATCGCTTTTGATGTAATATATGACAAGTTAGAAATATTAATCTATCGCATCAACTCTAATGTAATATATGATGCGTTTGATACATAAGGTGTTTCGTGCATCACCTAATGCATCAATTGTTATGTGCTATGTGATGATGTAATAGATAGCCTATTGCAATTTTTTTATGTTTGAGGTGATGCATTAGGTATCTACCTTATGCATCACCTCTTATGCATTAAGTGATGTTATAGATAGGCTATTGCATTGCTTCTTATGTTTGAGATGATGTATTAGGTACCTAATGCATCACCTCTTGTATTATGTAGCATGTGATGCGATAGATAGCCTATTGCATCGCTTATAATAATTAGGTGATGCATTAGGTACATATTGCATCGCCTATTTTAAAATACGTGATGCAATAGCAGTGGTGGATCTTGGCTTAGTATGATATAATATTTATATTGAATTATTAAGATATAAAAAATGGGTAGAAGAGATGGTAAAGGTAAGGTATCCTAACTAAAAGTGATGAAAATGGTCTTGGGTTCGATACCCATTGTTTGCCTTTTTTTTTATTATTACGTACCTAATGCATCACATGTTATGTAGTAAGTGATGCGATTGATAGCCTATTGCATCATGTCTTATGTTTGAGGGGATGCATTAGGTGTCTAATGCATCGCCTATAATGTATTAAGTGATGCGATTGATAGTCTATTGCATCATGTTTTATGTTCAAGGTGATGCATTAGGTGCCTAATGCATCGCCTATCATGTAGTAGGTGATGCATTTGATAGCTTGTTGCATCATGTCGTAAGTTGGAGAAGATGCATTAGGTGTCTAATGCATTGCCTATTATATAATATATGATGCATTAACTAAACTAAATATTGTTGTAGAAGCTATAACATCACGTTTTTAATTTTAGGTGATGCATAAACTACCTAATGTGTCGCTTAATAAGTAATATTTGATGTATTAGTATCAACCTATTGCGTCACTACCTAAATTTGAGGCGATGTATAAACATGCCTAATGCATCGCCCTGGAGGCGACACGTTAGGTATGACACCTATCGTGTCGGCACCTATCGTGTCGGGCCAAAAGTGATACAATAGGCCTGTTAGAGGGGACACGATAGGGGTTTTTTGTAGTAGTGGTTTTTTTTTTTTGAGAATATTGGTAATCCTCCATAAAAAAATTACCATTGTTTTCAAAAAAATAAAAAAAATAGACCATTGGTCCACTGCATAAAACCATTGGTTTAGATTACAAAAGATTGGCACAAAGTCAAAATTCAAAATTAGACTTAAGTCTTGTTAAACAGATTTAATCCGTATGGTATTTATGAGTTTAAAAAAAATTAAAAATTCAATATTAGACTAAAAGTTTTGTTAAACAGATTCAACCCATATGGTGGATTATGAGTTTATTAAAAAAATGAAATCAGCTTCTAATACACAACGTTGATTTTTTTTTATGAGGTATAGAATTCCGGTTAGACTGTAAAGTAGAGCCAACCTAAGGCATCTTTCCTTAGGATTAAGGAAAGGGAAGGGGAAAAAGGATGATGCCATCTTTTCATAGTTTGATTACTATGTCCCTCATGTGCAATGTAATCAACACCTGATTTGATTCTATATAAAAGTGGTGGATTTGGATTTGACTAAAGTATTTTAGGTCTAAGGGCCTGTTCACTTAAACTTATCATAAGTTCAGTTCAGTTCAGTTCAGTTCAGTTCAGTTCAGTTCAATTTTGTTTTGTTCAGTTCTGTTCAGTTCAGTTCAGTTCAGTTCAGTTCAGTTCAGTTCAGTTCAGTTCTGACATTTTCCTTCATTATGTTAATTAGTTTGTTAATTTTGTTAATTTTGTTTTCTATTCTTTGCACAAACTAAGCTACAAGTTACAATGTTGACATTGTATTAATATTTAATATTTATTTTGTAACTCTAATATTTATTGTGTTCTAATATTGTGTTATAATATTTAATATTCACATTTTATCATTAAAATTTGCGAGAAAATAATAATTAAGAAGAATAAAATTTATTGTAACTATAAGCTACAAGAATAGTAATAATAATAATTTTAATGATAGTAATAATAATTATAATAAAACTAATAATAATAATATTGATATTAATATGATTCTAATAAGATTTACAATAATATTTTTTTTACATCTACTAGTCTCCATAATCTACTAATTTTATTACATCGACTAATTTTTTATATTTACTAGTCTTCATAGTCGGTTAGTTCATCATCATCATCTTGGTCTTCTCCATCAACATCCTCCGGTTCCGGGATATTTGCCTGAATTGACTCCCATATTTGATTAGTTATTTGTTCTCGTACAATGTTCATAGTTTGTTTTCGTGTATCATCGTACATAGAATGATCTTCACTTGGTTCAATCATTTCAATTTGGTGTGTGAAAGGAATCCCTAGATCATGTAAACGAGTGAAGTTGTGTAGAGTACAACAAGCGACGATAATTTGCAATTGATAATCCAAAGTCATCTGTGGCATCCCCTTAGGTTGTAGGACCTTCCACCTATTTTTTAGAACCGCAAAGATCCTCTCAATTACATTTCGACACGAAGAATGTCGGTAATTGAATTGCTCATACTTTCCTTGTGGTGGAGTCCCACGTCTGAAATCAGGCAAATGATATCTCGTCCCATGTCCTACATGTGGACTCAAGTACCCGACTGTGTTTGGATACGCCGAATCGACCACATAGTATTTTCCTATACAACAGAATGGATGTTAGTTTATCAAAGTGATGTTCTTTGCACATTTTATACAGGTAATTAAGCTTATTTTGTACCAGACGGGGGATGAGGGAAGCCCATTTTTGCATTTCCTAAGCTTCGCCTCCATACGGTTGAATCATGTGCACTTCCTTCGTAGCCTACATTGATGTGACTGAACAACATGTTTAGTGAACACACTGCCAACACATTCCATGATTTGTTCCCATGACGATCTCTGAAGGCTTTGCTTTGAGCATCCGCAACAACTGCAGGTATATGGGTACCATCAATGGCACCAACACAATCCTGACACAAAAATGTTAGTTACACATTAATATAAAATTAGAAAGTTATTGTTAAGTAATATTAAAAATGACATTGAAAGTACCTTGAAGAAAGGCCATAATCTGCTGCTGTTCTGAATTTCATTAGGAGTTTCATTCAAACTTTGATATGGTCGAATTATTTGAGTCGACAATGTCTCTAAAGCACCTAATACCTCATGGAAATACTTTGAAACGGTGCTTACCGAGTGTTGAAATCTTTCTGCACTGTCACGAACAGAAGCAGGTTTGGCTAGCATGTACACACTCATCCCAAGTTGCTCTTCAGTTCCCATATGTCTACCATTACCATCTTTCAGCAATTGCTGTTCTCTAAGGACATTAGCAAGATTTATGAACACTTCTCTACTTAGCCGAAGTTGTTCTTTGCACAAGTTGTGATGGCCTGTGAGCATCCTATGTATGAACTGATGACCTGATTCACCACCACAATGAAGAGGCAACCGTTGAACTCCAGTTGTCAATCTCCTTAGCTCATGCAACGCTACACGTGTCAAACTTTCCTGCAACTCATCATCCATTCTACACAAGCACACAAAGCTCATACATAATCTTAATGAAAGCTCATAGAAACACAAGAAAGCTCATACATAACATTAGTTCAATCGACAAGAAACAACAGTTGAAACAACAAATCCAAATACATAACAATACTTCAAACACAGATCCAAATCCACAAGAAACTACTGCTGCAACTCAAATCCACTACAAACAACACATGAAACTCAAATGCTCAACTAAAATCCAAATACATAAACATTAAGTAACTAATAAAGAAACACAATTTCAAACAACAGATTCGTTACAGTTGGAACAACAGATTCGTTTTAGCCATTAAAAGCACCTTCATCTTCATCCATAGGCATTAGTGGCCTATAAACTTCGTCATCAAGCATACAGTGCTTCCTCAAGAAATGAAGTCTGCCAACATCAGAACGAAGAGAGTTAAAAAGATCAACGGCCCCCGGAGTACGGCGAAAGCTATCTAGGATATCCACCACAAATTCATCCCCGTACTTCTCCACAATCCCCATGGACTCCAACTTATTTTGAACTTCATCAAATGAATTAAATTGTTTTGAAGATTGACTCGCGGAAGATTTCTTCATTTGATGGAGACATGTATCAATGTCCTCCTCCCTAGAACTTCTAGAACTTTTTTTAGAGGGCTGCGATTTTGTTTCAACACTCGTACGCTTTTTTGGCTCGGTACGGGCAACTTCTTTGTTTTGTGTTGTCAGTTCTTGCACTTCTTGCACATCATCAGAGTCAGCAGATTCTTCACGTTCCCCTTCAACAACAGTTTCAGCTTCTTTTTGTTTCTCTGGTACCGATGATGGAGTATAAGATTTTTCACCCGTTGCATAACCACTACGCAAAATCTTATCCCATTCTTCCTCAAATTCTAATGGATTTTTAAGAAACCCTTTAGCTATGGCTTTATATCGCTGCAATAAAATGAAGTTTCAAAAACAATATACTACTTTCACACATAATGGAACAATTGAATAAAAATAAAAGGCAGTCACCAAGTACCTTATGAAAGGCTTTCCATTTTTCACTGGTAACATCAACATCAGGACAACCATTTTGTTTCCATCCAATACCAGTCCATTGTTTTAATTCATTCCAAGCTTTGTGTTTTTCTTTTGCATATGCGTACCAATTCTTAATCGAAAGCCATGGAATATCCAATCCTTTTCGTGTATTTAACGTTTCAGCAACAATAGGCCACTCAATTTTCGACCCAGAGGGGCTAACATGGTCAGGCAGGATTAAAAAAGTACCAATTTAACGTCTGTGGTGAAATGTACCCGTTGTGCCATTGCAAACAACCAAATGAAGCTAGACATTGAACAAAATGATGACTTAGTTTCATCTCCACTCAAACAACATACATTCAGCAACAACAATTTAACAACAAAGACTGCATAAGGTCGATTTAATGACAAATATTCTCTCAGACAATTAACTGTTGAAAGTCCCAACAACAATCGACAAAATAGGAAAAAAAAGTTCTAAAAAAAAATCGACTGAAGTCATAATTAAAAAAAAAAAAAAAATCGACTCAATTCGAGTAACCAGCAAAAATTAAGCAAATTGAACAAAATAATTTGAACAAAAAAAATTCAGAAAATTCGACTAACCAACAAAAATTGAACAAGATAAAATCAGAAGATTGAAACATAAAAGTTCTAGAAATTTACCTGTATTTGCTTGGAAGAAGATGGGTTGAATACGATCTGATTATCCGCCTTCGATGATGCCGCCGAATTGATTATCCTCCGATGATGTCACCGATCTATTTATTCTCCGATGTTCTATTTTTTTTTTTTTAAATCTTAATTTATTAATTTATTTTTTTTTTTAAAAAAAAAGCAAGAAAGAGAGATGAGGATGTGAGAGGAGGCGGCCAAATGAGGATATGTGATGAGATTTTAGGTAAGAAGTTATTATTATTATTAATATTTGTTTTTTTTTTTTTTTTGAAACATTAATTAGGTAAAAAGGGTTGAATAGTCAAATCCACAAGTAACAATACAAAATTACCCTACAAAAACAAGTTTAAAAAAAAAAATAACAAAATGAACGTTGACAGTAGTAACTACCATTAATCATTATTATTTTAAGATATATAATAATTAATTCATTACCCATTACTTAATTAACCTACAAATAATACTAATTAATATTACAAATCACTAATCCAAATCTTAAATCACTCTATTTATTCAGTTCAGTTCAGTTCAGTTCAGTTCAGTTCAGTTCAGTTTTGTTTTGTTCAGTTTTGTTCAGTTCAATTCAGTTCAGTTCAGTTCAGTTCAGTTCAGTTCAGTTCAGTCAGATTCAGTTTAAGTGAACAGGCCCTAATTGTATGTCAAAAATTAAAATTTTGATTTCCCAAGGAATTTTCCAAATATCTTTAGTAGCATTGACAACAGTTAAATTGTCTCCTTTAATGACTAAATTTTTAATATTTAATGAAATGGCTTCTATTATTCCATGTTTTAACGCTAAGCATTCTGCCATTAAGATAGAGAAGTCTTTATGAATTTGCTGAGCTCCTGCAAGGAGCATTTCTCCGTCGTTGTTGCGGAGAATATATCCTATTGGAGTTGAATTTGAATCAATCTTAGATCCGTCGAAATTGAATTTGAATTGGTTAGGTTGGGGGGGATTCCAAAATATGTAATTTTTTGAACGATCATTGTTTGCAAAAGTGGTATTTGATGTTTGGGATTTAGCTAAGTGAGGTTGGATAGTTTGATATTCTGGATCAATAGTTTTTCTCCAATTTTTTAAGAAATTTCTAATCATCATGCTTATCTTGTTTAAGCTCCAATTTTCATTGTTAAAAATTAGATAATTTCTGATATACCAAATAAACTACCAGATTATGCATAATTTGGAGATATTAGAACTATTGAGATTGTCTTTATTATAGTTAAGATTTTGGGTGATATTCTTATTTGAATCAAAATAAGGGAATGGCCAGTTACCACTGTTTTTTAAAGTTTTAAAAATGTCGATAGTCTTCGGACATTTGAATAAAAGATGAATAGAATCTTCTAAATGATGGTTACAGAATGGACATTATAGAGGAACTGTCACTTTTGATCTGTTTAGTTTATCTTTAGTTGGCATAGCATTAGTGCAAATTTTCCACATGAAGTATTTAATTTAAGGTGGAGCATCAAGTTTCCAGATCCAATTATAGGAGACTATATTCGAATTACTTTCTTTGTGGCCTTGTAGAAACAGGGAGCCCAATTTAGTCGAAAAGTTGCCATTTGAGAACGGGCCCCAGAAGAACTTATCATCCATATTATGGTCGGGAATAGGGGTTCGCATTATTAAGTCTATGATCCATTAGTGTAAGTAGATACTTAGTTTGGCTAAATCCCATTTCATGGAAGGGGTGAAAAACTCTTTTACTTTTGCATTGATATTTGAGATATGAGTGAGAGAATAGTTACTAAGTGGGGTCATAGTTAACCAATTAACTTTCCAGAAATTGTTTCACCATTTCCATTTTGCCATCTAATGGCCTTATAGAACAATGGTCTTAATTTCATAAGATTTTTCCATTCCCATGAGGTTGCTTGAGTTGGTTTATAGTTTAAAAGACTTTTTTCCCTTAGTTATTTCTTTAAGATAAGTTGTACCTAAATATCTTCTGGATTGGATAAGATTTTCCAAAGAAGTTTTAATTGTAATGCTTTGTTAGTTATCTTGGCTTTTCTAAGTCCTAAACCGCCATATTTTTTTGGCTTGCATATTGTCCCAACTTATGAGGTTTGGGGTTTTAGAGTCTTGAGCTTTATTCCAAAGGAAATTTTTATTAATTTTATCAAGTTGATCCGTAGTATTTGTAGGAAGAAGAAAGCTTTGCATCTGATGGATAGGCTTTGTAGAAAGGTTTGCATTAATTAGAGTAGCTCTTCCTGCTTGAGACAAGCAGTTTGCTTTTCATTTAGCTAATTGCTTTTTGGTCGAATCCACAATATTTTAAAAGTTTGATTTGATACTCTTTTACTGATTATTGGGCAACCCAAATAAGTAGGGCTGAGTAGAGTGCGGTCTGAACTGCATCAAACCGCAAACCAAACCGCAATTGTGCGGTTTGGTTTGGTTTGTGGTTCGAGAAGTGCGGTTTGGCTTGCAATTATGCCAAACCGTAATTTTGCGGTGCGGTGCGGTTTTTAAAAATTTTGAAACCGCACCAAACCGCAAACCGCAATTTTTTTTAATTGTTCTAAAATATTTAATTTAAAACTTTTATTTGGCTTACTACCCTATTGAAATTATGCCTTTTTTTTTTCTTGGGCCTTATTTAGTTGTTTAAACCCGCAACGCTCTAGGGCTTCTCTAAATCTTTAAGGCTCAAACAAAAAATAAATCTAGGGTTTTTTTGTCCTTATCAATTACTAATTATAAAATAAAAAAAGGAAAAATGGAATTTAACAATCGCAGCTTTCGGTGGTCTGCTCAAAATAATCCCACCTTTATACATCATCTTCTTAAAATGGACTATATCACCCAAAATCGGTCCATTTTGAGAAGAAAAAAAATTAAAGGTAGGATTATTTTAAGCAACTGATATATAAAGGTGGGATTATTTTGAAATAAATTAAAGGTGGGATTATTTTGAGCAGACCACCAAAAGTTGAGATTATTAAATTCCATTTTTCCAATAAAAAATTTAAAAAGTGGGTTAAACCGCACCACACCGCACCAAATCGTATTTTGCGGTGCGGTTTGTTGTGGTTTCATATAAATTGCGGTGCGGTGCGGTTTCAAACAATGGCAAACCGTATTTTTGTGGTTTGGTGCGGTTTGACCTCCAAATCGCACTGCGCTCAGCGCTACAAATAAGTTCCCAGATCATTCACTTCCTCCTTTTGAAGGATTTCTTTAAAAATATCAATGTCCTATCTTGAAACTTGTTTGTGCATTGGAAGGCTGATTTGTTGTAATTAACAAGTTGTCTAGAGATTTTACAATATTTGTTTAAAATATTTTTAATTTCTTGAGAACTTTCTTTTGTTGCTTTGGCGAAAACCATAGTATCATCTGCAAAGGTAAGAAAAGGATTTTTCATTTTTGAGTTCCCTGGGGAAACACCTATGTTATTGTGTCCTTTAATACTACTTTCATGAAATAATTTCGCTAGATGTTCTGCACATAAAGTACTGTTGTAACGTTTTGCTTCCTGTTTTCTAATCTATTATTTTATGTCGTCTGATTTTACTGCTAAGTAGGACAATCTAGTTACTCGCCACTGACGGTGGACCCATGTTCTTTTATCTTGCAGGTGAGCAAGTCGAAGAATAAAGATGGGTTTGAGTGATGGACGAGGGTTCTAGGCTCCTGTTTTACATTCCTGTTTCTAGTAGTTTAGTTTGTTTTTGAGTTGTAGAATTCTGAGTTTTGGATTAGTTTATTAGTTTCCTTCATTTGTTATTGGGATTTATTATTAATAATATAAAGGAAAATTTGTCAGAAAAGACCTTATAAAACATTCTTTTTGTAAGAAAAGACCTTATAAAAAATTAGTTTCCTTCATTTGTTATTGGGACCTAAAACAAAAAAAATGTTGCAAGGAGGGACCTTACCTCTATTTTCCGACGTTGACTGTGAATTTCCGGCGTTGACTCGTTATTTCCCTCCAATTTTTGACGAATCCTTTCTTCTCTATTTAACCTTTCCTTTTCTTTTCACTATTAATTCATTTTTCCTCCACTCCCCCTCCATTTTCCGTCCTAAATTCATCTACATAAACCTTACATAAACACTTCCTTCTAGCATTTAAAATTCTTTTCTTCTGAATTTGGGTTTCCTCATCTCTTACCCCCTTAAATACGAAAGGATTCGTGCAAAAATGGAGGGAAATAGTGAGTCAACACCGGAAATTCACAATCAACGTCGGAAAATAGAGGTAAGGTCCCTCTTTGCAACTTGTTTTTATGTTTTAGGTCCCTACTCACAACAAATTTTTTATAAGGTCTTTTGTCACAAAATAAATGTTTTAAAAGTTCTTTTCTGACAAAATTTCCTAATATTAAATACCATTTATCCATGATTTTTAGTTATATTCTTGTTATTGAATCGGTTGGTAATTGCCTGTTTATGACGTTATCACCGCTAACGTCGTTGCTCGAAATACGGGTCGTTACACCCCCCATTTCAGGTGATGATGGAGAAGTATGATTGGTCTATCGTTTGGGTCGAGATTTGTGTGTGCTTGCAATAATACTAGAAGACACTCGAGCATTACTTTACTTTTTAGTATATTACTATTATGATTTCACCCTTATGATTTCACCCAGCTTGTTGGGTTTAGATCCTATATTTAGTTTGGATCATGTTTGGTTATTGGACTTTTAATTAGTTAATTAGTAAATAAAATGGCTTTTGGAATTATGTTTGATTATGTAAGTTCTCTAATTGTTTAATAAAATATAGGTAGTGATGATCCAAATGTCGATTCCCTTCATAATCAACAGCTTACAAAAGTCGGGTCATTACAGTTGGTATCAGAGCTTAGGTTAAGTTACTTCCTCATAATTAGCTTGAAAGATGAGCGCTTTATGAATTCAAGAGTGCAACTTAGCCTAAAATGGAAAACCTTAGCGAGTGAAGCCTTGGGTAGAAGCTTGGGATAGGATATTTTATCTTCTCGCATTATACTTTAGGCGACGTTAACTCCCGCTTCAAATGCCGAGCTCTAGTGGATGCTATCCTCACTTTGGCTCAGAATAGTGTTCAACCGGATTACTCGCCTTCGACCTCCAGTTTATGATGGGGTAGCTGAACCAGTGGTTCTAGAAATCTGGATAAGAGAAATAAGGAAATTTTTCGACGCTCCAGCATGTCTAGAGCAAGATAAGGTGCAGTTCGAAGCCTATTACTTAAAGGGGGAAGCAGACAATTGGTGGAGTACGGTTAGAACTAACCCTAGTACGAATTTGACGATGAAATGGTAAGAGTTCACTGAGAAGATTCAAGAGCGGTTCTACCCAGATGAGCTGCGATGGAAGAAGAAAAGGAGTTCTTGACTCTCACCCAAGGAAGCAAGTCCGTACAGGCTTAAACGGACAGGTTCACAGAGTTATCTCGATTCGTTGCAGCCGTGATACCTTCAGAAGCTGAGATGGTGAAGCGGTACATAAAGAAGATGGACCCACGCATCCGAGTTCATGTGATGGTCACAAGTCTGTGTTCTATCCTAAGAAGCGACCAGCTGCAACAAACAACCAAGCACTGGTGAAGAACAGAATGTTCTGCATGACTTCAGAGGAGGCAGATGGCCAGCCAGATGTGGTTACGGGTACTCTCTTTGCCCAAAATATTTCTGCATATGTTTTGTTTGACACGGGTGCTACTATGTCTTTTAATTTGTTGCAATATCTTTTATTGTAAAAGCTAACCTGACGGGCGAGTCTCCTTTCAAATATTTGATAACTCTGCCTTCGGGAGAGCATTTTGCTTGTCATCGGGAATACAAGAATGTTCCCATCATCATTTTAGGAGTGCATCTCGAGGCCGACTGAAAAGATTCCCTATGATAGAGTTTGATGTCATCTTAGGGATGGACTGGTTAGTGAAGTATTAAGTGGATATCTGGTGCCGTGATCAGACAATCATTTTGCGTGGACCAGATGCCAAGAGGGTGAGCTATGTCGAGAATCCTACATTCAAGGGTCTAAAAGTGGTGTCTGCAATGAAGATACATAGCATGCAACGCAAGGGCGAAATTGTTTTCCTCTGTCATGTCAAGGATGTATCCAAAGAAGAGTAGTTGGAAGCAATTCCGGTAGTTAGAGACTACGCAAATGTTTTTCTTAAAGAGTTGCCAGGGATACCACCAGAACGTGAAGTGGATTTTAACATAGATTTGGTTCCCGGAACAGCGCCAATCTCGAAAGCTCCATATCGTATGGCACCTACAGAACTTAAGGAGTTGAAGACTCAGTTGCAGGATTTGATCGATAAGGGTTTCATCAGACCAAGCGTGTCTCCTTGGGGTCCTCCGGTTCTGTTTGTCAAAAACAAGGATGGCAGTATGCGTTTATGCATAGACTACCAGGAACTCAACAAGGTGACTATCAAGAACAAGTATCCTTTGCCCAAGACAGAAGACTTATTTGATCAATTGAAAGTGGCAAGTGTGTTCTCCAAGATTGATCTTCGATCCGGGTATCATCAGATTCCAGTCAAGCCGGAAGATTTACCTAAGACAACCTTTCGCACCAGATTCGGCATTATGACTTCGAGGTGATGCCGTTCGGGTTGACCAATGCACCAGCAGTCTTCATGGATCAGATGAACCGAACTTTTCATCATCTCTTGGATGTGTATGTGCTAGTATTTATTAACGATATTCTCATCTATTCGAAGAATGAGAAAGATCACATTTAACATCTCCGCATGGTTCTAGACGTCTTACGAGCTCATAAGTGGTTCGCGAAGTTATCAAAGTGCGAGTTATGGCTCAAGGAGGTAGTTTCCTAGGGCATGTTATTAATGCGGACGGAGTCAAAGTAGACCTTGCTCAGATAAAGGCTATTGTGGAATGGCACAGTCCTAAGAATGTGGCCAAGGTTCGTAGTTTCCTTTGCCTAGCAGGTAAACTTTAAACATTTATGCAGCTATAAAAGTTTGAATGGCTAATTGGCCAATAACCATACCTGCAAAATTTTCTCTAGCAGGTTACTATCGGAGATTTATAAAAGATTTCTCCAAGATAGAAGCACCCATGGCCAAGTTATTACACAAGGATAGCAAATTCTTGTGGACTGATCATTGTGAAGAGGTGTTCCAGACCCTCAAGTAGAGCCTTGTCACTGCACCAGTCCTTGCTTTGCCTAATGAAGGTGTGGGGTACGAGGTATATAGTGACGCGTCCAAGAAAGGTTTGGGGTGTGTATTGATGCTAGAAGGTAAGGTGATTGCATACGCTTCAAGACAACTCAAGGTGCACAAGAAAAATTACCCTACTCACGACCTAGATTTGGCAGTTGTGGTATTCGCCATGAAGATATGTCAGCATTATCTCAATGGAGCAACATGCAAGTTATTCACTGATCACGTCTGAAGTACATCTTCACTCAGAAGCAGCTCAACAGGAGGTAGCGACGGTGGCTCCAATTAATCAAGGATTATGACCTCTCAGTTGACTACTGCGAAGGGAAAGCTAATCGAGTAGCAGATGCACTTAGTCGCAAGGATCACCATTCACTCAACAGAATGGAGGTACTGCCAAAAGAAATTTGCGTCGATCTTTGCAGGATGGAGATGGAGATAGTGATGCTAGGGTACACTCGAGTCTATCTCAACGCTATGAGCGTAGAACCTAGTTTGTATCAAGAGATACGGGAAACTCAAAAAGAGGACCCGCAACTAGAAAAGATTCGTGAAGCAAAACTTCAAGGCAAGGCAGAAGACTTCATGATTAGCTCGGACTGAAGTATAAAGTTCCGTAACAGGTAATGGAGTTAAAAGTTACTAAATGAATTGTCTTCATCTAATGGTTACTAAATCTTGCTCCGTAACAGTTGGTGTGTGCCCTAGAACTCGAAGTTGAGAAACAAGATTATGGAAGAGGCTCACAATGCCCCATACTCGGTGCATTCCTAGTGGTGGAAAACTCTACAAGGACCTGAAGGAATATTTTTGGTGGCCCAGGATGAAGAAAGAATTTGTAGACTTTGTTGCACAGTGTCTCACATGTCAGAAGGTCCAGATTGAGCACCAAAAACCGGGAGGCCTATTGCAGCCATTACCAATACCCACATGGAAGTTCGACTCCATTTCCATGTATTTCGTGGTGGGTCTACCAGCAATGTCTACTGGGTTGGACACGGTTTAGGTAATCGTTGACCGTTTGACCAAATTAGCCTGATTCATTCCAATGAAGGTAACTTGTTCAATGGATAAGATGGCGGAAGCTTACTCACGGGAGATCATAAGGTTACATGGTGTGCTGAAGGATATCGTGTCTGACTGTAATCCCCGATTTTTGTCTCGATTCTAGAAGTCTTTGCATGAAGCTTTCGAGACGAAGCTCAATTTAAGCACAACTTTTCATGCAGCCACAGATGGCCAGACAGAGCGCCCATTCAAACACTAGAAGATATGCTACGAGCTTGTGCGTTGGAGTTCCAGCAGACATGGGTTAAGTCATTAAGTTTAGTGGAATTTACATACAAAAATAGCTATCATACTAGTATCAAGATGGCTCCCTATGAATCTCTCTACAGACGCAAGTGTCGAAGTCCTACCCGTTGGAGCGACATAACCGATGCCTTGGTGATTGGACCTGATCACACCAATGAAACGGTGGAACTAATCAAGGTCATCAGGGCGAGACTGCAAGCAGCTCAGAGTCGACAAAAATCCTATGCTGATCATCGACGGAAACCTTTGGAGTTCCAGGAAGGTGATAAAGTGTTGCAGAAAGTATCTCGTATGAAAGGAGTGACCCGATTTGGTCAGAAGGGCAAGCTTAAACCCAAGTATGTGGGGCCATACGAGATTCTGGAAACAATTGGAGAAGTTTCTTATCGTTTGGCCTTACCTCCGGATCTATCGAAGGTTCACAACGTGTTTCATGTATCCCGATTACGGAAATACTTAAAAGTTCCTTGCTACATTATTATTCCGGAGGAATCATCAGGGATTGAGTCGAACCTGACCTTTGAGGAGAAGCCAGTGCATATTTTTGACCGCCAAGAATGCATGTTGCGACGTAAGGTGGTAACACTGGTTAAAGTGCGTTGGCGAAGTGAGAAGTATGAAGAAGCCACTTGGGAAACTGAAGCCTCGATGACGGAAAGTATCCCGAGCTTTTCGCAGCAGGTTTGCAGCAGCTTTAGTTTTATGTGTTTATGGTTTTGTGCGTTCTATGTGTTGTTTTGTGCTTCCTTATGTAAATTTCGAAGTCGAAATTTATTTAAGGAGGGGTAACTGTAATAACCCGAAAATCCGGGTTAGAAAATACCGTGGTTAACTGATAGGATTATTCAATTCTAAGCTCAGATTTCGATTTTGGGCTTGGTTTTCTTATTCTATCCTTGATCAAGCGTGGACTAAAGGCCCAATGTGAGTTGTACCTTGGCCGGCCCCTATGGATTTTATGGCCAAGGGATTTACTTCTTATTTGGCCCATTAACCTATTAAATGATTTCTATCTTAAATTGTGTACTTCTATACATTTTCTTATTCACTCTATCCTATGATCATATCAACACACTCCTATTCTCCCTCAACAAACTCCCTCTCACACGTCCCTCCTCTCTCACGGCCCTCTCAAATTCTTTCTCTCAATTTTCCTCTTGTTTTTTTTTTTTTTTTGCAAATCTAAAAAGGAACAAGGCATCTAGTTCATAGATTCATCTTTCAAAATTCTATAAGCCAAGGAGTTGATCAAGTGTTCTGGTAATGTGTGTGTGCCATGTGATTGTCAAGTGATCAAGGGCCAAGGTTTTGGTTCTTTCTTTCTACTCTTACGATAACTAGACTAACCCTCTTAGGTTTTGATAATTTATCATATAATTAGATTAGAATTGAAAGATTTATGTAGAAATTAACTCTTGTTTTGGTCATGAAATTTTTGAACCACGATAGCTAATGAAATCATGAATTTTTATGTGTTCTTGAATGATTCTTGATGATCTTTGATGATTTTATGCAATTTAATTATAGAACCACTAATTTGAATATGAATTTTAATTGTAAATTGCATGTTTTAATTTAATGAATTGCAAGATAATTGTTGTCAAGCTAGTATGATATTTTCGAACCATGTGAATAATACAAGCATGAATTTTTATTGTATATTATGATGAATTTATGATCAAAGTATGTTTAGATGATTAATTTACTTGTTTAATTTAAGTCTTGAATTAAGTTATAATTTTGCTCTTATTCTTCTTCAATGTCATGTGGAATATGCATAATAAGGGATTAAAGATTCATTTTTTTCTTGTTAAATTATGTTCACATACTAATCTTGATCTTGTTTTGATGATTGATTTATTTATTTAAATGTAGTATTATGATTTAAAGAATTAAATAATTGAAATCTTGAAAATTGTTCCTTATTTTGTTATTAGGATGTTGGCCAAATGATTTGGTAAGAAGAAAGTTTGATTTTTGATCTATGTTTAATTAATTGTTATTACATGATTTTAGAATTAATTTCATTATTTTAATAATTAATCTATGATAAATTGAGATTATTATGTAATTGATAATGAAAGCATGAATTTTGGTTGTTACATGTGAAGGCCAAATGTCATAGAGTTAAAAAGGAGTAATTTTTTTATCTTGTTATGTATAATTAATTGTTGTTTGATGAACATCTAATTTATTTTTGATTGAAAATTATTTTAATTAAATTTTTTTAAAGGAATAAAATAAAGTATTAATTTTAGTTTATTATTTCAAGAAAGCCGAATAGTATTAGGTAATTTTAGGAATAATTTGATTTTATTTAAGCGCATAACGATTTCAGAATCTAGATAAGAGGATTAACATAATTAATGGAATTAAAAGGAATAAGTAAATTAAGTTGAATTCTAAAATTGACAAGTTGGCTAAGAATATGATTATGATTATGATAAGATGATTATTGGTCTCACGATGGCCATGACGATAAGATGATAATTAAGGAAAAGATAAGAAGTAAGTAAGATAATTAAAGGATAAGGATAAGAAGTTATGAGTGTTACGTGCTAAAAACTTAAGATATTTAACTAAAGGATTATGGAGTGGACTTCTGTTTGGCAATAAACGGGTCGCCATACCGGGTTAAGTCAAGGCCACTGCCCTACTGCGGTCTCTCGGCATTTCTGGATTTTAGGATGTGTAGTCATCTAAGAAATAGTACATGGGCTATTACTTAGGAGTTATGGCCATATCTTAGGTTGCAAAGGAGGGCTACGGGTAGGATATGGGTAAGTACTCAGGCATCCTTACGAGCAATAGTGACCGTTCCATGGATTAGAAAAGATGGGAAAGATGGGATAATATGGGTAATGATATGAAAAGATAAGTAATCACCGGGTTATTTATGAAGCTTCTATGTGATGATATATTTACGTTTTCTTTCGCTGCATATGTCTGATTTAAGATGATATTTTGGCTGATCATTGATGCACATTAATAGATCATATATGTATTTATGCTTTGATTCTGTCTTATTATATGATTTGTAGTTCCATATTTAAGTGGGACAACCTAGTTACTCGCCACTGACGGTGGACCCTCCCCATATCAGGTGATGATGGAGAAGTATGATTGGGCTATCGTTTGGGTCGGGATGTGTGTCTGCTTGCAAGAATACTAAAAGAAACCTGAGCATTACTTTACTTATTATTTTATTACTATTATGATTTAACCTAGCTTGTTGGGTTTAGATCCTTTATTTAGTAATTTCCTTATTAAGATTGGGTCATGTTTGGTTATTGAACTTTTCATTAGTTAATTAGTAAATAAATGGCTTTTGGAATTAAATTTGATTAAATAAGTTCTCTAATTGTTTAATAAAATATGGATACTGATGATCCAAATGCTGATTCCCTTGATAATCGACAGCTTACAAAAGTCGAATCATTACATCAACGATTTTATTTTATATGTGCTGATTTGCCAGCGTGTGTAATTGATTCTCGTTGATTCAGCAGCGTGATCCAAAATATTGCGCTGATTGGTCAGCGAGTCCCACATTGACTCGTTGATGCTTCAGCTATAATAAAGGCTAATTACTTTGTGTTTAGGGGGGGTTTTTGGAGAAAAAAAGGGGTTTTATTCATTGTTCAAATCACCATCTTACAAAAATTCTAATAAAATACTTCAAAGTTTATTTTTTTTATACAAATTTTAAAAAAAATTCATACCAAAAAGTGGCTGGAATTCCTAACGGAGATAATTCAAAGCCAAGTATTGTTCATACCAATACTCATAAAAGACGTTCTTCAAAGTTGAAGTGGTTAGTTTCCTGAGAGCCTTAATTTTCTTTTATATGTTTTTATATAATGCTATTTTACATTTTTTTTCATAAAGCATTTCAGCTTATTATTATTTTTATGTTAATCTACCAGAGAGTAATTTTATTACTCCTTGACAAATCATCGTGTAGTTTTTTTCACGCCGACTGATCAACGTTCCTTTATTTTTCATGCTACTTTACTTTATTAAAAAAATGTTTAAATCTCTTTTCATTTAAATTGTATTTACTTTGATTAATAAAAAAATTTCTGCGACAAATTATTTTTTAATTTTTTTATACGCTGATATATCATCGAGTAATTGTTTCACTCGTTGATAAGTCAGCGTAATTCATTAGGAAACGTTGATTTATCAGTTTTTCCAATATTTTGCGTTGTTTTTTTTTTTTTGTTAAAAATATTAATTTTTTTTTATAACCTGTATATTACCAATTGAGAAAAATTAGTAAAGGCCGTCTACGGGCTAATATGACACATTCCGCCATATTAGTACCCTTTTCCCCTGAATTCAAACTTTTGTTCGCATGACCATCTTTTGGAGTCATTCCTTGGGATCGAAGGGACAAATCATGCTATTTAGATCTGTCCCTAAATCGTGTACTATTTCTTCTTTCGATCCAAAAATATGGTTTATGAGTTTAATTCCTAAAAACTCATTGGCGACGACTCCTACTAATATTGTCCCTTTCATTAATCTTTTCTTCCCTCTATCTAGTCCATTCTTCCTCCCGTCGCCAATACGTTTAGGTCTAAAACGGCCTCTTGGCGGCGACGGGAAGGGGAAGCAAACAAAGTGGGGAGCCGGTCGTGGCTCTTACACATGGTGGCCAAATTAGGGATGCAAGTGGCCGGGGAGGGGCGGGTTTTGACATTCCCATCCCCATCCCCGCCTCACTGTTTCATCCTCATCCCCATCCCTATACCCATGATGGGCCTGAAACTCATCCCCGCCCCATCACCCACTTGGGTATCCATCCCCACCTTCCTCACCTTACCATTCATTTAATCCTCATTCGAAAATCACTAAATAATATTCATATACCCTATAAAATTTTAGATACTAATATAAAAAACACATACAATACGAAAAATTATAATTAAATATTATGAACTTATAATTTTTTTTAATTAAGGGAAATATTTTAATTATTAACATTAGATTTATTGAAAATTATATTTTAAGTGGGTAAGATGTATGGTTTGTTGGGATGGGTCGGGGCAGATACAACGTAAAATCTGCTCCCGCCCCATCACCCATTGCGGGTAAAACTTTTATCTCCATCTCTGCCCCACCACCCACCAAACTAGGATCCATGCCCACCCCATTGGTGCGGGGATGGGGTAGGTCTCCTACTTGACTTGCCCCACTTGCATCCCTAAGAAAACTGCTGACTATGGAGATCTACAAGAAATAGATTCAAAAATTGTTCTCTTATACCCAAAATTTGCCTTCTTAGGCTAGCGAGGCAACATAAATATTGCCCTCATGTTGCCCTCGTAGAACCGTTGTATTAGCTTTAGAGGGCGAAACTAAAATTTTTGCCCTCTTTGTTTTGAACAAGAAGGGCAAATATTTTTTTGCCCTCTTTGCTTCAACCCAATTAGCAAGGCAACCCAAATTTGCCCTTTTTGGTCATCATCAAAGGCAATAATTTTTGCGTTCTTTGATCATCAACAAAGGCAAAAAAATTTGTCCTACTTGGTCATCAACCAAGGCAACCAAAATTTTCACTTTTTGGTCATCATCAAAGGTAAATAATTTGGCCTTCTTTGGTCATCAACATAGGCAAAAAAATTTGCCCTACTTAGTCGTCAACCAAGGCAAAACATTTTGCCATACTTGTTCATTAACCAAGGAAATTGTTTTTGCCCTACTTGGTCATCAACCAAGGCAACAAGTTTTTCCCCATTTGGTCCTTAATAAAGACAACAACTATTGTCGTAGTTAGTCATCAATAAAGGCAAATTGTTTTGCCCTCTTTGCTACAATAAAAAAGGCAACAAAAATATTCACATATTCCCATAGACCCTGCCAAGTATAATTTGGATATAACACATCAAAAATTCACACAACATTAAGCAAAAATAAGGTATATACAGATACAAAGTATGATTGTCCAAGTATTAATAATATGGTATAGACAAAAACAACAAAATTCCTGGAAATATTGAGCTAGTTATTATCAAACCAAAAAAAAAAATATTACTCAAGTGAAAAGATTTGTGATCATTAGGACTGTTAGTATCAGATGGGTTGCTGGGTTGGCAAACAAGTCTGAACGCTTCCTTCAACTTTGTCCGTAGAAACACAATAAAATGATCCAGAAAAATATTACTCCGTATTCAGCAAAAGGTTTTCTAAATCAAGTGTGCAACAAGCATTATATTATATTTGTTTGTGATACCTGATTATCTACCATAATAGAGAAGTCTTTAAGAGCAAGAAGATGATCTCCTGATGCATTCCGAATTTGTCGAGCATATTGATTGGCCTTTTTTTTTAAAATCCTTATATAGTACTTGAAGATTTGAGATAAAACAAGGAGAAAATAAATTAAAGTCGCTGTTAGTATACACTATATAGGCTAAAATCTAATGATTAATCTGTGCCAATGTAGTTCAATTCTTGACTCCGCCACTGAGTAATTATGAGAACTCTCTAGACTCTAGTATGTTCTTGGAACTCATTATTCATGCTAAAGAAAAAAAAAAATCATGTGTAAAAAAATCAACAACTACACATATCTACGTCAATTTAACATCACACGAGACCAATTCATCCATGTGCAATCATTTTCATTCACTAAACCCCTTTTATTGGTGGAGAGGGTCACTAAAAAAAAAGGAGCCAATATGGATGCTTTTTATATCACATAGGGCCGCAAAAAAGCGTCCCAATTTTCTTTTTGGACACTTTAAAAAAGCGTTCCTAATTTCAAGGTGGCTATATAAGCATGCTTTTTTAGGTCTAAATTTGTGAATATTGTGACACTTAAAAATGTCTCACTGTAGTTTATGAGGACACTTTTTTTAGTCCATGTTAAGGATAAATGGGACGCTTTTTTGAGTGCATATAAATTGGGACACTTTTTCTAGTCCTAGAATTCGTATAATTCTGTTGGCTTTTCAATCTACCATGCAAAAAATTGTGATGAAAAAATTGTAAGAATTATTTATTACATAAATATTAAATGTGGCCTATGTGTTTTGGGTTTAATTATAAAAGGACTAAGTCTATATTATATTATTAGATTTTAATGTAAACGGTGACACCGTGATGAATCGGTTTCAATTAATGACTTTAAAATCCGGGAGTATTGGTGTTCCCTCGTCCCTTGCCTAATAATGCTAGTAAGTATTTTGTGTTTAATCTCTTTGTACATATATATATGATATTAAAGGTACTTACTTGAAAAAATACTTATGAAGGGTTACAACCTTACATGAAAAGACACTTATGAAGGGTTACAACCTTACATGAAAAGACACTTATGAAAGGTTACAACCTTTCATGAGTTTGCACTTATCCTTTATATATATATGTATATGTATGTTTGTATAGAGGTTAATGAAATTATAACATAACTTACACAAAAGTTCTTATTCATCAAAGAACCATAGAAGGGAAGGCTAAAGGGACGAAAATCACTTGTTATCTTTCAATTATTTATCATCATGGATCAAGGTTAGTCATACTAATTAATTTTATTGTTTTTGCATTATGTTGGTTGAATCATGTTTAGTCTAGATCTTGTGATTTATGATTTCATTAAAGAAATCATAAAATTTATACTTACATTTGGTATCAGAGCGGGTTATGACTATCATGATTCACCACTCGGTAAAAGTTCTTGTTAATTATGGTGTGTTATTCACCGTTGACCGCAGTATATGTTATTGAACTTGATGATATGGTTTCGTCCATATACAAAGATTATCTTACGTTTCTTTATGAATTTATTTGCATTAATTTATTAAGAGTAATCATGTGAATCAAGTAATATTTTCCTTATTATCTTGGCGGTGACTTTGATATGTGAAGTAGTTCCATATGGTTATTCAATATTGTGGTGTAGTTATCTTGTTTTTGATGAATGCATTAAGGAATTTTGCAAATGCATATAAACTAGTTGACGAAAGGTGTCGATTTTATGAATTAAAAAAAAAAAAAATTAAAGTATGTTCATTATAATTGTGTCAATTTTATGCAATTCATATGTATAATATAACAAGACTTAAGTTAGATACATAATAACAGTTTGGTCTCTTGTCCATGAAAGATTATTATTATTCAATGTCTTCATTAGGATACAATAACTTGTTAGTCACCAAAGTGGCCTAGTTACATGTATTGATATTTAGACATTTGAATAACAAATAATATTTCAATTGATCATGATTATAGAGATGCTATAATTGACATGATATACTTTTATGATTGATCAATTGATTTTATTAATTATATTCTAGGAGATCACCCAAAGGTGGATCATTGAATATGGTTAATAATATGTAAAGGATTAGGAATTAATACTTTGTTAAATAGTGTGTATATCCAAAGATAGCATACTTATTTTACATATGTATTTTATGACTAATTATTAAAGTTTGTAATTTTTAGCATCAATGATATTTCATGTATTTAAGTATTGCCCAAAGGTAACTTAGATGCATGTATTATGAATTTTTCAAAGCACTTATAGGTAAGTATGTATTATTGTTTGCAACTTCATCAAGTTTATATGCATTCGCTAACTCTGTCATGAAATTCAATGGGCTGAATTATGATGATTGGTCTGAACAAATCCGGTTCATACTGGGAATAATGTCTTTGGACCTTGCAATTCAAATGGATGAGCAGCCCCCAGCCATCACAGAGAAAAGTTCCGATGCAGAAAAGTCTCTTTATGAGGCATAGGAGCGATCTAATCGGCTGAGTTTGAACCTTATGAGGATGACGATGGCTGAAAGTATTAAACCATCGATGCCAAAGACAGAGAATGCAAAGGAATTCATGCAACAAATTAAGGAGTGTTCTCAATCGGATTTGGCTGATAAGTCAATTGTAGGCAGCCTAATGAGTCAGTTGACTACAAAAAACTTTGACTGGTCTCAGCCTATCCATGATCATGTAACTCACATGTCTAACTTGGCAGCAAAGTTAAAGAGCATGGGGATGGATATAAATGACACATTCTTGGTCCAATTCATCATGAACTCTCTACCTCCCGAGTTTGGCCAGTTCCAGGTGAACTATAACACCATTAAGGATAAGTGGAACTTTCAGGAATTGAAGGCTAAGTTGGTTCAGGAGGAGGGTAGATTAAAGAAGATGAAGGATCAAGCAGTTCATCTCGTATCTCATGATGGTGCCAGCAGTAGCAAAGCCAAACCAGGTAAAAAGGGCAAGTACAAGGACAAAACTTTCGTGAAAGGGCCGGAAGGCAAGATCCGAAAGGAGAAGAAGTGTTTCTTTTGCAAGAAATCGGGGCACTTCAAGAAGGATTGTCCGATAAGAAAGGCTTGGTTCGAGAAGAAAGGTATGCATCATAGCTATGTTTCTTTTGAATCAAATCTTATAGAAGTGCCTAACAATACTTGGTGGTTAGATTCTGGTGCTACTACTCATGTGTCTTGTATTAAACAGGGATTCAGTACGATCCAACCCATAAAAGGAACTGAGCAATACTTGTTCATGGGAAATAGGATGAAGGCACGTATAGAAGGGATCAGAACTTATAGATTGATCTTAAGTATTGGTTGTAATTTAGATCTTGAAAGATGTCTTTATGTTCCCGATTGTGCTAGAAATCTTGTTTCTGTTAGTAAATTGGACATATTAGGCTTTAATGTTAAGTTTGGTAGTGGTGGATTTTCGTTATATAGGCATAACTATTTGTATGGTTGTGGTACTTTGATTGATTCACTTTATAAGTTTAACATTGATAGTAAATTCTCTGGATCCTTATTTAATGTTGAAAGTCAAGGCATTAAACGTAGTGCATGTAATGATAAATCTGCTTTCTTGTGGCATCAAAGGTTAGGTCACATTTCCAAAGAAAGGCTAATGAAGTTGGTAAAAGATAGAATTATTCCTCAATTGGATTTTAGTGATCTAGATGTGTGTGTAGATTGCATTAAAGGAAAGCAAACTAAACACATAGTAAAGAAACTAGCCATGAGAAGTACTCAACTTCTTGAATTGATTCACACCGACATATGTGGTCCATTTGATGTTCCTTCTTGGAATGGAGAAAAGTATTTCATCACTTTTATTGATGATTACTCACGATATGGATATATCTATCTACTGCATGAGAAGTCTCAATTAGTAAATGTCCTAGAGGTGTTCATTAATGAGGTTGAGAGACAATTAGATAGGAAAGTAAAGGTAGTAAGATCTGATAGAGGTGGTGAATACCATGGAAAAGATAATGAAAGTGGACAATGTCCAGGTCCATTTGCAAAATTCCTTGAAAGTAGAGGCATTTGTGCACAGTACACAATGCCCAATACACCTCAGCAGAATGGCGTGGCTGAGAGGAGGAATCGTACTTTGATGGAAATGGTTAGGAGTATGGTAAATAATTGTTCTTTACCTGTTTCATTATGGATATATGCTTTAAAGACTACAGCGTATTTACTTAATCGGGTTCCTAGTAAGGCGGTTTCTAAGACTCCTTATGAACTGTGGACGGGTAGGAAACCTAGTTTAAGGTATATACATGTTTGGGGTTGTCAAGCAGAAGTAAGGTTGTATAATCCAAATGAAAAGAAACTTGATCCAAGGACAATAAGTGGGTCTTTCATTGGCTATCCTGAAAAGTCAAAGGGGTACATATTTTATTGTCCTAACCATAGTACAAGAATCGTAGAGACGGGTAATGTTAGGTTCATTGAAAATGGTCAAACTAGTGGGAGTAGTGAACCACGAAATGTGGACATACGAGAGATTCAAGTTGAAAGTGATTCCGCGCCTGATATTTCTTCTAAAGCTGTTGTGCCAATTGTTGCATCATATCCATATGGCACAATGGAAAAACATAATGATGTCCAAAACCCACAAAGTGAAAATGTGCAAGATGAACCTGTCATTATTCAAAGAGAGAACGATGAATCACGTGAACCTTTGAGGAGGTCAATAAGAGAAAGGAGACCTGCTATTTCAGATGATTACGTGATTTATGCAGTTGAAAATGAATGTGACTTGAGCATTAATGAAGACCCGATATCATTCTGATAAATGGTTGATTGCCATGAAGGAGGAAATAAAATCTATGGGTGATAATAATGTCTGGGATCTAGTAGAGTTGCCTAAGGGTTGTAAGACATTTGGGTCCAAATGGGTTTTCAAGACCAAACGAGACTCTAAAGGTAACATTGAACGATTTAAGGCCAGACTTGTTGCTAAAGGTTTCACTCAAAAGGATGGTGTTGACTACAAGGAGACTTTTTCTCCCGTGTCAAAGAAAGATTCCTTAAGAATTGTTTTAGCTTTAGTGGCTCATTATGACCTCGAGCTTCACCAAATGGATGTAAAGACTGCCTTTTGAATGGTGAATTAGAGGAGGAAGTGTATATGGACCAACCTGAAGGGTTTTTGGCCACAGGAAAAGAACACATGGTGTGTAAGTTGAGGAAGTCAATATATGGACTAAAGCAAGCTTCCAGACAATGGTATTTAAAGTTCAACAGTACTATCACATCTTATGGGTTTGTGGAAGTTATTGTTGATAAATGTATCTATATTAAAATCAGTGGGAGCAAGTTTGTGATTTTAGTCTTATATGTTGATGATATTTTGCTTGCTGCAAATGACATAGGTATGTTACATGATGTAAAGAAGTATCTCTCTAAAAACTTTGAAATGAAAGATATGGGTGAGGCTTCCTATGTGATTGGAATAGAAATTTATCGAAATCGATCACAAGGATGGTTAGGAATGTCTCAGAAAGGTTATATCAATAAGATTTTGGAGAGATATAGAATGGAAAAATGCTCCGCAGGTTTGGTTCCAATTCAGAAAGGAGATAAGTTCAGTAAGATGCAATGTCCGAAAAATGAATTGGAACGTAAGGAGATGGAAAGAATTCCATATGCTTCAGTGGTTGGAAGTTTGAATTATGTTCAAACTTGTACTCGACCCGATATCAGCTTTGCTGTTGGAATGCTAGGTCGGTATCAAAGTAATCCTGGATTGGACCACTGGAAAGCGGCAAAGAAGGTTCTTAGGTACTTGCAAGGCACCAAAGAGCTCATGCTTATGTATAGAAGATCTGATCATCTTGAAGTTGTTGGATATTCAGATTCGGATTATGGTGGATGTGTTGATAGTAGGAAGTCTACTTTTGGATATCTGTTTCTATTAGCCGAGGGAGCAGTATCTTGGAAGAGTGCAAAGCAGTCTGTCCTTGCTACTTCCACCATGGAAGCCGAATTCGTGGCATGCTTTGAGGCTACGAATCATGCATTGTGGATGCGGAATTTTATCTCGGGACTTGGTATTGTTGATAGCATAGAGAGACCATTGAGAATTTATTGTGATAATTCCGCAGCCGTCTTCTTCTCTAAAAATGACAAGTATTCTAAGAGTACTAAACACATGGAGATGAAGTTTTTGTCAGTTAAAGAAGAAGTGCAGAAACGTAGAGTGTTTTTTGAGCATATTGGAACGGACATGATGACAGCAGATCCGTTGACGAAAGGTCTTCCACCCAAGGTGTTCATTGGCCATGTAGAACATATGGGTGTAGTAGATAAAGCCTTGCAATTTTAATGAAGTTTGCTCATTATGAAAATAACATTTAGAATTCGCTAATAGTTGTGTTTCTGCCTAAATATTGTGTTATCATTATGGTTGATGTATACATTCATTGTTATTAGATAACATGTAATGGATCTTGACATATGAAATTAAATTTGTGTTGAATTTCAATTGGTTTGTGATACATGGAAGGAATCGTGTCGCTCAATGACATGTGACCGCCATGATCCGATCAATTCTAATTTAATTTAGGTTTAATAGACTTAATCAAAGTGCGCATTTACAGTTTATTGAGCCATCAAGAAGACACAAAGGCCAAGTGGGAGAATGTAAGAATTATTTATTACATAAATATTAAATGTGGCCTATGTGTTTTAGGTTTAATTATAAAAGGACTAAGTCTATATTATATTATTAGATTTTAATATAAACGGTGACACCGTGATGAATCGGTTTCAATTAATGACTTTAAAATCCGGGAGTATTGGTGTTCCCTCGTCCCTTGCCTAATAATGCTAGTAAGTATTTTGTGTTTAATCTCTTTGTACATACATATATGATATTAAAGGTGCTTACTTGAAAAAATACTTATGAAGGGTTACAACCTTACATGAAAAGACACTTATGAAGGGTTACAACCTTACATGAAAAGACACTTATGAAAGGTTACAACCTTTCATGAGTTTGCACTTATCCTTTATATATATATGTATATGTATGTTTGTATAGAGGTTAATGAAATCATAACATAACTTACACAAAAGTTCTTATTCATCAAAGAACCATAGAAGGGAAGGCTAAAGGGACGAAAATCACTTGTTATCTTTCAATTATTTATCATCATGGATCAAGGTTAGTCATACTACTTAATTTTATTGTTTTTGCATTATGTTGGTTGAATCATGTTTAGTCTAGATCTTGTGATTTACGATTTCATTAAAGAAATAATAAAATTTATGCTTACAAAAATTGTCCAAATTTACATGTTTTTTTTTCCTACAGTCAATTATACGTGATCAAATAATTTCTGATCATATATTAATAAAATTTTAACATTTATGAATAATATATCTATATATATCTATATATATATACATACATACATATATATATATATAAACAAACCTAACTTAAGTTGAAAACTAAAAACTATTGATATACGCCGTTAGATTTAGATCAATGGTTGAAAATTGTTTTATAAAAAAAATAGTAAAAGGGGTACATACATGATTAAAGGGGTGCATACAAGATAAAAAAGGGCACATAGTGTAGGAGAAACAAGAGGCAAAGATTAAGGAACATATTCTAAAGGTACACATAAGATAAAAGGGATACATATAAGATTAGAGGAGGTACACAAGTATGTAGCATTACAATGAAATCATCTAAAATGATACAAAACTAATATGGTACTCCCTCCATAACATAAAAATTTCAACAATTGTTTTTTCACGCATTTTGAGGAATCGATTTGAGGGTGTAAATGACCAAATTAATTAAAATAAGGAAAAATTGTTCAAAGCTACCAAATAAATGTCGACTTTTGAAAAATACTACCAACTAAAAAAAAGTTGTTATAAAACTACCTAATACATCATTTGCGACCTGGTAGCACTACCACTTTTTGTGTTTGTTTCGTTTTTTTCGATGTTATGGCCCACCAATTTTGATTTTTCTCTAATTTTTTTTCCCTAAAACTACTTTATTTCCCTCCATTGCTAAGCATAATCAAGCTTCCATGGAAAAAGTACTCCCTCCGTATTGTATGAACTGCAACGATTTGACATTTTTCCTCTCTACTTTATGTCAAATCATTGCAGATATTACAATACGGAGGGAGTACGATTAAAGAAAGTTGGATTGAAGAAAAAGGGGGTAATTTTGATTCATTTAATAGGTTAAAAGTCTGATATATGTCAAAAGAAAGGAGAAAGTTAGAGATAGAGGGTAATCGAGCATTTTTAGGAAAAGAAATAGAGGGAAATCAATAGTGATACCAGGTCGAAAATGAACAAGAACACGGAAAGTGGTAGTGTTACCAGGTCGAAAATGATATATTAGGTAGTTTTGTAACAACTTTTTTTTAGTTGGTAGTATTTTTTAAAAGTCGATATTTATTATTTGGTAGTTTTAGATAATTTTTCCTTAAAATAATTTTCATATTAGTAATTTATAATCACATTCTTGTTTGTACTAAAACCGTGTTGATTAATTTCTTCGTTAGACCTTTAAATCGCTTCCTCAAAATGCGTTAAAAAACTAATGTTGAAATCTTTATGTTACGGATGGAGTACAATTTACAAAACAAGTTGTAAATATAAATATAAAATGGTACATGTAATTCAATGATATTCTGATGTTATATATCAACCTATGTAGGATTTGAACCTACATCTTTTGTGTGATTACACAAATGCTCTACCAATTGATCTAATAGGTTTATGATGGTAATAATCACACATGACACCAAACACTATGTACCCCTAATTATTTATTATCACTTACAAAAGATATAAAAGGGTACATTTTAAATTACAGGGGTACATGTTAATTTAAGTTAAGAGGGTACATGTTACCATCAAAAGTTATTGTTTCATGCATCCTTGAAGAATGAAACAATGGATGATCTTAAATTAATATGTACCCTCTCAAATTAATATGTGATATGCAATTATAATACGTATGCTAATAAAAACACAAAATTAAGAACAAAGATTTCTTATAGGTATTTTATCAAACACCATATATGCATCAACAATTATCATGAATTACCATTAGTGTGACCATTGAATGTTGAATTTGATCTAAAGTTGATCAAATTGCTTGATCCAAAACAAAAAAGATCTGAATTTTATTAATATAAAAGCAAATAAAACAATCATGATCAAAATCTCAAGTGACAAATATTCATCCCAACAACCAACAAATGGTTTATCTTCAAAACATTGTGGATTTGTGGTTCACCATAATAATTACTCGATTCGCACCAACTTCCTCCTTCAAACTAAGCTCTTAAATCTGAACAAGTTAAAGGATAATTAGTTCTCAAACATATTTCATGAGAGATTGATAAAATCTCAAAATTCACAAAAAACAATTTTGAAATTATAATTCAGATATCTAGAAGAAAAAAAACATACACATTTTGTAAAACCTAATTTCGAATGAAAATAATTAGAAAACGTAAAACTTACAAAGTTCAGAAATCGGTCATCTTCAATTATCTAGCACCTCTAAATTTCCAAAATGTTTGATGAGGAATGATGGGAAAAAAATGAGTGAAGTGACTATGAGATCAGAGAATGACGAGAAGGCGGCGCAAATAACGAGAGTAATGGGAAGTTTGAATGAAAATACAGAGTATACTGGACTACTATTATATTATATCAACTTAGGTATGCGGTTCAGATTCATTCCTATCTATTGATCGACGGTCAAAATCAGTAGTTTTTATTTTTCAACTAGGAGACTAGTTTTTACGAGATCCTATTTGTATATTGATCGACGGTCAAAATCTGATGTCTTATAAACAAGGAGAAAATGAAGGGTTAGCTGAATACATCAAAAGATTCAACACTGAATCTCTGGAGATTCCCAACTTGAAGGATTCCACTGCCCTTGGAGCTTTGATGCCTGGGCTTCGTCCTAGTCGACTCAGGTTCGACATCTGGAATGATGAGATCTTTACCTTCTCAAAGGCTATGGCTCGATCAAAAAGATACATCAATGCGTCCGACATCAACCATCCAAAAGAAGCCTGCAAAAAAAAGAAACGTAAAGAGGTTCCGAGAAGCAAGCCTGACTCAGGCACAAAAGAAGAGGGTCCAAGGGACGACTCACGGTTTAACACCTCTAGGCGTGACCCTTGAGATGAAAGGAAAAACCAATTTCCCGAAACCTAGTCCG
The DNA here is from genome assembly GCA_951394345.1 of Salicornia ramosissima. Lineage (NCBI taxonomy): Eukaryota > Viridiplantae > Streptophyta > Magnoliopsida > Caryophyllales > Amaranthaceae > Salicornia > Salicornia ramosissima. The sequence goes on from OX596232.1 coordinate 41,750,903, forward strand.
ATGAGGACCTCCAACACTCATCAAGACAAAAACAATGGTGCGAATATCACCGGGAATGCGGTCATACCACTCAGGAATGCCAGGAGCTGAAAAAGGCATTGGATCAGTTGGCAGATGAAGGGAAAATGAATCGTTACTTACAATATGACTCGGAAAAGAAGTCGAAAAAGTCTAAAAGAAGTGACACACAAGACATGGTATGTGTCATCATAGGAGGTATCGCCTCCGGCGGAAGCAGTAATAAGGCACGAAAGTCTCATTCCCGACAGCTCAGATTTCCAGTAATGGTTGTCAAAGAAAAACCACCATTCACCACCATGGTCTTAGATCAGACCATAGTCCCCTCAGCTCAATTCCCTCATGACAACCCTCTAGTGGTCGAAGTGAAGATAACCAATTCCCTGCTCAAAAGGACACTAGTCGACTGTGGAAGTTCAGCTGATATCATCACACTTGATATCCTAACAAAGTTAGGAATACCCAGCACTAAACTTACACGTATTCAGCACCCGTTCGTCGGATTCAAACAACTGATTCGAAGCGAACAATCAAATTGCCAGTCCGAATTGGACAGAAAAAGGGCATAAATCTGATGGTGGAATTCATAGTGGTAGATGTGCCTCTACCATACAATGTCATTCTGTTTGTAAAGCCCCTTTTCAACCGAGTCAAGGCAGCCATATCTACCTATCAACTACTCTTATATTATGAGACGAACAAAGGGCCCGTCGGAAGGTTGTATGGAGATTAGCATTCCGCACGAGAATGCTACGTCAATAGCTTCAAAATACCATGTTCTAAGGTCGGGGAAAAATGGAAGGAGCCGACTGTGACAACGACAATAGATAATCACACAGAAAAGGTGATGTTTGTCACAAACTCTCCTAAAAGTTATCCTCGACCACAACCAGCAGCGGAAAACGAAGAGGTAATTATCAGGCAAGTAGAAGAAACGATCAGGGTAAGAAGAACCCTCGGTCATCAACAAAAAGAAGAATACCGAGATGTGTTCGCCTTCTTAGTCAATAAAATTCCCAGTATCAACCCCGCGGTCATGCAACATTAACTTAACATCAGAGAAGGGCACAAACCCGTTAAACATAAGCTAAGGCACCAAGGCCAAGAAAAAACTTCGGCTGCGACTGTAGAGCTGAAAAAGCTACTTGATGCTAGATTCATTCGGGAATGCAAGTATATTGATTGGCTAGCCAACGTGGTACTAGTGAGAAATCCCAACAAAACTTAGTGAATGTGTGTCGATTTCACAAACTTGAATAAAGCCTGTCCTAAAGATGACTACTCGTTGCCAAAGATCGACAAGCTGGTCGATTCAACGGCCGGGCACGCTCTGTTCAGCTTTATGGATACCAACATAGGATATTAGCAAATCTCTCTAGCAGAGAATGATCAGCACCATACCAAGGGAGCACCCTCGGCCATATAGCTGAGTGAGGCTACTAGGACTCACACCCGGCAAAAAAGGATAAACTCCATCCTGACCGAGTGTCGACCAAACGTATCATCATCCACTATGGTGAAGGCTAGGGTAAGCACCCTACCATAGGAGCACCCTCGGCCAAATAGCTGAACAAGGCGACGAGGGCTCACACTCGGCCAAAAAGGATAACCTCCATCTTGACACAGTGTCGACCACCACATCACGACCAACAATGGTGAAAGCCTGGGTCGGCACCCTACCAAGGGAGCACCCTCGACTAAAATAGCTAAGTCAGGCTACAAGGGCTCACACTCGGCCAAAAAGGATAACCTTCATCTTGACCAAGTGTCGACCACCATAACCAATAACAATGGTGAAAGCCAGGGTCGACACCCTACTAAGGAAGCACCCTACGCCAAAAAGGAGAACCTCCATCTTGACCGAGTGTCGACCACCACATCACCAACAGCAATGGTGAACGCCAGGGTCGGTACCCTACCAAGGGAGCACCCTCAGCCATAATAGTCGAGTCTAGCTATAAGGGCTCACACTAGGCCAAAAAGGATAACCTCCATCTTGACCAAGTGTCGACCAACATATCACCAACAACAATGGTGAAAGCCAGAGTTGGCACCCTACCAAGGGAGCACCCTCAGCAAATATAGCCGAGTCTGGCTACAAGGGCTCACACTCGGTCAAAAAGGATAACCTCCATCTTGACCGAGTGTCGACCACCACATCACCAACAAAAATGGTGAAAGCCAAGGTCGGCACCCTACTAAGGGAGCACCCTCGGCCAAATAGCCGAGTCAGGCTATAAGGACTCACACTCGGCCAACAAGGATAACCTCCATCCTGACCGAGTGGCGGCCACCATATCACCATCCATAATGGTGAAGGCTAGGGTCGGCACCCTACCAAAGGTGAACCCTCGGCCAAATGGCCGAGTGAGGCTATAATGGCTCGCACTCGGGCAAAAAAAGATTACCTCCACCCCGACCTAGTGTCGGCCACCATATCACCATCCACAATGGTGAAGGTTAAGGTCGGCATCCCACCAAGGGAGCCTCCTCAGCCAAATTACCGAGTAAGTGTCAAAGCTCACGACCAAGCTGTCGAGTCAAGCTACCAAGATTCACACTCGGCAGAAAGAAGTAACCCCCATCTCAATCGCCACTTCGCCTTAAACCCTTATCCTCGGCCTAATGACCGAGTAAAACTGATAGAAATCACACTCGACCATAAGAAAGCATACCCTCGGCTACATAGTTGAGTTAGGTGGTAACATAAAAGGGTCGAGGAAAGGATGGTAATACATTCGCCCCAAGCCGAGTCCATAGACACATCTCAGGATGAATAAGGGCAATACAATAGGACCGAGCTGAGGAAGGTAAAAATTGCATTTAATGGCATTAAATGCGGAAGGGTTAGAACTACCTATAAAAGAATGTAAATCCTCAAAACAAAAACATAACAAAATTACCATAAAAAACTACTACAAAAAACTCTTCTCCCTCACTTCCTCCTAACTCTCTCTCTCCCTCTCTATATTACCATGGGTACCAAAAATTACCCCTATGGATCCATAAGCAAAAAGTTATTGAATGGAACTAGCCGACCATCCGAACAAAAAATAAACACAATCACTCAAGACTGAGTTCGACAGGAATTAGAGGCATCAGGACCGAGTTTAACAAGAACGTGGGAAAGGGAGTAGCATCAGTACCGCCACTTCTCACCCCAAGTTCCTCAGTTCCTGAAACTGGTACGGGTGTCGTGTCCCACAACACAAAAACTTGTCGGGCCCTTATCAGATAAGCCTCAATAAACACCAGTGGCTAACAACGGGGGAACCTGTTAAAAGATCAGAACCCCCCCCCCCATCATGGGCCGGGATCGTCGAACCTCAGCAAATGACTTTGGGACTCATATTAAGTCCCAAAGACATTAGTGGGAATTCACGTATCTCACCCATGCCACCCTACCAAGGAGTAGTTAGGATTGGAATTCACCAAAGCAATTCCAATCCAATCAATTGACTGACCATGGGTCAGCAGGATGAGCTCAGCAACATGTAGAGGGCACCCTATCTGGAAGTGCCACCTTCTGCCTACAACTACCGAGCTGAGCCATCCTAGTCCTCCTCGTGGCAAGCTGTTAAGAGAACCCGCAGAAAGGTAGTAATAAATGTCTTAATTAGGAGGTGAACGACCGCAGAGGACCCCCTGAGTCGAATATGGGGGCACCTCGAAGCTTGGAAGGGTTTGAGTCGACCCTCCCCCAGGAAGCCGAAGCTGGGAAGGGTTCGAGTCGACCCTCTCCCAAGGAGCTGCGCCACTACAACCGCCCTTGGTGTTCGACAGAGATTCCCAAAAAAAGGGCATCACTGTGGAAACAAGTGACAAGGCCGAGAACCATCTACGATCAACGGATAATAACAACATGCTGAGTTGCCAACATAGATCAGGATATTTTGTAAATGTAAACCCATGTACCTTTGATATAATAAAAAAAATCCCTTGTCATCTTTTGAGATTCCTTTTTCAAAATGCTTTAACAGTGCCAGGGGCTCACCCCTCGGCCAAGGATAAGGTCTATCCTTCGTCCAAACACTGAGTGCCAGGGGCTCACCCCTCGGCCAAAGACAAGGTCTATCCTTCGTCCGAACACTAAGTGACAGGGGCTCACCCCTCGGCAAAAGATAAGGTATATCCTTCGTCCAAACACTGAGTGCCAAGGTATCACCCCTCAGCAAAAGGCCAAGGTATATCCTTCGTCCAAACACTGAGTGTCAAGGCCTCACCCCTCGGCCAAGGACAAGGTATTTCCTTCGTCCAAACATTGAGTGCCAGGGGCTCACCCCTCGGCAAAAGAGAAGGTGTATCCTTCTTCCAAACACTGAGTGTCAGGGGCTCACCCCTCGGCCAAAGACAAGGTTTATCCTTCGTCCAAACACATAGTCCCAGGGGCTTACCCCTCGGCCAAAGACAAGGTCTATCCTTCGTCCAAACATTGAGCAAAAGGGGCAGACCCCTCGGCTAAAGACGAGATTCACCTCTCGACCAAACGTTAAGGACTAGGGGCTCATCCCTCAGTCCAAAACTCAAATTCATCTTAAGGAACCACTTATCCCTAAGGATGAATGCACGAAAATATGTCTTAGCCCCAAGCCGCCTAACTGATACGAGATATCTCCGCATGGCACGCTCTCTCCCAGTCAATCCGAGTAACATGCCACGAGAGGGGCTAAATGTTTAGGCCCCAAGCCCAATAAAATCATAATTACCAAAATACTCTTGAAATTCCGATAAACTCCTAAACACCCTTTGGACAGCTGTCACCATTTGGACAACCAAGGAAAGATGTCACAATTTCCTCTATGTCAGCTGATTGACAGCCACAAAAGGACCTCTCAATCAGCCCCCAAAAACCTCACCTATAAATACCCTACATTTATGGCATTTGAAATAACACACTTTTCCCAAGATAGAAAGATACACACACACTCTCTCTCACTCTAACATTGTATTTCTCTCTCTACATTTCTATATATTACTTTGCTTACTTAAACATCGGAGGGGAATTCTCGGGTCCACCCCGCGGGTCAATCACCCCTGCTCTTTTTGCAAGACTCGCTCAGCTGGAGCCCAATCCTTTTACCAATTAGGATTGGTAAGGAAGAGAATGGGTTATATATCCTATTAAATGTTTCAGTGGAGAAAGCATTAAGGCAACTGAATGCAAAGAGAACTGTGGACAAATGCTTTAATGGGACAGCAGCAAATTGTGAAAAATCTCATAACCAAAGGGGCAGTAAGCTGAACAAGATGAGTGAAGCAATGATTTGGCATTACAGAATGGGCCATGCACCCATGAGAAAGCTGAAGGAAATGGGAATAAAATGTTTGGATGAAGATGTGTGTGAAGTTTGTCCTATGGCTAAGACTACAAGGTTGTCGTTCTCACCAAGTAAGTCCCAAGCAAAGGAGGCATTTGAACTCATTCACATGGATATATGGGGACCATATAGAGCAAAGACAAGAAGAAATCAAAACATGTTCATGACAGTGGTGGATGATTACAGCAGGTGTGTGTGGGTTCATATGATAAGATATAAGTCAGAGGCCCTAAAGGTGACAAAGGAGTTTGTAAATCAAATAGCCACACAACATGGAAAGCAAGTAAAGAAAATTAGGACAGACAATGTCTTAGAGTTCCAAGATGGACCAAGTAAACAATTCTTTGAAGAAAAGGGGATAATACATGAGACAAGCTGCACCAATAGACCACAACAAAATGGTCGAGTGGAAAGAAGACACAGAAATCTAATTCCTAGGCATTCAGTAATATCTCCTCCTCAAGAGCCCATATTGGAGGACTATGAGTGGATTGAGGAAGGAAATGCAAGAGAGACAGAACATGAGATCCAGCAAGAATCTAAAGTTCAGAATGAAGCAGAAATTGAGAATGTTGATGAGGTGGAAGGACCTGAGACAGAACTTGAACCTACAGAGGGTTCAGAAGAAGAGGGGCCCCAACCTGACATTATTGTAAGGAAGAGTGGGAAAACACAAAAACCTCCAGGCTGGCTGAGTGAGTATGACACAGGGAAGAAAAAACATGTAGAACCAGAGAAAGTGGCAGATGTTGTGCAGCTCAGAACAGGAGAAGTGTATAACTGCTTCATGAGCAAAATAGAAATGGAAAGAGATCCAGTATACTTCAGGGATGCAATCAAGCAACAACACTGGGTTCAGGCAATGAATGAGGAACTACAAGCCTTGGAAGATAATCACACTTGGGAAATAGTAGATCTTCCAAAGGGAAAGACGGCAATAGGTTGTAAATGGCTCTATAAAACCAAATACAACTCAAAAGGTGAAGTAGAAAGATACAAGTCAAGACTTGTGATACTTGGTAACAATCAAACTTATGGTATTGATTATGAACAAACATTTGCTCCAGTAGCAAAACTTACAACTGTGAGGTCTGTTTTGGCAGTTGCTGCTTTGGAAGGATGGATAGTGGAGCAGATGGATGTCAAAAATGCCTTCCTTCATGGTGATCTAAAGGAAGAGGTATTCATGAAGCTGCCTACTGGATATGCTGGTCCAGGAAAACAGATATTTGCCAAACAAGGGGAGAAAACTGCTTTCTGCATCAATAACCCCAATAAGGTATGCAGACTTGTAAAATCTCTCTATGGATTAAAACAAGCCCCTAGGGAATGGAATGCTAAGCTAACAACAACATTAATAAGCTATGGCTTTATTCAATCTAAATCTGATTATTCCCTATTTACCAAACCACAGGAAAAAAGATTTGTATGCATCCTAGTGTATGTGGATGATCTCATAGTAGCAGGGAATGATATGGAAGAAATTAACAAAGTGAAGCAGATGTTATTCAAAAGTTTCCATATGAAAGACTTGGGAAATCTAAAATACTTCTTAGGCATAGAGTTAGATAGGAGTGATCATGGGATCTTTCTATCTCAAAGGAAGTATTTGCAGGACATCCTGCAAGAGTTTGGAGAGAACAACAAAAGACCTCTAAAATTGCCTATGGATACTCACATCAAGCTCTTGGAAAATCGAGGTGATAACCTGCCAGATCCTAAAATTTATCAAAGGCTGGTAGGCAAACTGATTTACCTTACTCTCACAAGACCAGATGTGACCTATACAGTTCATGTGCTAAGTAGGTTCACTCAAAGCCCAACCTCCTGTCATATGCAAGCTGCTAGAAGGGTACTAAGGTATCTAAACAACTGCCCAAATCAAGGGATAATGCTAGCAAGTAGCTCTTCAGCAACCCTTAGTGCCTATTGTGATAGTGACTGGGCAGGATGCCCAGTCACAAGGAGGTTGACCACTGGCTATTGTATAATGCTAGGTGATTCTCTTGTATCCTGGAAGGCTAAGAGACAAGGTGTAGTGGCTCGCTCTACTGCTGAGGCAGAGTACAGATCAATGGCACTCACAGCATGTGAGGTATCATGGGTAACACAGCTTCTTAAAGTGTTGGGACTGAAGTCACTTGGGCCAGCCATCATCTTGAAATGTGACAACAAGGCTGCATTAGCAATTGCTGCCAACCCTGTTCAGCACCAAAGAACAAAACATCTGGAAGTCGATCTTCACTTCATCAGAGATAATATCAATGCAGGGGTCATATCCACTTAACATGTGTCCTCTAAAGAACAATTGGCTGATGTCTTAACAAAAATCCTAACTGTGGAGCAGCATCAGTATCTTCTGAGCAAGTTGGGCGTGTGTAACTCCAACCCACACCCATCTTGAGGGGGAGTAATGGAGCAGGAGCATTTAATTTTTATTATTATGTATTGCTGCTAGGAGTTATGTCTTTGGTCTTGTATTTATGCTTTTTATTTGTTTTGTTGGACCTTTCCTTTTTTGTTGCTTCTGGTCCTTTTTGGGCTGTATGGCTGCTGGGCCTCAAGTGGCTTTTTCTTTGTGTCCCACACGTGCTCCCTTGAGGTGACATGTGTCTAGGTTTCCTCGGTAGTCTGTGGTATTCATTTGAGCTGTTGCAAGGAAATAAGACAGACTTTTATTCCTAAAATTCTGCATCATCACCATTCCCAAAAAGATGAAAAACATTCTTAGAATTATTCATATAAACTAGTATAAATCTTCAATCTCATCCACCCAAAGTCTGTCTTCATTTTTCTTCTTGCATAAATCCTTGAAATTTATGCAAGCTTCCCTGAACAAGAGCAAAACGCAGATGTCAAAACACAGTTGAACATACCAAAAACCAAGTCGTGCTAATTTTCTTATGAGTGAAAGTGAAGTCCATGATTCTGAAATAAGTTTATTGCAAAATTATTGCTCTTTTTCCCCCATGTAGGTACCTCAGGCGTGAAGCTCCAAAGGCATCAGAAAACGAAATAAGGTCATGCAAATTATCCATTTGGAATCCAGCTGCCAGAGCTCGGGCGTATACCATTGTCGGTTCTTTCCGAAGAACAGCTTTACGAGTATCAACCACACGATGCAGACGATCCCTATCAAGTAAGCTGCAAAAGCTTAATTACTATAAATGGATTGGTTGACTTCTTACGATTCATATGATTGGCTAATAAGATATTCTTACTTAGAATTTTCTTCCTGTGAATGATCACTGCTTTCATTGGATTCAACCTTTGACTACAAAAATCAATCAAACAGAGGGTCATTGTGATGAAAGTGAAAAACAACAGAGTTTGACATGTTAAAACGCTTAAAGCTCACTTAAGGAATTATACCTCGAATGAAGCAGTTGAATCTTTCAAATTTCCTGTCAACTCAAATTCAAAAAAAAAAAAAAATATCAAAATGAGAAGCAAATCTATAATGTTAGGAATCCCATAATTCATTCCCATATCTGTCAACTTAAGTCCTATTCTGCTGAAATACTTGACCATTAAATTTTCCACAAATTTATTTTTGGGACCAAAACTATCATATCAGATCTCTAATACATAAATTAAACATTCAAAGAAATGATTGCCTTGCATTATAGTATAAATCAATATAAAATACAGTCAAACTAACATCTTTAACAAATAATTACCAAATCAATAGCATTCTTTTAAATCCAATCTTAAAGTTAAATTACAAAAAAAAATTATCAACTAGTACTACAAATTCATTACCTTCATTCTCAGTTCCAACACCATCGCCAGCATTCGAAGCTTCATACGACTTGATCGAATTCTCTAACTGCGTAATTTCTCTCTCAATCGTCACAAACCTTTCCAATACCTCAGGCGTACTTACAAACCTAACCCAAAACTCAAATCATCCAAAATCCATCACAAATCAGCCTGAAAAAAACGCATAAAAATCAAACACACAAAAAAAGTTCAAAATACCTAAGGACAGTTCCTTTAGTAAACCAATTGAAACCCCAAATGAATTTTAGGGTTTATATACTAAAAAAATAACAAATCTGAAGAACAAAAAATACAGAAGAAACTACCTGAAGCCAACATTGTGGCAACGTAGGCGGCGGCGACGAAGACAGAGAAGTGCAGGTGATGGGGGTAAGAAGGAACGAGAACAACAACGAGTGGTTATAGATGAATAATTACCAAGAAGCAACAATAGAAGGGGTGGCTGAGCCTGGTGCTGTGGTGCACATCCTTGTCGTCAATTTGCTAAGAAGGACGAAGTCAGTTGGTTGCTCGCTAAGCAGTAGGTGTTTTTGAGGGAGGAGTGGGTTAGGTTGTGGAGAAACAGTAGGTTTTGGTTTTGAAGTTCGAATTTTTAGGGGAATTAATGAGGAAATTGAAAACACTATACTCCGTTTTTTTTAGTATTTGCATGGTGCATCTTTAGGCACGATCCTAATAATAATTATTTGTATCATGCCTAGAATGCACAATCCAAATAACTAGTTATTTGTATCGTGCCTATACACGCATGATCCAAATAATTGTTATTTGGATCGTGCCTATTTAGGCACGATCCTAATAAAGAGTTACAAATATCAAATTTTTTACTAGTGTGTTGAGGATCATTGCTATTTTCATAACGTGGCCTCTTGGCTGTAGGTTGAGAGCAGAACTCATGTGACCTCTTCTTTGCTTCCTCTTCTTCCGCCACTGATGCGTGAATCTCCAGAGCTACTTCGTAAGCTCGTTGAAAGTTAGTAGCACCGCTGCTGATGATGTGGACACAGATACGGGGATCCATCTTCTTCACGTACCTCTTAACTCTTTCTGACTCTGAAGGAATTACTGATGTAGCAAACCTAGAAAATTCGGTGAACTTATCCGTATAAGCCTAGACGGTCATTGTTCCCTGAGTCAGAGTTAGAAATTCTTCTTGCTTCTGCCACCTGAGCTCATCCGGATAGAAACGCTCCTGAAGCTTCTCCACGAATTCTGGCCAAAGGAAGATCTGTGCTAGTTCAAGCTCCGGTTGGATAGTGCTCCACCAATTGTCTACTTCACCCTTGAGATAATAGGCGGCTATTGGCACCCTTTCGATCTGTCTCCGAACACCCTATGGCGTCAAAGAGCTTCCTCATCTCTCGTACCCAATTCTCCAACATAACTGGGTCAACAGTACCCTTGTAGGTCGGGGTTCGATGATGAGCAATTCGGTCAAACGAAGACCGTTGAATGGAGGGTTGAACGCTTCGTTGCGCCAAAGTGAGGATTGCATCCTCCAATACGCGACGACGGTTCCAATCAGAAACGACAGATCGAGCTAGAGATGCCATTCAATAAAAGAGTAAACGAGTTAGGAAAATCAACACAACATCAAAAGGGACCTAAGAAAACTAAAGAATAAAATCATTCATAACTCTGGTTACTACCCAAAGTTACACTACAGTATCAGGGTTTTCTGACCTAAATTACTCTCTTGATTACATAAAGCGCTCAACTGATAGTTTACTTTTGAAGAAGTAAACTCAAGGTTAACCTAGAGCTATGGTACCAACTGTAACGACCCGTATTTCGAGCAGCGACATTAGCGGTGATAAAGTTGTAAACAGGTAATTATCAATCGATTCAATGACAAGAATATAGCTAAAACTCATGGGTAATAGTATTTATTATTATTAATAATGAAACCCAAATGTCATAAGAGATTAATATTAATAAACCAAACCAAATTCTAGTACTACAACTCAAAGAAGAACTAAAACTACTAAAAACAGGAAGAATAAAAGGAACCTAGAACACTTGTCCGACTCACAGCCCGACTCTAAACTTCATTCTGCTCACCTGCAAAATGAAAATGGGGGGTCCACCGTCAATGGCAAGTATCTAGACTGTCCTAATTAGAAGAAGATCCACATTACATTAAGTAACGGATTAGAAACACAGGAAGCATGACGTACAACAATATTCATAATAATCAACCAATCCATCATCAGAGTTAAGCAGCGGAACATAAAATTCATCATAATTCAATAAACATAACAAATCACAACTTAACCATCAAAGATCAACATTCACGCTTCACAAGTTCATATCATTAAACAACGACAAGACTCCGCACGGACTACAACCGCTAACATGCCCCGCTCAGTTCATCACCGATGAACCGATAAACCCGCTTAGTTTATCACAGATAAACCGATAGACACGACTCGCTCGGTCTTCAATCAATAGACACGACATGACCAATCAAACAAAAAAACTTGCCCCGCTCAGTTCATCATCGATGAGCCGATAGACCCGCTCAGTTTATCACAGATAAACCGATAGACACGATTCGCTCGGTCTTCAACCTATAGACACAACAAGACTTTGACAATACTCAAAAGACGCCAAACTCAAATCACATCATCATATTCGGCCAACAAAGATCAACATCGAGATCAAGATTAACTTTACCAAATTGCATAATACAATAATGGGAAATTCATATATTAAATCATGACTTTAAGAATAACAAGTAACAAGATAAAGACTCAATCTTGGTCATAAAACCAAGATTGACGCATGACATGAAATAAAAACACAAACTTTATGCATCTAAAATAATTCATGAATTCAAGAAATTCAAGATTCAAACTTTTTCCATTAAACAATGCATAAAATTCATCAAAACTCATGCTTGAACAAAGGTTTCATGCGCACAAAACTAGCAAAAGATAAATTCAAGATTGCAACTTGCATCAAGTTTCTTACGAGATTAATATTCAAAGTTTTGATATGCTTAATTAATTATACAAAGACACATCATGATATGATGTTAAACATAATAAGAGTACAGGCTTTGACTACATACTAACACACGCATGAAATTATTCAAGCAATGGTCAAGAACATGACAAGTTGCATATGGATTATGTAAATTCATTAATTAAGGAATAAGCAATGCATGACACAAAAATATTATCAAGATAAGAGTACAACAAATAAAGGAAATCAAAATTTACACCCTAAACTACAAGATACATCAAGATTTAAGCAAAATAAAAAAAGAAAACAAGATAAATCACCCTAGAACTACACGACATATACGCATGAATCATCAATCAACAACATCAAACTATCTAACCTTATTATCCTAAGTAATCCAATCCTATTCCAAAGTAGAAGAGCTAGTTACCTATTGAATAAGACACACAAACATACAATCCCTAGAACACGAGTCACACCCAACACAACGCACGGCCAAGAGCCAAGCCACAAGTTCAACAATGTGATGATGGTTCGAAGGCTTGAACAATATTTAATGGATGCATTTGATTTGATGAAGGGAAACATTAAAATTGGATGGGTGTTATAAGGGAGTGCCTTGTGGTATGTGAGAGGAAGAGAGGTTTTGCTTTGAGTCAAGATTTGATATTATGAGTATGGGAGGGAAAAAATATAAGCTTTAGGGGTTTATATAGGATAGGCTTACTAGAATTTAGGATGTGGGTTTACTAGATTTTAGGAGGGGGTTTAGAAGTGGAATAAGGGAAAACAAGAGTAAGGGGCCGGCTAAGGGGTCTTGTGGGCTTCGGTTATGGCTTACACAATCCTCATAATTAAGTCATTTTGTCCAAAATAGAATGTTTGGGCTTTAAGGCTTAATATCACACGAAATTTTTGATAAGTGGTATTTTGGTAGTTATTTTTCTTAGTTTTTATTAGTTTATTTTCTTATTTTATTTAACTTTCGTTAGCGCTTTTAGGCTTTTTAGCTTAGTTTTGCTTTTGTAGTCCCCTTCCCCTTTTTCTATGTGATTTCCTCTATTTTGCCTTGTTTATGCGTTTTCTTCCCCTTTTACAGGTCCCGAGTCAATTTCGGAACCTGAGGAAGCGAGCCAAGAACCTCGAGGAAGCCGCAGAGTCCTTTATGCCATGGCATGTGAAAAGAAGGCCTCAGCGGGCGCTGGGAATTCCTCAGCGCCCGCTGAGATGTATTTGGGCATGAGCATTTTAGGGCTGAAGTCAGTAGCAATGAAAAAAGACATTAGCGGGCGCTGGAAATCCCTCAGCGCCCGCTGGGATGAATTCTAGACTTTGGTGAAATGAGGCAGTAGCATTTGATGGCGCTTCAGTGCCCGCTGATTGACCTTCAGCGCCCGCTGATTATGGAGCTGATGGGCATATGTTGAGCACAAAGAGAAAACAGCGTCCGCTAACCTTTTTCAGCGCCCGCTGTCCCCCTCCCTTGCTTTGAGGCAATAACTCTCCAAGTATTGGCAGCGGCCGCTGACCCCAATTCAGCGCCCGCTGACCATTTTCCCTAGCAGGCTGAGGCACGTGAAAGTAGGCCTCAGCGGCCGCTGATCCCATTTCAGCGCCCGCTGACGTGCTACTGCACGTTTTATTTTGCGATTTTGGTCTGTTTTTGCTCGCATTTTTGGGGTTTGTATAAATACCCCCCTCTTACCATTTCTTCCACAGCTGATGTTAGAAGCTTAACTTAGGGTTTTAGGTTAGTTTTAAGCTTTTTCCTTCAATTCCTTATGTAATTTACTTTTTTGTTCTTCAATTTATGCTAGTAGATTAGTTTCTCTTCTTCTTGTTCTTCAATCTCTTCTCAAGGTACTTTCATATCTTTCTTTTACTTGCTTTTTATTGCTTTATGTACTTATTCCTTATAGTTTTAGTTTGTTATTGTTGTTGTTGTTTGTTTTTGTTGTTTGATTTGTTGGTAGTTTAGTTGATAGTTGTTTTACTAGTAGTTTTCTTATTTTCTTAGGTTTTTAGTTTCATTTGTTTTGTTCATAGTTTTAGGTTGAATTATGTTTTTAGTTTTAGTTTTAATTATGTTTTTAGTTTTAGTTTTATTTATGTTTTTATTAATTAATTTTGAGTAGTTAATTTCTAGGGTTTGAGTGAAACTTCTCAATTCCTCCATGATTGTGGTTTAGTTGTTTCTTGGCTTTTGGTTGTGATAATGTCGGTAGCTTAGGATTCGGTAATGTTGAGTCATATGTTTAGCTAGCATAGGATTCATTGAAGAATCCCCACCGAAGGACCGAAAGGTGAACGTGGGTGATGACTTCCTTTGCTGGATTGATGGAAGCACCACGAAAGTTGGGCCTTCGATCAAGGGAAAGTTACTGGTCTTCGTGATTTTGTGCTTAGGACTTGATAGATGTGTCGCTGCACGAAAGGGAGTTGTATATATCTTCCCGGTCATCGTACTAGCTCGAAAGAGTGTTACGATCATAGAACGACCTCCCCTTATCCACGACCTAAGTCTAAGTTCCATTGATTCACAATTCATGGTGGCATGAGTTGTGGATCTCTTACCCTAGTCCCTTTTGTTTTTGTTTCCTTAGTGTAGTTTTAGTTAGTTCCCTTCGCCTCTCGCGACCATCCATTGACCTAGCTTGTTCGACGCTCATGCCTAGACTAGTGCAGCGTACCTTCCCCGTGTTCAACACCCCCACTGTTACTACGACGGGGGTTTTTATTTGGTGAGAAAATCCCTCCTATCAATTTTACGGTCCATAAATTCGGGTCGTTACAATCTCCCCTCCTTAAGAAAATTTCTTCCTCGAAATTTCCTAAGGAAGCACATATAACATGCAGACAACAGACACAACATGCTATTCTAGAAAGATTCCTAGTGACGTCTTCAAGTTGAGCTGCTGCTTCTTCCTGGGTCATGTAGAAGACACGGTTACGCACAAGGGCCTTGTGGTTAGAATCAGTCCCTTGCTTCTGTGGGCAGAAAATTGACTTGTGACCCGGTTTCCTACAATTGTAGCACACTATGAGGGTACCATCACATCTCTTGCCAGGGTGCAGCACCTTCTTCCAGCCGTTGCATATCTTCTGGCTTCGTTCTTGAACGGGTTGACTAGACTGCTGAGGATCGTTTGCTATCTTCATAACGTGGCCTCTTGGCTGTAGGTTGAGAGGAGAACTCGTGCGGCATTTTCTTTGCTTCCTCTTCTTCCGCCACTAATGCGTGAATCTCCAGAGCTACTTCGTAAGCTCGCTGAAAGGTCATAGCACCGCTGCTGATCACGTGGACGCGGATACGGGGATCCATCTTCTTCACGTAGCTCTTAACTCTTTCTGACTCTGTAGGAATTACTGGTGTGGCAAACCTGGAAAGTTCGGTGAACAATCCGTATAAGCCTGCACGGTCATTGATCCTGAGTCAGAGTTAGAAATTCTTCTTGCTTCAGCCACCTGAGCTCATCAAGATAGAAACGCTCCTGAAGCTTCTCCACGAATTCTGGCCAAAGGAAGATTTGTCCTGGTTCAAGCTCCGATTGGATAGTGCTCCGCCAATTGTCTGCTTCACCCTTGAGATAATAGCCGGCTATCGGCACCCTTTCTGTGTCCGAACACCCTATGGCGTCAAAGAGCTTCCTTATCTCTCGTACCCAATTCTCCA
Organism: Salicornia ramosissima; assembly: GCA_951394345.1. NCBI lineage: Eukaryota > Viridiplantae > Streptophyta > Magnoliopsida > Caryophyllales > Amaranthaceae > Salicornia > Salicornia ramosissima. The sequence goes on from OX596232.1 coordinate 41,766,662, forward strand.
ACACAACTAGGTCAGCGGTACCCTCGTAGGTCGGGGGTCGATGATGAGCAATTCGATCAAACGAAGACCGTTGACTAGAGGGTTGAACGCTTCGTTGCGCCAAAGTGAGGATTGCATCCTCCAATACGCGATGACGGTTCCGAGAAACGACACATCGAGTTGGAAATGCCATTCTATAAAAGAGTAAACGAGTTAGGAAAATCAAAACAACATCAAAAGGGACCTAAGAAAACTAAAGAATAAAATCATTCCTAACCCTGGTTACTATCCAAAGTTGCTCACCCTACAGTTTCAGGGTTTTGTGATCTAAATTACTCTCTTGATTACATAAAGCACTCAACTCACAATATACTTATGAAGAAGTAAACTCAAGGTTAACCTAGAGCTTTGGTACTAACTGTAACGACCAGTATTTCGAGCAGCGACGTTAACGGTAATAACGTCGTAGACAATTAATTACCAACCGATTCAATGAAAAGAATATAGTTAAAAATCATGCATGGGAAATAGTATTTATTATTATTAATAATAAAACCCAAATTTCATAAGAGATTAATCCTAATAAACCAAACAAAATTCTAGTACTAAACCTCAAGGAAGAACTAAAACTACTAAAAATAGGAAGAATAAAAAGGAGCCTAGAACACTCATCCGACTCTCAACCCGACTCTAAACTTCATTCTGCTCACCTGCAAATGAAAATGGGGGGTCCGTCGTCAGTGCCGAGTATCTAGACTGTCCTACTTAGAAGTAGAACCACATTACATAAAATAACAAATTAGAACCACAGGAAGCATGAAGTACAACAATATTCATAATTGTAACGACCCGAATTTTTGGGCCGTAAAATTTCGTGGAAAATTAAGACTTAAAGCCCAAACCATTTAATTGGGCCAAGAGACATAATTTTATATTTGGAAATCAAGCCCAAAACCGAGCCCATGTCACCTTAACTAGCCCCTAAACGTTGCCTCTTTATTTATTTGCCTCCTTTAAACCATCCCATATATTGTTAGCCCATACTCTATATAAAACCCTATACATATATTATATTTCTTCCTCCGATACTACATATAACAAACACAACTAATAAAAACAACAACTCCATACTTCCTTTGCAACCACACGGCACCCATAACCAAACTTTCACGATTCAACCCTTCTTCCTTCAAAGCAAACCAATTAAATCTCAAGAGTCCATCCAATCTCCAACCTTCATAAAACCTTGCACCAAGTTCGTTCAAGAGGGTGCGTTGACCATATCTCGGCGTTGCGGGTGTGACGAGTGACGGCAAAGTGTTGGGCTTGATTCTTGTGTGTGATTCTTCAATAGGTAATTAGCTATTCTACTTAGGATTAGGATTGAGTTCATAGGATAATAAGGTTAGATAGTAGTTGTTGTTATTGTTGTCATAGGTATGTAAAATCGAGTGGTACTCGGTATCTTGATGAGTCTTGCTTGTTATTTTTCGGTTCTTGAATGATCTTTGAATATTATTTTGGACCTTGAACTTGCTTTAAGTTTCGTGCGTAATCATCTATGCAAATTAATTTCTTGTTTGGTTCTTGACTAGAGTATGCGTGTGAGTTAATACATGAAAGCATGGATTTTAACTTACTTTGTCAAAGTCATTCATGATTATCTTTTGTTTTTGAGCCCTTAATGATGATTTCAAATGTTTACAGTGGCAATTAGTTGGACTCTTGAATGTTCCTTTGCCTGATTTATGCGTGAGTTTTGCTAAATAAAAGCATTGACCTTCCAACCTATTATTTAGCTTATCCTATTAAATCTTGTGAATTTAAAGTATCTTATTATCTTTATTTAATGTTTCTTGAATCATGGTGTCCATATATGAAATCTTGAACTTTTACCATTGAAGCTTTTATGCGTGTTGATGGCATGATTCTACTTTTTGTATTTTATGCGTGAGGTTTAAGAGTAGCAAGCAAGAATTTTTATTTGTTTTATGCATGGAGTGCTGACTTAATCGAATCATTGATGGCGCATGATTTCGTACTACCAAGCATGGAACCTGATTTATGAATGTATGATATTATTGATAATTAAGCATGATGCTTTGACCTTATGAAATCATATATTACAGTAGAAATAGCAAGTTGTACTTTGCTTTGTTTATTATGCGCATATTTGGGTCATTGGACCAAAATCAATCTTTGTTATAATTTTATGTAAACTCAAGTTTCGGCTTATATTACCCAATTCTTTAATTGTTTTATGCAAAGTGGTGTCTCACGTTTTGATCTTATTTGGCGTCCTTGAGTCTTGGTCAGAGTCTGTCATGTTTATCAGTTTATCGGTGATAAATTGTGCGGGTCATATTTATCGGTTTATGGGTAATAAACCGTGCGGGTCATGTTTATCAGTTTATCGGTGATAAACTGTGCGGGTCATGTTTATCGGTTTATCGGTGATAAATCGTGCCGGTCATGTTTATCAGTTTATCGGTGATAAACTGTGCGGGTCATGTTTATCGGTTTATCGGTGATAAATCGTGCCGGTCATGTTTATCAGTTTATCGGTGATAAACTGTGCGGGTCATGTTTATCGGTTTATCGGTGATAAATCGTGCGGGTCATGTTTATCGATCGGTTTATCGGTGATAAATCGTGCGGATCATGTTTATCAGTTTATTGGTGATAAACTGTGCGGGTTATGTTATCGGTTATAGACCGAGTGGAGTCTTGTCATTGTTTAGTGAATTGATCTTGAGTTGACATGTTATCGAGTTATGATGGAAATTCTAATTGATGATGTTTGTTTATGATTATGTTGTTTCCGCTGCGTAATTTGATATTTGAATTGCATGCTTGTGTGGTCGCTATTGTATCGTATTATTTCCCGTGTTTTCTAACCTATTGTTCTATGTGGTTTGGTCCTACTTCTAAGTAGGACAGTCTAGTTACTCGCCACTGACGGTGGACCCCCAATTTTTATTTTGCAGGTATCCAGGATACAGTTTAGAGTTGGGTTGAGTGTTTGGCGAGCGAACTAGGCTCCTGTTTACTTTCCTGTTTTCTTCCCGTTATTTTCCCTGTTTTAGTAATTTTGGGTTGTAATAAAGGACCTGTCATTTCCATTGTTTTTGGGATGACTTTAATGTTTAATTAATAAAATGATTAAGTTTAGAGCTTCCGCTGTTGTTATCTAAATTATTATTAAAGGTTTTATGTTATTGACGATTCGTATTGTTAACGTTGCTAAAATAGGGGTCGTTACAATAATAATAAACCAATCCATCATCATAGTTAAGCAGCGGAACACAACTTTCATCATAATTCAATAAACATAACGAAATCATAACTTAACCATCAAAGATCAACATTCACGCTTCACAAGTTCATATCATTAAACAACGAAAAGACTCCGCACAGTCTACAACCGCTAACATGCCCCACTCAGTTCATCACCGATGAACCGATAGACCCGCTCAATTTATCACAAATAAACCGATAGACAGGACCCACTCGATCTTCAACCGATAGACACGACATGACCAATCAAACAAACATACATGCCCTGCTCAGTTCATCACTGTTGAGCCGATAGAACCGCTCAGTTTATCACAGATAGACGAATAGACAAGACTCGCTCGCTCTTCAACCGATAGACACAACAAGACTCTGACAATACTCAAAAGACGCCAAATAATACTCAAATCACATCATCATATTCGGCCAACAAAGATCAACATCGAGATCAAGATTAACTTTACCAAATTGCATAAAACAATCAAGGGAAGTTCATATATTAAATCAAGACTTTAAGAATAACAAGCAACAACATAAAGATTCAAGATTGGTGATAAAACCAAGATTGACCCATGACAAGAAATAAAAATACAAACTTTATGCATCTAAAATAATTCATGAATTCAAGAAATTAAAGATTCAAACTTTAGCCATGCATAAAATTCATCAAAACTCATGCTTGAACAAAGGTTTCATGCGCACAAAAACTAGCAAAAGATAAATTCAAGATTCCAACTTGCATCAAGTTTCATACGAGATTAATAGTCAAAGTTTGGATATGCTTAATTAATTATACAAAGACTCATCATGATATGATGGTAAACACAATAAGAGTCAAGGCTTTGACTACATACTTACACACGCATGAAATTATTCAAGCAATGGTCATGAACATGACAAGTTGCAACAAGATTATGTAAATTCATTAATTAAAGTATAAGCAATGCATGCACGTAAATATTATCAAGATAAGAGTACAACAAATAAAGGAAATCAGAAGTTACACCCTAAACTACAAGATATATCAAGATTTAAGCAAAATCAACAAAGAAAAGAAGATAAATCACCCTAGAACTACATGGCATATACGCATGAATCATCAATCAACAACATCAAACTATCTAATCTTATTATCCTATGTAATCCAATCCTATTCCTAAGTAGAAGAGCTAGTTACCTATTGAATAAGACGCACAAAAATACACACCCAAGAACACGAGTCACACCCGACACCACGCACGGCCACGAGCCAAGCCACACGTTAAACGATGTGATGATGGTTCGAAGGCTTGAACAATATTTAATGGATGAATTATATTTGATGAAGGGAAAGATGAAAATTGGATGGGTGTTATAAGGGAGTGTCGCGTGGTATGTGAGAGAAAGAGAGGTTTTGCTTTGAGTCAAGACTTGATATTATGAGTATGGGAGGGAAAAAAAAGAAGCTTTAGGGGTTTATATAGGATAGGCTTACTAGAATCTAGGATGGGGATTTACTAGATTTTAGGAGGGGGTTTACAAGTGGAATAAGGGAAAACAATAAGGGGCCTTGTGGGCTTCGGTTTGGGCTTGCACAATCATCATAATTAAGTCATTTGGCCCAAAATAAAATGTTTGGGGATTTAGGGCTTAATTTCACACGAAATTTTACGGTAAAAAAATTCGGGTCGTTACATGTTTAGTTTTAGAAAGTAGAATTCACCTTTGTGGTCTATGTGGTGGTCTGGTGGTCGATAGGATGAGTGGATGGCCTCGGCGAACAGCTGCAGAGACACGCGTGGTGGGCTGCTGGCCTAGACGAGTGGATGACTGCCTCGAGCGTTCTACGAAGTCACGAACACTGCTGTTCAAGGCATCTCACAAAGTCACACGAAGTAACAAACAAGCACGCTGAGGATGGCCAGCGAGACGTCGAACGGTATGCCGACTGGAGGCAGCACTGGCGACCGGAGACTGTGAGACGTGATAGTGTCAGAGAGTGAGAGAGATGGCGTTATGCGTGTAAAGTCAGGGTTTCTGTTTGGTTTTGAGCATTCAAAATTAAGGCTTGTTCTTTTGGACGTAAAAGCTACAGTAATCATATCAGATCAGATTAGATCAGTTCAGCTTTGTTTTAATTTTCTACTGTCACAAAATATTACCCACACCTAATCAGATCACTCCAAAAGAATAGGGCCTAAGTAAATTATATCTTAACACAAAGTTTTTATTACTAAAGAGGGAAAAATTATAATGTTGTCCTGTTTATTATTTTTAAGATGACAAAATTATAGTGTTGTCCTCTTTGAATCTTTTTAAAAATGGCAAAATAATAATAACGCCCTCTGTTATTTTGGATGGTATACTACAAGGGGGGGGTGAATTGTAGTCTGGGACTCGCTTTTGGATTTTTGCGGAATTTAACGATTATAAAAGCAAGTAGGATAAAGTAGAGAAAAGATAAAGCAACAAGGAACAGGATACACAAACAAGTTAACCTACGAGGAAAACTTCCTAGGCCCAAATAGAAAGAAAAACCTCGACCCCTGGGGATTTTGACTCAATTCTCCATTAATTTAACAATAGGCCAATGACTCTGTACAACCTATTGAAAGGACCTGCTCTTTCTCTCAGTTCCACTAGGAACTTGTTCTCCGGTCACCAGTTCCCCCTGTCACTTGTTCCCCTTGAACCTGTGACACGACTTCACTAAAAGTCGATTTCTTCTCTATGACTTTACTCGAAGTCTTCTCTCTTTGACTTCACTAAAAGTCTTCTTTTTCTCTTCTCTAAGAACTTAACTCTAAGTTCAAACATAGAAAATTTACTCGAATTTTCCCTTCCCCATATTACAAGAATTCACTCAAACCCTTACAATTTCCTCATACAAGAATTCACTCAAATTCTTGCCTACTTCACTAGAAGTACATAGAAAAAATACAGACGCTTGATAAATCGAAACTTACAAATACATTGAAGCTAATACTAGCAAATCATAAAGGAATAGGAGAAGGATGTTATTTTTAAGAGGATTTGAATTTAACAATGGATGCTTAGCCTCTTATAAATCATACTCCTTTTGGAAGGACTACATTGACACTCTCTCTTTTTCTTCTGCCTTTTCTAATTGTATTAGAGTGGTGCTTGTGTAGTGTCTTCTTCTATATATAGCCTTGAAAATCTGCCATGGAAAGTCTTGTCTTGGAGAGAAAGTAATGTCACGTCCCTCACTTGATGCATGTATTGATGTAGTGGGATAGTGGGGTTGAGTAGTCACCCTTTGAATGACGTGGCAGTTGAGCATCCTTAATCCACGTTCAAGGCTCCAAGCATAACAATTTACCTGTTACATAATTTTCTGTATACTAAACAAAAACAAGTCCAAGTGCATTAATTTTAGAGTGCTCACTAAGTTTGACTTAATAACTCGCCACTAACAAAGCTAACAAACTTTGACTCAGATTTTTCCTTAACTAACTGCCATCATAATTTTAAATTAAATAAAACAAATTATTAACACCACGTCTAACAAATTTACACTCAGTAAAACCTAATAACTAACTTTTATTAAGAAAAACTAAACCACCTAAACCTAAGAATACTGACTCACGTTTGCTTTCAAAACAAATTAACAAACTACATTCCTAAATTCACTCTAACTAAATTAGACTACTCCTACGTGATGCTTAACAGCCTTTTGACCTTTTTTTTATTTTATAATTACTCTTATTATTAAGCTAACAAACTACTACTACCCTAAATACTTTTTAACAAACTTGGACTCTACTAACAAAATAATAAATCACGATGACTCAATTAAATAAATAACCAAAAAACGATTATTAGTGTAACGACCCGACTTTTTAGCTGGTCGATTTACGAAGGGAAATCGACATTCGGATCATTACTTAATCTAATTAAACAATAACTCAACAATATAAATGAAAGAATTATCTTTTATTAATATAGCTGCTAGAATCCATAATAATCCACTAATTGTTATTACATTTAAAATCTGGAATACTGTCCCAACATGCTGGGATCATAGTAAAAACTAAATAAAGGTTTAAGTAGTTCTGGATAAACTAGAAAACTTAAAATAAAGGCCTAAACTCTCGAGCCCATCCGGCGAAGCCCGCTCTAATCTGCTGCAACATCACCTGAAACTGAGGGGGGGGTCCACCGTCAGTGGCGAGTAACTAGGCTGTCCCATTTAATCGAGGGACCACCAAACACATAATATCATAGAAAATATCATAAAAACTGTAAAAGATTTAATGCATGCTTACACAAAGATACACAAATTCCATATAAACGTACGTATAATAATACGTATAAAGGTACGTATAAAATACGTACAAATACCCCTGCAGAAATACAGTTAGAATACGTATAATTACGTATAAAAATACGTACATTCAACCCTGCAAATACGGTTAGAATACATACCAAATACATTCCACATCCGTATAATTATACATACACGTACATGCTCATAAATACAGAAATACACAGCGGAAGACTTACAATATGCTAAACTTATACTTTATACTATACATCTTCAATCCTTAACTTATTCTTAACCCTTCTTAAATTATATCATTATTAAATCTTAATCATAATTTCATCACATTCCCTTCATCATATAAATCTTATCATAATCATATCATATCATCATAAATCATATCTTAATCATATCATATCATGTCTTTCTTATCATATTAGATCATAACATATCTTATCATCTTTTGAAATCATCTCATACTTCATCTTATGATTTCATCTTAACATATCAATCGTATGATCATAACATAACATCTTTGTTGGACCGGTCACTATAACTCGTTATGGATCTCGTGTTTCACCATAACTTCCTAGAACATGCCGGGAGGAGCTCGTGTACTCAACCCGTAGCGGATCCCGTGTTTCACCACTAAGCCTAAGCTATGGCCATAACTCCTAGTAGCGGCTCGTGTACCACTACCAGACGACTACATGTTCTAAGATTCAAAACTACTCGGGGGAACTCGTGTGTTCGTCCCATTGAGCAGTGGCTTTGACTTAACCCACTAATGACTCGTGTATCATTTAGGTGGGCGTCCATATTGTATCTTATATCTTCATTTAATTTAATCATCTCATATATTAGGATAATACTAGGTGACCGTAATAGGAAATGAAATGTTCGGAGTCCCAGGAAAGAGAGGTGCGGCACGTATATTGGCCACCTTAAATACCAAGTCTTTCCTAGCCAGAGACCGAAACATAACATGTATAGCTATTACTCTGTTTCCTTTCTTATCCCTAATAATATCTTATGCATCTTAAATTCTTATAATATACTATCCTTAAAATAAGCATACACTTATAATCCTATCCCTTCGGATACTAACCTTAATATAATATATTAACTTTGTAACATTATCCAATATTTAAATATATTATTATACCAATAACCATTCGGCCCTAATAAAATAGTATTAATATTATTGTTCCTTTTAATCCCTACACTTTACAACTTGTCCCTAATGATAATAATTATAATTCCTTTAAATAAGTAACAATAACAATTCCTAAAATTATGCTAATATTGTTATCAGTCAAAATAACTAACCTTAAATATTAGACAATAATAACTAACTGTTCGACAAATTAGGGGTGGTTTAATAACAATAACTAATTTATCAATTTAATGACTAACCAGGTCAATTATAATAATAATAATTTAACTAATAATTAACATAAAACTCATGCTATTAATCATCAATACCAAGATTAAATTTAAAGAGCAAAATCAATCAACATGCTCTAACATAAGAACCCACACGGCATCACCTCTAAATACAAGAACAAGTATATAATTTCAAGAATTAAAATAAAGATTCATGTAATTAATTTATTAAGATCAAGATTACATAGAAATAATACTTTTGATACTTCCTTTAATCTTTAGCTCACTCGGGAAAAATCCCGAGAGTAAGTAGATTTACATATACATGATATAAATTTAATTAAATAAATAAATCATAATCATGCTTGAAATAATCAAGAAACATTGCGAAAATTCATTACAAAAATATCATGTTACTCGACAATTATAACATAAATTAAGAACAAATATCTAAAATTATTCATGCAAAATTTCGAGTGCCAAAATAATTAGATCAGAATTAATCATGAAATTTAGAGTAATTATACAATCAAGATTATCATACAAAATTCAAGAAAATTACAAGAAACAATTCCCTAATAACATACTAACTCACTCGAAAATCCTAGAACAAAATCAGAATTTTATCATGCCAAATTCGAACACATGCATAAATTCATGAATTAAATTGTAACAATTCCAATAATTAAATCATGCTTAAAACATACATTTTAATCAAGAAAATCATGAAAAACACATCTAATTAACATCATCATATCACTCGACATTCCATGCATACAACAAGATTAAACCCTACAATTTTCATGATTTTAATTCCTAATTAACTATGTGAATTGCTACCCAATAATTAAATGAGAAAGCTAGTTACCTTAAATCGCAAAAATTCCAAGGTAACAATGGAGGTTCACGGCTATATGAGAGGGGAGAAAGATGGAGAAAACTTTAGGGTTTGGAGCAAAATAACAAATAGGACCCAAAGGGAGAGAAGGGGTCCTATATATATAACGAAAATAAAAAAAACCAAACAACCCCAACTCACCCTTGAGCAGCCGTGTAACAAGAGGAAAAAGAGGAGAAAGTTTGTTGGTCAATCAACAAACATTTGACAAAGTAATTAGTAATAATTTAAATTAATTAAATTAATTAATTCAAATATTATCTAATAATCAATTAAATAAACCAACCCAAAAATTGGCCCAAGTACCTAAGAAAAACCGGCCACCACTAAAATAAAGAAATAAATTGGGTCTTTGGCCCAATTTTGGAAAGAAAAGAGTTGGGCTAAAAATAAAACAGTCCAAATTAATGGGCCTTTTGGACTAAAATTGATTAAATAATATTAATAACCGCGAAATTTTCTGGCCCAAAATTCCGGGTCGTTACAATTAGCTTAATTTATATTAAACTTATAATAATTGTGAACCAATCTATTTTTCTTTGGACTTGTATTAGACTATTAATAATGTCAGACTTAATTTGTACCTGCAAAGCACCATACAATGTTAGACATATATTATATTTATAATATTCACCAAATAAAATTATAAAAGTGATGAAAATATTTTTCTAATAAAATTAACTTGATTAGGTTGAATATTCCTTCAACCATTTCTCCACAAGTTATTTTAAACATAAAACATTTTCATCTTAGCTTAGTAAAAAGATATTATTTTTATGAAATAAAAAATCTTTCAACTCCATAACTAAAAAAGATATCATTTTATCAAATAAAAAAAAATCTTTTTATTCGCATAAATATTTCTAAGATGAAATATATTTTTCTCATCAACTCCATTTTGATAAATATTAATTTTATCTATATTTAATTATTTACCATACCTAATAAAACTTATGTGTCCTTTCTCCCTTTTTAAGGTATTCCTTTATTTGTTCTAATATAATAACTTTAAGAAAAGAAAAATAAACTCTTATTTTTCTATCCTTAATAACTTTGGTGTTTCGACTCTGAAATTTCTTTGAGTTTGCTACTACTCCGAAGCTTCTCTTTGATTGTGCTTCTACTCCGAAGCTTCTCATAAGCCTAATTAATCTAGACTTTTTCTCTTTGAGGTTCTCACTCAAGAACTTCATTTATTCATTCATGTTGTATACAACGTCTCGGCTTGGATCAACTTCATATGACTTGTCCAATAGAATATAATATGCACATCTTAAAACACATGTTAGTTAGATAAGTATCATTTGTTTACAATCATCAAAACCATACATAATAACTCAATTTCCCCCTTTTTGATGATGACAAACAAAGGATGCTTATCACAAATTAAACAATAAAGTGATGCATATTTATTCCCCCTTACTTAAGCATTATAAAAACAATTAAACAAGTCTAACATGTACTAGGAATTTGTAATCAAAGAACTCACATATCATAAGAACGTAAACTTGACTTTTTAGACGATAAGCATCTTACATATTCTTCCCCCTTTTGTCATTATCTAAAAGGGTATCTTTCCACATATTTTAATTAGAGAAATTATGCACACATGAAGTTATTTGTCACACTTACCACCATGTAGGTAAAACACTTGTTGTTCCTTTAAAGCCTCAAAGTCTCTATTTTTAATTAGGATGTCATTACTTCACAAATTTCCAACTCACAATCCAAAGTTCCAACTTCAAAACCGATGAAGAATCATGACAAATAAGTTAATAAAAGTCAAGCAAAAAGAATAGGTTTTAAAGTTAGATTGATAAATTGTGAACAAAAATATTTTGCTCAAAAGATATGAAAGAATGATATGTATGGAACAATTTGGTTTGAGGGAATCATGATAATTAGGTAGGTATTGTGCTCTAGCTTTTATTATTTTAGCCATTGAATTGAGGTTCTCAACAATCATTAGAGTTTTGTCACCTCATAATATGTAGCCAAACATAACACCAATAACCTATAAATATAGAACAGATTCCCTTCACTTCAACGACCAACCTTTGTAGAGAAACATACTAATCAATCGAACTTGAAAAATTTTCATCTTTGGGAACAAGTTCCTTCCACGTTTGTTGTTGTTGCTCCAACTTTTAATAATAATCTTCAAAACCATCTACTACTTTCTAGGAAAATAAAAATCTTAACAATCCCTTCATATTTTCATTTTTTTCTTTTTCTTTTTCTTTCTTTTTGAAAGGGTGTCTATACAAATATATATGGATTCCTACAATAAGAAATTTTCCCACTTGGCAAGTTAAAATCCACACAAAAAGGGCCCCCGGGTGAGAAGGAGCGCCCGCTCCATACCCAAGTCCACGCCCGCTCCACACTGTCGGTGGAGAGACAGAAACTTCAGAACATGTGGGAGCGCACGCTCCACTTTATGTGCACGCCCGCTCCACATGAAGACGTAAAAACAGAAGTTGCAGCTCAACTGAGGAGCGCCCGCTCCTCTTCTAGTGCGTGCCCGCTCCTAGTTTGTCTTCTAAAAAACAGAAGCTCCACAAAAAGCCAGGAGCGCCCTCTCCTCCATGGGTGCGTGCCCGCTCCCGCTTAGTCAGTGAACTTGATAGAAATGCTATAAATGAGGGGGAGCGCCCTCTCCAATACATGTGCGTGCCCTCTCCTAAGTGGATCAAATGTTGTTTTCTCCAAGTGTAGTCCTACAAAATCAAGCAACACAAAACAAAAGGCACCACAACCAAAAACAAAAGAGCGACCTACTTATATACAAATAAGTTAAAAATGAATTAAAATCTATTAAAATAAACTAAAAAGAGAATTAAAATAGGTTAAAAACCACTATTTACACTACATTAAGTGGGTTAAAAACCCACTTATCAAAATCCCCCAAACTTACCATTTGCTTGTCCCTAAGCAAAATTATTTTAACAAAAGAAAAACAAAGAAAAAGGGGTTAGAAAGCATCTCTCAGGAGATCATATAAGAAATGATACAAAAATCTCTTAAGTGCGAAATCGAGCATAAGTTAGATGCCAAAGACACACTTAGGTAGAACCAACATAAGCCTAGCAAACCAATCCGATTTTTACTCGACCCGATTATTCTTACCACTCCCTAACACAAGGTTCAAAGGCCTTTAAAGTAGCTTCTCATGACTCCTCGAAGGAGCCTGAAGGACTAGAAACATATGAAAGAGAGGAAGGAAAAAGGTTACTCGACAATCTCAATGCTAGAAACTTTCTCAATATGTTTGTGAATCAACTCCTGCCACCGAATATGGCAATACTACTCCTAGGTCCAAAGGTCTTTATTAGGTTGTAACGTTGGCTTGGGGTTAAGGTATGGAAAAAAAAATTTAGGAAGTGGAGTTAAGCCTAAATAGTGAACTTGGGTGATCAAACCAAGGCTAAAATAAACCAAACTAGCTTCCATTGCAAAATTGATACCAATGGTGTCACAAGTTGAGACCCCCAAACTTACTTGAAACAACGCTTGACTATACAATTTTTCATTTCCATTTTTCTCATTTTTTTTTTTTTTTTTTTTAATAATACTTGAAACTTGCTTCCAACTTTTCCATTTTTTCATAAGTTGCATATTTTCATTTTCAACTTCATTCCCATTTTCACCGTCCTTCCATTTCAAACATTGAGGACACACAAGCAACTCAAACGACCCCAAGAGTTCACTATCAACTAAAGGTGAGTAATGAAAAAAAAAGAGGCCTATGGGTTATAATGTGGTTATAAACAAGGAAGGGGAAGGCTCAAAAGGGTGACAAGTGAGGCAAATGCCAAGCAAAATTCACAACAAAACACAATTCTATACAAAACATTATCATTATTAAAACTAAAAATAAATAAATAAAAAGAAAATTGAAAGAAGGCCAATATCATCCCTAAAAGTAGCAAACACTTTGGCCTTAGGAGTTGAGACACAAATTCTTGATCTAAGTAATTAGCAAAGAGGATCCCGCCGCTCATTGATATATTATAAGTTTGGTTGCACGGCTAAGTGTAACATAATCCTCACATAATTCGGTTCAAATGCTACTTTAAAGACACAAATTCCCTTTGATTAAGCGAAACCAACTTACCATGAATCTAGGTTTCATAAGATCGAATAGTTTTTTCCATAACTAGCCTAAACTAGCCCTAACCTAAGTTTGATTAAAGGCATCACACTATGCTCAATTCCTTAAATCAAATGAGAAAATGCATCCTTTCGAATATAATCTAAAATCATCATCAAGAGCTTTCTAACAACGAAAAAAAGAAAAATTTTTTTTTTTAGGGGGGGGGGGGGAAGAAAGAAAGAAAGGGGGAAAAAAACATAAATAAATAAAAGATAAAAGAAACAAAACTAGGGACGCTAAAAAAAACAAAATAAATAAATAAATAATAAAAGGGGAAGAAAAGTGCAAGCGCACAAAGAAAAATTTAACTAAATAAAAATTTGGATTATAAGTGAGATTTGGATTAAAAGGGAGCAAAAATTTGACATCCTCAACCATCAAAATGGAACACAAGATTATCGTATCACCATCCACATCATCAATAAAAATAGCAAAAGAAAACAAAGAAGTATCAAAATCATATGCCCATGGCCAAAAGAACATCCCCCAAACTTATTCAAAACACCGTCCCGGTGTGATAAATGAAAAGACAAAACAATAAGTCGGGGGGGAGTCGATCCTCTAACTACCACTACGCCCTTCGCCACTAGGACCCGGTGGAAATTGAGGATAATAAGACGGCCTATTTGGATAGTCGGGATAAGGGGGAAAATCCCCTCTCTCAATATGCCATTGATAAATCCGATGGGCTATATAACTTTGATACTCATTTTCGGCTAAAATTCTTGCATTGGTTAGCCTCAGTTGATCAAATGCACTCTCTAAATCAAATTGTGATGAAGTGGATGGATCTTCCCTAGGGTGGGGAGCGGAGGAAACACTATGGCGTCGGGGTTGAGGAGCTCCAAGGTTAGGGCGTTCAACTTGAACTCCCGGAGGGGGCTCCTCATATGGCACATGCCATGTCGTTCCCACCGTGTCATTGGCAGCTTGGTTAGGGAGTAAGCAATGATGCCTATCCCTAACTTTCCAACTATAACGGAGGACACGACCACTAATATCAACTAAAAATTTCATTGATGACAATGCCCTAATATCTAATAAATTAGACCCAGGGATTGCAACCATCTCATCAAGAAAATTCCCAAACCCTAACACTCGTGCAATTATTGAAATCATAGCTCCCAATTTTATCTCCCCATTCATCTCCGTGCGTTCCCTAATGCTAATGCACCGCTTTATGAACAAGTACCCCATGTTAATTGAACCCTCCAAACCTCCTTCGAATCTAGAAGCTACAAAGAGGCATTTTATCTCCTCTTTAGTAAGCTTTCCCAAATCTTGCTTTGAAAAGCAAGCATATGACATTATGCGTAGGAAGATTCGAAGGACGAGGTGAATGATGTGACTAGCATGGCTAGACCTAGTCGTGAAATTTGGATACCCCGCGATCGTGTTCCACCAATTTTGCTCAGCGTAAACTGCCAAATCAGTGGAATCAGGATCATAGATTTGGTGGTCGGTGGGCCAAGTGAAGATTTCGTTAAGCCTTGTCAAAGTTAAAGTCTTTTCAGTATTAAAAAGGCGAAACTTAATCTCACATTCTAGAGGTTCATGTTCAAGATTTATCATTTTCATAGAGACCGTAGAGATGAATTCTAGGGTAATACTTTCATAGGTGCCCTCCCTAAAGTTTAAAAAGTCTAACCACCCAAAATTGTTCGCCACCGCTCTAATCCCCTCATCAACCCCTAATTTCAAACACGCTTCTTGGTTGTAGAATCGTGTTGGAAGAATTTTACGGGTTGAAAGTTCTTGGTAGTGTCGTTTAAAACGATCGGGGATTTTGATCGTGGGAACATTGGTGGTGGGTTGGGATGTACTGGGGGCTTGCTCATGGGTTGTTTTTCTTTTTTTACCGCCCCCAAAAACTCTCTTCATACTCTTCATTTTTTTTTTCAGTTGTTTTTTTTTTTTTTTTTTTTTTTATGGTCCTTTCTTACCTTGATTAGGTAAACGACCCAATTGTCAACTAAGACACCCAATTGTCACAAAACCTCAATTACACAACCAACACAATACACATCCACAATCCCAAAACTCAATCACAACAAAAAATCAACACAAGATTCTCCTTTGATTCAAACCCCCAAACTAATCTAAAAACCTGTTTTTACAAACACAAAGACAATATATATATACAAACACAACAAAATAAAAAAAATCACAACTAATAAACAACTAACAATTCCAAGCAACAACCCAAGTTACACAATTAACAAGTCTAAACAGCTATTTACAGGTCTAAATAACAACCAATCATCACAAGTTAATCCTAAATTAAACTAACAATACTAAATTTTACTACTAACTAATATCAAAATATCACAAGTAATTAAAAATGCAAAATTAAAGGGTAAAAGTGAGGATTATACCAAAATAGAGTATGAGAATACTCTAAAAGAACCCAATGTCAACTTGGCACCCTTTGCTACTGCTGCTACTGTTTTTGGTTTTTTTTTTTTCAGAATTTCAGAAATTAAAAAAACTTGTATGAGAATTGGAAGTTGATGGAGAAGTAGAATTTGTTGTTGGTGGAGATGGTGAGAAAGTGAATGTGAGATGAAGATTTTGAGTAAGGAAGACAATGGTGAAAAATTAAAGAAAATGGAGTTTGAAGGTGAGAAAGATGGAGTTTTAGTGGGTGAGAGTGAAAATGGAATGGAGAAATTTTTTATTTTTTATTTTTTATTTTTTTGTTTTTGTTGATAGAGATTGAAAATTGAGGTTAACAATGGTGGATGTTGAGTGTTAATGGAGGGAGAAAGAGATGGATAATGGAGTGAAGAAGATGATAGGGGTTTGAATTTAGGAGAGAGAGTGAGTGAAAAAGGATAAGGAAATCAGAAAAAGGGGGGAGGGGGTGAATCTTACGTGATTTTTGTTTTTTTTTTTGAAATTTTTTTTTGAATTTTTTTTTTGTTTTTTTTTTTTTTGTTGCTGGAAAAACAGGAGCGCCCGTGCGCCTCTTGTGGAGCGCCCGCTCCGAATGTAGGGGCTGCTACTGGATCAGCAGGGATTAGTGGAGCGCCCGTGCACTTACTCAGGAGCGCCCTCTCCTACCTGCGTATCCCCATTCTGCTTCTTGTCCTTAACCCCCCCTTTTTTTTTATAAATATAAATACAACAACTGATATCAAGCTAATATTTCAATTCGGGTTGCCTCCCGGAAGCGCTTCTTTAACGTCACTAGCTTAACGCATTTCCGATTATGAAAAATCGGACGGTTTAAATTCTCTTACCTTGATTAGGTAAACGACACCTTACTTGTCGCCCTCATAATAAATTTTGAGGCGTTGACCATTTACCTTAAAACTTCCGGTGTCTTTGCTCCAAACTTCAAATGAGCCATAGGGAAATATTTTTGTGACTTCAAAAGGCCCGCTCCATCTTGATTTAAGTTTTCCGGGGAATAACTTAAGCCTTGAGTTGTAGAGAAGTACTTTGTCACCTACCTTAAAATCCCTCTTCAAAATGTGCTTGTCATGCCATTCCTTCGACCTTGCCTTATAAATGCTCGCACAATCATAAGCATTCATCCGCAACTCTTCAAGTTCATGCAAGTCGAGCATTCTTTGTTCACCCGCACTTTTGAGGTCAAAATTTAGCTTCTTGATAGCCCACATAGCTTTGTGCTCAATTTCAACCGGCAAGTGACAAGACTTCCCATAGACCAACTTGTAAGGTGTGGTACCAATGGGGGTCTTGTATGCCGTCCGATAAGCCCATAGAGCATCGTCAAGCTTCATAGACCAATCCTTTCTACTCTTAGCCACAGTTCTCTCAAGAATTAGCTTGATTTGTCGATTTGATACCTCCGTTTGGCCACTTGTTTGAGGATGGTAAGATAGCCCCTTCCTATGATGCACCCCGTGCTTCTTGAGTATTGCTTGGAGTGTTTTGTCCCCAAAATGAGTACCACGATCGCTTATTATAGCTCTAGGGATACCAAACCGTGGGAATATGATTTTTTTGAACAACTTCAAAACCACCTTTGCATCATTTGTCGGCGATGCAATAGCTTCCACCCATTTGGAAACATAATCCACCGCAACCAAGATATAAAGGTTCCCATAAGAAGATGGGAACGGCCCCATGAAGTCTATCCCCCACACATCAAAAACCTCAAGCTCAAGAATAGGATTTTGTGGCATCTCGTTCCTCTTTGAAATGTTCCCCGTTCGTTGGCACCTATCACATGTTTTGCAATATTCCCAAGCATCCTTGAAAATTGTAGGCCACCACAAACCACATTGAAGAACTTTGGCCGTCGTTTTGTTTGCACCCATATGCCCCCCACATTGAGAAGAGTGGCACATGTGCAAGACACTTTTGAACTCATCTTCCGGTACACAACGCCTAACAAGACCGTCAACACCCCGCTTATACAAGATAGGCTCATCCCAAATGTACCTCCTCGCTTCACTTTTGAGTCTCTTCTTTTGTTGACGGGTGAACTCCGGAGGTATGGCGCTACAAGCAAGATAGTTGACAATATCGGCAAACCATGGTAGCTTCTTGTCTTGAATGGCATACAAGACATCATCCCTCAACTCATCATTGATCGGCAAAACTTTAAGATCCTCATCTACATGCTCCAAGCGCGACAAATGATCCGCCACCGAATTTTCGGTTCCTTTCTTGTCCCGTACTTCAATGTCGAACTCTTGCAACAATAGTATCCACCGAATTAGTCTCGGTTTTGCATCTTTCTTTGCCATCAAATATTTAATGGCGGAATGATCGGTGTACACTATTGTTTTGGAGCCAACAAGGTATGCCCGGAATTTTTCAAATGCATACACCACCGCAAGAAGTTCCTTCTCGGTAGTGGTGTAATTTCGTTGAGCCTCATCCAAGGTCTTACTAGCATAGTAGATGACATGAAGCCGCTTGTCCTTCCTTTGACCCAACACGGCCCCCACCGCCATATCACTTGCATCACACATTAGCTCAAAAGGTAGACTCCAATCCGGAGCCTTGACAATTGGGGCCGTGGTGAGCGCCTTTTTTATCCTCAAGTTCGAAGGTAGAGATTTTAGCTCTACACTTGGCACTTCCTTACCATTTTCGCTCTTGCGTTCTTTCTCAATATCCTCTTCTCCGATCACAAGGTTGGCCTCCTCTTCTTTCTCAAGTGTGGGTGTGAAGTCAAGATACTCCTCAATTGCCTTCACTTCCACTACTTTTTCACAATCCTTCTCATCACTCAACAAAACAAGCTCAAGTGGATCGTTAGTGCTATGCAAATGCTCATGCATGGATTTATGAATGATGTTATCAACGGTGTCAATGCGCATGCAATTATCCATGTTGGATGGGCATTTCATAACTTGGTGTAAATTGAATTCCACCTTGTCATTGCCCACAACCAAAGACAACTTACCATTTTTCACATCAATGATGGCCCCCGCCGTGGCCAAGAAAGGCCTACCTAGGATTATGGGGACATTCAAGTCCTCTTCCATATCAAGCACAATGAAATCCACCGGAATGTAGAGGTTGCCCACCTTGAGGGGGAAATCTTCTAATTTCCCTAAAGGTATCTTAACCGAACGATCGGCTAATTGGAGTGAGACATTAGTGGGTTTCAATTCACCTAGGTTAAGTCTTTTGCACATAGAAAGAGGCATTAAGCTTATGCTAGCACCCAAATCACACAATGCACGATCAATGACCATTTTACCAATGGCACATGGTATTGAAAAACTACCGGGATCTTTAAGCTTGGTAGGCAACTTGTTTTGAATTATTGCACTACAATTTTCCGGTATGTTTATTGTTTCAACAAAGTCCACATTTCTTTTGTTACTTAAGATGTCCTTGAGGAACTTAGCATATGTGGGCATTTGTTTGATTGCATCGGTGAATGGGATGTTAACATACAACTTTCTCAAGACCTCTAAAAATTTTGCAAATTGTTCATCAAGTCTAGACCCGACAAACCTCCCGGGATACGGAACTTTTGCCACATGAAGTGGGGGCTCATTCCTTTTTTGTTCTTTTTCCTCACCGGTCTTTTCTTTTTCACTCTCTTGATCCAATTCTAGTTCCTTTAAGTTATCATGTTTTTCCACCTCTTCATCACAATTTTCATTTTCAACTTGGGAAGGCAAAACCTCACTAGACTTATCCACCCTTCTAACTTGGACTTCCCCCAAACTTTTCCCACTTCTAGTGACAATGGCATTAGCATGTTCTCTAGGATCTATACCTTGACTAGGCAATGAAGTGGTAGGTCTATCCTTAAGAGCATTAGGTATTTGGGCCAATTGACCTTCTAACATTTTATTGTGGGTTTGAACTTGTTTTAAGCCTTCTTCTAAGTCAGTAGTCTTTTTTGTTTGAGCAATCACAAATGACTCCATTAGACTCTCTAAATTTGACTTAGGGGGAGGGGCTCCAATTTGTAGGGGTGGTGCTTGCGGGATAGGGGCAAGATTCGGTCTATACCCTCCATTAAAACCCGGTGGGTTATTATTGGAAGAGTATTGGCCTTGTTGGTACCTATTGACATTTTGATAGTTTCCTTGATTTGGCACATAGTTACCTTGACCTTGACCCCTAAAATTACCTTGACCACCAAAATTGTTTTGATTTTGACCTTGAAAATTTCTTTGGCCACTACCTTGACCTTGACCTTGCCCTTGAACTTGACCTCCCCTCCAACCAAAGTTAGGATGGTGTCTCCATCCCTCATTATACGTGTTGGAGTAAGGGTCAAATTTAGGGACGGGTTGCACATTGTTTAGAGCATTCACTTGTTCCATGCTGGGAGAGGGGGAACATGATTCATTCATTAACAAATAGCAATCGGAAGAAGGATGATCATTGTTGCCACACACATCGCAAAACATCAATTGCATTGGCATGTTTTGTGAACTAGATGAGCTAGATGCATGTGAGTTGTGATGAGGGGAGATGGTAGGGGGAGAAGATTGCAATTGAGCATCAAGCTTAGAGGATAAAGCATCAAATTTGGAAGATAACATGTTAATAGCATTAATTTCATACCTCCCGCTCTTCTTTGAGCTTTTTCTCTCGTCTTGGCTCCAATCTACGTAATTTTGCACAACCTCTTCAATGTTTTTGAGTGCTTCATCCGGTTTCTTTTTCATGATTGGCCCTCCCGATGCCGCATCGAGACACATTCTATTTTCCCTTGAAATTCCTCTATAAAACCCATGGAGTAAGAGCCAATTGTCCATCCCATGATGAGGACAATCTTCTATCAAATTTTTAAATCGCTCCCAAGCATCATAGAGCGACTCATCCGGTTCCTCTTCAAAGTTTGCAATTTTAGACCTCAACTCCGCCGTTTTCTCAAGAGGAATGAATTTTGAGAGAAACGCCACGGTCACCTCATTCCATGTAGTCAATGAATTAGGTGGCAATCTATCAAGCCAATCACTTGCCTTTCCGGTGAGAGAAAACTTGAACAAGCTCAATCGAATGAAGTCTTGGGTGACTCCATTTGCTTTGACAGTGCTACAATATCTTTGGAATTGTTTGAGGTGATTGCGGGGATTCTCATGTTTGGCACCCGAAAATTGATGACTCTCGATCAAAGAAATTAGTGCGGGCCTAATCTCAAAATTGTTGGCATCGGTGGTGGGGGTAACAATCCCACTTGCTTCATGGTACGGTGGTGGAGCGCCAAAATCTCTCAATGTTCGGTTGCCCGCCATTGCGAAAGGATTAGAGAATGAGTCGGGGGAATTGACTCTTGGAGTTTCTAGTGGAGTAGTGGTACCACTAGAACTAGAAGAATCTTGTGATGAATCCGACTCAACCTCTACTTGAAATTCACTTGACGTTGCACCACTCGTTGTTGCCCTTCGTTGTTTTCTTATGGCCTTCACGGTCCTTTCAAGTTCAATGTTCAAGGGCAAAAGAGGTAGAGCTCTGTCACTACGCTTTGGCATACAACAAAATGACTAAAGAGGTGATTAGTAACGTTAGTCACGACAAATTAAAATAAAATAAAAAAATAAAAATAAAATTGAGTTAGACTCCTAGATTTCACAAAAGACTCGATGCTAAACGCCACTCCCCGGCAGCGGCGCCATTTGACGAGGCGATTTTTCGTGCTTAGGTCGTTGTACAAAAACCACTCGATCAAGACCTAACTCTAACCAAATAACTAGTATAAGGGTAAGTAAGGGTCGAATCCACAGGGAATGACTAACAAGACACCGAAATTATGAAATGACTATAAGCTAACTCGGTCACAAGGTTGGAATTTTTTTTTTTTGATATTACACTAAGACTCGATTAAATTAAACTAGAGAATTATCAATAAAACAAACGCTAGAGATGTAAGGGTTATGACACCAACCAAACCAATAAACCGAGTAAAATGAGCTAAAAGAGAACAAAATGAGGTGATCCAATGGGTGACTCGATTAATTCCTCTTTCAAGGACATAAACCGATAAATTCCTAAATTAAACATTTAATAACGAAAAGTAACAAAAACTCAATAGTGGGAAGTGGGTTCCTCACTTGACTAGGCCTTTCGGTTTCTCAAGGAGGCATGAGCACAAATAATTGGGATTTCTCACCTAATTATCACAACTAAGGCATCCACATTAATGAAGTAAATGAAAACAATTCATGAATAAACATTAATCCATGAGCCCAAGCAAGGGCCTACATTACTAGCTCCATTTTTCAATGCAAGATTATAAGTAGTAGCAAAAGTCTAATGTGGCCACAAAACACAAATGCACTTTACCCAAACAAGGACAAACATAGATCAACCCCACTTTGAACCTAAAATTGCTCAAAATTACTCAATTCATGGCTTGGTTGGGTCTTTACCCAACCTCTAGCTAAGTGACTACTCACACTTCATAATTAAAAATAAAACAAACATAATAATAAAAATCATAATTAGGCTCAAAAATGAAAATAAACTAAAATTTAAACCCAAGTTAAATATATAAGAACAAGAAATAAAAATTAAAATCACAAACCTAGAAAATTTCCATAACAATGAACATCAAAAATAAAGAGAGAGAAGAGTGAGAAATAATACTTGAAGCTTCAAACTTGATTGCAAATGTTGAACAAGAAAAAGAGCCACAAATTTGAAGTACAAAACTAGAGATTTTCACCCACTAAGCACTAAATTACAAGTGTTTGAGAAACTATAGATCTAAAAAGTTGAGAGGAAAGTTTGAAATCTAGTCTAGAAAGTAGTAAAAGTGAAGCTCCCCTAATAAGTGGTCCATCCAAATGTATTTATATGCCCCACTTGGCAAGTTAAAATCCACACAAAAAGGGCCCCCGGGTGAGAAGGAGCGCCCGCTCCATACCCAAGTCCACGCCCGCTCCACACTGTCGGTGGAGAGACAGAAACTTCAGAACATGTGGGAGCGCCCGCTCCACTTTATGTGCACGCCCGCTCCACATGAAGACGTAAAAACAGAAGTTGCAGCTCAACTGAGGAGCGCCCGCTCCTCTTCTAGTGCGTGCCCGCTCCTAGTTTGTCTTCTAAAAAACAGAAGCTCCACAAAAAGCCAGGAGCGCCCTCTCCTCCATGGGTGCGTGCCCGCTCCCGCTTAGTCAGTGAACTTGATAGAAATGCTATAAATGAGGGGGAGCGCCCTCTCCAATACATGTGCGTGCCCTCTCCTAAGTGGATCAAATGTTGTTTTCTCCAAGTGTAGTCCTACAAAATCAAGCAACACAAAACAAAAGGCACCACAACCAAAAACAAAAGAGCGACCTACTTATATACAAATAAGTTAAAAATGAATTAAAATCTATTAAAATAAACTAAAAAGAGAATTAAAATAGGTTAAAAACCACTATTTACACTACATTAAGTGGGTTAAAAACCCACTTATCAAATACAAATGTGCACAACTAATAAATCAGTTCCTCCTAATAAAAATGTTATACATTGAAAATATTATCCAGAAGGAACTTAAGTCAATCCTATAACATACCTAAAAAGATTATGTTAAAGGATATGAAAGGGAAAGAAAGAGTTTTAAAATTCTTGAAGTTTTTCCTCATAAACGCCATTTATCAAAATAGCACATGAAAAAATATTTGACATTTAGGTAGTACAACTTTCATCCCATATAAGCAACAAATATAAATAATATGACTACCTTTAGCATAAATCAAATATTTCTCAAATTCAACATCCTTTTAATTGAATAAATCATGTGAAACTTACTCAGTTCCTTGTCATTGTGTCGTACTCAATAAACTTATTTTGTTGTTCCTGAACACCTATCTTAGTCCATGGCTCAAAGTATTCTGGAAGAGGAACAGGAACAAGAACAGGGTTTTGTACCTTATTCCTTTTAAACTTATTGAGTTCCTCCTGCATAGTAACTGTTAATCATAATAATAAATGTATAAATGCATAGAATACACAAGGGTTCTTTACTTAACCATATTTGAGTGGACAAGGTCTTCCTTAAATACGAAAAATTTATAGGAACTTGGTTATGAATATTGATTGAGTTTAACTCTTGCTTTATATGCTGAAACTCGATTATCATCTTCAAGTTTCTCACTGTAAGATACTATATATTATTATGTTGCCTTTTAGAAGTGACATATTTTTGTTAGAAATACCGCTAATTCTTGAGGAACTAGTTCCTCTAGAACTTGCAATTTTACACTTATTTTCAAAGTGTTTGCTGGAAACAAACACATTTGTCCAAAAATATGTTCACTATTATATAAGCACAATTTTTTTTTTTTTTAAAAAAAACGCCTTGTTCCTGTATAAATCATTAAATTTATGAGGAACTGGGTTCCACGGTTAGTACTCAAAATTTGAAACAGGAACTAGGTAAAGATAATGTGCTCTAATAACTCGACAAAGATAATTAAACATGGATAGTAACTCAAATTACCAACCTAGTATACGAAAATAGTGTTAACGTTCATATTGGCCTCAAAAGTTGAAGTTCCTCCATCGTCAGCCCTTAATGAGGGTAATATTGATTTGCATTTCAATGCGTACTTAGAACACTCACTGTCGAGATACTTTGAGTTGTTCCCCCTCAGTGGTAGCTGTCGTTTCCTTCCATACTTTCTTGAACCTTAGAACACTCACTGTCGAGATACTTTGAGTTGTTCCCCCTCAGTGGTAGCTGTCGTTTCCTTCCATACTTTCTTGAACCTTTTCGATTTTCATCATACTTTGGAGCTTCTTAATTTTCAGGAACTTGTTCCTCGTCAGAAGGAATTTGTTCCTCGTTAGAAGGAACAATGTCATGCTTTTTTCTGTTCTTGAAAATCTTCTTCGTGATGGTCCAGATAGATCTTTATGAATGTGTTAGACAGATCTGGAATTCATCTTCAATCTTCTAAAGAATATCCAAGGTAATGTTCCTTTGATTATTTTCATTTTAGGTTGTATTATAAATATAGTATCTGGAATTCAAAACCCAAAAAAAAACTTTTGTGCAACTTTAAGATTAGTAGGTTAGTCAAAAGAAATATTAATCGAAAGCACAAAAATGACTAAACATAAAGTTCCCAAGAAAATACTCCTTTTGAATAATGTTGTTCCATATATGAATCTGGTAAGTATTGGATTGCTATCCTTCCAACACTTAAGTTAGAAATCATCATTTAGTCTCAACGTTACTCAAAAAGAATATGGAAAGGAACTTATGCCTCGCTTTTAGGAACTAGGTTCTACATGAACTGGATTGAAAGACAATGAATATGATAGTTCCTGTATAGACAGTTAGTTCCTACATCCTTATGTTCAACCAGTTCCTCTATATGTATACAGGTTCTTGTTCCTTGAATACCAGGAACTAGTCGTTATGCAATTATCATTAAAAATCTCAAAAGACACACCTATATCATAAATAAAGTTATGAAAAATTTACACAAACTTGAAGAGAGATTATATATCATAAAATTAAAAACATAATTTAAAATAAAGAGAAGTAGTATAATAAAGAGAAGTAGAATCTTACACATCATTAATAATTAAGTTTCTATGATAAATCATAGAGACCATTATCGACAAGGTGCGTGTGTAATAATTCGTTGATTTTCTTTATGGTCCAAAGGAACTTACTTGGCAAGGATCGGAACTTGAATTAGTATCTCAAGCTGTCAAGTTCCTTCTGATTTTGCCTAGTTCCTCAAAGTTGTTCCAACGAATCATAAGCGATCCTTTTATTCTCTTTCCTTGTGTTGCTCCAATAATGTTGTCTTTATTACAATATATTAATCATAATTTTAAACCTGCAAAACAATTTCTCTTCTACCCTTGGATTTTGGTACTCAAATATTGAGTCCTTCCTTGTTAGTAAAAGCAGCAATAATAATTTTCTTTTTAACAATCAAGATGCATCAAATGCGTACTACTACTAACAAATTAGGATTCTCACAAAGCATGAAAAAAAACTATATATTTTGGCTAGTAGTTGAAATATACGTAAAGTGTATTGCCAAATAGATCAAGCTCCATATTGCATCAAGCCATCAAGTATGTATTTATGAGTATGTAATATGCATTTTTCAAAATATTTACTGCCTTGAACTATTTCATAAAAATCATTATAAAAAAATATTTTTTAAAAATCAGAATCAATTTCAAAAAAATGTTTGTCTTTCAAACACAAAAAATCAAATTTGATAAATTTCGAAATTGATTTAGAATTTTAAAAAGCAAAAAAATATTTTAATAGAAACAATACAAGGAGAATAAATAATAAAATGAACTCATGCATATAATGAAATTATCAAGGGAAAAGATGTACCTTAATTAAATTAATTTCTGTATTACTCGTACTTCTCCAGAGGTCCTCAAATTGCTACAGGAACAAGTTCCTCGAAATGTAGCAGGAACTAGTTCTTCGTAAGTATCCATCCCTTCCAGGAACTTCCTTGTCAGGGTTGCCTGAATTCTAGAGGAACAGGCTCTGATACCAATTGTTATTTTGGATGGTACACTACAAGAGGGGGGTGAATTTTAGTATGGGACTCGCTTTTGGATTTTTGCAGAATTTAACGATTATAAAAGCAAGTAGGATAAAGTAGAGAAAAGATAAAGCAACAAAGAACAGGATAAACAAATAAGTTAACCTACGAGGAAAACTTCCTAGGCCCAAATAGGAAGAAAAACCTCGACCCCTGGGATTTTGACTCAATTCTCCATTAATTTAACAATAGGCCAATGACTCTGTACAACCTATTGAAAGGACCTTCTATTTCTCTCAGTTCCACTAGGAACTTGTTCCCCGGTTACCTGTTCCCCCTGTCACTTGTTCCCCTTGAACCCGTGACACGACTTAACTAAAAGTCGATTTCTTCTCTATGACTTTACTTGAAGTCTTCTCTCTTTGACTTCACTAAAAGTCTTCTTTTTCTCTTCTCTCAGAACTTAACTCTAAGTTCAAACATAGAAAATTTACTCGAATTTTCCCTTCCCCATATTACAAGAATTCACTCAAACCCTTACAATTCCCTCATACAAGAATTTACTCAAATTCTTGCCTACTTAACTAGAAGTACATTGAAATAATACAAACGCTTGATAAATCGAAACTTAAAATATATTGAAGCTAATACTAGAAAATCATAAAGAAATAGGAGAAGGATATTATTTTTAAGAGGATGTAAATTTAACAATGGATGCTTAGCCTCTCAAAAATCATACTCCTTTTGGAAGGACTACATTGACACTCTCTCTTTTTCTTCTTCCTTTTCTAATTGTATTAGAGTGGTGCTTGTGTAGTGTCTTCTTATATATATAGCCTTGAAAATCTGCCTTGGAAAGTCTTGTCTTGGAGAGAAAGTAATATCACGTCCCTCGCTTGATGCATGTATTGATGTAGTGGGATAGTGGGGTTGAGTAGTCACCCTTTGAATGATGTGGCAGTTGACCATCCTTAATCCACGTTCAAGGCTCCAAGCATAACAATTTACCTGTTACATAATTTTCTGTATACTAAACAAAAACAAGTCCAAGTGCATTAATTCTAGAGTGCTCACTAAGTTTGACTTAACAACTCACCACTAACAAAGCTAACAAACTTTGACTCAGATTTTTCCATAACTAACTGCCATCATAATTTTAAATTAAATAAAACAAATTATTAACACCACGTCTAACAAATTTACACTCAATAAAACCTAATAACTAACTTTTATTAAGAAAAACTAAACCACCTAAACCTAAGAATACTGACTCACGTTTGTTTTCAAAACAAATTAACAAACTACATTCCTAAATTCACTCTAACTAAATTAGACTACTCGTACGTGATGCTTAACAGCCTTTTGACCTTTTTTTTTTTATTTTATAATTACTCCTATTATTAAGCTAACAAACTACTACTACCCTAAATACTTTCTAACAAACTTGGACTCTACTAAAAAAATAATAAATCACAATGACTCAATTAAATAAATAACCAAAAAATGATTATTAGCTTAATTAATATTAAACTTATGATAATTGTGAACCAATCTATTTTGCTTTGGACTTGTATTAGAATATTAATAATGTCAGACTTAATTTGTACCTGCAAAGCACCATACAATGTTAGACATATATTATATTTATAATATTCACCAAATAAAATTATAAAAGTGATGAAAATATTTTTCTAATAAAATTAACTTGATTAGGTTGAATATTCCTTCAACCATTTCTCCACAAGTTATTTTAAACATAAAACATTTTCATCTTAGCTTAGTAAAAAGATATTATTTTTATGAAATAAAAAATCTTTCAACTCCATAACTAAAAAAGATATTATTTTATCAAATAAAAAAAATCTTTTTATCGCATAAATATTTCTAAGATGAAATATATTTTTCTCATCAACTCCATTTTGATAAATATTAATTTTATGTATATTTAATTATTTACCATGCCTAATAAAACTTATGTGTCCTTTCTCCCTTTTTAAGGTATTCCTTTATTTGTTCTAATATAATAACTTTAAGAAAAGAAAAATAAACTCTTATTTTTCTATCCTTAAATAACTTTGGTGTTTCGACTCTGAAACTTCTTCGAGTTTGCTTCTACTCCGAAGCTTCTCTTTGATTGTACTTCTACTCCGAAGCTTCTCCTAATCCTAATTAATTTAGACTTTTTCTCTTTGAGGTTCTCACTCAAGACCTTTATTTATTCATTCATGTTGTATACAACGTCTCGGCTTGGATCAACTTCATATGACTTGTCCAATAGAATATAATATGCACATCTTAAAACACATGTTTGTTAGATAAGTATCATTTGTTTACAATCATCAAAACCATACATAATAACTCAACACCCTGTTAAATAATATTAAAGAAGGCAAAACTTAAAATGTTGTTTTATTTTTATTCATTAGATTAAAAGAGGGCAAAAGAATACTGTTGCCTTCTTATTTAATGTTTAAGGAGGCAAAATAATTATATTACCATGGTTGTTCATATTAATAAGGGAAAAAATTATTGTCCTCTTTTATATCATTAAATAAGTCAATATTAAAAT
This sequence comes from Salicornia ramosissima, assembly GCA_951394345.1. Classification (NCBI taxonomy): domain Eukaryota; kingdom Viridiplantae; phylum Streptophyta; class Magnoliopsida; order Caryophyllales; family Amaranthaceae; genus Salicornia; species Salicornia ramosissima. The sequence continues at coordinate 41,796,122 of OX596232.1, forward strand.
TGCCCTTTTTTTGTTTATAAAAATTGCCCTTGTTGAATCTATTTCTTGTAGTGAGATAGGAGAGAAGAGACGAAAGGGAGCGGTAACTAGGGAGCGGAGAAATCCAACGAAGATTATACGTGAGACCAAATGGGAAGAACAATTGGATAAAGAAGAAAAAGGCCAGTGATCCTGGGACTCCTCAGCCGAGAGACAAAGAGGACAAATAGGGGAGAGGAGAAGAGTACGAGAAGCATGATTTTGGTGGACCTAGAGTTCGTTATGCAAAAATTATCATGCGAAAATCTAGATCTTGGGGTTAATATCCAATTTCCAAAGCCGATAAGTAGTAACAAGTATTAATCATATTTGTTTGTGTTGTATTAATCTTATGAATTTTCGTGCAATGATTATAATGCATACAAAGCAAGGATGAAAGAAGAGTCCAATATGGTTTTTAAGCATCTACATGTATAAGAGTGAACATTCCAATATTTTTGTAATTCAAGTATTATACAAGCTGACTTATAAACCTTGATAAAATTTGTTAGTGCGCCTCACAAAGTGGTGGGACACAATGCGGCTACTATGTCATGAAATACATGCATGAGATAGCCACGACCTATAAAAGAGGTGATTTGCAGCAACAATGGGTAAGTGTGCTTTTTGTATGGTTATGAGTGAATTCTTATAGCACCTAGATGTTGATCGTGTCCTACGTTTGCAGTAATGGTAGTTGGATCGGAGGATTTATGCTCATATTTGGGATTTTTTGGTGAAGTTTTGGAGAGAAAGTGGTTATAAATGTTGGTGTGCTTCAAAGATTTGTTAGTTTCTTATTAAAATATTGTATTGAGTAGATTTTTAATTAGTAAAAATGAGATATAATTAATTAGAAGTTAGTTAGTGGTCAGTAATGCTTGGAGTGGTCAAGTATCATTGGGTTAGTGACTTAGTGGAGTAATGTTAATGGGTGGTTTTCTAAACCATATATATGACTTATGAGTACTAAGTATCTTTTTCTATTTAAGGCATCTTTTGTAGGTTGATTTCAGAGTGGAAAATATTATGTATGATATTTTAGTTTTAGCTTTTCAAACTATTATTTTTTTCATTCATCCCTTCCATAATTCTACATGGTATCAGAGCTTCAGATTAGATCCAGGATAGTGAAAGAAAAAAAGAGAAAGGAAAAATGAAGAAAAGAAATAAAAAAAAATAGAGTGATTAAAAATAGAGTGAAGAAAAAAATTAGAGTAAAAAACAAATAAAAATGTGAGCAATGTTGATGGGTTCCCTTTTAGCCCACAAAAATTGTGAAAAGAGGGGAAAAAAAGAAAAGAAAAAAAAATTATTTTGCGCCAAAGAGTCATCTCATTTTATATTATGTGTAGTCGTGGTTATCGCCGTGAAAAATTTGTGTAGGACGTAGTCAATTCGCAAGACAACGTTAAAGATTATTATTGATGGAGAAAAGTGTTTCATTTAATGTCGACATTTTGGTGATGATAATGTGCACCAAGCAATTGATTTTTCTTATGAGAAGTGCATCAAATAAAGGTGTAGGTGATGATAATGTGCATCACAAATGATCTAAGAGAAAGTGCTTCGAGAAATTTGAAGAGTAGAGCAAACTCGAGGTAGTCGATGTCAAAGTCGCGGTAATCATGAAAAAAGTCCAGTGTCATTATTGTTACTATTTTTTATTTTTAAAAAAATTCGAGTTCAAGTTCATTAAAATTGAAGAGAAGTGCTTCAATAATATTTGTATTTATTTATTTTTTTGTGGGCTAAAAGGGAACACATCAACAATGCTTTCATTTTTTTTTTTTTGTTTTTTACTCTAATTTTTTCATCATTCTATTTTTAATCACTCTTTGATGAAAAAAATTAGAGTAAAAAAAAAATTAGAGCATTGTTGATGAGTTCCCTTTTAGCCCACAAAAAAAAAAAAAAAAAAAAAATATTATTGAAGCACTTCTCTTCAATTTTAATGAACTTGAACTCGAAATTTTTTTTAAACAAAAAATTGTAACAATAATGACACTGGACTTTTTTCATGATTACTGCGACTTTGACATCGGCTACCTCGAGTTTGCTCTACTCTTCAACTTTCTCGAAGCACTTTCTCTTCGATCATTTGTGATGCACATTATCATCACCTACACCTTTGATGCACTTCTCATAAAAAACCTCAATTGCTCGGTGCACATTATCATCACCAAACTTAACCTCGACAATAAATGAAACACTTTTCTCCATCAATACTCTTTGACGTTGTCTTGAGAATTGACTACGTCCTACACCAATTTTTTCACGACCATAACCACGGCTACGCATAATATAAAATGAGACGACTCTTTGGCGCCAAATGATTTTTTTCTTTTCTTTTTTCCCCTCTTTTCATAATTTTTGTGGGCTAAAAGGGAACCTATCAACATTGCTCACATTTTTATTTGTTTTTTACTCTAATTTTTTTCATCACTCTATTTTTAATCACTCTATATTTTTTTTCTTTCTTTTCTTGATTTTTCCTTTCTCTTTTTTTCTTTCACTATCGTGGATCTAACCTGAACCTCCGATACCATGAGGAATTTTGGAAGGGATGAATGAAAAGAATAATTAATAGTTTGGAAAGCTAAAACTAAAACATCATACTTAATATTTTCCATTCTAAAATCAACCTACAAAAGATGTCTTAAATAGAAAAAGATACTCGTACTCATAAGTCATATATATGGTTTAGAACACCACCCGCTAACATTACTCCACTAAGTCACTAACCCAATGATACTTGACCACTCCAAGCATTACTGACCACTAACTAACTTCTAATTCATTATACCTCATTTTTACTAATTAAAAATCTACTCAATACAATATTTTAATAAGAAAGTAACAAATCTTTGAAGCACACCAACATTTATAACCACTTTCTCTCCAAAACTTCACCAAAAAATCCCAAATATGAGCCTAAATCCTCCGATCAAACTAACATTACTTCAAACATAGGACACGATCAACCCCAGGTGCTATAAGAATTCATTCATAACCATACTAAAAAGCACACTTACCGATTGTTGCTGCAAATCACCTCTTTTATAGGTCGTGGCTATCTCATGCATGTATTTCATGACATAGTAGCCGCATTCTGTCCCACCACTTTGCGAGGTGCACTAACAAATTTTATCAAGGTTTATAAGTCAGCTTGTATAATACCTGAATTACAAAAATATTAGAATGTTCTCTCTTACACATGTACATGCTTAAAAACCATATTGGACTCTTCTTTCATCCTTTCTTTGTATGCCTAATAATCATTACACGAAAATTCATAAGATTAATACAACACAAACAAATATTATTAATTATTGGCTTTGGAAATCGGATATTAACCCCAAGATCCAGATTTTTGCATGATAATTTTTGCATAACGAACTCCAGTTCCGCCAAAATCATGCTTCTCGTGCTCTTCTCCTCTCCCCTATTTGTCCTCTTTGTCTCTTGGCTGAGGAGTCCCAGGACCACCGGCCTTTTTCTTCTTTATCCAATTGGTCTTCCCATTTTGTCTCACGTATAATCTTCGTTGGATTTCTCCGCTCTCTTTCGTATCTTCTCTCCTATCTCACTACAAGAAATAGATTCAACAAGGGAAATTTTTATAAACAAAAAAGGGCAATTTTAATATTGGCTTATTTAATGATATAAAAGAGGACAACCATGGTAATATAATTATTTTGCCTCCTTAAACATTAAATAAGAAGGCAATAGTGTTATTTTGCCCTCTTTTAATCTAATGAATAAAAATAAAACAAAATTTAATGTTTTGCCTTCTTTGATATTGTTTAAGAGGGCAACATTATTATTTTACCATTTTTAAAAAGATTCAAAGAGGACAACACTATAATTTTGGCATCTTAAAAATAACAAATAGGACAACATTGTAATTTTGCCCTCTTTAGTAATAAAAACTTTGTGTTAAGATATAAGTTACTTAGGCCCTATTCTTTAGGACTGATCTGATCTGATCTAATCTGATCTGATCTAATCTGATCTGATCTGATTAGGTGTGGGTATTCTTTTGTGAGAGTATAAAATTAAAACAAATCTGAACTGATCTGATCTAATCTGGTTTAAAAAACTCTGATCTGATCTGATTACTGTAGCTTTTAAGTCCAAAAGAACATGCCTTAATTTTGAATGCTTGAAACCAAACAGAAACCCTAACTTTACACGCATAACGCCGTCTCTCTCACTCTCTAACACTCTTACGTCTCACAGTCTCTGGTCGCCAGTGCCGCCTCCAGTCGGTATACCGTTCAACGTCTCGCTGGCCGTCCGCATCGTACTTGTTTGTTACTTCGTGTGACTTTGTGAGATGCCTTGAACAGTGGTGTTCGTGACTTCGTAGAGGGCTCGAGGCAGTCATCCACTTGTCTAGGCCAGCAGCCCACCACGCGTGTCTTTGCAGCCGTTCGCCTAGGCCGTCCTGTAATAACCCTAAATTTTGGGCTATTTTAAATTTTTAATATTTAATTACATAAATTGTTCGCACAACTTTTCGAATCAAACTAAGACCAAATTAAAAACCGAGCCCAAACCTTTACCTTGCAATAACCAAAATAGGGCCAAAGCCCAATACCACCTTGCTACCTAGGCCCAAACGACTTCCCCCTTACTTGGACAAAATATTTGTTTTTTTCAAATCTTTTAATTAATAGATATGAATTAAGCAAAAAATTCTATTTTTAATTATTCTCTACCTATTTTTATGAGATCACTCAACCCATCAAAGCATCTATAAAAACCCCCCATCTCACCCAAACCCACGGCACATACAAAACAACAACACCACAAAAACTTCTTCCACTCTCTATCAAAATATTCTAAACACAAAAATTTATAGATCAAGAGACCCAAAAGGATTGAAGCAAGAAAAAGAGGAATCAAAACCAAGCACTAATCGAACCAAACACACGGCCAACATAAGAAAAAGATTCGAATTCTTGTAACTACAATTAAGGTAATTAGATGTTTTATTTAATTCTAGGATAGATTGGGTATATAGTTGTTAGAATATGATTTGAATTGTTTTGAATTACTTTTGAAAGGACTGAATGGATATGTTGATTGATTCTGTAACGACCCGACTTTTAAGCTTGTCGATTTACGAAGGGAAATCGACATTCGGATCATTACTTAATCTAATTTAACAATAAATCAACATTATAAATGAAAGAATTAACTTTTATTAATTATAGCTGCTAAAATCCATAGTAAACCACTATTTGTTATTACATCAAATGTCCGAAAATACTGTCCCAACATGCTGGGATCATATAATAAACTAGTAAATGCTAAATTATTCTGGAAAATGCTAGAGACTTAAGAATAAAGGCCTAAACACTCAAGCCCATCCGGCGAAGCCCGCTCTAATCTGCTGCAACATCACCTGAAATTGAGGGGGGGTCCACCGTCAGTGGCGAGTAACTAGGCTGTCCCATTTAATCGAGGGACCACCAAACACATAATATCATAGAAAAATATCATAAAAAAACTGTAAAAGAATTAATACATGCTTTACACAAGATACACAAATTCCATAAAAACGTACGTATAATATTACGTATAAAAGTACGTATAAAATACGTATACAAATACGTATAAAAATACGTATAAATACCCCTGCAGAAATACGGTTAGAATACGTATAATTACGTATAAAAATACATACATTCAACCCTGCGAATACGGTTAGAATACGTATAATTACGTATAAAAATACGTATAACCAACCCTGCAAGTACGGTTAGAAAACATACCAAATACATACAACATCCGTATTATTATACATACACATACATACTCATAAATACAGAAATACACAGCGGAAGACTTATAATATACTTCTTAAATTATCCCAATCCTTAACTTATACTTAACCCTTCTTAAAATATACCATTAATTTATCATCATCATTACATTATCTTAATCTTATCATATCATAATTCATATCTTATCATATCATCATTCATTTCTTGTCGTAATCATATCTTATCATATTCTTAACATATCATATCATATACGATCATAACTTATCTTATCATCTTTGAAATCATCTTAATCTTCATCTTATGATTTCATCTTAACATATCAATCGTATAATCATAATATAACATCTTTGTTGGACCGGTCACTATAACTCGTTATGGATCTCGTGTTTCACCATAACTTCCTAGAACATGCCGGGAGGAGCTCGTGTACTCAATCCCGTAGCGGATCCCGTGTTTCACCACTAAGTCTAAGCTATGGCCATAACTCCTAGTAGCGGCTCGTGTACCACTACCAGACGACTACATATCCTAAGATCCAAAACTGCTCGGGGGAACTCGTGTGTTCGTCCCATTGAGCAGTGGCTCTGACTTAACCCACTAACGACTCGTGTATCATCAGGTGGGCGTCCATATTGTATCTTATATCTTCATTTAATTTAATCATATCATATATTAGGATAATACTAGGTGACCGTAATAGGAAATGAAATGTTCGGAGTCCCAGGAAAGAGAGGTGCGGCACGTATATTGGCCACCTTAAATACCAAGTCTTTCCTAGCCAGAGACCGAAACATGACATGTATAGCTATTACTCTGTTTCCTTTCTTATCCCTAATAATATCTTATACAACTTTAAATCTTATAATATATATATATATATATATACTATCCTTCAATATATAACATATCCTTATAATCCTATTCCTTCGGATACTAACCTTAACTTTATACCATATATATTAATTGTAACATTATCCAAAAATAATTATATTATTATATCATCACCCTTCCAGCCCTATTAGAAAATATTAGTAATATTGCTCCCTTTTAATCCTACACTTTACAACTTATCCCTAATAATTATTTTAACCGTAACTTTTATTATTAATAATTCCTAAATTATTAATAATTCCAAAATCACCTAACTTTGACTAATACCACACGGCATTCCAACATATTAGCAAACTTTAATTAATTTCCTAATTCTTTTAATTAACAACTAATCACCAAAATTTAGCAAAACAAGATTAAAAATCATACTTTTTCCTAATTTGCTTTCACTCGACAAACACTGGCATTTTGACCAAAAATATGCAATAAAGTATACAAATAAAATAATTAAATTAATTGGACAATTATCATAAAATTCATACTTAACATCATTTAACATGATTAAAATCAAGAATCAAGATCCAAAATCATGCTTTGGTTCCAACACACACACGGCATTCTCCAAATTCCAAGAGCAAAATATAACTTCTAATATTTTAATCTTTAGCTCACTCGGAAAAATCCCGAGAGTAAGTAGATTTACATATACATGATATAAATTTAATTAAATAAATACATCATAATCATGCTTAAAATAATCAAGAAACATTGCGAAAATTCATTACAAAAATAGCAAGGCACTCGACAATTTGAAGAAACATACAAGATTAAATTCCTAATTCAAGATTTAATTATGCTAATCAAATTAATCAAGATACATGCTTAAAAATTTAAAGAAACAAACCAAGAACATACATATATCACTCGAAATTATCAAGAAAATATTCAAGAATTATTCATCATCAAATCATGCAAATACTCGAATTAATATAAATTTTCATGGGTTAATTTATGCAATTTTAAATAATAAAACAAACAAGATTCATACATAAATTATGAAAATACATGAAAATAAATCAAGAATTTATCATGCTTCCACTCGACAATCTTAAGTAAAAGCAATATTAAATTTCTACAATTTTCATGATCTTATTCCTAATTAACTATGTGATTAGCTACCCATTAATTAAATGAAAAAGCTTAGTTACCTTAATTCGCTTAAAAATCCCAAAGGAAATTCACCAAATATGATGAATTATGCACGGTTCTTTGAGAGGGGAAAAGAGGAGAAAAGTTGTATAATTTTCTTTAGGGTTTAAGTGCAATTAGCAAATAGGACCCAAATGAAGTGAAGGGGTCCTATATAAAGAAAATAAAAACAAGCAAGCCCCAAGTGAAGCCCTAGGGCTGCCGTGTACATAGAGAAAGAGGGGGAAAGAGTTTGTTGGGTCAACAACAAACTTTTGAATGAGTTAAAAAAAAATGATTTTAAATTAATTAAATTATTTAATTATCCAAAAATATTAACTAATATTTAATTAATTAAAATAAACAAACTTGGCCCAAAAAAAAAAGGAAGGACCGGCTAAGGCCTAACAAGGGAGGGAAATGGGTCCTTGGCCCAATTGAGAATTCAAGATGAAGCCGCCAGTTTTAAAGTAGGCTGCCCGTTTTGAAGGTGAGGCCTCACAGCTGCCGGTTTGAACTTCAAAAACTGCCGGTCTTGGACTTCACAAGCTGCCGGTTCTATGCTACCGGCTTTACTTCACAAGCTGCCGGTTCTATGCTACCGGCTTTACTTCACAAGCTGCCGGTTCCACTTCACATGCTGCCGGTTCTACTTTACAAGCTGCCGGTTCTATGCTGCCGGTTTTACTTCATGAGCTGCCGGTTATGAGATAAAATTCTAGGGAAAACACATTAATAACCGCGAAATTTTCTGGCCCAAAATTCCGGGTTATTACAGATTCGCATGATGGATGAACCATAACATGATGATTTTGTAGTTTTATTTTGTGTTGTAACTTGATTCTATGTATGTTCTATGATTATTGATATGATTCTTGATAAATTAATTTGATGAATTGTTGTGCATGTAAAAACCGAACCTTGCTTGTATTTCTATTGAAATTTTTGAACGGTTTAAGTTTTAAAAGATCAATCTTTTTATTTTAATCTTGTTCTATCTTTAATTCTTTGGTTTTCTTGAATTAACCCTTTTAAATTATTTAAGTTTTGAAATTAAAACATGAACCTTGGATTGATGATTGTAAATATCGAATGGCAAAGAAGTTTTTAAATAAATTTTGGTTCGAAATTTTGTTGATTAAATTATTAAAGTATGAATTTTTATAAATTTAGCCTAGTTTAATTAGTTATCTTTTGATTTAATTAACTAAAATCTTGAAACATAACTTTGATTAAAAGCATTCGAACTAACCGTGTGAATGGAAGTTTTATTTCAAAATCTAGTTCTTTAAATTAAAGTTTCGATTTTTATAGAATCAGTTCAATTTAAATATATTAATTTACGATTATTTATTCCTTTATTTTATTTATATAAATAAAAACCGTGAATTTTGTGAAACAAAAATTGAATTATGTTTACCAATTATTCATTTTAAGCTTGTATTAAATTATGCATTTACTTGCTTTATTTATTTTATGATTATGAATTGTTATTGTTTGGGCCCTGAGCCTAATAAAAGTCACAATGACCAAAATACCCCTGGAATTCCCATTATCTCCTAAAACACACTTCGGACAGGTGTCGCCATCTGGGCATCCAAAGACACGTGTCACAAATCCCCCTCTCTCAGCTGATTGACAACCCCCAAATACCTATCAATCAGCCCCCAAAATACCTCACCTATAAATACCCCCATTTATGGCAGGTGGGAGGATCTTCTCCTTTTTAGGCAAAACACAATTCCCAATATAACAACCTTTCCTAAAAGGGAACTCTCTCTCTCTCTCTCTACATTTCCACATTAAATACTTTGCTGACTTAAGCATCGGAGGGGAATTCCCGGGTCCACCCCCCGGGTCAGTCACCCCTTGTTCATTTTGCAGGACTCACTCAGCCAGGCCTGAGACCATTCGAGGGAGTCCAGTCAGCAGCAAGCACCGGTTCATCCAAAACTCAACTCAGTTACCATCCCAAGATCTAGTCAGCATACATAGAGGCTCTCCCCTATTCATCTGACTTTACCTCTTTGTATCTTAAACGTCATTAAAACGGAAACAGATTGGCGCCGTCTGTGGGGAGATAGCACATCGGTCAGTCAATACACAATGGCCAACACTTGATCTCATGCTGCTCTTCGCTCAGGCACTTCCCCTGGTCATCCTCAAACAAATGACCAAGAACACGTGGGGGCATTAGGAGAAGCTCTTGTTCAACAAAACCCCCGCGGCTCAGAAGCTGAGCCCGAGAGAGAAACAGAACCGGAACTAAGATTGCCCACTCAGAATGTTCCGGAGCAACCGGTCACGAGAAGGGACCTTGGCCAGGTCGTCACTTAGCTATCAAGGACACTTCAGGCAAATCTTCATGCCATAATCTCATACACACCAAGTGATGAGACCTTGCACTCAACACCATCTAAGAGCAAGGCTCCATCGAAAGGAAAAGCTCCAATGGAAAGACCAAGAGTCATGCTGAGAGGCAAACCTTCTCGGCTCCCGCCAGTAGGAACACGACGAAGCCACTCTGCACAAACGGCCCAAAGTCACACTCTTGTCATAAGGAGTGCTGAGCCGTGGCCCGTAATTAACTTAGAAGAATCCAGAGATGTCCTTGGAAAGAAGACTGAAAAGTTCCAATTACCTGAGACTCGGCCATCCTGTTGGGAGAGGTTGACCGAGCCGAAGAAGGATCGCATCGTGTTTCCCACTCGGTCAGAAATTGGAGGGGAAAAAGATGCGAGAACTCTCCTCAACAGCAGAAGGCTTCATAACGGATCTATGGACGCTAGAGAGGTCATAGACTAGAGACGTCATCAAGACGCTCAGCGGATAATAGAGTAAAGAAGGGAGCTCCTGCCTACCAGCGCTCAGCGGGATAATCAAAGGTACCGAGATCATCTTGGAATAGGCCAGCTCCCTGACCCAAGGATCCGAGGGCGTTCCCATCATGGGTCCTCTCGCGACCAACGGGCGAACTCAGTCATTCAAGTTGTGGTCGGCACATCCCGAAGGAATGCCCCTCGACCAGATCCCTCAGTCGTTCTTTCTTACCAAACCCCATTCAGTCGGGAAATCGTTGATGTATCTGACCCGAGAAAAGTTAAGGTGCCTCCAATTGAGTCCTTTCTAGGGACTACTGACCCCACTGACCATCTAGCGGCTTACAAAGCCCACATGGCGGTGCAAACCGGGTACGAAGTGTCATGGTGCAAATTCTTCCCAGCTACCCTCAAAGGGATAGCCCTCAGCTGGTTCAATGACTTACATTTGGGCATCATCATTAGCTTCTCAGTCCTGGAGTCATTATTCACTTAGGACTTCATGGCAGCCAAAAAACACAAGAGGACAAGCATTCACCTTATGTCTTGTAAACAAGGGGAAGGCGAAGGGGTGGCCGAGTAAATCAAAAGGTTCAACTCCGAGTTGTTAGAAATTCCCAATCTGAAGGACTCTATGGCCTTTGCGGCACTAATGTCAGGGCTTTGTTCTAGTCGATTTAGATTCGACATCCTGAATGATGAAGTCTCTACCTTCTCCGAGGCCATGGCTCGAGCACAGAAGTACATCAATGCCTTCGACATCAACCATCCGAAGGAGGGCTCTAAGAAAGAGAAACGTAAGGAAGTCCCAAGAGGTAAACCTGACTCAGGCACAAAAGATAAAGGCCCGAGGGATGACTCACGATTCAATACTTCTAGACATGAGATATTCCTCGAGATGAAAGGGAAGACCAACTTCCCAAAGCCTAGTCCAATGAAGACCTCCAGCACCTGGAGGGATAGGAAACAATGGTGCGAGTACCACAGGGAATGTGGCCACAATACTCAAGAATGCCGTGAATTGAAAAAGGCGTTAGATCAGCTCCGACGAAGGAAAGATCAATCGCTACTTGCAGAATGAATCGGACAAAAAGAAAAAGAAATCCAAAAGCTGTAAAACTCAGGATATGGTGTGTGTCATTGCAGGGGGAATCACCTCCAGAGGAAGTAGCAACAAAGCACGGAAGTCACACCCTCGGCAGCTCAAATTCCATGTAATGGCTGTCAAGGACCAACAACCATTTCCGACAATGGTCTTTGATCAGACGACGATCCCTTCAGCTCAGTTCCCTCATGACGACCCTTTGGTGGTCGAAGTAAATATTGTCAACTCTTTAGTCAAAAGAGTCCTAATTGATTGCGGTAGCTCAGCCGACATCATCACACTCGGCTGTCTAACCAAATTAGGCATTTCGATTACTGAGTTGACACGAGTCTATCATCCCTTAGTCGAATTTGGCGGTCAGACTACCGATTCTAAAGGAACCATTAAGCTCCCAGTCCGAATCGGACAGAAAAATGAGGGAAGAAACCTGATGGTGGATTTCATAGTAGTGGACGTGCCTCTACCATACAATTTCATCCTCGGCAGGCCCCTTCTCAACCGAGTCAAGGCGGCCATATCCATCTATCAGCTGCTTTTACAGTACGAGACGGAAACAGGATCCGTCGGAAGACTTTATGGAGATCAACACTCAGCTCGGGAATGCTATGTCAACAGCTTCAAGAAACCGAGCTAAAAGGTTGGGGAAAAACGAAAAGAGTCGACCACGACAGAGGAAAATGAAAAGGTCTCAGAAAAAGAAATGTTCGTCACGAACTCTGCCAAGTGTTACTCCCGACCACAACCAGTTGAGGAGAATGAAGAAGTAACCATCGGACGCAAAGGAGAAACGGTTAGGGTAGGAAGAACCCTCGGACATAAACAAAGAGAAGAAATAGTCTCGGCACTCAGAGAACACCGAGACGTCTTCGCCTTCTCAGATAAAGAAATGCCCAGTATCAATCCCTCGGTGATGCAACATGAGCTGAACATCAAGGAGTGATACAAGCCTATCAAGGAGAAGCCCAGACACCAAGGCCAAGAAAGGACTTTGGCCGCGGCCACCAAGGTCAAGAAACTACTAATGTGGTTCTAGTCTGAAAGCCTAATAGAACTTGGCGAATGTGTGTGAACTTCACCGATCTCAACAAAGCTTGCCCCAAGGTCGATTATCCTTTGCAAAAAATCGACAAGCTGGTCAATTCAACGGTCGGGCATACCCTATTCAGCTTCATGGATGCCAACGCAGGATATCATCAAATCCCTTTAGCAGAGAAAAACCAACCACACACAACATTCATCACCAACCAAGGAGTCTATTACTACAACTTCATGCCCTTCGGTCTGAAAAATGCCGGAGCCATATACCAACGTTTGGTCAACAAAATCTTCAACAAACAGATTAGGCAAAACGTTGAAGCATACGTGGATGACATGATAATAAAAAGTAAGCAAGCCTCAGACAATGCCAAGGACATAAGGGAAACTTTGGACACACTCAGGAAGTTTAGCATGAAATTAAATCCCAAGAAATGTGTCTTTGGGGTCAAAGTAGGAAAATGCCTCGGATTCTTAGTAGACGAAAGAGGCATGGAAGCCAGTCCTGATAAAATCAAGGCCATTTAAGACAAGCAGTCGCCAAGGACAGTCAAGGGAGTACAAAGATTGACGGGTTGCATTGCAGCACTCGGCCGCTTCCTATCCCGGTCAGCCGATAAAAGCTTGCCCTTCTTTCACGCATTAAAAAGAGAAACATTCAGCTGGAATGCTGAGGCTGAGGAAGCCTTTCAGAAGCTAAAGAAACATCTCACTCAGATTCCAAAGTTATTTTATCCTTTACCAGGTGAAGTACTATTCATCTATTTGGCTATCTATGACTACGCACTCAGCTCAGTTTTAGTAGACGAGAGGGAACATGTTCAGTACCCGGTCTACTTCATCAGCCACGCATACCAAGGTGCGGAGTCAAAGTACTCTCAGATCGAGAAAATGGTCTTTGCTGTAGTCATGGCAAGCAAAAAATTGAAACCATACTTTCAGGCTCATCAGATCAAATTCCTGACCTAACAACCCATCCAAAAGGCCATAGAAGGAAGGAACAACTCCACTAGGATGTCAGATTGGGCCGATCAGCTCTCAGGTTTTGATCTACAATATGAGCCTCGCCGAGCCATCAAAGCTCAGGCTTTGGCTGACTTCATTGTGCAATGCACAAATAGACCGACCACTCAGGATAATGGACAACCATGGGAATTGTACATCGATGGCTCCTCCACTAAGGGAGGCAGTGGAGCCAGCTTGCTCATCAAAACAAGCACAGGCGAACGAATTGATTACTCTGTGAGATTTGGTTTCACAACATCCAACAATGAATCCGAGTATAAAGCACTCATCTTTGGGATGAGGCTATGCCAAGCCACCGGAGCTACTTCACTAAAAGTAGTCTCAGATTCTCAGCTAGTGGTCTGACAAATATCCGGGGAGTATGAAGCAAAGGAAGAAGCTATGAAGATGTATTTGCAAAAGTGTAAGGCACTCATAGCTTAGTTCGAGCACTTCACCCTCGACCACATCCCCAGGTCAGAAAACACGCAGGCAGATGCCCTTGCCAGACTTGCCAGCTCAGCTGAAGGAACACACCCTCGGATCATTACTTGGGAGGTGTTGCTTGAGCCCAGCATCAATGAACTCAGCATCAACACCGTGGCTCAACAGGCCGACTAGAAAACCAACATCATCTCTTAACTAAGGGACCATGAGCTACCCCCAGAGGAAAGGGAGCAAGCTCAAGTTAAGGCCCTCAGTCGGAACTACCTCTGGTACATTGTACAAGCTATCCTACACTCATCCACTACTAAGGTGTGTCACCCCCCGAGGAAGGAGATAGCATCTTGTAGGAAATACATGAAGTGATATGTGGTAGCCATCAAGGCGCACGTACCATTGCAAGCAAGGCACTCAGGACAGGATACTACTGGCCGTCCCTCAAAAAGGACGCCATGGCCCTCCAAAAATGTAAGCAGTGTCAGCTACATGGGGATATACCCAGAAGGCCCTCGCAAGACTTGGCAACCATTACACCAAAATTGCCCTTTGACAAGTGGGGGATGGACATACTCGACCCTTTCCCTCCAACAGCAGCCCAGAAAAAGTTCCTCTTGGTGGCCGTAGATTACTTCACTAAGTGGATCGAGGCTGAACCACTTGCAAGCATCACTAATAGACAAGCCAAAAAATTCATATGGAAAAACATCATCACTCGGTTTGGCATTCCTCGAATGCTCATCTCAGACAACGGTCGGCAATTTGATAGCGGACCTACTCCGGAATACCTCCTACTTCGGTATTCAGACAAGGTTTACATCCGTCGCAAGGCCTCAGACTAATGGGCAGGCCGAGGCGGCCAACAAGATCATATTGAAATGAATCAAGACCCAGCTTGAAGGGGCGAAAGGTTCATGGATTGACGAGCTTCTAGGAGTTCTCTGGTCAGCTCGGACGACTACTAAGGAGGCAACAGGACACACTCCCTTCTCCTTAATTTATGGTAGCGAAGCCATCCTTCCAGTGGAAGTGGGAATTCCTTCACCAAGGATATCCTACTACGAGTACAAACAAAATGAAGAAAAGAGGAAGGTAGACCTCGACCTCCTTCCCGAAACAAGGAATGATGCCCTACTCAGATCTATCACCTACAAAAAAAAGATCACTCGGTACTTCAACAAGAGAGTGGCCCCTCGGCCAATTGAAAAAGGTGACTAGGTGCTCAGGAATTTTGAGGCCACTAGAAGAAGACCAACTGAAGGAAAGCTGGCATAAAATTGGGAAGGGCCATACCAAGTGGAAGAGGTTATCAGACCAGGATCCTACATGCTACAAGACGAGGAAGGTCGGTCACTGACTCGACCATGGAACGCAGATAACCTGAAGAAGTTCTACATCTAGTTTTTTTCTAGTAACTAAGTTTTCAACAAAATATGTAATTAGGGGCATAGAATATGTGAGCAACCGACAATGTAATATCACATCTCTTTTTTTAAATGCTACCTATAAAACATGTACTCAGGAAACTGGCAAAAATCAACAAGCCATCATATTGATCAATCAGGTCATATTTACAAAAAGAAGGCAC
This sequence comes from Salicornia ramosissima, assembly GCA_951394345.1. NCBI lineage: Eukaryota > Viridiplantae > Streptophyta > Magnoliopsida > Caryophyllales > Amaranthaceae > Salicornia > Salicornia ramosissima. Next base: position 41,811,947 of record OX596232.1, read on the forward strand.
ACAACCCTCAGCTAGTCTCAATTACAAAAAGATAGTTACAATATTCATCATCAACAAATATACAAAATTACAACATAGGAGGATCAGACTGAGACTCTGCATGAGGATTGGGGGAGGAAGGATCAGCCCTTATCTTTGATCGACGCTCCCACTCGGGACCCCCACCTCTCGGTCAACATCATCATCATTGTCATCACCAGCACCATCATCACCAGAGTTTGCCCCACCAAGCTTCGCAGCTTAACAGTCAACTGCTGCCTCATCAACCTCGTCATGACCTACTTGGTGATCTATAGCATCGAACTCCTTCTCAAGTTCTCGGATCATGAGCTGACTCTTGAACCGAGCTATACTCTTGACGCAGACGCTCATACTCAGCGTCAATCTCATCCTTCTTCTCAGCACTTAAATTGCTGAGCACCTTAAGCATCCTTTCCTTGACCGTCTGACCCTAAATCTCAGCGGCCTCCAGACTCAAATCAGCAATATAATCAGAGGATACCTCGGTTTCCTTCCAACTCTCAATAAAGGCATCTCGGCAGAGCACCAATTACATCTCAGCCCCCTTTTCATCATGAAAATTATGAGTCATCTCGTCCAAGTCTTGGAGGAGGGTAATTGCTCACTCCTTCTCCTCCGCAGCTAAATCTTGGCTCTCAGTCAAAGCCCGCTCCAGTTGAGCCCTTTCTTTGGTCAATTTACTCACAATATCATTATGACGAGTCGAGGCATCAGACCCCTCCTTCCTAATAGCCTCAAGCTCGACCCGAACAGTAGCCAGTTCAGTCTTCATACACCCTACCTCAGCTTGGGCGGAAGACAACTCGGCACTTAGGGTGGCCTCTCTCTTTTCCAAGGCTTGAGTCCTCTCAAGCCATGCCACCTTCTCGGCCTTCAGAGCACTTAGCTCAGCTGAAAGACCGTCCACATTCTTGGAAGCAATAGCACAGAAGTGCTTGGATAACTCACGCAGCCGCACCGACACCTACAAAAGACAACTTTTTAAGAATGCACAAGAAGGTTGAAAGAAAAAGTAAGTTGAAAAGTTTACCTATAACCAATTCTCATGGAGGTAGTTAACTTGCTCTGAGCCCAGGCGACTCAACTCCTTCTCGTCCTCAGTCGAACAAATCAACTTTATGATTTGATTTATCCGAATTGACTTCTCAGCCAAAGACAGTTGAGAGAAGGGAACAACATGACCCGCAGGAAGTGGTAAATCCGCCTTCGTCTTTCCTTTATCTGACCCTATGACAAGGGCCTCGTCCCCAACATGTTTAAGATGTGCAGGGCCCACAAAAGAAGAAGCTTCAGCTTCAATGGGTCAGCTTTGTCCAGCCTTGGAAACATCCTCAGTCTGATGCTCGCCCAATAACTCAGAATAATTGAAGAGATCGTTGTTATTTTGAATCTCAAGAGGCCCGCCCATATCCTAAGGGACAACATCAAGACGCGGGGCTTGAGGCCGACTGACCCGGTTCGACTTGGGAACAACCCTCGAGGTAGGTCTCTTCCTCTTCCTGGACTGACCAGGATCCTAAACAAATAAGAAGAAAGTCAACAAAGACGTCTAACCACCCCCTCGAAAAGACGAAACAAAGAAATCATACCGGTGGGGCAGACGAAGCCTCTATGCTCCCATCCTTCAAGCCCCTACGTAGTCTCGCACCCTCCAGGTCGGCCGCCGTCATTCTCTTCGACATCTCACCACCGTGCAAGTAAAAAGACTTAAACAATACAAAGTGTACAATGTCAGAAGTATACCCTTCGGGTAATATCGACTCAGACCTAGTGCCGAGAGAAAGAATTCATCCATGAAGACCTTATCATTTGGAACCCAACAGTCGGCAAATTGGGCATAAGTCCCATTCCGTTGAATCTGTTTATAAGCGTGTAAGTAACAGGCAACTACAGCCTCTTCCTGATTCAACTCGGGAACCCCCAAGTTGACGCTAACATTTGGTGCAGATACTGGTTCAAGAGAAACGTCCCACTTGGCATCTCCCCGGTGGAAAGACACAAAGTCATGCGTAAAAAACTTATAACTACTTTGCAACGACAAGTACACTCGGTAAGCTTCTCTTGTTCCAAACCGCCACCAACCCTCACCAAGATATTTTGGCTCACTGACCATCAACTTAAAGATGTTTTGGAACAAGTTCAAAGACAAGGTAACACTCAGCATGCTACAAACTAGCATCAAACAGGAGATTGCATACACGGTATTCGGCACCAGTAGGGAGGGAGACAAGTTTTATGCCAGAAGGATCATCACCCAAGCCGGGGATAACGGGAACCTGATCCCAGCTTTCAAATGAGCGTCATACACGGCCATAGAACCAATTGGCCGGGTAATAATTGTATTTTCCTCCAAAGGCCTAATAAATTGATACGGCGCTTTCAGCACCTAACATGCATGAAAATGCTCAACCTCCAAAACTTGGCCCTTATAAAATAAGCACTAGGTCCATATAACTGACCTTCTCGGCCGCTAGTGCTCTGCTTCTCGGCATCATCCGGCGCTTCCCCATTATTCAGTTGTTTTTCTTCAGCTGGTTTTCCTCCCTCAGCATTGATCTGGTCATCCACGATAATCATCCTCATTTCCCCTGTTTCCAACATACGGTCCAAGTAACCACGTTTAGGACCATGCATGGCGAAGGAAACCTCCCAAGGAAAAGGTAACCTCTCATAACCATCCTCAGACTCAGCTTCTCCACATTCCAAGCCATCCGAGGAGGATAGAGGAAGGGCCTCAGCTAGATCAGAACACTCGGGCAACCATGCATGGGCTTTCACCACTACAAGGCCACCCACTCTTATTTCCCTCCCCAGAATAGGGGGAGGAGAGGCAGGGGGAGTACTCTGCTCAGATAAAGATTCATACATGTCCATGACTCAGACTTATTACAACACTGAGAAGACTCACTTATTGCCTTATTGCATAAAGAAAGGAAACAAAAGAAAAGGAAAGAAGAATACCTGACATAGAACTCCTTATGGGATGATATTGACTTCTGGAAGAAAGAGGATCCTCTGTCACTTTCTCGATAATTAGGCCCACCAAGAATAAACAATTGAAAATTACAAGTGGAGACAAAGTCCACCCATTTATAGTAAACAAAGTGGCCACGAATCGACAGCTCTCGAAATGACACGACTCCTCTGTAGGCAGGAACCGCTTCACGAAGAGGTCAGGGACAGCGCTTCAAAGAAGCCCCTCGGCCAAAGACGCCACCCTCCACTCGTCCATTAGGGGATAACATCCTGGTCGAGTGTCGAGTGCAACTTAAACCTTCCACTCGGCCATTAAGGGTTGTCTACCATCCTGACCGAGTGTCGAGCGCAATTTAAACACTCCACTCAGCCAACACGGATGTCCGCCATCCTGGCCAGTGTCGAGCCAAACAAACCACTACTCGGTCAATAAGGGGATGTTTACCGTCCTGATCGAGTATCGAGTACAATCCAAACCTCTATTCGGCCACAACGGATGTCCACCATCCCAGCCAATTCTCACATCGGCGCGAAAAGGGATGCATTCCATCCTAGCTGAATGTCGAGCACACCATACCAACACCGGAAAGCCCAGTGCCAACACTCCTTCGTAAGTGCACACTCAGGCAAATGGCCCAATTAGGCCATGTAATCCCGATCCCCCACTCGGCTAATAAAGATGCCACCATCCTGGGCGAGCGTCGAGTGCAATATGCCTTCCACTCGACCAACAATGGATGCCACCATCCTAGCCGAGTGTCGAGTGCAATATACCCTCCACTTAGACCATAATGGATGTCACCATCCTGTCCGAGTGTCGAGTGCAATATACCCTCCACTCGACCGACAATGGATGCCACCATCCTGGCCGAGTGTCAAGTGCAATATGCCTCCCACTCGGCCAACAATAGATGCTACCATCCTGGCCGAGTGTCGAGTGAGCCAATACCCTCCACTCGGCCAACAATGGATGCCACCATCCTGGCCGAGTGTCGAGTGCAATATGCCCTCCACTCGGCCAACAATGGATGTGATGAGCCCAAGTTATACCATGTTTTTAGTTTGTTTTTAATGCTTTGTTTTTGTAATTTAGGTCATTCTCCTTAGTGTTTACATTACTTTGAGCTTTAGGTGAAGTTTAGAGTTTATGTTGTAAACTAGATTAACTTGCAAGTTTTAGCCTAAATTAAGAACAAGTGAAAGCAAGGTTTTTGTACATCAATATGCAGCAGGACCAAATTCAAATGCTAATATATTCTGATCTAGAAATGATATTTAACTGATTCAAATTGGTGGTTGTAGATCTCTTCAAGATCTTTCCAACGGTAGGTCATATGCCTATTTTCTCCAAGGAACGAGAGAGTTATGGCCATTTTAGTCCGACCTGTGTGTGCAGTCAGCAGGGGGCGCGCCCCGCGCCTTATAGGGCGCGGCTAGCGCCCTTGATACAGTGAGGTCCTTTCAAAAGGCGATTCCAGCGCCCTCCAAGATTATACCTTTGTGATTGCCGACATCACCCCACTTGCCTCTTGTACTTGTTGATTTGGTTTTTGCTTCTTCTGCCACTTGCTTTTGTTCCCTCCACCTAGCTTGTGTAAAGATTATCCTACAAACTTCCCTTGGCTAGTGACTAAGATGATCACCATTTTAGTTTAGTAGATCATCTTTGATTTCTCTACTTGATCAAAGATGATCATCTTTTGCTTTTTCTTTCATTTTGGACCCTTGGTTCTACTTTAAATGTAGTCCCTTAGTTTGGTCTTTTGCTTAGTTCATAAGTTTACATTAGTCAACAAAGGCAACTTGCTTGCCTTGCTCATTGCCTATAAATAGGCATATGATGAGTTTTGTAAGAAGGTCACGCTTGAACTCTTCTAGTTCTTCATCTAATAATAACTAGTATATATCTCTCCTTCCTTTTCTTCTCTTCTTTTATGTTCTTCATTAGATTAATGTATCCTTTTTATCTTCACTTTGGAAAGGTGGTAGTCATGTTATTAACTAAGTTTATGTAAGAATCACTACTACTTCTAAACTCTTTTACTTGATTATTGTCTAAAAATGGTTTAAACACATGACCTTAGACTAACCTTAATTAGGTTCGAAACTAGTTAATGAAGGTTGAAGGTCTAAAGCTAGATTTTGGAGTATTCATGCGTTTTGGAACCTTAATCTATGTAGCACCCAAGTCCCTTTAATCCAACTTAGTCTTCACTAATTGAACTTAGCAAAATTGACACATTGCATCTCAGTAAAATTGACACTTTACCCAAGGGGTTCACTTAGTTTAACCTAGTCTTGGTTAATTGAACTTGGAAATTTAGACAGGTTAATTGAAAGTTTAATTTGACAAGTTAAATCCGACGATTAATTTTATTGTAACTCCATGCCTAAAGCTTTTACCGAATGTGTATTTGGTAATTTAGAGTTAGATATTCGCACCGAAGTAGAGTCTAACTATCCTAAGGAGACTTCAAAGGATTAAAACCTTTGGCAATAGATAATCATAAATTGAGTATAGTTGGAGTCATTCGATAAATAAACCTATTTTAAGCATATTTCCACCAGAACACTCTTTTATTTTCCTTATTTAAATTTTGTTTTAGCTTAGTTTCACCAAACCACCCATCTCTTTGTTCTTCACGTTGAATAAAATGAAAGCATTAGCTCAACAACAAACAGATGAAATGTTCGATGATGTCAACCATGTTCCCTGTGTTCGATAACCCCCACTCGTACTACAACGGGGGTTTTATTTGTCTTAGAGACCGAAAAAACCTCTTCGTCAGGATGCCACCATCCTGGGCGAGTGTCGAGTGTCATATGCCATCCCGGACAACAATAGACACCATCATCCTGGCCGAGTGTCGAGCAAGCCACGACAAGGTGTAAAAAGACAATCTTTGGTTGAATAAGCCAAAACATGATACGCTACACTCAACACAAAAAGGCAGAACCCATCTCGATCCAATACCCATATATGCTCACTCAACCAGCAGTATCAGGGATCGAGCGTAACTCAATCCGAGCAGGGTGTACTATCATTCATCCCGAGCAGAATGTTGCAACTCAACCCCGGATGAATGGGGGCAACACAGCACAGTCGAGCCAAGTAGGTTGACAAAACCGCATTTAATGGCATTAAATGCGGAGGATCAAAAAATGTCTATAAAAAGGAAGTAAATCCTTCTGCCAAAACACAACAACAAAAAACAACAAAGTTACCACCAAAAAACACAATTACTATAAAAACCTCTCTCTTCCTTTCCTTTCTTCTCTCCCTCACTAAAATTCCATGGGTGCCAAAACTTACCACCATGGCTCCACAAAAAAAAAGTTGCTGAGTACAATCAACCGACCTCCTGACCAAAAAGGAGGACAAGTAAGGTCACTCAAGACTGAGTTCGACAGGAAATAGAGGCATCAGGACCGAGTTCGACAGGAATGTAGGAACAGAGTAACTCTACCCTCTGTAATTCTCTACCTGTACATCTTCGTCCCTGAAGCTGCCGAGGGTGGCGAATCCCATGACACAATATCTAACCGGGCCCTCTTTAGTAAAACCTCCGAGCATATTGGTGGTTGACAGCAGGAGAAAAAGTACAGAAAGACATGGTCTCCTAAGCTGACTACGGTTCATAAAACTCACCGAACAATAGCCTGTGGAAAAACTGAGATTTCCCAATTCCAAAGGTATACGTAAGAGAGTAGTGAACCTAGTCTAAAATCACCCGACCAAGGGGGATAATGCTAGTGGAATTCACCCTAGTAGTTCCAATTGAAGAAACAAAAGGAAACTATTGAGGTGGTTCCACTTGAGTCACTTAACAACCCCCTGGTCAACAAGATGATCTCAGCATCAGGCAGAGGGTACCCATCAAAGGTACCAGATAAAGTCTCACGAAGGCCGAGCTGAGCCATCCCAATCAAAGAGGGCTCCCAAGTCGGTTATGTGGACACCTCAAGGCAGGAAAATGCCCAAATCCGCCTTTTAGACCGACCTAGGCTAACTAGCCCCGCCCCAAACAAAGGGGATTACTGTCGAGACAAGTAACAAGGCCGAGGATCATCTACAACTAGCCGACATAAACGACATGCTGAGCCAACTATATAAATCAATATTTTTAACAATGTAAAATGTACAATACTTGTACTTGATGTAAATCAATAATAAAAGTGTTTCTTACATTGTCTTTCTATAAAAAGTATAGCAAACACCAAAGGACGAGGATCACCATCTGTCCAAAATGCTTAGTGTCAGGGGCTTCCCCTCGGCCTAAGGACGAGGATCATCCTCCGTCCAAAAATGCTTAGTGTCAGGGGCTTCCCCAACCACCCTCCGTCCAAAATGCTGAGTGCCAGGAGCTCCTCTCCTCGGCCAAAAAACGAGATCATGTCTTATTCCAAAATGGTAATTGCCAGGGGCTTCCCCCTTAACCTAAAGACGAGGCCCAACCTCCGTCCAAAACGCTGAGAGCCAGGGACTTCTTCCCTCGGCCAAGGAGATTCATTTCAAACACCAAGCGCTAGGGGCTTCCCCCCCCCCCCCCGCGGCCAATATCGTACTCCATCTGAGTACTAATCGCCAGGGGCTCACCCCTCGGCTAAAGACAACAGAAACCACTCTCCTTAGCCATTGACTACCAAGGGTCCTTCCCTTAGTCCAAGAATGACAATTACCATTACTTCACAAATTAAGGCACAAGGAACATAATTTAGCCCCCCCCAGGGACAAACCGAGGCAAAACAAATTCGCATGACATGCACTCTCCTAGTCGATCCGAGCAACATATCATGCGAGGGGCTAAATGTTTGGGCCTTGAGCCCAATAAATGTCACAATGACCAAAATAACCCTGGAATTCCCATTATCTCCTAAAACACCCTTCGGACAGGTGTCGCCATCCGAACATCCGAAGACACGTGTCACAAATCCCCCTCTCTCAGCTGATTGACAGCCCCCAAATACATGTCAATCAGCCCCCAAAATACCTCACCTATAAATACCTACATTTATGGCAGGTGAGAGGATCTTTTCCTTTTTGGGCAAAACATAATTCCCAATACAACTACCTTTCCTAAAAGGGAACTCTCTCTCTCTCTCTCTACATTTCCACATTAAATACTTTGCTGACTTAAGCATCGGAGGGGAATTCCCGAGTCCACCCCCCGGGTTAGTCACCCCTTGTTCATTTTGCAGGACTCACTCAGCCAGGCCCAAGCCCATTCGAGGTAGTCCAGTCAACACCAAGCACTAGCTCATCCACAACTCAGCTCAGTTACCATCCCGAGATCTAGTCAGCATACACAAAGGCTCTCCCCTATTCATCTTAGTTTACCTTTTTGAATCTTAAGTTTCCTGAAAACGGAAACAGTTATGATTGTGTAATTTGTTATTTAGTTTAGAATTCAAGATATGATTTTGACCTAGGGTTGACTAAGTAGCAAGTTAGGTTAACTTAGAATTTAAGTTTAAGTTCAAATAAAATAATAACATAATAAGAATGAAGGAAAGGAAACAGAGTAAGAGGATATTGTCTTGTTTCGATCTCTGGCTAGGAAAGACTTAGTATTTAAGATGGCCGATATACGTGCCACACCTCTCTTTCCTGGGATTTCGAACATCTTAGTTCCAATTACGGTCACCTAGTACTTCCAATTATGATATACTCTACTGGGTTTAAGGAATTGACGGTTGGCATATACTGATAATTGGAATTGACGGACAGTTATGCCGATAATAAAGGATTTGATGGTCGATATGAGAACCATATAAAATACATAATAAATGATGAGGAAAGATGATGATGAGAATAAGATAATGAAAGATGAGAAATTGAATAAATATGAAGTGACTGCCCATCTAGTGGCTAATGCGCCACGAACATAGGTATAGTCGAAGCCACTGCACTGCGGAATGGCGTCAGTTCTGGATCCCAGCGCTCGGGGAGTAGAGCTCATGTGGTTGACCTGACGTGAGCAAGGAAATTTGAGGAACGAGTTAAGGTGTTCCCCTACGAGAAAATGACTGGTCATAGATTAGAATGGAAGAAAGAATTGGAAATTGATTAATTAAGAATCTAAAGAAGTCTAAAGTCTTGAGGTGACGTTAGCAAGTGGTTAGAGTGATTTTTGGTTTAGATTGATCAAATGCATCGGGAAGTTGATAGTTAAGAGTTTAAGAAGTCTAGAGTCTTGAGGTGACCCTAGCAGAGTATATAGTTTGGTTATCGTTTAGTTGTATGTTTTCTGCTGCGTTGACTGATTGTTGTTATTTTGAATATAAATTGTTGATGTTGATTTATTCATGTGATTGGTGGATTTGTATTCTGACTATTATATGCTTAATTGCATTCTACTATTAAGTAGAACATTCTAATTACTCCCCACTGTCTGTGGACACCCCTCATTCCCCTTTCAGGTGAAAAAGAAGAATAATTTGGGTGTTAGCAAGGGTTGGGACTTTGTGACCTTGCAAGAGTAGTAGTTTAGCTACCCATTTAGTATTAGTCCTAGTCTTATGTTAATTTTCTTAGCTTGTAATAGTTTTTTTTAGTAGTTTATGAGAACCTTTCGAATAATTCAAGTTTAGTTTAATAGGATTTATAGTAAAAATTGATTAAGTGATAGAGTTTCCGCTTTCGTTTTGAGTTTTGATCATTATAAAGTCGTTTATTAATGATCCGTGTTGTTGTTTTCTCCGAAAACAACGTTGCTAAAATACGGGTCGTTACACGTCCACTCGTCCTGTCGACCACCAGACCACCACACAGACCACAAAGCTGAATTCTACTTTCTAAAACTAAACATGTAACGACCCGAATTTTTTGGCCGTAAAATATCGTGTGAAATTAGGCCTTAAAGCCCAAACATTCTATTTTGGGCCAAATGACTTCATTATGATGATTGTGCAAGACCAAACCGAAGACCATAAGACCCCTTAGCCGGCCCCTTACTCTTGTTTTCCCTTATTCCACTTCTAAACCCCCTCCTAAAACTATTAAAGCCCCATCCTAAATTCTAGTAAGCCTATCGTATATAAACCGCTAAAGCTTATATTTTTTCCCTCCCATACTCATAATATCAAATCTTGACTCAAAGAAAAACCTCTCTTCCTCACACATACCACACGGCACTCCCTTATAACACCCATCCAATTTTCATCTTTCCCTTCATCAAATCAAATTCATCCATTAAATATTGTTCAAGCCTTCGAACCATCATCACATTGTTGAACTTGTGGCTTGGCTCTTGCATATGGCATATTTGATTAGTAGTCATAAATTAAGATAATGTGAATTAATTAAAATCTAGATTTGGAAGAAAAGTTAATATATATTTTGATGTCAAAGCTAGTATATTATAAATCTTATATATTTATCTAGTTTTCTTCACAAATATCATTTCCAATCTAATATATATTAGCATAAGTGTGAGAATATCTTTTCATGGAGATGATTAGGTTTATTCCCTTAGGTAATAAATTATACTTTAAGTTCATTGATCTCCTTAACAAGATTTATTACCAACAACCAAATGGATCGTGATTCTTGTAAAAAGTGATACAAGAAAATGATAATGGATCTACTACGCGCCGAGTGTATGTAGAAGTAAGTTCACCCAAAGGTGTCTTATGAATCCTATATATATGTATATATATATAGATTTATATATATAATGAGAAAAAATACCATTGGTTGCACCTTACACCCAGATGTATATAAGACAATCAAAGAGAATGATCATCACAACCTCAAAACATGTTAGGTTTTTTTTAAAAAATAATCAAAATATTACTCAGCTTAAAATGACAATTTTTTGTTAATCATTTAATCTAGAATTTGAAAGTGATATATAACTATATATATATATGTGCTGAGTGTTGACTGTTCCTGCTTCATTTTAATTTGGTACATTTATGACTACAAAAATTTAACTTTAAATATATTTAATCACTTATAGGAAAAAACAATTATTACCTCTGCTTCATATATATTTTGTGCAACAATTGAATATATTATACCTAACATATAATACCCAATTGTTGCATATAAATTGAAACAGAGGTACTATATATTTTTGAAACATATTTGGTACGTGTTGAATCAAATAATCTCTTATTTGACCATACTATTTCTTATGTACTCCCTTTCTTTGAACTGATTTAGATGCTCAAAGTGGTAAAATAAGTTATGTCGAAGATGCAATCAACCAAGATTTTCAAGGTGGTAAAGTAAATGATGGACGTTCAACAGATCCAGATGCTCTGGAAGCTTTAGTAACTTATGCACGCCCTTTTGATCTAGATGCTCAGGGTGCAAAATTAAATAATGCCCGCTCAACTGATCCAGATGCTCGTGAGGCTTTGGTAACTTATGCACGTCAATTTTTGATCTAGATGCTCGAGGTGATAAAGTGAATAGTGCACGCCCAACCGATCCAGATGCCCGTGAAGCTTTAGTAACATATGCACGTCCATTTGATCTAGATGCTCCGAGTGGAAAAGTAAATAATGTGCGTCCAACTAATCCAGACGCTCGTGATACTTTGGTAACTTATGTACGTTCATTTGATCTAGATACTCGATGTGGTAATATGAATAATGCACACTCAACTGATACAGATGCACGTGAAGCTTTAGTAACATATGCATGTCCATTTGAATTAGATTCTCCAGGTAATAAAGTAAATAATGCACGTCTAACTGATCCGAATGCCCGTGAAGCTTCAGTAACATATGCACGTCCATTTGAAGTAGATGCTCAAGATAATAAATTAAATAATGCACGTCCAACTGATCCTGATGCTCGAGAAGCTTTAGTAACTAATGCCTGTCCATTTGACTTAGATACTCGAGGTGATAAAGTGAAAAATACAAGCCCAATTGATCCAGATGCACGCGAAGCTTTAGTAACTTATGCACGTCCATTTGAAGTAGATGCTCAAGGAGCTAAAATAAACAATGCACATGCAGCAACTCTCGTTAATCAACAAGAGGTTCAAAACAATCATTATAAGTACGTGAATAAAGATGCTCGTGTGATATATTTTAAATATGAGAAACTATTCCAACCAGGAACAAAAATGATGCTACACTTTCGAAAGATTGATAACGGAGTTAAGTTTTTACCGCTATACGTTACAAAATCATTAGAAATTACACCAAACAAATTCCAAACAATTCTAGATATCCTTTCAGTGAATCCGAAATCTGCAAGTGCTAAGTATATTAAAGACACACTAAACGACTGTAAAGAAAATGGTATCAAAGCTGAGGAAAGATTTTGTGCAACATCTGTGGAGTCTATGGTTGACAAAATTACATTGAACTTGAATCCCCAAAAAGACAAGATTATGGTGCTATCAACCGAGGATGGCGACAATAATCTAATGGAATACAAGATTCAGAAAGCAGATAAATTAGTAAAAGATGATGATCATGGTACCGTCTTTCATAAATTACTAAACCCATATGCTGTATTTCTTAGCTTTGTCACAATGTAAAAAGTACAGATGTATATGGTGTTTCCTTGCTAGGTAATAATGGAAAGAAAATGAAAGCAATTGCCGTGTGTCACAAGAACACAACTGATTGGAATCCAAAGCATTTAGCCTTTGAACTCCTTAACCTCAAGCCTGGGAGTAAGCCTATATGCCATTTTCTTAGCGGAGATGCAATAGTATGGCTTAAGAAATAAATATTTGATGTGTATAAGTAGTTTGTATAATGATCATTTATGATATTTGTGCCTTTTATTCTCTTTTGTGGTAGATCACATTGTATCGTGTATGTTAATAGCTCATGTGCTATGTAATCAAATATATGAAGTTATCGATTTCCATGGAATTATGTATTATTGTCGGTTCTTAATCATTAAGCCTTTCTACAATTTTTGTTTGGAGCTATTGGTATATGCATTGCTCTAATTGATATTTTATGTTCCATCATATATTATTGTCAGTGGGAGGGCAGGGGGTAAGAGAATTAATTTAAAGGTTACCATGATTGTAGTATTAGGGATTTATAAATGGAAATTCATATTTATCTTTATGGGTCTGATTGTTTTCATAGAAGATATTTTTTTCGAAAAATGATTCCTCCCCTCAATTTATTTTTCTTTGTTTGTTTTGAAACGGAATGTAAAATAATTTTCTTTAAAGTAGAAAATGTCCCTTTAGAAAAGGAAAACAATTTTCCTTTTATAGGAAAAGAATGCCATATTTTTCCTCTAACTTCTTTACTTATCCCTTCTTCACTCTTTTATCTCATCCTTGCTTCATTTCTATTTCAATTTTTATTTTCCTTCATAAGTTCTTCTCTAATCAAACAAACAAAGAAAAGCTTTTCTTAAATTAATGTTTACCATTGAAAATTGGTTCACTTACAAAACAATTTTCCTAATTTTCCTTGAAAATTGTTTTCTTTTGAAACAAATGGAACCTAAATCCAGGCTATTTAATGATATTTTTGCTTCACCTATTTTGATCCTGTATAATTTAAAATCTAATATCTTTTATAAAAAGAGTGTATATGAACAAATTAATCAAAATGCTTCTAATACAAGATTGGGATCATAAGTTACTAATCTTAAAGCTACTTTTCTCCAATTAGTTCGTTTGCACCCATAAATTATTTTTTAATGTGCATGCAAAATAGATTGTTGCCATTAATGCGTTAAAAATTTGTTCGTTAGAGTATTAGGTGAATTTTATCGACAGGCCCAGAAAAAATGTCATAAAAGGTCTACATTTGCAACAAGATTTAAGCCCGTTATTAATGTGTACCCCTTGTCAATGAGCCAATTAATTTTTTGTACGTAGTCTCATACATTAAATGTTTATTGTCATACATTTAATAATTGATAACATCTTTCTAAATAATAATAATAATAATAATAATAATAATATAATAATAATAATAATAATAATAATAATAATAATAATAATAATAATAATAATTGATAACATCAAATATGTGATATAACATCGATTCGGTTAATAAACATTTTTTGTCGTATAAATCTATTTACTTAAACCGATGAAAATCCATGACCCAAATCTGTTGATTTCATGTTTGGTCCATTTTTACACTATAAAGTTAATGGTCAAGTGTAATTGTGTAGTGATGACTTGTCAATCCTGCTTACATAAACAGGTTGAAAACCCTTGACCCAAACTTGACTCGTTTAATAAGTGTGGCCTGTCATGTTGACCCATTTAATTAATCTCTATGTATAAGTGAAGGAGGAAGTAATGGTTTCCCCCCATTTAAATGACTAAAATACCCTTAATGAAAATAATATATTTTGATTTATTTTCTATTTTCCATACTAAACAAGATTAAAATGGTATATTGATATATGTCTTAAATATTTCACTCGCTCAAACTTAAATTGAAAAAAATAAGTAATATTAATCACTCAATAAAAGAGAAAAGTTTAATTTGACATGAAAGAGTTAATTCAAAATTTATCATGGCAATTACTAACATTTCTAATTGAATTCACATGGATATATATATATATATATGTATATATATATATATATATATATATATGTATATATATATATATGTATATATATATATATATATGTATATATATATATATGTATATATATATGTATATATATATATAATAAGTGAAAAGCTTTATTTTTACCGAATCAAATCTAATCAACTAAAAGCTATTTAATTTTATTTGTAACAAAAAAAACACAACAATTATGTATTAGTTGTGACGTAATGTATAAAATATTATTGATGCATTTACTTTAATACATAGTAATTATATCATATTAATAAAATGTTGATACTTTGACACCAATAACCAATCTTTGTTCGTTATTCAATAACAAAAAATTACCATAAAACATGACCACAGTACATTTTTATTTGTCAAAATTCATAATTAACGCACGCGTCGCGTGCATATATGGCTAGTCATGTTAATTCAAAGCCTTTCATTCAAATCTAATCATTTTCATTTCTATCGTGTTTGGGTCATGTTGTATCAGGTTTCCCAGCTCTCTAGTTAATATCTTAAATCTTATAATAGTAATAATTTTATTGATTAAATACAAACTATCAAAGTACTCTTTAATAAGAATAAAGTATGTCCTCATAAGTCTTTTTTTCTTATATATTAGAAAAAAAATTGAAAACTAAGATTCGTTTCTGAAGTTTTGAATGTAATCAAGAGGCAACAAATGGAGTACTTAATTAATAAGTTGATTATCGGTTGAAATTCTTTCGATTTTTATAGGAACTAGTTGGCCTAGTTCCTAGCAGTGGAAAAACAATGAAAGAATTTAAAGACAAAGGACATCAAATTTAACGAGGTTCAACTAATTAAGGTCTATATTGTCCTACCATACGTATCTTATTAATATTCCAGTGTTTTTTTATGGATGAAATTATTTCTAATATTTATATTAATATACATATATATAAGAAAATCTTTTGAAAACCTAGTAGCATAGTTACCAGTGTGATTAGAAGGTGTTTGGAATCCCAGAGGGACTATTGTTCGAAAGGGGAAGGCATTAAATGCTTACTATATACACACACATACATACACTACCGTATATATATAAAAGTTTTCAGTATAAGTAAAAAAACTTGTAGCATGCATGTGTATGTACCACCCGTAATGAACGAAATTGAATACGCTAGTGGCGGACCCAGGATTTGAAAAATGGAGGTATGGATTATCTTTATTGGACGTTAAGATAAAATCAAACTAAAAATTCACAAATAAAACAAAAAATAGAATATATGTTTTATCCACCCGACTAAAACAACCAAGCTAATATACCCATCGAAACTCAAAAAAAATTAAAAACAAAAATGATACAAATATTAAAAAAAAACAAGCAGAAAAAACAAAAATTAGATTAAAAAATACACTCTTATACCAGATTTTTTTTTCTTTTTTTTAAGCCTTCTACTAGAAGCTACAAACTCAACAAATCAATCAATCAATCAATCAATATATATACTATAAGAGAAGCACCTAGAACCACTTATTGCCACGTGTCGCTCTCTCATTAAAAAAATTCCCGCCCTTTTCCCTTAACCTAAAAAAAGCAAGCTTCGATATTCTATCTTAAAATATTTTCTACCTTAATAAACATTGATATATAATATAACATATCTTTAGAAATATTATTTGATTTAATTCCTATAAATAATACTTGTACCTTAATTATTTTATTATACTCTGTAAGTAATTTAATTTTGACCATACATTAATCTACTATATATTCTTATTATCAAAATTTATTTCCATTATACATTTATTGTCGATACATATTCTCATATTAAAAATTCCTCTACTTTTTTTTGGGGAAATAAGTAGCATTATTGATTTATTATTTTGACATGCATAACATGACTTTTTATATAATACGAAACATCTCCATTTTAACTTATCAATTTTTTTAGGATTCTAATGATTAGAAAATTAACAAACAATGTACATTTTAGTTTTACTTTCCTCTAACAGTTGTGATAAAACAAATTTTGCTTAATGTAGTTATTATTTTTATATTTTAGTTTTGAGTGCATTAAATTTTTTTTTGTATGTATGGCTATTATAATTTTCAGAGAAAATAACTTAGAAAAATTGAATCTATATTATTGCTATAAGTTAAATATTCATGAATATTTGAGACAAATTTTAAAAATATATAGGAATGAAATGTCATATTTAATTACCTTCACTTGCGAATTGTCATATATATTAAATAGATTAAATATGGAATATAATTTAAAACTTTAATTAAATATTAGGTAAAGTAGAATGATTTCATTTTCTTACTCAAGGAGTATTATACTAGACATATTTTCTCCCACCTTATTTGAGCGCAAGTTTTTTTTCATGTAGTTTATATATGTCTTTCTCATGACATTTTTAAACAATGGTGAAAAATTAAGGAAAAACTCATAGTAATATAAAGATTACAGTCTAAAAAAATTCGTAATATAGTAATTTATTTCCAAATAGTGTAATTATTAAAATTGACATATTCTAAACAATTAATATTATATGGTAAGTAATTGATTTCCCCCTTAATACAACAAGTTAGAAGATTGCCCTTAATTAATATTATATGGTAAATCATATTATTCAAAATTATATTGTATGTGAAATATTTGAATTTCCTTTTTCCAAATTCGTTTAACATATGATGAGCTAATTTTTAGTTTGTGTTATTTGAAATATTCATGAATATTTGAGTCATATTTTTATAATGTATAGGAATGAAATGTCATATTTAATTATCTTTACTTGGGAACTGTCATATATAGGGGGTGTTTGGGAGTTAGCGATTTGAGGCAAAAAGAGAGGTTTGACCAACTCAAAAAGCTATTTTTGGGTGTTTGGTAGTTAGAGGTTTGGAAGAGAGTTATGGGGTGAAAAAGCTCTTTTTCAAAAAGCTCATATGAGGAACTTTTTGGGAGAGCTTATAGCTTTTTAGTTCTTTTTACTCTTAAACATCTAACAGCTATCCGCTATTTACCAAACACTTTTATACAAACAGCTAATGTAATCAGTTAGTCAAATCATCTATCACAATCAGCTAGTCAAAACAGCTAACTCAATCAGCTAACCTCTAACAGCTATCAGCTAATTCCCAAACAGGGCGATATTAACACAGATTAAATATGAAAAATAATTTTAATTTTTTTTTATTAAATATTAGGTAAAGTAGAATGGTTTTATTTTCTTACTCATGGAGTATATATTATACTAGACATATTTTCTCCTACCTTATTTGGGTGCAAGTTTTCTTACATGTATTTTATATATCCCTTTCTCAATAATTTTTTAACCAATGGTGAAGAAAGAATAAAAAAAAATCTACGTATATTACACTAAAAGGAAAGTGGATCAATGTGGAGCTAGCAAGTGTCACTTTCTGATTTGCTTCTCTTGTATTATTATTTAAAAAATAAAAAATCTTTTCATATAATATTACATATATGCACATCATTTCTACATTCATTTTTTATTTTAGGAAAATAATACGAAGAATATTCTTATTTTTATAACAAAACATTTTTATTGTTTTTATTGATATAAGGTCTATGTTAAAATTTTAAATAATCTACATATTATATTTTAAAAAAAAATCTACATACTATACTTTGTATTATAAGTTTTATAACATTCATATTGATAACAATAAATGTTCATCAAAGTAATACATTAAATACATGATTATTTAGTTTTGGAATTGTATTTGTTTCTTAAATATGTTTATATATACTGGCAGGCAAGATAGAAAGTTATTACATTACATAGAATTATATAATAATTTTTGGCACAATGGTTAGCTTAGGAAAGTTATTATTTTGCTTATAAAGTACATATATTTACTAGCGTGTAAGTTATAAATTAAAGTTATCATTGTGCTCATAGATTTAGTGAATGCGACGACGGGTATAACAAGTTCTTCATATTAGATTAAATAAATTACATTATAACGGTATTATTAATTCATTTTCCAATTAAATAAATAGCATTATAAAAATAAAATGAAATAAAAGAAATGCAAATGTCATAAAATACTATTAAAATCACACATAAATGAGTATTAGTCATTATTGCAAATTTGTAATTGGGGAATTTAATGATATTTTAATAATTAATGTATTCATGTAAATGAGTTCTTGATATATACTAAATTTGCTTATTTTATTTCCTGTTGGATTAATGCATGATTAATAATTTAATTTTTAAATCGTGCATCGCATGGGCACTATGCTAGTCAGAAACTAAGAACAATCAAATTTAGACTCAAAATTGATGGTACAAAATAAAACCAAAAGTTACAAACTCAGATCAAACATTCAAAAAAATTAAATGATCAAAATAAGAAAAAAAATTATAATCAAACGAAATAAATTGAAATAACAAAAAGGGAAATTCTACCTGGTAACCTTCAACTCTTGCAAAATGTACACGGTAACCCTAAAACTTAAAAATTCTACCAAATAACCCTAAACTAATTAAATTATCCACACCGTAATCCAATTGCTAAATTCTGTTAGTTTGACCATAGTTTGACCGTTAGTTTTTTGTCAAAAACAATTGAAAAAAAAATTTCAGGAAATAGAAGAAAAAAAAATAATTTTTTAGATTTTTTATATTTTTTTTCTTTCCAATTTTCAGATTTTTTTTTAAAAAAATTTCCTTTAGTTTTTCAATTTTCAGATTTTTTTTTATTTTTTCCTTTTTGTAAAAAAAAATCCAGAATTTTTTTCACTTTTTTTTTCTTTTCCATTTTCAGATTTTTTTTCCCTCTTTTTTCTTATTTCTAATGATCAAACTAACGATTTTAGTCAATTGGATTACGGTGTGAACGAATTCATTAGTTTAGGGTTATTTGGTAGAATTTTTAAGTTTGAGGCTTACCGTGTAGATTTTGCAAGGGTTGAGGGTTACCAGGTAGAATTTCCCTAACAAAAATTATAGTCCTTAGTGGTAGTTTATTTAGGGAAAAAATTAAAAATTAAACAAAAAATACAATTTAATAACTTTTTATCTCTACCATACAGAAGTATGTTAGTGTTAATCGATAATAACCATTAGAGGCGTTAATTGATAAGGATAGCAAATCCTAAGTCTAAGATATTATCACTCAATATAATTATCTTTAACCCATAAAATATTCTATGTAATCATTTTTGCTCACTCTACATAATATTAGCTGACCATGTTTACCAATATTTGCCCCTTAATTATAGCTGTACATAATATTAGCTTCATGTACACTACTATATTATGGTTGTAAAATTTCTTTGTTTTTTTTTTTTTTGTAATTATCGTTATTAGCTATATAAAGCTAAGACCCTATACGGAATAATTTAATTAATTCCTATATACACTTTTCTTTATTAATTGAACTATATTAGCAACTTAAGTATATTTTTCGAATTTTTTAAAACTCATGTATATCTCTGGGAATCTATCTATCTATACTATCTACTAAAGTAAAAGCCACTAAAAATAAATTTTTCCTCCTAAACTACTAATTTCCCCCCTTCTAATTATTTATAGTGATATTTAATGCTTCCCCTTTTTCAAAGAAGCATTTTGGTTTTTTTTTTCCCCCTAAAACAACTACTAATTAATGTATTCTTTGTCATCATCCAACAATCCTAATGCATAACATCCGTCCTTGAATGAAGGGTATAAAACTCCATTAATTGTTTTGATATCTTCATAACATGTTGGACCCTTTACATGGTTCAAAATAACTCTCAAATAGTATTGTTCACCACAACCTGGGGGTACATGGTATATTCGCCCAATAGAAAACCCACGCTTTCTTGGACTCCATTCTTTATCTAGTTGCTTCCACGCAAACTTTGCTGGAAACTCCGCATAAGTAAGTTGTTTGGCAGTCTCGTATTTCTTGTTACACTCCATCCATGCCAAGAACATTGATCTATCAATTGTTGGCCTGTTTAAGACCGAATCAATTGGATCATCATCTCCAAACACAACACCTTATTTATCTTTATCATGGAAACTCAATCTTTCAACAGCAGGAGTTTTATAATGCATGTCAAAGCCGAAAATAAGCCATACAGCTTCACATGGTGAAACATATCTGTAGTAGTATATTGGATATGTTCTTTTAGACTAAGCTAGAGCCCATAAGTAAAGTTTAAAAAATTATATTCTATTTATTTTTGACTGAAATTAACATGAATTAATTTACCTGCAATCATAGTATGCTTTAATCTCGTCGACATTTTCACAATTCTCCTAAGATCCTTGAGAAAGTGCAGTAGTTACACGATCATTTCCCTTATTTATGTATTTAAATAAGTACTTGATTGGTCGATGTTGATTGCACCACTCAATATTGATATGAGCACGATACTTTAGAAGGAGCATAGGGTTGTATTGCAACATATCTGTTGTCTAGTTTGACTCCATTCTTCTCAATGAATTTACCATTACCCCTTCTTTTATACACAGGATATCCTACTTCATCAAAGCTTGTATGTTCTACAAATTTCTTAGGAAAATTTTTTGTGCACCTTTCTTCTTTCATGCATGGAGAATTATTGTTTAGTGCACCACAAGGACCATGCATCATACAATCCCCAATAATTTCACATAGTTCGGGGCTCTCTGATGCATCAGGAATTTCAGCACATATAATTCTATCAATGTCTCCGGTCGAAGAAATCTTATCATCCTGATGTAAAAAGAGAAGAATGTGAGCATGAGGCAATCCACGCTTTTGAAACTCCACTGTATATATCACTGTAAAAGATTAAACATTAGTTTCATTCCTCAAATTTTTTTATATATTAATAAGCTTTAAAAAATATTATGATGCATATTTTAAATATAACTCTGATGGTAGGGTTGAGCGGAAAAAGGCTTGGTTAGTTTCCCAAGGGTATAAACAATAAGGTGTGGATTCTGATGAATCCTTTAGTCCTGTCGTTAAAACCACTACTATTCGCTTGGTCCTTACTCTTGCTCTTTCTTATGGTTGGATTATACGCCAATTAGATGTCAAAAATGCTTTTCTTCATGGCTACTTACGGAGGAAGTATACATGAAACAACCTCCGGGCTTTGTTCATCCACAATATCCGACTCATATTTGTCCCCTTCGTAAGGCAATATATGGTCTCAAACAAGCTCCTCGAGCTTGGTTTCATCGGTTTAGTAGCTTTCTCTTACGACATGGCTTCTTCTGTTCACAATCTGATACCTCTTTGTTAATTTTTCGTCGGGGCAAGGACATTCTATTTCTCCTATTGTACGTTGACGATATCCTACTCACAAATAGTTCTCTTGCTCTTGTTCAACTTTGCCTCACTCTCCTTGCCTCTCAATTCGCAATGAAGGACTTGGAGGATCTTCATTATTTTCTTGGCATACAAGTAGTACGTACTTCTCACGGTCTTTTTCTTTCCCAACGAAAATACACTCATGATTTAATACATAAATTTCACATGAATACTGCTAAACCTGTACGTACTCCTCTTCCGTCTAGAACGACACTTTCCCTTACTGATGTTGACTTGCTTGCAGATCCATCCGAATATAGAAGTATGGTAGGTGCTCTACAATACTTGACTATGACTCGACCTGATCTTACTTATGTTGTACATTTAGTTTCACAATTTATGCATGCACCTCGTACTACTCATCTTGCGACTGTTAAGCGTATTTTCAGTTACTTGATTGGGACTATGGATCATGGAATATGGCTCCGTCCTTGCAAGAATCTTGACATCATCATTGCGTATTCAGATGCTGATTGGGCTGGTTGCCCTAATAGTTGCCGTTCCACCACTGGTTATGCCATTTTTCTAGGAGATAATCTCATCTACTGTGTCCAAGTCTTCCGCTGAAGCTGAATATAGAGCTGTAGCTTTTACAATCACTGACACTTTGCATCTTCGTCAATTGCTCGCAGAGCTTGGCTTGGTAATTCGCAAACCCGTCAAGTTGTACTGTGACAATGTATCCGCGACATATCTTACCATTAATCTTGTACAACATGATCGGAGTAAACACATTGCTGTTGACTACCACTTTGTTCGTGAACATGTCACACATAGTGATCTTGTTGTGCGTTTCATTCCTACTCAGCTTCAAATTGTAGATATCTTTATTATGGTCCTTATGGCCAACGTTTTTTGTTTTTGAAATCCAATCTGCACGTGGTTTCTCCCGCACAGATTGAGGGGGTGTAATAGATATTATACCTAAGGGTATTATTGTACTTGTACATTAGGTTGTAATCCTCTGTATATATATATATATATATATATATATATGGGTTGGGTTCCGGTGAGAAATTTCTTATGGTGAGAAATGTGAGAAGAGATAAATACATTCACCATACACTATAAATACATTGAGTAAAAATACATTGACTTTATACCATATATACATTGACTCCAAACTATCAAAGGAGTAAGGAAGGAAAATCAAATTTAATCTTAGCCCTTCATTTGGTGATCAAAGGGTTGTGATTGCTTCTCACCCTTCTCACCAAAACTACATTTCTCACATGAGTCTACTTCTATATATATATATATATATATATATATATATATATTCAGTGCTATACTCTCAATGAGGATAAGCCTTTCACATTACATTCACACATATAACCAAGCCCAAACATTTCAAACATTTCAAACTAATCAAAATAACATGTTTTTTTCAAGTTTAATCAACAAATAAAATCTGAAAATTTTCTATTAAAACTCATAAATTTCAAAGATATAAAACTCAACTTTAATCATAAAACCTTAATCCGAAACATGATTAAACAACAACATCAAATCCAAATATAACAATTTATAAACTTTAGACCAAGAATTAAAAATAATTAAGAGAAAAGATTTCTTTTTAAACTCACTGCAGGTTGTAGTAGGGCAACGGCGGCGGCGGACGACGGTTCTTGCTGGGCTCCGGGCGGCGGCGGCTTCGGCTTTGGCTGTTGCACCGCTGCTTCGTTGTAGTTGTTGTTTGAAGTTATACGAGAGAGACAGTGATGGACTGTTGTTGTTTTTTTTTTCCTGTTCTGATATAGGGTTTTTGGCCTATTTTGGTGTACACTAGGGGTATTTATACAGCTTGGGTCCAATTTGAGTTTCCTACCGGGTTAGGCTTGCGACAATACGAATAAATACTTTTACCCTTTTTCAAACCGGAATATTTTATTAAATAAGCGACGCCCAAAACATATAATTAAAACCTTTAGTATTATTTCAAATACGATTTTATAAAATCCCTTTATAAATATATATGCAAATTATTTAAATACCCAATTAATAATATTTTGTAAATATTGACTTTAAACCATTTTATTAATCCTAATTAATAAGCTTATAAAATATTCTTTTAGGCGTATAAAATACGCGTACAGACGTATAAAATACGTGTAAAATACATATATTAATTTATAAAAATATGGGGTATTATAGGTAATACTAAAAGTACTACTACAACTATTACAAAGGTAGTCCAAGCTATCTCTCGCACACAATCCCAGCCCACGCACAAGTCAACAGGCACTCGTCATGATTACCAGGAAAATCGGTCCATCGTCAGTGGCGAGTAAATAGGCTGTTCAACCCAAATGTGGGACTTAAGCCACATACACAACATAAAATATCATCACATAAAACAATAACCAAAAACACGAAAAATCAACAATCACCAATAAAGCATAATCACATAATTGCGTATCTGGCGTCCATCGCAGCGGAACAATCATTCATATAGTCAACATTTGCGAACTATAAAAACCAACCAAATAAAACTTAACCAAAAGAATGTTACGGAATATTTTGTGACTACTTACCCTATCTTACTTCTATAGTAGTTTTCCACCATTCGGCTTATTTTTTTTACGAATATTTTGTGACTTTCGACATATAATAATTATAAAGAAAATATAATTTGTTAATTCACCAACTTCTTTAAGGGTCCAAATTTTTATCTTTTCTTTACTAATCCACCATTAAAAACATAGCTTGCCCCCATTTTTATGAGTGGGTAGTTCATAACTTGCTAACTAACATTTTCATTCACATATAAATTAACTTCTAAGAATATTGGTACGGTATTCATAGTTATGATCGATTTAATATAAGTGTTCGTGCAATGAAATGGCCGGTCTAATATAAGTGCGCGTGCAATGAAATGGTAATATTCAATTCAATAATTGTTATGCTTAATTTTAATTTAAAAATATTATTACTTTATTTCTTCAAATTATTGTAATAAAAGAAATAAAAGATTATTAATTTATTTTTTCAAAATATGGTAATATATGGATATGAATAAAAAAATTGTGGGAGAAGTCCATGAAATCAACAACAAAAAATATTGTATAAGGCAATACATTATATTTAATATAAAAGGGTTAAATTTAAGGTAACATGAACAAATTTTGGAGTACATTTAATCAAACATAGAAAAAACTTTAACCCGCAATGATCATTATCAAACAATAGCTATTTAGTAATTTTTAAATGATAGTTTTGATAAAAGAGAATAAAATTACTTTTATACGTTATGATTGTTTTTTTTTGAAATATATCTCTTATTAAAAGAAAAATTCACGGCTTAAAAAATCTAAAACATGAAGTTTCGGATTATAATAGTTTATTTTATATGAAAATTATAGTCATACATAAAAATAAAAATAATATATAATACACTCAAAATTGAAACAACAAAATAACTAGATTAAGCTAAAATTTATTTTATCACAACTATTAGGGGAAAATAAAACTAAAACGTACATTGTTTGATAATTTTATATTAAAACTGATAATTTAATATGGAGATCCTTCGAATCATATAAAAAGTAATGTTATGCATGTCAAAATAATAAATCAATAATGATACTTATTTCCCTAAAACAAATTAGCGAAATTTTTATTATGAAAATATGTATAGGCAATAAATGTATAATAGAAAGTAAATTTTGATCATAAGATTATATAAAAAATTATTATATGATCAAAACTAAATTACTTATAATTAAAGAATTAAGGTAAATTATTATTTATAGGAATTAAATTACTTAATATTTCTAAAGATATGTTATATTATATATCTGTAACGACCCGACTTTTTTTTAGCTTGTCGATTTACGAAGGGAATCGACATTCGGATCATCACTTAAACATAATTATACTTAAAAACAAATAATTTAGGAAGAAAATGATTCTTTTATTAATAGGCTTCTAGAAATCCAAAATATCCAAAAGTCATAAATTACAATGAAAAACTGAAAATACGGTCCCAACATGCTGGGATCAATAAATTAACTAAATTGTACTAAAATGTTCTGGAAAAACTAAAACTTAAGAAATAGATCTAAACACTCAGGCCCATCCTGCGAAGCCCGCTTTATTCAGCTGCGTCTTCACCTGGAACATGGGGGGGGTCCACCGTCAGTGGCGAGTAACTAGGCTGTCCCATTTAATCAAGGGACCGCCAAACACATAATAGCATAGAATAATTACATAAAAACTGTAAAGAACATAATACATTCTTAATACACAATTACACAAAAATACGTATAAATGTACGTATAAAATACGTATAAGAGTACGTATAGACGTACGTATAAATGTACGTATAAAGATACGTATACAAGTACGTATAAAATACACCTGCAGAAATACTATTAGAAATACGTTTACTCTACGTATCCAAATACGTACGATCACCCTGCCAATACGGTTAGAAATACATACAAGACACATACATCCATCACGTATTAAAATACACTCACATACTAGTGTAAATACCATAATTAACACAGCGGAAGACTTATACAATACAATACTTGTACTCCTTATTATATATCCTTCCTTATCTTAATCTATACTTATCAAATCATTATCATACTTAACATTATTCTCCAAACTTATATATATCGCATGTTCATATCATCATCAATCGATCAATCTCATCAATCATATATCAAGCATAATATATTCCAATCTTTATATATATGCAATTAACAATCAATCACTACAAATCTTTGCGGACTGTCTTCTACAGCTCGTAGCGAACCAATGCGTTCGCAACTTTCCTAAAACATGTCGGGGTGAACCAATGCGTCCCACCCGTAGTCCTCCAATGCAAGAACTAAGCCTAAGCTATGGCCATAACTCCTGGTAGCGACTCATCACACGGTTACCAGACGACTCCATATTCTAGAACCAAGAACTGCTCGGGGGAACCAATGCGTCCGACCCAATTGAGCAGTGGCATCGACTAAACCCAATTGATAACCAATGCGTTATCGCAAGGGCGTCCTTATCTAATTAACCCAATTGATGACCAATGCGTCATCGCAAGGGTGATCTTATGTATTGTATTTTATATCTTAATTAATCAAATCATATTATATATTGGGAAATACTAGGTGACAGTAATAGGAAATGAAATGTTCGGAGTCCCAGGAAAGAGAGGTGCGGCACGTGTATTGGCCACCTTAAATACCAAGTCTTTCCTAGCCAGAGACCGAAACATAACATGTATATCTATTACCCTGTTTCCTTTCTTATCCCTAATAATATCTTAGGTATCTTCAAATACTATCCTTAACATTATCCATAAACTTATCCATAAACTTATCCATAAACTTATCCATTCGGATATTAACCCAAAACAATATAACATTATCCAAAAATAATTATAATCATAACAATATTAGTAATATTAATATTATCCTTTTTATCCCTACACTTTACAACTTGTCCCTAATAATTATTTTATCCGTAAAATAAATATTAAAATATTCCTAAAATAATATTAACTCAAAAATTAACAAACTTTGACCAAACCTAAATTACCACACGGCATTTTCGGAAATTACAACAAATTGAATTAATTTCCTAACTAACTTAATTAATCAATTTAATTACTAAAAATACCGAATTAACAATAAAAATCTATTCTTTTTATTTTATACCACTCGAAAAATATGGAATAAAGGACAAAATAAAATAATATAATCATACACATAAAAATAACATTTTTATATACCTTTATAATCTTTGGCTCACTCGGATTAATTCCGAGAACAAGTAGCTTTTAAAGTTTACATGTGATACAATTAAATCAATCAAGCATCATCAAAATAATCATGCCCAAATGCTCAAAATACACGGCATTCATAAATATGTATTCAAGAACAAAAATTACAATCTCAAGATTTAAAGATTTCATGATAATAATAAAGATTTAAAATAAAGATTCACATATTTAACCTAGCATGTTCAAGATTAGTACAAAAAAATAACATTTTTAATTCCTCCTTTAAATTTTGTACCACTCGAAAATTCAATAATTAATAACAGCACATTTTAATAATTCAATTGCCCTATTTTATACAATCTGTTTTTTAAAGAATTAAATTAAAAACGACCATCTAAAGATCTCTAAAAATCTGGAAATTTTTATGGGAGCTAAATATGGGTTCAAATATTTACGTGCATAAATTTCGTCTAAAAATAGCATCTTTTACTATTTTTAAGTGATTTTATAACTAACCAGTCAGATTAGGCTGAATTCGGTTTCAGAATTTTATGCCATATCAAACGATCTTTAAAAATTACGAAAATTTAACACAAGCTGTAAAACATTATCACTGACTTCCACATAAAATTTCGTAGTATTCCGAATTGATTAAGTATATTAATAAATTCGTAAACCGATTCTGGACAGTTTTACCGGTTTGAAAGATTAAAATATTATAAATAATAAAAGGACGAATTTTGCCACGAAATAAATCATGGTTAATAATCAAACAGTAAACAAGATACCATGAAAAATTCATCAAGAAATAACAATATTTGATTGGTAAATAAATTCATACAAGTAATTATTCAACAATTTCAGATTTCAATAAACTACATAAAATAATCAAAAGAAATTTCATAATAATTCATAAATAATACATGAATACATCAAGAGAATAACATGATCAATATTTCATATGGTTCGAAATTCTTGAATAAATAAGCAAACATAAATCCTACAATTTTCATGATATAATCCTAATTAACTATGTGAAAAGCTACCCACAAATTAAATAGAAAAGCTTAGTTACCTTAATCGCATAATAAAATCCCAAGGCAAAATCACCCTTTGGTGATCAAGAATGCACGGTTTTGGGAGGAGAAAAGGGAAGAGGAAAGTTTGTATTTTTTTTTGGAGTTTAAAATAAAATTGGCAAATTAGGCACAAATGGGATATTAGTACCTATTTATAGCCAAAGCAAGAACAACAAACAAACCCTAGATATACACCTAGGGCTGCCGTGAAAAGAGAAGGAGGGGGAAGAGTTTGTTGGTTGGCTCAACAAACTTTGAATAGGTTTTAAAATTTAAACTAATTAAATTAATTTAATTATCAAAAATAATAATTAATTTAATTAAATAAATAAAAACAACATTGGCCCATATTACTTAAGAAAACCGGCCATGGGAAAGGATTAAGGAAAAATTGGGTCCTTGGCCCAATTTAGAAAATAAGAATGGAAAATGAGATAAATCAGTCCAAAAATAATGGGCCTTTTGGACTAAAATTGAATAAAAACTATTAATAACCACGAAATTTTCTGGCCCAAAATTCCGGGTCGTTACAATATCAATATTTATTATAAGAGAAAATATATTAAAAAAGAAAAAAAAAATTTAGGTTAAGGGAAAAGGGCGGATTTTTTTAATGAGAGAGCGACACGTGGCAGATGTGCTTTTAGGTGCTTCTCTTATAGTATACATATTGATTGATTGTGATGCAATTTTTCATCCTTAATAAATATTTTAATTGTACATATTTAGAAAAAAAAAAAAATTTGATCGAATTTTGAAAAGAACAAACATAAAATATCATATTAGGTAGGAAAAAGTGTAATGCATTCATGTGTATAGATGTTGCTGTTACCGTGCGTATTTTAATTTATTCACTAGAACGGTTATAGTCCTACAATGTAGGATTTTAACGAAAAAACACATTTTTGTAATACTCATATATTTTTAAAGCAATATAATTTATATTATAAGAATAATTATTAATCAATCAAAGTTAGATAATTTTAGTGAACAAGTAATAACCTAAAATACTTGTCACAAACTCTCACATTATTTTCATTCAATATGTATGTATAATTCCAAAATTTTCTTTCTACCATATCACTAATTTTAGGATTTAATAATTTCATGTAAAGAATATTATTATTATTAAAAATATTAATTGATTAATTATAAATGCATGTTGCATCAGTTACATTAGGAATGTCGTTTACAACAGTTACATTAGGAAAGTCATTTACAAAAGTTACATTAGGAAATTTTCCTCACATGAATAACACTAGTGTTGGTGTTAGACTCACATATGGTAACGGAAATTAGGTACAACTTTTAATTTGTTACCAAAAAAGTGGGTTAGTTACAACTAAGGATGTCAGTTTGGGTTGCAACCCGTTGGGTTAGCTGAACTGATCGTAACCTGAACTAAAATAAATTGAACTGAAAGTAACCCGTAACCTGAAATTAACCTGAACTGAAGTGACCTGAACTATTATTGGCCCGTGAATTAATTAATAACCTGAATTGAACTGAACTTGAACTGAAAGTAACCTGAACTGAGGATAACTTGTCCCAAACCTGAAGATTTATTAAATTGGACTGAACTGAAAACAACCCGTTACATTATTTGACCTGAACTGAACTGAAATCTTATTCAACTTGAAAGTAACTTTATATCACAATTAACATATTAAGAATTTTTTTGTGTTTTATGATCAATTTTTATTGTAATGTACGCTCCAAAATAACCCGATGTAAACTGATGCCAACCTGAAACATACTGTTTCTTATAGCTGAACTGTATTAACCTGAACCATTTTGGATTGAATTGATACTAGCCTAACCGTTAATGACCTGAACCTGAACGGAACTGTCACCGAGTAAAAGACAACTTGTTATGACCTGTTACCGAAATGACCTGAACTGAATTGAACTAAACCGTTGGGCTAATAACCTGATTTAACCTGAACCGGAATTGAACTGAACCTGTTTGGGTCAACCCTAACCTGTACCGTTAACCCGTTTTGACATCCCTAGGTACAAAATCACTATGGGTATGTTTGGTAGGGCATAAAACATTTTTAATGTGAAATGGTCTTCCATGAAAGTCATTGCACAACGGAAAACTCATTTTCAAAATAGTTTTCCGTTGTTTGGTTTAATGGAAAATGAGTTATGAGAATATATAGAATAAAGAATGCTACAAAAAAATTTTCCTTTGATTATTTCGCGAGGAAAACGTTTTCAAATATAGTGTAAAACCATTTTACACTTAAATTTTTAATTTCAATTTTCAGTCTAACTAAACAGTGTAGAATGAGGAAGATAGTTTTCAAGGAAATCATTTTACGCTGTACCAAACGGACCCTAAATTGAATGTTTATGGTAGGTTGTGTACGTGACATTGGAAAAGGATGAGGAATACAAGGTAATGTCACATGCATAGCCTGACGATGAAGTGAGAAATGCATGCATACATTTTGGCATTTTGTAGCCTAAATTCTCTATAAATACTACCACTCTCTACCCCCTCATTCCTCACAATTTATTCTTGTGAATTTCCTCATCTAATATAATCCTTCTATTTTGCTTGCTTGGTTCACTTATCTCATGATGAGTTTCAAGGCTTCTTTTGTGCTACTGCTTTTTACTGTATGTTTTTTTTTTTTTCGCAAAATGCATTCCTTTTTATTCTTCTTTTAGATCTTTTATTGTCTTACCTTTTTATTTTTAGGGTTCGTTTGGTATGGCATAAATAATTTTTCTGTAAACTATATTCTCATTTTACATTGTTTGGTTGGACTGAAAATTGAAATGGAAAGGTTAGAGTGTAAAATGGTTTTACACCATAGTTGAAAACATACTTTCCTCCTAAATTCAAAGGAAAAATGTTTTCCATTCTCTATTCTCATAACTCATTTTCCATTCAACCAAACAACGTCAAACTCTTTAGAAAATTAGTTTTCCATTGTAAAATGATTTTCATAAAAAACCATGGTACATTGAAAATATTTTACGCCCTAACAAACAGACCTTTACTCGAAAAAATTGGTAGTCCTCAGCTTTAAAGATTGGTTTACTTTCTGATGAATTTCAATTTATATACATATATGAAATTTTTTTGTATATCTCCTTGGTAATACATTTAGCTTATAATTTGTTCTTATTAGTTTAATATTTTTTCTTTCTTTTACATCATCAGTTTTTTTTTTCCATACAACTCATTATATGTTTTTATTTTTTTATTTTATAAGCACCTATGCATTTTTTTTTATTCTCATCTGAATCCAATTTCTATTAATTCTATTCTAACTTCTCCACCATACTGAATTATTTTTGTAATCTCATGGATAAAAATTCCTCTAGTAATTTTATATGTCACCTTCAGGACTACATATTAAATATTAATATAAAATGGAATAAAATTAAGAGTTTATGCTAAAATCAAGTGCAAAGTGGTGTAATAAATGATAATTTTATATGCCACCGTATTTTAGCAACGTTTTTTTCGAAGAAAAAACCAATACGAATCATTAATGAATGAAAACTTATATCACAAATCTTAAAATAACAGCGGAAGCTCTAACACTTAATTCTTTTATTAATCGAAATTAATTAAACAAAACAAGGAAATTGTCCAAAAACCTCTTTAAAATACTAAAGTTCTACTACAAGCTACTGGAATTCATTAACAAGGCTAAGTCATCTATAAATGGGTAGTTAATAATACTACACTTGCTCGCTCATGAGACCCAACCATCGTACGTAAACCCAGATTAATCTACTTCATTACCTGAAAAGGGAATGGGGGGTCCAAAGTCAGTGGGGAGTAATTAGAATGTTCTACGTAATCATAGAACGCAATCAAGTACATAATAAACAGAACATAGCACATTTAATTCATAGCATCAACACGGTTACCACATTCGCAATCATATAACACTAGAACACATCACACAATCAGATACGCAGCGGAAAACATATCACAACTAAACCATACTCTCTAGCTAGGGTCACCTCAAGACTCTAGACTCCAAAGACTATGTCAACTCATCTTTCATCATTTCAATTATTATCTTTCATCGGTCCAACATCAATGTACAACAATCACACTCCATCGTTCCAATGGCTCAACTTCAACGCACGACAAATGTGCTTCATCGTTCCATTGGTTCAACTTCAACATACGACTGTTGCACTCTATTGTTCCATTTATCCTTTAAATTATCTTCCATTGGTCCAACTTCAACGTACAACAGTTGTACTCCACCATTCCAATGGTCCAACTTCAACGTACGACAAATGTACTTCATTGTTCAACTGGTCCAACTTCAACATACAACTATAGCACTCCATTGTTCCATTACATTATCTTTCATTAACCAATTCATCATCATCTTTCCTCAACATTTATTATGTATTTTATATAGTGCTCATATCGGCCGTTAAATCCTTAATTTTGGCATAACTGTCCATCAATTCCAATTATCAGTGTATACCAGCCGTGAATTCCTTATACCCGGTAAAGTATATCATAATTAGAAGTATTAGGTGACCGTAATTGGAACTGAGATGTTCGAAATCCCAGGAAAAGGAGAGGTGCGGCACGTATATCGGCCATCTTAAATACCAAGTCTTTCCTAGCCAGAGATCGAAACAAGACAATATCCTCTGTAACAGTCCCGAAAATTCGGACCTTTTTCCTTCCTTTATAAAACTTAAATTTTACTAAAATCATAGCCCGAATTTCTAGAGTTGCTACTCGTACGCCCACCTCTAATAAGAAATGGGTATACGAATAAGTAAAAGCAGGATCGTAATGTTTTCAAATTCCAAAATGGATTTCATTCATAAATACCAAAGCCGTACAATGTTTAAATCCAAAATATTAAAAGTTAAAATAACTTATTACAAGATGTTCAGCTAAAGCATAAAGCCTATGATCAAAGGGTTTAGCTAATTCCAACAGAGATTCCTCATCAGCCTCAAACAAGTAAGCCATCCTTACTACTCACCTGCACAAAACCCCGAAGGAAAAACAATAGACAAACAATAACACAAAAATCAGAAAAACTGAGTATGATCGACACTACCCCGTAAAACGGTTTTAGTTTAAAAACAGTTGACACACACGAGACATAGAACATCAGCTGAACCAATATTTATCCAATTCACAAATTTCTAGAGCAATTATTATTCAAGATTATTTAATTGGGAAACTGAATGCGATAGGGCCTGTTTCATCCCGTCACGGACTTTTCGGCCTGGCCTGCAGCTTATCGACAGAGTGTCCCGAGTGTATACACCCCTCACAGAACTAATGCGTATCCGCAAGTGCACCCCTTACAAAGATTCAACGGCGATTCAACACATGTCCGACCTATTGTGTGTCCACCACGACAATAGGCCCACATTGGGTACTCCCCAATGAGACACCGTTCATCACCCTAATAGGTCGTCACCGTTCGGGCTACTTCCCCTTTGAAGATTGTTTCACTTTAAGTTTAGGTTCATTTGGTTTAGAAAATCATTTGAGTGAGAACAATAACATCAAAATAAATCAATCAAACCAAAATTCTGCACTTTAAGAATTTTCCATGAGAAATCAGACCATAAGGCAACTTGCTAATCCAAATTCAACAACTCAATGATCCATCGTTCATTCACCGACACCACTTATACTTCTTAAATCAAGGCAAGTTCAAACATTCACCAATCCATAACCAAATTCCATGACGTAAATAATTCATTAAACAATCGAATTGCTAAGAGCGTCAAGCTTTTCAAAATCATGTGCATAGGAGAAAATTTCGAAATTAATATACTTATACACACATTTTTTGAAAATACACATGTACTAATAATTTTCGAAATTAGTAGAATAAAATTTCATAAAACATTTGTAAAAAAAATAATCATAATATAAATACGTAATACAATTTCGAAAATTGGAAATAATATTTTCAATCTATAAGCATATATTTTCGAAAATTCCAGACTTTATAATTAAAATAAATGAGGTTCTTTTGGACTTCTAATGGGTATTTGTTACACAAATTTTATGGTCTAAAACACATGTACATAACCCTTAGTCCAAAAACAAGTTTTATTTTGATTTTTTGAAAATAACGAAAACATAATTAGGCTATTATAAAAATCTGGACAACAACTATTTTTGGCATAAAATGCCTTTAAAACCATCACATTAGCCCTCAAAAACATAGCTAAAAGTATTCCTTGAATTCCCATGCACTCACACGAAAAATACTACCACTATGCACACAACTAATCATAATTTTACGTCATCAAAACAATCTTAAAAACAATAACTAAAACAACTACATAAGCATGCATATAACTTCTACTAAAGCATAAACATAACTATAAAGCACTAAAACTACGCTAGAACATAAAACTAAGCATGCTAAAACAAAAGAGAAAAAAAAAACTAATCTAACCTAAGCATACAAGAACCTAAGGCTAAGAAAGCGGTAGACATCGAAGCATACCTCAACGTCTGCAAGGCTACTTTAAGATCGCTCCCTCCTTAGAAAATTTAACTCAATTCTCTCGGTTATTCTTCCGTGAAAACTTTTCACTTGTTACTCCTCTTTTCTTAGAGGAGAAGTGGAAGAAATGTTGAGAGAATTGTGAGGAGAAGTGATGGGTGAGGGGTGCTATTTATAGGATGGAGGGGTGGGGGAAAAGCTAAATTTTTCCATGTGGGACAAAGTGGTGTGTGGTGTGGGTTGTGGGCCGTGTGGGGGGGGATAAGGGAGAGGTGTGTGGTGGTGAGGTGGTCTCGGGAGTTGTGTTGTCAAGCAGTAAACACTTGATGACTAATTGACCAAACACTTAATAATACGGCAAATAAAATACGGCATGCATAAAACGACCTTTAAAAATAAAATTCTAATCCATAAAAATATTTTTATTTACCAAAAATATTTTTCCATGAAATAAAATAATTTTCGTAATATATATTATTTTCGAAAAAAATAAGTACATATTTATTTATTTTGAAAATATTCCAACTTCAAAAATAATTTATTATTTTCTGAAAATAATATTACGGCAAAATACTTTGTTTTAATCATAAATACCTTTGAAAATAATTCGAAAAGCTCTTTTATAAAATATAAAACCTTTTTATAGAAGATATTATTTTTTAAAATTCTTGAAAAATTACGGGTATTACATCTACCCCCACTTAAAAACAAAGTTCGTCCTAGAACTTACGGAGCTAGTACTACATCCTCTCCCCATTAAACAGTTTCGTCCCGAAACTGTCACATACCTGACTGGAAAAGCTCTGGTTAACGAGTCCCCATATCGTCCTCGGATTCCCACGTTGCTTCTTCCGTTTGTTGGTTCGTCCATAGGACTTTCACCAACTTTACTTTCTTGGTCCGAGTATCCCGCGTTTTAGAATCGAGGATCCTAACGGGTCTTTCTTCGAAAGAAAGTTCACTCTCAAGCTGGACTGCCTCGGGTTGAAGAACATGGCTCGGGTCATGGACATATTCCCTAAGTTGTGACACATGGAAAACATTGTGGACTTTCTCTAGTTCAATGGGTAAGGCTAGTCTATAGGCTACCTCACCAACTAGCTCCAGTATCTCATAGGGTCCAATATACCGAGGGCTTAGCTTCCCTTTTCTCCCAAACCTCTTCACTCCTTTCGTTGGTGAAACTTTCAGCAAAACCTTCTCTCCAACCTCAAACTCCACTATTCTTCTGTGCCTGTCCGCACAAGACTTCTGTCGATCTTGTGCTGCTTTCATGTGAGTTTGAATAAGCCTCATTTGCTTACTCATTTCCTCGATCATCTCTGGTCCGATAGTCATCGACTCACTGATTTGACTCCAACATAATGGACTTCTACACTTTCTCCCATAGAGTGCCTCATACGGAGCCATTCTAATACTGGCATGATAACTATTATTGTAGGAGAACTCAATCATCGATATAACCTTTCATCCCATACTCCACCAAAATCTAGTGTGCATGCTCTCAACATATCTTCAAGTCTTTGTATTGTTCTTTCAGTCTGGCCATTCGTGGCTGGGTGAAATGATGTGCTGAACTTCAGCAGTGTACCAAAAGCTTGCTGCAGTTTTCCCTAGAAATTTGATAGAAATCTTGCGTCTCTGTCAGATACAATAGTTTTTGGACAATAGTTTTGGGTTGGGCGAGCGCCGTTGCTGTTATATAGTTTTTATATTCTTGTTTTACGATTTTGATTAGTTTTGGACAATAGTTCTAGTACTTGTATACTTTTCTAACTCTGACATATATTTGGAGTTTACAATTGATAGTAGTAGTTGTACGACATTTGGGTTTAGATATGTTAAACTTAAAGAACTCATAAAGAACTCTTCCAAGATACAAGATCTTCAGCCAAGAACTCAATCAAGATTCAAGATCTTCAACCAAGAACTCATTCAAGATTCAAGAACTCAACCCAAACTCAACATGATACACGCATAACTTCAACAAATTCAACAACAAAATTCATCAACTTCCTAATATCAAAAATTCACTAAACATGAACATGAATAACATCACACATAATACTAATATAATCAATCATAAAATATACATATTCGAGTAATAAATCATCATAAAACCATCCAAAAATTTAGATTATAACATACTCATAAACATGGTTACAAAACATCAAAATAATCTAATCTAATCATTTAATCTATACTATGAAACATAGTATACCAATTAGTTGAGAAAGTATGTTATCTTAATGAAGATTAAACAAAAAAACACTTAAAAACTCGCTGCCAGGAACCAAACCACACGGCCCAACAAATTGCACCCACACGGCACACACGCACGGTCGGCTTGCACGAACACCTTACGGCCACCACTCAGCAGCACGGCCCACGAACACAGCACGAGCACCACTTGCACCACCGTCTCTTGCACAGCACCAACACGGCCCTTGCACGGCACCACCACGGACACCACACGAAAACCCACACGAATAAGGCCCATAAACAAACCCCGAACAAGAATTCTTGATTGAAAACTATCGAAATTATAGTGTTTAAGGCTACTTAAAGATCAATGAACTTTGATTCTTTAAGTTTGGGTTTGGAATTTAAGATGATCATTAAATGGGTTGATGATGCCAAAAATGGCGTGTGATATGATGCAAATTTAGGGAGTTTTTTTTTGTGTTTGAACTTTTGATGGCAAGTGTTTAAGATGACAAATGAGCAAATGAGCAAATGAATCCTCAAGCCTTGCTAACCCTTCTATTTATAGAAGTGGTTTAAGGTGTGAATGCATGGCAAGTGGCAAAACTTGCCATATAACAAGGGGGGCCGGTTTTGGCTTTGTAAAATGGGCCAAGATGGGCTTTTGTGATCAATTGGGCTAATTTACAAATTTGCAGGATTAATCATGCTTAAATCGATTTAGCCC
This sequence comes from Salicornia ramosissima, assembly GCA_951394345.1. Taxonomy (NCBI): domain Eukaryota; kingdom Viridiplantae; phylum Streptophyta; class Magnoliopsida; order Caryophyllales; family Amaranthaceae; genus Salicornia; species Salicornia ramosissima. The sequence continues at coordinate 41,849,998 of OX596232.1, forward strand.
AAAAATATTTAATAATTAATTAGAAAATTAAATAATAAAAATTCTAATTAATTAAATAATAATTAAAATAAACAATAATCAATCCGAATAAAATAATTCGAAATTAATCGAAATTATTCACATAAAATAAAATAAATAGTCCAAAATTTTATTTTGGACCATACATAAAGTCACATAAATACAATTAAATACACGGTAGAAATACCAAAAAAATCAGGGTCTTTACAACCTCCCCTCCTTAAAGAAATCTCGTCCCGAAATTTAAGGCAATGGAGATCACTCACCCTCAAACAGCTCCGGGTACTTCTTGTAACAGCCCCGGAAATTCGGACCCTTTTTCCTTCCTTTTTAAAACTTAAATTTTACTAAAATCATAGCCCGAATTTCAAGAGTTGCTACTCGTACGCCCACCTCTGATAAGAAATGGGTATATGAATAAGTAAAAGCAGGATCGTAATGTTTTCAAATTCCAAAAGGGATTTCATTCATAAATACCAAAGCCGTACAATGTTTAAAACCAAAATATTATAAGTTAAAAATAACTTATTACAAGATGTTCAGCTAATGCATAAAGCCTATGATCAAAGGGTTTAGCTAATTCCAACAGGCATTCCTCATCAGCCTCAAATAAGTAAGCCATCCTACTACTCACCTGCACAAAAACCCGAAGGAAAAACAACAAACAAACAATAACACAAAAATTAGAAAAACTGAGTATGATCGACTCTACCCCGTAAAACGGTTTTGGTTTAAAAACAGTTGACACACAAGAAACATAGAACATCGGTTGAACCAATATTTATCCAATTCACAAATTTTAGAGCAATTATTATCCAAGATTATTTAATTGGGAAAGTGAACGCGATAGGGCCTGTTTCATCCCGTCACGGACATTTCGGCCTGGCCTGCAGCTTGTCGACAGAGTGTCCTGAGTGTATACACCCCTCACAGAACTAATGCGTATCCGCAAGTGCGCGCCAGAAGTTCAGGAGGAGGACGAAAGCAGATTATAACAGTTACAAAGTTTCAACGACGATTCAACACATGTCCGACCTATTACGTGTTCGCCAAAACAATAGGCCCACATTGGGTACTCCCCAATGAGACACCGTTCATCACCCTAATAGGTCGTCACCGTTCGGGCTACTTTCCCTTTGAAGATTGTTTCACTTTAAGTTTAGGTTCATTTGGCTTTGAAAATCATTTGAGTGAGAACAATAACCTCGGAATAAATCAATGAACCAAAATTCCACACTTTAACAATTCTCCATGAGAAATCAATCCCATAAGGCAAACTTGCCAATCCGAATTCAACAATTCAATGATCCATCGTTCATTCACAGACACCACTTATACTTCTTAAATCAAGGCAAGTTTAAACATTCACCAATCCATAACCAAAATTCCATGACGTAAATAACTCATTAAAAAATCGAATTGCTAAGACCGTCAAGCTTTTCAAAATCATGTGCATAGGAGAAAATTTTCGAAAGAGTAGTAATATACTCATAAACACATTTTCGAAAATATGCATGTATATATATACTAAATAATTTTCAAAATTTGTAGAATAAAATTGCATAAAACATTTGGAGGTTTTAAGTTACAAAAATCATAATATAAATACATGGCATAATTTCGAAAATTAGAAATTATATTTTTAATTCATGGACATTAATTTTCGAAAATTTCAGATTTTATAAATAAGATAAATAAGCTTACTTTGAAAATCTAATGGGTATTTGGTACATAAATTCTATTGTCTAAAATACATGTACACAACCCTTAGTCCAAAAACAAGTTTTATTTTCATTTTCGAAAATACGAAAGCATAATTAAGCTATTATTAAAATCTGGACAGCAACTATTTTTGGCATAAAACTCCCTTTAAACAATCACATTAGCCCTCAAAAACATGGCTAAAAGCATTCCTTGAATGCCCATGCATTCACACGAAAATACTACTACTATGCACACAATTAATCATAATTTTACGTCATCTAAACAACCTTAAAAATAATAACTAAAACGACTACTAAAGCATGCATATAACTTCTACTAAAGCATAAATAAACATAACTATAAAGCATTAAAACTACGCTAGAACATAAAACGAAGCATGCTAAAAATAAAAGCGTAAAAAAAAATAAACTAATCTAACCTAAGCACACAAGAACCTAAGGCTAAGAAAGCGGTAGACATCGAAGCATACCTCAACGTCTGGAAGGCTACTTTAAGATTCGCTCCCTCCTTAGAAAATTAAACTCAATTCTCTCGGTTATTCTTCCGTGAAAACTTTTCACTTGTTACCTCTCTTTTATTAGAGGAGAAGTGGAAGAAATGTTGAGAGAATTGTGAGGTATGATGGGTGGTGAAGGGGGTTATTTATAGGGTGGAAAGGTGGAGGAAAGTTGTAAACTTTCCATGTGGGACAAAGAGTGAGTGGTGGTGGTGAGGGCCGTGTGGGAGGAGGATAAGGGAGGGGTGAGTGGTGGTGAGCTTGCCTAGGGAGTTGTGTTGTCAAGGCTTAAATGCTTGTTGACTACTTTGCTAATTAAACTAATTATGCGGCAAATAAAATACGTCAAGCATAAAACGACCTTTAAAAATAAAATTCTAATCCATAAAAATATTTTTATTTTCCAAAAATATTTTTCCATAAAATAAAATAATTTTCGCAATATATATATATTATTTTCGAAAATAAGTACATATTTATTTATTTTGAAAATATTCCAACTTCAAAAATAATTTATTATTTTCCGAAAATAATATTACGGCAAAATACTTTATTTTACTAATAAATACCTTTGAAAATAATTCGAAAAGCTCTTTTATAAAATATAAAACCTTTCTTAATTAAGATATAGAAGATATTATTTTTGAAAATTCTTGAAAAATTACGGGTATTACATCTACCCCCACTTAAAAACAAAGTTCGTCCTCGAACTTACGAAGCTAGTACTACATCCTTTCCCCCTTAAGCAGTTCCGTCCCGAAACTGTCACATACCTGATTGAAAAAGCTCTGGGTAACGAGTCCTCATATCGTCCTCGGATTCCCATGTTGCTTCTTCCGTTTGTTGGTTCGTCCATAGGACTATCACCACTTCACTTGCTTGGTCCGAGTATCCCGCGTTTTAGAATCGAGGATCCTAATAGGTCTTTCTTCGAAAGAAAGGTCACTCTCAAGCTAGACTGACTCGGGTTGAAGAACATGGCTCGGGTCATGGACATACTTCCTAAGTTGTGACACATGGAAAACATTGTGGACTTTCTCTAGTTCAATGGATAAGGCTAGTCCGTAGGCTACCTCACCAACTCGCTCTAGTATCTCATAGGGTCCAATATACCGAGGGCTTAGCTTCCCTTTTCTCCCAAACCTCTTCACTCCTTTCGTTGGTGAAACTTTCAGCAAAACCTTCTCTCCAACCTCAAATTCCACTATCCTTCTGTGCCTGTCCGCATAAGACTTCTGTCGATCTTGTGCTGCCTTCACGTGAGTTTGAATAAGCCTCACTTGCTTACTCATTTCCTCGATCATCTCTGGTCCGATAGTCATCGACTCACTAATGTCACTCCAACATAATGGACTTCTACACTTTCTCCCATATAGTGCCTCATACGGAGCCATTCCAATACTGGCATGATAACTATTGTTGTAGGAGAACTCAATCATCGGTAACCTTTCATCCCATGCTCCACCAAGATCTAGTGTGCATGCTCTCAACATATCTTCAAGTGTTTGTATTGTTCTTTCAGTCTGGCCATCAGTGGCTGGGTGAAATGATGTGCTGAACTTCAGCAGTATGCCAAAAGCTTGCTGTAGTTTTCCCCAAAAATTTGATAGAAATCTTGCATCTCTATCAGATACAATGTCCTTCGGAATTCCATGCAATCTGACTATCTCTCGGACATAGGCGTCTGCCAATGTCCTTCATAGCGATGTATCTAGCAGACTTGGTTAATCTATCCACTATAACCCATATAGCATTCTTCGAGGTCTTCGTGATTGGCAATCCCATGACAAAATCCATTGATATTGATTCCCACTTCCAACTTGGAATCTCTAGCGGTTGCAATTTTCCTCCTGGTCGCATGTGTTCAATCTTAACTTTCTGACAAGTTAAGCATCTTGACACAAATTCTGCGAATTCTCTCTTCATGTTTGGCCACCAAAAATTCTGCTTGATATCTTTGTAGAGTTTGTCTCCACCTGGATGTACTGAATACGGTGTATTGTGCGCTTCTTCCAAAATTTTCTTCTTAAGACTTTCGTCCTTTGGAACGCACCATCTCCCCTTGTACTTTACTACATTAGCATTGTTGACATCGAATTCAGTGGCTGTCCCTTCTGCTTTCATCTTTCTGACTTTGTTTAACCATTCGTCGGTCAATTTTTTCTCTTGGATTTCATCAAAAATCGTTGGTTCCAAGGTGAGTGCATTTAGTTGGACTTCCACTTGTCCACGCTCCACAACTTCCAGGTCAAGCTTTTGAAATTCGTTGCAGAGTTCTTTCGTCATCACCATGACACATAGTGAATGACTCGCCTTCCGACTTAACGCGTCGGCTACCTTGTTCGCCTTTCCCTTGTGATACGCAATCTCCAAATCGTACCTTTATAAGCTCCAACCATCTCCTCTATCGCATATTCAACTCCTTCTGAGTGAATATGTACTTCAAACTTTTGTGGTCGGTGTAGATCTTACATCTCACACCGTAAAGATAATGCCTCCAAATCTTTAGAGCAAAAACTACCGTTCCTAATTCCAAATCATGGGTTGGATAATTCTGTTCATACTGCTTCAGTTGTCGTGAAGCATATGCTACAACCTTTCCATGTTGCATGAGCACGCAACCTAATCCCTTCTTCGATGCGTCGCTATAAATCTCAAAACCGTCACTTCCAGAAGGTAGCGTCAATATCGGTGCCGTGGTCAACCTCTTCTTTAACTCTTGGAACTCGTGTTCACACTTCTCATCCCATTGAAATTTCGTGGTCTTCTTAATTATATTGGTCATTGGTTGTGCTATTTTTGAAAAATCTTGCACAAACCTCCGGTAATAACCGGCCAATCCTAAGAAACTTCGTACTTCCGTCACATTCGTTGGTTGCGGCCAATCGAAAACTGCTCTAATCTTGGATGGATCAACCGAGACTCCTTCTCTCGAGATCACATGACCAAGAAATGCAACCTTATCTAACCAAAATTCACACTTCGAGAACTTCGCATACAACTCCTTTTCTCGAAGTACTTGTAATACCTTCCTTAAATGCTCCTCATCACTCCGCGAATACACAAGAATATCGTCGATAAAGACGACAACAAAACTATCCAAATAGGGTTTGAATGTCCTATTCATGAGATCCATGAATGCGGCTGGGGCATTAGTGAGTCCAAAAGGCATTACGGTGAACTCATAATGTCCATACCTTGTTCGGAAAGCTGTCTTGGAAATATCTTCCTCCGAAATCCTCAGCTGGTGATAACCCGATCGCAGATCGATCTTTGAAAACGTAGTGGCATCCTTCAATTGATCGAAAAGGTCATCGATCCTAGGCAATGGGTATCTATTCTTTATCGTGACGTTGTTCAATTCACGATAATCGATGCACAGCCTCAATGTGCCATCCTTCTTCTTAACGAAAAGCACGGGTGCTCCCCAGGGTGAAACACTGGGCCTAATGTATCCTTTCTCCAACAATTCCTCCAATTGTACCTTTAATTCCTTCATCTCTGCTGGTGCCATTCTGTAGGGCGCCTTCGAAATCGCTCCCGTCCCCGGTACTAAGTCTATCTTGAATTCCATCTCCCTTACCGGTGGCATCCCCGGGATTTCTTCCGGAAATACATCTTCGAATTCCCTTACTACCGGGATTTGGTCAATGGTTTTCTCTTCTAGGCTTAGGTCATTGACATGACACAAATAGGTAGGGTGTCCTTTCCGGGCATAGTTTTGAATGGCCATAGTGGAAATGATCTTGACTCGGGGTTTCGAGGAAATTCCTTGGTAAGAAATTCGATTCCCTTTAGGACCTCTCAAAGAAACTTTTTGATTGTGGCACTCAATCCTAGCCTTGTACTTACTTAACCAATTCATTCCTAGGATAACGTCAAAGTCACCTAGTTCGAACTGAATGAGGTCAGCGGGTAATTCTGTTCCAGCGATGTTGACTGGAACATTTCGGTACAAGACACTACAATTCACAACATCTCCCTTGGGAAGAGTTATGTTCAACTGACATGAAGACGAGGTTTTCAAATTGAGTTTTGTGGCAAAAGGCAGGGAAATAAATGAATGAGAAGCTCCAGAATCAAAAAGCAAGTAGGTGGGTGAGGAGTTGACAAGAAAAGTACCAGTCACTACGTTGCCGTAGTTGTCTGCCTCATTTTGATTCATCACAAAAATTCTTCCATTGTTGACTCTCCCATTCCCATTCGAATTACCATTTCCGTTGCCATTCCCATTCCCATTCCTTCCATTACTTCCATTCCCATTAGCACTTCCAGGCTGGTTGTTGTTGTTGTGGTTATTGTTGTTGTTGTTGAATCAATTATGTGGTTTAAAATCTCCACCAGTTCGAGGCTTCTTATCGAAGTGTTGCACTTGAGTGTGCTGACCCTCCTTTCTCTTATTTCTCCCAAATACTTCTTCCTCCCGTTTCAGAATTCTCTCCATGTTTGAGGCCTTAGCATATGCCTCCGCAAAAGTCTCCGAAGTACTTCCTCCTTACCTCTTTTGGAGTCGAAAAGCTAAACCGTCTTCAAACATTTGTACCTTGGCCCTCTCATCAGGTACCACATTAGGACAAAGCTTGGCCAACTCATTGAATTTGTCGGCATATTCTTGTACGTTCATTGACCCTCCTTGATTCAATCTACCAAACTCGTTAAACTTCTGTCTTCGAATGTGCTCCGGGAAGAAACGAGCTTGAAGAGCTGTCTTGAATTCCTCCCAACCAAAATCTCCTTAGGCTCTCAACGCTACTCCCTCACTTTCCCACCAAGTATCTGCTTGCTCCCTCAGATAAAAAGTGGCTTGGTCTACTTTTTGGTTTTCAGGAGTTCCGGCTGCGGTAAACATCTTATCGAAGTCCCTATTCCAGTTTTCAACCAACATTGGGTCCTCTTTCCCGACAAACAAAGGTGGTTTAAGGGCAGAAAGCTTTTTGGCCATTGCGGCTTGGGGATCATCATTATTGTTTTGGTTTACATGGTTTTGAAGGACTAGACCAAAGTTTTGGGCTAACTGTTCAAGTGAACGAAGTCTGGCTGCAAGTTGTTCGGGTGTTTCGGCCATTGGTCGGTTTCGTCGGGTCCTAGATCGAGTATTAGCACCGTTATTCGACATAGACTGCGGTACTAATAGAGAAGGACGGTGTTACCACCGCGGAAAGCTAACGCTTACGAGGAGGACAAAGAAAAAAGAAGAAAAGCAACTCGAAGTAAACATACCAATCATACTTATATTCATAATAATTCCAGTTTTAGGTCAAACGACCTTACACACCAAAAATAATTTACCATGCCCAATTCGGTCTGCGGACCGGTCACACATAATTACAATACCAAAATTTTATCACGCCGAATTGGTCTACCAACCAATCACAAATAATTACATCACACACCAAAATTTTTACCACACCGAATTGGTCTATCAACCAATCACACATAATTACAAAAGTACGAAAAAAAATACAGAAAAGTAATAACATAACAAGTTCAAATCACTACTCTTAAAAAAAAAAAAAAATTCTATCCCATGTTTCTATCCTCAAAGCTAGGGCTTGACCCTTGCTGCTCTCCTACCCCTACTATTAGCTTGGGTGGATCAAGGTTATACTCATGTTCTTGTATGGCATCAATCAATTGTTTCTCTAAATAGTCGAGTGTGAGAAACCACTCGCCCTTGTAGGAATAACGAGCAAAGTTGGGTTCGTCTTTGGAGATCATGATGTCAGGGTACCTTTTGTTGGAAGGGTTTCAATGAGAACATGTGCTTGCCTATAAGTTCGATTGTAGTCGGATATCCCATGCATGTGGTTGTAGTGATAGCTTTTAAGGCAGAGATTCAGACGGTGAATAAAAGAACGAACATCCTCTCCTTCTCTAATGCAAAGATGATAAGGTGAATCTGGGTGGGTATAGACCACTCTTCTAGGGGGAACTGCATTCTTCCTAGCTGAATGATACTCACGAACCATCTAGAAAATAAGAGAAAAACACAAAATCAAATAGAAGTACTTTTAAGAAGTACTTGCAAATAAACACATAACCCCATCATCGTAGTCCCACTCTCACGAGTTGGTTCTAACTCTAGGGTGTGAAAGTTTTCAAAATCCATTTTGAAACTCATTTTCGAAAACATCGGCTCTGATACCAACTGTAACAGCCCCAGAAATTCGGACCCTTTTTCCTTCCTTTTTAAAACTTAAATTTTACTAAAATCATAGCCCGAATTTCTAGAGTTGCTACTCGTATGCCCACCTCTGATAAGAAATGGGTATACGAATAAGTAAAAGCAGGATCGTAATGTTTTCAAATTCCAAAAGGGATTTCATTCATAAAAACCAAAGCCGTACAATGTTTAAAACCAAAATATTAAAAGTTAAAAATAACTTATTACAAGATGTTCAGCTAATGCATAAAGCCTATGATCAAAGGGTTTAGCTAATTCCAACAGGCATTCCTCATCAGCCTCAAATAAGTAAGCCATCCTACTACTCACCTGCACAAAAACCCGAAGGAAAAACAACAAACAAACAATAACACAAAAATCAGAAAAACTGAGTATGATCGACTCTACCCCGTAAAACGGTTTTGGTTTAAAAACAGTTGACACACAAGAAACATAGAACATCGGTTGAACCAATATTTATCCAATTTACAAATTTTAGAACAATTATTATCCAAGATTATTTAATTGGGAAAGTGAAAGCGATAGGGCCTGTTTCATCCCGTCACGGACTTTTCAGCCTGGCCTGCAGCTTGTCGACAAAGTGTCCCGAGTGTATACACCCCTCACAGAACTAATGCGTATCCGCAAGTGCGCACCAGAAGTTCAGGAGGAGGACGAAAGCAGATTATAACAGTTACAAAGTTTCAACGACGATTCACCACATGTCCGACCTATTACGTGTCCGCCACAACAATAGGCCCACATTGGGTACTCCCCAATGAGACACCGTTCATCACCCTAATAGGTCGTCACCGTTCGGGCTACTTTCCCTTTGAAGATTGTTTCACTTTAAGTTTAGGTTCATTTGGCTTTGAAAATCATTTGAGTGAGAACAATAACCTCGGAATAAATCAATGAACCAAAATTCCACACTTTAACAATTCTCCATGAGAAATCAATCCCATAAGGCAAACTTGCCAATCCGAATTCAACAATTCAATGATCCATCGTTCATTCACAGACACCACTTATACTTCTTAAATCAAGGCAAGTTTAAACATTCACCAATCCATAACCAAAATTCCATGACGTAAATAACTCATTAAAAAATCGAATTGCTAAGACCGTCAAGCTTTTCAAAATCATGTGCATAGGAGAAAATTTTCGAAAGAGTAGTAATATACTCATAAACACATTTTCGAAAATATGCATGTATATATATACTAAATAATTTTCAAAATTTGTAGAATAAAATTGCATAAAACATTTGGAGGTTTTAAGTTACAAAAATCATAATATAAATACATGGCATAATTTCGAAAATTAGAAATTATATTTTCAATTCATGGACATTAATTTTCGAAAATTTCAGATTTTATAAATAAGATAAATAAGCTTACTTTTAACATCTAATGGGTATTTGGTACATAAATTCTATTGTCTAAAATACCTGTACACAACCCTTAGTCCAAAAACAAGTTTTATTTTGATTTTCGAAAATACGAAAGCATAATTAAGCTATTATTAAAATCTGGACAGCAACTATTTTTGGCATAAAACTCCCTTTAAACAATCACATTAGCCCTCAAAAACATGGCTAAAATCATTCCTTGAATGCCCATGCATTCACACGAAAATACTACTACTATGCACACAATTAATCATAATTTTACGTCATCTAAACAACCTTAAAAATAATAACTAAAACGGCTACTAAAGCATGCATATAACTTCTACTAAAGCATAAATAAACATAACTATAAAGCATTAAAACTACGCTAGAACATAAAACGAAGCATGCTAAAAATAAAAGCGTAAAAAAAAATAAACTAATCTAACCTAAGCACACAAGAACCTAAGGCTAAGAAAGCGGTAGACATCGAAGCATACCTCAACGTCTGGAAGGCTACTTTAAGATTCGCTCCCTCCTTAGAAAATTAAACTCAATTCTCTCGGTTATTCTTCCGTGAAAACTTTTCACTTGTTACTCCTCTTTTATTAGAGGAGAAGTGGAAGAAATGTTGAGAGAATTGTGAGGTATGATGGGTGGTGAAGGGGGTTATTTATAGGGTGGAAAGGTGGAGGAAAGTTGTAAACTTTCCATGTGGGACAAAGAGTGAGTGGTGGTGGTGAGGGCCGTGTGGGAGGAGGATAAGGGAGGGGTGAGTGGTGGTGAGCTTGCCTAGGGAGTTGTGTTGTCAAGGCTTAAATGCTTGTTAACTACTTTGCTCATTAAGCTAATTATGCGGCAAATAAAATACGTCAAGCATAAAACAACCTTTAAAAATAAAATTCTAATCCATAAAAATATTTTTATTTACCAAAAATATTTTTCCATAAAATAAAATAATTTTCGCAATATATATATATTATTTTCGAAAATAAGTACATATTTATTTATTTTGAAAATATTCCAACTTCAAAAATAATTTATTATTTTCCGAAAATAATATTACGGCAAAATACTTTATTTTACTAATAAATACCTTTGAAAATAATTCGAAAAGCTCTTTTATAAAATATAAAACCTTTCTTAATTAAGATATAGAAGATATTATTTTTGAAAATTCTTGAAAAATTACGGGTGTTACATCTACCCCCACTTAAAAACAAAGTTCGTCCTCGAACTTACGAAGCTAGTACTACATCCTCTCCCCCTTAAGCAGTTCCGTCCCGAAACTGTCACATACCTGATTGAAAAAGCTGTGGGTAACGAGTCCTCATATCGTCCTCGGATTCCCATGTTGCTTCTTCCGTTTGTTGGTTCGTCCATAGGACTTTCACCACTTCACTTGCTTGGTCCGAGTATCCCGCGTTTTAGAATCGAGGATCCTAATAGGTCTTTCTTCGAAAGAAAGGTCACTCTCAAGCTAGACTGACTCGGGTTGAAGAACATGGCTCGGGTCATGGACATACTTCCTAAGTTGTGACACATGGAAAACATTGTGGACTTTCTCTAGTTCAATGGGTAAGGCTAGTCCGTAGGCTACCTCACCAACTCGCTCTAGTATCTCATAGGGTCCAATATACCGAGGGCTTAGCTTCCCTTTTCTCCCAAACCTCTTCACTCCTTTCGTTGGTGAAACTTTCAGCAAAACCTTCTCTCCAACCTCAAATTCCACTATCCTTTTGTGCCTGTCCGCATAAGACTTCTATCGATCTTGTGCTGCCTTCATGTGAGTTTGAATAAGCCTCACTTGCTTACTCATTTCCTCGATCATCTCTGGTCCGATAGTCATCGACTCACTGATGTCACTCCAACATAATGGACTTCTACACTTTCTCCCATATAGTGCCTCATACGGAGCCATTCCAATACTGGCATGATAACTATTGTTGTAGGAGAACTCAATCATCGGTAACCTTTCATCCCATGCTCCACCAAGATCTAGTGTGCATGCTCTCAACATATCTTCAAGTGTTTGTATTGTTCTTTCAATTTGGCCATCAGTGGCTGGGTGAAATGATGTGCTGAACTTCAGCAGTGTGCCAAAAGCTTGCTGTAGTTTTCCCCAAAAATTTGATAGAAATCTTGCATCTCTATCAGATACAATGTCCTTCGGAATTCCATGCAATCTGACTATCTCTCGGACATAGGCGTCTGCCAACTGCTTCATACTCCATATATCCTTCATAGCGATGTATCTAGCGGACTTGGTTAATCTATCCACTATCACCCATATAGCATTCTTCGAGGTCTTCGTGATATTATTTTACTAATAAATACCTTTGAAAATAATTCGAAAAGCTCTTTTATAAAATATAAAACCTTTCTTAATTAAGATATAGATGATATTATTTTTGAAAATTCTTGAAAAATTACGGGTATTACACTTCTGCCTCATGGACGCCTCTGTCTCCCAAGTCGCCTCCTCATGGTGTTGATTTCTCCACAACACCTTGACGAGCTGGACTTGCTTACGCCGAAGGGTCCTCACTTCCCGATCCCAGATCTGGACGAGTCGCTCCTCAAAATTAAAGTCAGATTCGGCTCAAACGTGGCCGACTCCACTAGGATAGTGTGGGTAGGATCATGTACATATTTCCTTAGCTGGGAAACATGGAATACGTCATGCACATTAGACAAACTAGGTGGTAATGCCAATTGATATGCCACCTCCCCAGCTCGTTCCAGTATCTCGTAAGGTACCACATATTTCAGTCGGAGTTTCCCCCTTTGACCAAAGCGTGCCACTCCTTTGAACGGTGAAACCTTAAGCAAGACTTTTTCACCTACCTAGAAAGCCAACGGTCTACGTCGATTATCGGCGTAGGATTTCTGACGACTTTGAGCGGCCTGCATCTTAGACCGGATGACTCGGACCTTCTCGATAGTAGCTCGTACCATCTCAGGTCGTAAAGCCACAGAATCACTAATATCATTCCAACATATCGGACTCCGATATTTCCTGCCATACAGGGTATCATACGGAGCCATCTCGATACTGGAGTGATAGCTATTATTATAGGAGAACTCTATCAAACAGAGCATACGTAACCAAGACTGACGATACTCCAGAGTACATGATCGAAGCATATCCTCTAAAGTCTAGATGGTCTTCTCAGTCTGACCATCGGTCGCCGCGTGAAAAGCGGTGCTCAGCTTCAGCTTCGTACCAAAGGCTTCCTGAACTGATTTCTCGAAACGAGACAGAAATCTCGGATCTCGATCAGAAACAATCTCCCTCGGAACTCCGTGAAGTCGGATAATATCCTGGGTATACGGCTCTGCTAGATGCTCCATAGACCAGGTCATTTTCATCGGAATGAATCTAGCGACCTTGGTCAACCTATCCACTATTACTCAAATGGCATTCAAACCATTACAGGTAGGTAGGCTAACCATGAAGTTCATAGATACCGACTCACATTTCCAGGTCGGAATCGGTAGTCGCTGCAACAGACCTCCTGGGCTCTGGTGCTCGATTTTAACCTTCTGACAGACTAAACATCGAGCTACGAACCCTTCTACATCCTTCTTCATCTTAGGCCACCAGAATTGGCCCTTAAGGTCCTGGTACAGCTTGTTACCTCTAGGATAAACAGAGTAGGGCGAGTTATGTGCCTCAGACATAATTCTGTTCCTAAGATCAGAACAGTCCGGTACACACCACCTCCCTCGGAATCGCAGACTACCATCGGAAGGGATCTTGAAACCTACAGCTTTGCCTTGCTGTAGAGCCTCTTGAATCCTAGCTAACTGCGCGTCGTTCTGCTGACGCTCGCGCAATTCCTGAAGCAAATCAGGCTCAGCACTCATAGATGTCAGACGAAGTCTGATAGAACCACGGCTTTTATTGAAGCTCAAGCGATGCTTACGACTTAGTGCGTCAGCGACTAAGTTCGCCTTGCCCTCGCAGTAGTTAAGCGTCAGGTCGTAGTCCTTACTAAGCTCAAGCCATCGTCTCTGCCTCATATTGAGGTTTTTCTGAGTAAAGATGTACTTGAGACTCTTGTGATCCGTGAATACTCTACACGAACCACCATAAAGATAGTGCCTCCAAATCTTGAGCGCAAATACCACAGCCGCTAGCTCTAAGTCATGCGTGGGATAGTTACGCTCGTGCACCTTTAGTTGTCTCGATGCGTAAGCGATGACCTTCCCGCCTTGCATGAGCAAGCATCCTAGGCCACTCTTCGAAGCATCACTGTAGACCTCAAAGTCCTCCTCATCGTTCGGAAGAGTAAGCATCGGAGTAGAGACTAATCTCTGTTTCAATTGCTAGAATTCTTGCTCGCAAGCCTCCGTCCAAACGAATCGGACCTCCTTCTGCAGGAGACTAGAAATCGGCCTAGCAATCTTGGAGAAGTCCTGGACGAATCGTCAATAGTATCCGGCTAATCACAGAAAACTACGAACCTCCGCCACATTTCTCGGGCTACTCCAATCCACTACAGCCTTAACCTTAGCCGCGTCTACCTTAATGCCCTCTTTACTAATTACGTGACCCAGAAAAGCAACTTCGAGAAGCCAGAAGTCACACTTGGAGAGTTTCGCGAACCATTTATTACCACGCAATATCTCAAGTACCATCCGGAGATGTTCCGCATGCTCAGGCTCATCTCTCGAATAAACTAAGATATCGTCTATAAATACTAAAACGCACTTATCGAGTAAGTAATGGAATGTCCGGTTCATATGGTCCATGAACACGGCTGGCGCATTAGTGAGGCCAAAGGGCATCACCTCGAACTCGTAGTGGCCGTATCTAGTACGAAAAGCGGTCTTCGGGACGTCTTCTTTCTTGACTGGAATCTGATGATATCCAGACCGAAGATCTATCTTCGAAAACACTCCCGCTCCTCGCAACTGATCGAATAGGTCCTCAATCCTAGGCAACGGGTACTTATTCTTGATAGTTACCCGATTCAACTCTCGGTAGTCTATGCACAGGCGCATACTACCGTCTTTCTTCTTCACAAAGAGCACAGGTGCTCCCCATGGAGAAATGCTCGGTCTAATGAAGCCCTTATCGATCAAATCCTGGAGTTGCGTTTTTAACTCTTGCAACTCCGATGGTGCCATCCGGTAAGGTGCCTTCGAAATTGGCGTTGTCCCGGGTGCTAAGTCGATATGAAACTCTACGTCGCGCTCGGGTGGAACTCCTGGTAGCTCATCTGGAAATACGTCTCTGAAATCCCTCGCTACAGGTATATCGTCCAACAGACGCTCCTCAGTCAGGTCCCTTACCTGACATAAGTACACCATATCGTCCTTCTGGCGATGCTTTCTCATCTTCAAGGCTAAGATTACCTTTACTCCTTTCTTAAGGACGAACCCAGAGTAGGTAACTCGGTTGCCCCGAAATCCTCGAAATGTCACTGACTGATCTCGGCAACGAATTATCGCTCGATACCTCGACAGCTAGTCCATACCAAGAATCACGTCGAACTCCATCAGCGGGAACTCCTTCAGATCGGCCGTCGCTTGCTCCCTAGCTATCACGATAGGCACTCCTCGGAACTTGCGCTGACAAATAAAATCCTCTCCGGACGGGAGTGTTATAACAGAACTAACAGGAAAGCTGCCACGAAGATTAGACCTCGAGGCAAAACTACTAGCCACAAAAGAGACAGTAGCACCAGAATCAAACAACACTAAAGCTAACACACCAGAAACAAGATATCTACCTGATACGACGTCAGGCTGAACCTCGGCCTCTGCCTCGGTCATACAGTAGACTCGGCTCTTCACCGGAGTCTTAGTCGGTGCCGGAAGCTGCTTAACCTCAGTGTCTTGCTTCCTCTCGGGACAAACTGACGCCTTATGGCCTTCCTTCCTGCAGATAAAACATGCTATAGGCGAACCGTCACACCACTTCCCTGGATGGAAGTCTCGGCCGCATCCTCTACATTTCGAGCCATCGGAACCCTTATGCGAACTCGTGGTACTGCTAGGAGCATTAAATCGGGGCTTCTTAAAAGAAGTTGTCGTCGTCGGAACCTAAGCTCTCTTCCTGCTCGTATCCTCCTCTGTTGTCGATGCTTGAATCTCGAGTACTACCTCGTAGGCCTGCTGAAATGTCGTCGCTCCATTACTGATCACGTGAACGCGAATCCTCGGATCTAGCTTTTTGATGTAGCGTTTGACCCGCTCCTTCTCTGATGGGACTACAGACGTAGAGAACCTCGATAACTCCGTAAACTTGTCGGTGTACGCCTGAACAATCATCTTACCCTGAGTAAGAAAAAGGAACTCCTCCTGCTTCTGCCACCGCAACTCGACGGGGTAGAATCGCTCCTGGATCTTATCGACGAACTCGATCCACGACATCGAATGTAAGGGCAAGCACGCGTCCTTAGCTACCGTCCACCAGTTATCGGCCTCTCCACGTAGATAATAAGCGGCGATCTGCACCTTCTCGTGCTCGGGGCAAAACGTCGCGTCGAGGAGCTTCCCCATCTCGCAGATCCAGCTCTCCAGGATAGTGGGGTCGGCAACCCCCATCGTAAGTCGGAGGTCGATGACATGCGATACGGTCGAACGTCGACTGCATACTTGGCGTATGACGACTATGGTGTGCCAACGTAAGGATCGCCTCCTCGAGCGCTCGCAACCTCTGTCGTCTAGTACTCAACTGGCGAGGCGTAGACATGCTGCAACACAACAAAGAAAAAGACGTACCAAAATAATAATGTCAGTCATACATCCCCACCACAGTCAAGCACACAAAATAAAGAGAGAAAAAAAACAGAAAAAGATCTTATCCCGATTTTTCTACCCGGACTCTTCTCCCTTTACTTACTCTTAATTTGGGTTTTATCACTCGGGAAAGATAAAGCTGTCAACTCCCGGGTTTAACTCGAATCCTAAAACTTCACTTAAAACCTATTCGGCTCTGATACCAACTGTGACGTCCCGACTCGCTTAAACCGGCACGGAAAAAACCGACGAGTCGAATAATCAGATCTAACAAACTAAAATACTTAAAAATTAAAACAAAACCTCAAAAGTACACATTTACTGAACCAAAAGTACAATCCCACAAAATTGTACATATCTAAACCCAAATGTCATACAACTACTACTATCAATTGTAAACTACAAATATATGTCAGAGTTAGAAAAGTATACAAGTACTAGGACTATAGTCCAAAACTAATCAAAATCGTAAAACAACAATATAAAAACTATATAACAACAACGACACTCGCCCAACCCAAAGCTAAGCAAGAACCTCATCATCAGAATTACCTGAAAAGTAAACAACAGTCCACCGTCAGTGGCGAGTAACATAACTGTCCCACCCTAACGGGGATATACACGAACATAGCACAAATCAAACAATCAAAACATCTGAATCATAACAAGTAATCGTGCTGACTCGACTAACTTTAACCATTAATTAACAAATCTTTAACTTTTTCGCAATCATTCACATACTAGACCGGACTATGCACGTACGAACGCATCTTACGCGATCAAACTTTCTACTATGCCAGGATTGAGAATCTTATTCCAAAATCTCATGAAACCAATCTTACTGGAAATCCATATCCGAAGACAACATAGTAAGACCACCAACTATCCCAATACCGCGGATAGGATTGGGGCAACGTCTTAACCCAAAAACATAGAATCTTACTCTAAATTTTAGGCGTCTAGTAGTGAAATAAAGCTAATCTTTACTTTAAATTGAAGTTTACATTCTTAGTTAATTCTTAAGTTGCATCTTACGCCTTGACTCAAAAAAGAACATGTAAACCAACAAACTTAGAACCTCTTACATCAATCTTTAACCTTTCCTTTAACTTTCTTTAATTACTACTAACTTTCTTTAAATTTAAAGACTCAACCAAGAACTCATAATGAACTTAAAGAACTCATAAACAACTATTCCAAGATTCAAGATCTTCAACCAAGAACTCAATCAAGATTCATGATCTTCAACCAAGAACTCATTCAAGATTCAAGAACTCAACCCAAACTCAACATGATACACGCATAACTTCAACAAATTCAACACCAAAATTCATCAACTTCTTAAGATAAAAAATTCACCAAACTTGAACATGAATAACATCACACATAATAATAACTTATCAATCATAAAATATACATATTCAAGTAGAAAATCATCATAAAACCATCCAAAAATTCAGATTATAACACATACATAAACATGGCTATAAAACACCAAAATAATCTAATCTAATCATTTAATCTATACTATGAAACATAGTATACCAATTAGATTAAGAAAGTTTGTTACCTTAATGAAGATTAAACACAAAAACACTTAAAAAACTCGCTGCCCGGAACCGAACCACACAGCCCAACAAATTGCACCCACATGGCACACACGCACGGTCGGCTTGCACGAACACCTTATGGCCACCACTCAGTTGCACGGCCCACGAACATGGCACGAGCACCACCTGCACCACCGTCTCTTGCACAACACCAAAACGGCCCTTGCACGGCACCACCATGGACACCACACGAACACCCACACAAACAAGGCCCAAAAACAAACCCCGAACAAGAATTCTTGATTAAAACTATCGAAATTATAGTGTTTAAGGCTACTTAAAGATCAATGAACTTTGAATCTTTACGTTTGGGTTTGAAATTGAAGATGATCATCAAATGGGTTGATGATGCCAAAAATGGCATGTGTTATGATGCAAATGGAGGGAGTTTTTTTTTTTTGTTTGAACTTTTGATGGCAAGTGTTTAAGATGGCAAAGGATGGCAAATGAGCAAATGAATCCTCAAGCCTTGCTAACCCTTCTATTTATAGAAGTGGTTTAAGGTGTGAATGCATGGCAAGTGGCAAAACTTGCCATATAACAAGGGGGGTCGGTTTTGGCTTTGCAAAATGGGCCAAGTTGGGCTTTTGTGATCAATTGGGCTAGTTTACAAATTTGCATGATTAATCATGCTTAAATCGATTTAGCCCAAAAGTAGTAAATAAATAATTTAGAAAATTAAATAATAAAATTCTAATTAATTAAATAATAATTAAAATAAACAATAATCAATCCAAATAAAATAATTTGAACTTAATCGAAATTATTCACATAAAATAAAATAAATAGTCCAAAATAAATTTTGGACCATACATAAAGTCACATAAATACAATTAAATACACGACAGAAATACCAACAAAAATCAGGGTTGTTACAGCTACACTCTCCAGGTCATGATTGTTACACCTATTCGGCTCTGATACCAACTATGACGTCCCGACTCGCTTAAACTGGCGCGGAAAAAACCGACGAGTCGAATAGTCGGATCTAACAAACTTAAAATACTTAAAAATTAAAAACAAAACCTAAAAATGTATATATTTACTAAACCAAAAGTACAACACCCACAAGATTGTACATATCTAATCCCAAATATCGTACGACTACTACTATCAAATGTAAACTCCAAATATATGTCAGAGTTATAGAAAACTATACAAGTACTAGAACTATAGTACAAAACTAATCAAAATCGTAAAACAACAATATAAAAACTATATAACAGCAACGGCGCTCGCCCAATCCAAAGCTAAGCAAGAACCTGATCATCAGAATCACCTAAAAAGTATACAACAGTCCACCGTCAGTGGCGAGTAACATAACTGTCCCACCCTAACGGGAATACACATGGACATAGCACAAATCAAACAATCAAAACATGCGAATCATAACAAGTAATCATGCTGACTCCACTAACTTTAACCATTAATTAACAAATCTTTAACTTTGGCGCAATCATTCACATACTAAACCGGACTATGGACGTACGAACGCATCTTACGCGATCGAACTTTCTACTATGCCAAGATTGAGACTCTTACTCCCAAATCCCATGAAACCAATCTTACTGGAAATCCATATCCGAAGACAACATAGTAAGACCACCAACTATCCCAATACCGCGGATAGGATAGGGGCAACGTCTTAACCCAAAAACATAGAATCTTACTCTAAGTTTTAGGCGTCTAGTAGCGAAATCAAGCTAATATTTACTTTAAATCGAAGTTTACATTCTTAGTTAATTGTTAAGTTGCATCTTACGCCTTGATTCAAGAAATAACATGTAAACCAACAAACTTAGAACCTCTTACATCAGTCTTTAACCTTTCCTTTAACTTTCTTTAACTTTCTTTAATTACTACTAACTTTCCTTAAATTTAAAGACTCAACCAAGAACTCATAAAGAACTTAAAGAACTCATCCAAAATTCAAGATCTTCAATCAAGAACTCAATCAAGATTCAAGAGCTTCAACCAAGAACTCATTCAAGATTCAAGAACTCATCCCAAACTCAACATGATGCACGCGTAACTTCAACAAATTCAACAACAAAATTCATCAACTTCCTAATATCAAAAATTTACCAAACTTGAACATGAATAACATCACACATAATACTAATACAATCAATCATAAAATATACATATTCAAGTAGAAAATCATCATAAAACCATCTAAAAATTCAGATTATAACATACACATAAACATGGTTACAAAACATCAAAATAATCTAATCTAACCATTTAATCTATACTATGAAACATAGTATACCAATTAGTTGAGAAAGTATGTTACCTTAATGAAGATTAAACACAAAAACACTTAAAAACTCGCTACCCGGAACTAAACCACACGGCCCAACAAATTGCACTCACACGGCACACACGCACGGTCGGCTTGCACGAACACCTTACGGCCACCACTCAGCTGCACGGCCCACGAACACGGCACAAACAACACCTGCACCACCGTCTCTTGCACAGCACCAACACGGCCCTTGCACGGCCCCACCACGGACACCACACGGCCACCTAATGGACACCACTCGAACACCCACACGAACAAGGCCCAAAAACAAACCCCGAACAAGAATTCTTGATTGTAAACTATCGAAATTATAGTGTTTAAGGCTACTTAAAGATCAATGAACTTTGAATCTTTAAGTTTGGGTTTGGAATTGAAGATGATCATCAAATGGTTGATGACGCCAAAAATGGCATGTGATATGATGCAAATGGAGGGAGTTTTTTTTGTGTTTGACTTTTGATGGCAAGTGTTTAAGATGGCAAAGGATGGCAAATGAGCAAAATGAATCCTCAAGCCTTGCTAACCCTTCTATTTATAGAAGTGGTTTAAGGTGTGAATGCATGGCAAGTGGCAAAACTTGCCATATAACAAGGGGGGCCGGTTTTGGCTTTGCCAAATGGGCCAAGTTGGGCTTTTGTGATCAATTGGGCTAATTTACAAATTTGCATGATTAATCATGCTTAAATCGATTTAGCCCAAAAATATTAAATAATTAATTAGAAAATTAAATAATAAAAATTCTAATTAATTAAATAATAATTAAAATAAACAATAATCAATCCAAATAAAATAATTCGAACTTAATCGAAATTATTCACATAAAATAAAATAAATAGTCCAAAATTATTCACATAAATACAATTAAAAATACACGACAGAAATACCAATAAAATCAGGTTCGTTACAACCTCCCTTCCTTAAAGAAATTTCTTCCTGAAATTTAAGGCAAAGGAGATCGCTCACCCTCAAACAGCTCTGGGTACTTCTGCCTCAGGGACGTCTCTGTCTCCCAAGTCACATAAATACAAGTTAGACAAAGCTCTTTATGGCCTCAAAAAAGCCCCTCGTGCTTGGTATGAGAGACTCTCTAGTTTTCTTATTGAAAATCATTATGAGAGAGGTTCAGTGGACAAAACTCTATTCTTAAAGAAAAGGGAACAGATCTGTTAGTAGTCCAGGTATATGTTGATGATATTTTATTTGGGGCTACTAATTCTGTTTTTTGTGATGAGTTTGCAGACCTAATGAAGAGTGAATTTGAGATGAGTATGATGGGAGAATTTGGCTTCTTCCTAGGGCTTCAAATCAAGCAAGTGGATGATGGAATCATGATCCACCAACAAAAGTATCTCAAGGAGCTGCTCAAGAGATATGGTCTGCAAGATAGCAAATCCTATGACACACCTATTCCTACCTCTTCTAAATTGAGCCTAGATGAGAAAGGAAAAGATGTTGAGGATAAGCTATACAGACGTATGATTGGCTCACTTCTCTACTTAACAACTAGTAGACCAGACATAGTGTTCTCAGTTGGGTTGTGTGCTAGATTTCAAAACAATGCAAAAGAGTCCACTACTACAAAAAACCCCTATCGTGTCCCCTCTAACAGGCCTATTGTATCACTTTTGGCCCGACACGATAGGTGCCGACACGATAGGTGTCATACCTAATGTGCCGCCTCCAAGGCGATGCATTAGGCATGTTTATACATCGCCTCAAATTTAGGTAGTGATGCAATAGGTTGATACTAATACATCAAATATTACTTAATAAGCGACACATTAGGTAGTTTATGCATCACCTAAAATTAAAAACGTGATGTTATAGCTTCTACAACAATATTTAGTTTAGGTAATGCATCATATATTATATAATAGGCAATGCATTAGACACCTAATGCATCAGCTCCAACATACGACATGATGCAACAAGCTATCAAATGCATCACCTACTACATGATAGGTGATGCATTAGGCACCTAATGCATCACCTCGAACATAAGACATGATGCAATAGACTATCAATCGCATCACTTAATACATTATAGGCGATGCATTAGACACCTAATGCATCCCCTCAAACATAAGACATGATACAATAGGCTATCAATCGCATCACTTACTACATAATAACATGTGATGCATTAGGTAATTAATAATAATAAAAAAAAGCAAACAATGGGTATCGAACCCAAGACCATTTTCATCACTTTTAGTTAGGATACCTTACCTTCACCATCTCTTCTACCCATTTTTTATATCTTAATAATTCAATATAAATATTATATCATACTAAGCCAAGATCCACCACTGCTATTGCGTCACGTATTTTGAAATAGGCGATGTAATATGTACCTAATGCATCACCTAATTATAATAATAGATGCAATAGGCTATCTATCGCATCACATGCTACATAATACAAGAGGTGATGGATTAGGTACCTAATACATCATCTCAAACATAACAAGCGATGCAATAGCCTATCTATAACATCACTTAATGCATAAGAGGTAATGCATAAGGTAGATACCTAATGCATCACCTCAAACATAAAAAAATTGCAATAGGCTATCTATTACATCACTTAGCACATAACAATTGATGCATTAGGGGATGCACGAAACACCTTATGTATCAAATGCATCATATATTACATTAGAGTTGATGCGATAGATTAATATATCTAACTTGTCATATATTACATCAAAAGCGATGCGATAGGTAACGCATTGCTTTATATGTAATATTGGATGCATAGAACCTAACGTGTCGGTTATTAAATCAAAGATGATGTAATAGCTTTTCACATCATTGAATATATTACTTGATACAATACCCTACCGTGTCAACCATATAACATAAACCGACACATAAAATTTATGCATCACTTATTATGTTAAGAGTGATGCAATAGCCTAATGCATCCCTTCTTATATTATAGGTGACACAATAATCACACCTCTATCACATCACACATAATATATAAGTGGGCACGGAAACTTTTTGTGTCTCCTTTTATTTTACAAGGGATACGATAGGTTATTTAAAAAAAATTCTCATCTCTATTGCATCAAACTTTATAGAAAGATGTGACACGTTAGCTTTATGCATCAGACTTTTTTTAAGGTGATGTGTAAGGTAAGGTGTATTAGGTGTTTTTTGTAGTAGTGGTCTCATCTAAAAGCTGTTAAGAGAATTTTTAGGTACCTGAGTGGTACAGAGGACATGTTCTTGTGGTATCTAAAGGGAAGTAATTTTGATCTTTTAGGATACACTGATGCTGACTATGCTGGTTTTAGTGTGGACAGGAAGAGCACTTCAGGAATGGCTCACTTCTTAGGTTCTTGTCTCATATCATGGGGATCTAAGAAACAAAATTCAGTGGCCTTATCCATAGCTGAATCAGAGCACATAGCTGCTACTTTGTGTTGTGCTCAATTGCTTTGGATAAAGACACAACTTAAGGATTTTGGGGTCTGTTCCGGAAGTGTTCCCATATTGTGTGATAACACCAGTGCTATAAACATTTCTAAAAATCCTGTCCAGCACTCTAAAACCAAACATATTGAAATCAGACATCATTTTATCAGAGACAATGTTGAAAAAGGAAATGTGAATCTTGAATTTTGCAGAGCTGAAGAACAATTGGCTGATATTTTCACTAAACCCCTAAGCAGGGAAGTGTTTGTCAAACTCCGCACATTACTTGGTATGGTAAGGATTAGATCCTAGTTCCTTAGGACTTATCTTTCCGTTTTTGGCTATGTTTGACTTTTTGATCATTAGTGTACATAAGCAGGGTTGGTTAACTTGTAAATGTCATACATGCAAGTGGTCTCAAAGTTCTTATGTTGATGTTGTTCCAATGTGTGGTATCTCTAAGTTGCCTAACTAAAAGATGCCTCAAGTTTTTAATATATACAGATCAGCGTCAGACCATCGTCAGACCAAAATCCTTCAACGATTATATCAATTTATTGCTGAAACCTCAATTTTGAAATTAAGGATTTAATTGATCTGACATATGACCGTTGTGAACAGTGTAAAGTAACTTCCATCTTATTTGTTCCAATAACTGCCTTTTTTTTCTTCATTTTAATTCATTCTTTCACATTGAAATCTCTCTCTAACCGTCTCTCTCTCTCTCTCTAATTGCTCTTCTCTCTCAAATCCTAAGCACCATCATCAGAATCTCTTTTGAAGAATTCAAAATCAGTTTCTCTCTCTCTCTCTCATCAAACATACTGATTCAATCAAAATGGGAAGAAAGAAGAACAAAGCTGCAAGGAAGAAAAGCAGAGGACTAAGTCAATCTCCTAGTTTCACACCCTCTATGGTTGAGAAGGAATCGAGTACTGCAGTGGTTGCTGAACGCCACCATGTAGATGAGAAGCAAGCAGAGGTCAAGGACCAAGACACAACAGAAATAGTAGTTGAATCAGAGGCTGCATGTAAGCCCAAAGAAAAACCTACTCCACCACCAAGCCCTAAATCAACACCACCATCTTCACTAAAATCTCTACCACCTCAACCTCAGAAAACTCCCTCACCATCTAAGCCACAAAAGGAGAAAACCCCATCACCTTCTCCACAACCACAAAAGACACCTTCACCATCACCTCAGACCACACAGAAAACAGTGCCAACCACTGTGGAGAAAGAAGTTGAGAAGGAAGAGACAGAGAAGGAGGATGATGACACACATGCACAGGACATGGATGTCGAAATAACTGGGGTAGGATAGGGGGAAAAGGAGACTGGGAAGAGGACAAGGCCCTTGAGGACAAGGGTCTGTAAGGACGAAATCAAAAAGGAGCATGCTGAGAAGGTTCCAGAGGGAAAGAACGATGAAAAGAAGAATAGATTGAAGAGTGTTGCAAAGAAGGGCAAGGAATCTGAGAGCCCCAAGCCTGCAACCAAACTCCCAACAGAAAAGAAGAGGAAAGCTGACTCTGCCCCTGAAAAGGCCTCTGTAAAGAAGAAAGGTAAGACCACTTATGAACCACTGTTTGAATTAAGTGGTGGGGGCGTCTTATTTGGGTTTGCATGTCCTAAATCCTGGATGAGTCAACCCTTTTTAGAGGAGTTTAAAGAGGCCATAGAGTTCCAGGGTTGGGAGGGGCTGTTTGATAAGAAGTTGGATGTTTTTAAAAACTGTGTTGAGTAATTTTACTCCAAATTAGGGAAATTAGACAAAGGGAAGGTCTGGAGTGAGGTCGAGGGGGTCGACATTACTCTTTCAAAGAAAAGTCTAGGGGAGGTACTGGGTGTACCAAGAAGTAGGTTCTGTGACTATTCAAAAGACAACTGGCCAACTATTCTTGAGGTCAGTACAGAACACATACAGATCACTCTCTTTACTAGTTCTCCAAATGATGGTTCTGGCTATGTTATTGGCCAACTAAGGGAATCAGTGATGAGGCTGTTCCATACAGTAGCCTCTAAGATAGTACTCCGTAGGGCTCAGGGCAGAATGGATGTGAGGAAGATGGATGCTGTGATTATCTACTGTCTCTATGAGAAAATTAAGTTGAGTCTCCCTGGTCTCATGCTAGCTCACATGGTTAGCATTATGCAAAGGTCAAACCACTCTCTACCCTATGGTGCCTGGCTTTCTTTGGTTTTCCAAAGTAGGAAGGTCCATCTGAGTGGTGAGGTCAAGAAAATGTCTGTCCTCACCAACCAGATCCTAGGTCTGAAGGGGATGACCTTTGAGGGTGGTATGCTAAAAATGAGGGATGAAGAGAGGACCACAGGGGTCAGAAGAACAAGCAGTTCAAGGTCTGAGGAGGCTACTGGGTCACTGTCCCAACAGGTGCAAACACATGGGGAACTACTACAACAGATGATGGCTAGTGTAAATGCCCTGTGCACTTCTCAGGATGGATCTATAAAGAACATATCATCACGGTTGGACTCCCATGAAGAAAAGCTTGTCTCCTCCTCCAGCATCAAGCCCAAGACCACTCAGAGACCAGTTCCCATCATTGCCCAAGTGAAGAAGAAGAAGCAGGAAGAGAGTGCAGAAAAGGAAGATGAGGATTCTACTGAGGATTCTGATGATGATGCTAACTCTAACTCTTCTTAGCCTACCCCCTACCCTACTAACATCTCTCTCAAACTATTATTTCTCTAGTCTCTTTGAACAATTCCTATTTCTAGTTTTTGACCATTTCTGCTAAACAATTTCTCTGCAGAATGGTCCTGGTCTGTATAATTTTTAACTTTTGTGTGCACTTAAACATTTGGGATTGTGAGTTGTAGGTAGTCACTTTTGGGACAGCATCTCTAGAATGTTGTGTTTATATTATTCTTATGAATTTACTTGTTGCCTTCTCCTAATTTGTGTGCTATGTTAATTTTGTCATTTGATGATGCCAAAAGGGGGAATAGGACAGGTGAAGTTCCTAGTGTCAAGTGTAGTAACTTGAAAAAGGTTCAGACCTTGTTGAGAGATGGCCCAGCTTTATGCCTAGGAGTATCTTGAATTCAGATCAAGTGCTCCTATCCATCCTAACTGGAAGAAACTCTTCCAAGTGAAATTGAAAATTTCTCTTGCTACATTTGATAATTGATAAGTCTTGCAGGTTACAGGTTTAATGCTGAAACTCAACAATAAATTGAGTAATCTGATGAGTGACTAACCATTGCAATCAGTCAAATTGTGCTTTAGTCTGCTTTGTAATTTTTTATTCTCTGAGATTATGAATCTGACTACAGGCACAGTGCAAGACCAGTTCCTCTGAACAGTTGTTTTATTTTGAAACAATTGGTTACTGTTCTCAGGGGGAACTTCATGGTTTGTCACCATCAAATAGGGGGAAATTGTTGAACCATGTTTGATTTGAATGATGATAAACCAGTTCTCTATACTTGATGTCTATGCATATTTGTGTATGAACAGGTTGAATCAAGTGAGGACTCATCAAGGCAACCATGAAGGCCTTGAGATACTTGAAGATCACAAGCCAAAAGCTTGGAGTTATTTATTTTTTATATTTCTAGGATCTTCTTGTAAAATAGGCTTAGGAAAATATTCTTAGTGTTTTTAAGTAAAGAGCAAAAAGGCTTTAAGTTTACATCCAGTAAAGAGAATAGGCCAAGAACAAGCTAAGAACAGGGAAAGAACAAGCTTGGAACAGTTCCCTTTATCAGATGTAGACTTAGTAGTACTGAGACCACTGTGGGAACAGACCTCAGTATTACGCACGTGATCCGTAAAAATTTTAGTGTTCAAAATTATTTTTGAAAATTTATTTGAAAAATAAGGATAACTTGTGTTTTGGAAATCTGCCAAATTGATTCACAAAATCAGCTTTGAAATGTACTTGTTTGGACTCTAGTGTACTTTCCACTACATGTAGTGGAAGGAGACAAAGGTCTGAAATAGGTGCCTTTCTACTTGTGTCAGCTGAGCTTGTTTGCACAATTTAGGCAAGTCTCCAAGCACACTTCTAGGGCACGGTTTTTCTTGGCTTATAAAAACAATCTTTGCAAAAACCCTAGCAAGAATTTTTCTCTCCAAAGAAAACCAAGTCATATTTTCTGAGAGTCTATCCTTAGAGCAAAACTATCTCCATATCCACCTTTAAGAGAAAAACTTACGGAGATTTGAGTTTGTAATATTTGAACCACTTAGAGGGAAGTGGTTGGGGAGTGTTTTGTGAACACTGAGTGAACTGTTAGAGCTAACAGTTGGGGAATTAAGTGTTACAAAGTTGTAGCATTTAATTGAGTGTGTAACCTTGTTATTATTCTAAGTTGATTAATAATATTGGTGAGAGAGTGGAGGACGTAGGCTTGTTTAGAAGCCGAACCTCGTTAAATCCTTGTGTTCCTACTCTATATTTACTGTTCTTTCGTTGTTCTCACAAAAAGATAAACAAACTTTGAAAACGATTGAAAAAACACACATACTCAATTCAACCCCCCTTCTTGAGTATACATTGAACTTACACAACGACTAATCCTTTCGCGTTTGATTCACCATCTTCTCTAAAAGGTTCTTGATCACTCTATTGGACACCTCGACTTGCCCTTGAGTTTGAGGGTGGTAGGGCAATCCCACTCTTTGGGTGACTCCATACTTCTTCAAGAGTGCACGAAATTGATTCTTGGCGAAGTGAGAGCCCCCATCGCTTATGATGCATCGAGGTACTCCAAATCTTGGGAATATAACCTTATTGAGGAGACGGACCACTACCTTGTGGTCATGGGTTGGGGAGTTAATGGCTTCAATCCACTTTGTCATGTAATCGACCGCCACTAGAATGTAGAGGTTGCCACACGATGAAACAAAAGGACCCATGAAGTCAATACCCCACACATCGAAAGGCTCAACATGCAAAGTGTAGTTTTGGGGCATCTCATGACGCTTTGTAATTCCCAGGTCCTTTGGCATTGGTCACATTGCTGGATGAAGGAGTGAGTATCCTTGTGCAATGAAGGCCACCACAGCTTGCATTCAAGAACCTTGGCCGCCGTCTTATCAACACCACCATGACCTCCGCTTGGTAATGAGTGACAATGCCTCAAGACCCCTTCTACCTCGTACTCCGGAACAACCCATCACTACCCTTCTTGTAAAGGTAGGGGTCATCCCAAAAGTAGCGGCAAGACTCCTTGATCATTCTCTTCTTTTGGTGGGAATCGAAGTCTTGAGGGAAATCTCCACACACAAGGAAATTCGCCATATCGGTGAACCATGGAATAGTCTTGGAGACGATTGCCATCAAAGCCTCATCACGAAGCTCATCATCAATAGGTAGCTCTTCCTTTTCATACATGGGATGATCAAGGGGCAACCGGGAAAGATGATCGGCCACACAGTTTTCACAACCCTTCTTATCCCGAATCTCCACATAAAATTCTTAGAGGAGAGGTACCCATCGGATGAGGCGGGGCTTAGAATCCTTCTTGGCCCATAGGTACTTGATCGTCGTGTGGTCGGTGTACACTATTACCTTGTGGCACATTAAGTATGATCGAAACTTATCAAAAGCAAAGACAACGGCGAGCATTTCTTTCTCCGTGGTGGTGTAGTTCCTTTGAGCTTCATCCAAAGTTCTACTAGCATAAGCAATCACATGAAGCTTCTTATCTTTTCTTTGCCCTAACACCGCTCCCACTGAAAAATCACTCGCATCACACATTAGTTCGAAAGGTAAGTCCCAATCCGGGGCTTGCACTATAGGCGCACTAATCAAGGCATTCTTCAAAGTTTCAAAAGCCTTAATGCAAGCATCTCCGAATTCGAACTCCCTATCCTTATGAAGCAAGTCGGTCAAGGGGCGCAATAGAAGAGAAATCTTTGATGAACCTACGGTAGAACCTGGCATGCCTGAGGAAAGCTCGGACTCCGGTCACCATAGTAGGTAGGGGAAGCTTCTCTATTGCGGCCACCTTGGCCGAATCTACCTCAATGCCCTTTTTCGAGACTTTATGGCCAAGGACTATTCCCTCCTCAACCATAAAGTGGCATTTCTCCCAATTCAAAACAAGATTCCTCTCGTGACAACGCTTCAATACTCGCTCAAGATTAGCCAAACAATTGTTAAGAGACGAACCACACATACTGAAATCATGCATAAACACCTCAATAACATCCTCAAGCATGTCAGAGAAGATAGCGGACATGCACATTTAAAAAGTAGATGGGGCATTGCATAGACCGAAGGGAATTCTCCGGTATGCGAATGTCCCAAATGGGCATGTGAATGTAGTCTTCTCTTGATCCTCGGGATGGATTGAGATTTGGAAAAATCCCGAATACCCATCAAGGAAGCAAAAGTAAGAGTGTCCTACTAGCCTCTCCAACATTTGCTCCATAAAAGGCAAGGGGTAATGATCTTTTTCATGGCTTTATTGAGCCTACGATAATCAATGCACATCCTCCACCCGGTCACCGTCTCGGTGGAGACATCATTCCCCTTGTCATCCTTAACAATGGTCATACCCCCTTTCTTGGGAACCACATGGACGGGACTCACCCACTTGCTATCGGAGATAGCGTAGATAATCCTCGCCTCACGGAGTTTCAAGACCTCTTTCTTCACCACCTCTTTCATGGTGGGATTCAACCTTCTTTGAGGTTCTATAGAGGAGGTATGGCCATCATCAAGATGGATCCTATGCATGCAAAAACTCGGACTAATCCCTTTCAAATCATCAATGCTATACCCGATGACCCCTTGATACTTTCACAAGAGTTGCTTCAATTTTTCCAAAGAAGGGTCATCAAGGTTAGCATTGATAATGAAAGGGTAACAACAAGCATTATCAATGAAAGCATATTTGAGTGAAGGGGGAAGGGGTTTCAATTCTACCTTGGGAGGAGGCATGTTCCTCTCCTCCTTATCCTCGGTTTGGATCGATGGGAGCTCGTCCAATGGTTTATCCTCCACCGGACTAGCTTGGTCAAGACAGGCTTCAAGCTCCGTACCCTCCTTGGATTTCTCAACCCCATCTTCTAATTGCATCACTTCTTCAAGAGGATCTTCCCTTCTTCGATGAACCCTTTCACACTCATCTAGCTCATCACTCACAAGATCAACCCGGCACAGCTTTTCAACCATCATTTGCTTCATCAACTTAGAGAACTCAAACACCACTCTTTCATCGGCCACTTCACAAGTTATAGTATTATCTCCGCAATTCACTACCGCACCAAGAGTGTGAAGAGCTTCCCGACCTAGGATGAGAGGTGTGGTCGAGTCCTCTTCGATGTCCATTACAACAAAGTCGCATGGGGCAATGAGATTTCCAACCCGTATCAACACATCCTCGAGCTCTCCACAAGGAACCTTGGTAGAACGATCGGCCATTTGAATCACTTTTCTTGAAGGAACCATTTCATACTCCAAGAGTTTGGCAATCGAGAGGGGCATCAAGCTAACACTTGCCCCTAGGTCGGCTAAGGCTCCCTTGGTGCCCAAATCACCAATCATGACCGGGAGAGTGTAGCTGTAACAACCCTGATTTTGTTGGTATTTCTGTCGTATATTTAATTTTATTTATGTGACTTTATGTATGGTCCAAAATTTATTTTGGATTATTTATTTTATTTTATGTGAATAATTTCGATTAAGTTGAAATTATTTTATTTGGATTGATTATTGTTTATTTAAATTATTATTTAATTAATTAGAATTTTTATTATTTAATTTTCTAATTAATTATTTAATATTTTTGGGCTAAATCGATTTAAGCATGATTAATCATGCAAATTTGTAAATTAGCCCAATTGATCACATAAGCCAAACTTGGCCCATTTTGCAAAGCCAAAACCGACCCCCCGTGTTATATGGCAAGTTTTGCCACTTGCCATGCATTCACACCTTAAACCACTTCTATAAATAGAAGGGTTAGCAAGGCTTGAAGATTCATTATGCTCATTTGCCATCCTTTTCAATCTTAAACACTTGCCATCAAAAGTTCAAACAAAAAAAAAAACTCCCTCCATTTGCATCATATCACACGCCAGTTTTGGCATCATCAACCCATTTGATGATCATCTTCAATTCCAAACCCAAACTTAAAGATTCAAAGTTCATTGATCTTTAAGTAGCCTTAAACACTATAATTTCGATAGTTTTCAATCAAGAATTCTTGTTCGGGGTTTGTTTTTGGGCCTTGTTCGTGTGGGTGTTCGAGTGTTGTCCGTCAGGTGGCCGTGTGGTGTCCGTGGTGGTGCCCTGCAAGGGCCGTGTTGGTGTTGTGCAAGAGACGGTGGTGCAGGTGGTTCTCGTGCCGTGTTCGTGGGCCGTGCAGCTGAGTGGTGGCCGTAAGGTGTTCGTGCAAGCCGACCGTGCGTGTGTGCCGTGTGGGTGCAATTTGTTGGGCCGTGTGGTTTGGTTCCGGGCAGCGAGTTTTTAAGTGTTTTTGTGTTTAATCTTCATTAAGGTAACATATTATTTTGATGTTTTGTAACCATGTTTATGTGTATGTTATAATCTGAATTTTTGGATGGTTTTATGATGATTTTCTACTTGAATATGTATATTTTATGATTGATTATATTAGTATTATGTGTGATGTTTTTCATGTTCAAGTTTGGTGAATTTTTGATATTAGGAAGTTGATGAATTTTGTTGTTGAATTTGTTGAAGTTATGCGTGTATCATGTTGAGTTTGGGATGAGTTCTTGAATCTTGAATGAGTTCTTGCTTGAAGTTCTTGAATCTTGATTGAGTTCTTGATTGAAGATCTTGAATCTTGGATGAGTTCTTTATAAGTTCTTTATGAGTTCTTGGTTGAGTCTTTAAATTTAAAGAAACTTAGTAGTAATTAAAGAAAGTTAAAGAAAGTTAAAGGAAAGGTTAAAGATTGATGTAAGAGGCTCTAAGTTTGTTGGTTTACATGTTATTTCTTGAGTCAAGGCGTAAGATGCAACTTAAGAATTAACTAAGAATGTAAACTTCGATTTAAAGTAAACATTAGCTTGATTTCGCTACTAGACGCCTAAAACTTAGAGTAAGATTCTATGTTTTTGGGTTAAGACGTTGCCCCTATCCTATCCGCGGTATTGGGATATTTGGTGGTCTTACCATGTTGTCTTCGGATATGGATTTCCAGTAAGATTGGTTTCATGGGATTTGGGAGTAAGATTCTCAATCCTGACATAGTAGAAAGTTTGATCGCGTAAGATGCGTTCGTACGTGCATAGTCCGGTCTAGTATGTGAATGATTGCGCCAAAGTTAAAGATTTGTTAATTAATGGTTAAAGTTAATCGAGTCAACATGATTACTTGTTATGATTCGCATGTTTTGATTGTTTGATTTGTGCTATGTTCATGTGTATTTCCGTTAGGGTGGGACAGTTATGTTACTCGCCACTGACGGTGGACTGTTGTTTACTTTTCAGGTGATTCTGATGATGAGGTTCTTGCTTAGCTTTGGGTTGGGCGAGCGCCATTGTTGTTATATAGTTTTTATATTGTTGTTTTACGATTTTGATTAGTTTTGGACTATAGTTCTAGTACTTGTATAGTTTTCTGTAACTCTGACATATATTTGGAGTTTACATTTGATAGTAGTAGTTGTATGACATTTGGGATTAGATATGTACAATCTTGTGGGTGTTGTACTTTTGGTTTAGTAAATATGTACTTTTGAGGTTTTGTTTTGATTTTGAAGTATTTTAGTTTGTTAGATCTGACTATTCGACTCGTCGGTTTCTTCCGCGCCAGTTTAAGCGAGTCGGGTATATAGTGATGCATCTAAGAGTGGCCTAGGATGTGTGCTCATGCAAGGCGGGAAGGTCATCACTTACACATCAAGGCAGCTGAAGGTGCACGAGCGTAACTATCCCACGCATGACTTAGAGCTAGCAGTTGTGGTGTTCGCGCTTAAGGTTTGGAGGCACTATCTCTATGGTGGTTCGTGTAGAGTATTCACGGATCATAAGAGTCTCAAGTACATCTTTACTTAGAAAGACCTCAATATGAGGCAGAGACGATGGCTTGAGCTTATTAAGGACTACGACCTGACGCTTAACTATTGCGAGGGCAAGGCAAGGCGAACTTAGTCGCTGATGCGCTGAGTCGCAAGCATCGATTGAGCTTCAGTAGAAGCCGTAGTTCCGTCAAACTTCGTCTGACATCTATGAGTGCTGAAGCTGAATTACTTCAGGAATTGCGCGAGGGTCAGGAGAATGATCCGCAGTTAGCTAGGATTCGAGAGGCTTTACGGCAAGGAAAAGCCATAGGTTTCGAGATCTCTTCCGATGGTAGTCTGCGATTTCGAGGGAGGTGGTGTGTACCGGACAGTTCTGATCTTAGGAACAGAATCATGTCTGAGGCACATAACTCGCCCTACTCTTTTCATCCTGGAGGTAAAAAGTTGTACCAGGACCTTAAGGGCCAATTCTGGTGGCCTAAGATGAAAAGGGATGTAGCAGAGTTTGTAGCTCGATTTTTAGTCTGTCAGAAGGTTAAGATCGAGCGTCAATGACCTGGAGGTCTTTTGCAGCCACTACCGATTCCGACCTGGAAATTTAGGTCGGTTTCTATGGACTTCGTGGTTAGCCTAACTACCGGTAATGGTTTGAATGCCATTTGGGTAATACTGGACAGGTTAACCAAGGTCGCTAGATTCATACCGATGAAGATGACCTGGTCTATGGAGCACCTGGCAGAGGCTTATACCCAGGATATTATCCGACTTCACGGAGTTCCGAGGGAGATCGTTTCTGATCGGGATCCGAGATTTCTGTCTCGTTTCTGGAAAACAGTTCAGGAAGCCTTTGGGACGAAGCTAAAGCTGAGCACCGCTTTTCACGCGGCAACGGATGGCCAGACTGAGAGGAACATCCAGACTCTGGAGGATATGTTACGAGCATGTACTTTGGAGTACCATCAGTCTTGGGTATGTATGCTCTGTTTGGTAGAGTTCTCCTATAATAATAGCTATCACTCCAGCATCAATATGGCTCCGTACGAGGCCCTGTATGGCAGGAAATGTCGGAGTCCGATTTGTTGGAATGATATCAGTGATACTGTGACTTTAGGACCTGAGATGGTACGAGATACCATAGAAAAGGTCCGAGTTATTCGGTCTAAGATGCAGGCCGCTCAGAGTCGTCAGAAATCTTACGCCGATAATCGACGTAGACCGCTGGCTTTCGAGGTAGGTGACAAAGTCTTGCTTAAGGTTTCACCATTCAAAGGAGTGGCACGCTTTGGTCAAAAGGGGAAACTCCAACCGAAATTCATGGGACCTTACGAGATACTGGAACGAGTTGGGGAGGTGGCATATCGGTTGGCATTACCACCTAGTCTGTCTAATGTTCACGATGTGTTCTAGGTTTCCCAGCTAAGGAAATATGTACATGATCCTACCCACATCATCCCAGTGGAGTCGGCCACGTTTGAGCCGAATCTGACTTTCGAGGAGCGACCCGTCCAGATCTTAGATCAGGAAGTGAGGACCCTCCGGCGTAAGCAAGTCCAGCTCGTCAAGGTGTTGTGGTGAAATCAACACCATGAGGAGGCGACTTGGGAGACTGAGGCGTCCATGAGGCAGAAGTACCCGGAGCTTTTTGTGGGTGAGCAATCTCCTTTGCCTTAAATTTCGGGACGAAATTTCTTTAAGGAGGGGAGGTTGTAATGGCCCAGATTTTTCGGTATTTTTGCCATTTATTTAATTGTTATTTATGTGATTTTATGTATGGTCCAAAATTTATTTTTGGACTATTTATTTCTATTTTATGGGAATAATTTCGATTGAATTCGATTTATTTTATTTTTAGGTGATTATTATTTAGTTTATTATTATTTAATTAATTAGAATTTTTATTATTTAATTTTCTAATTAGTTAATTAATATTTTTGGGCCAAATGCGATTTAAGCATGATTAGTCATGCATGAGTGCAATTAGCCCAAATAAGCTTAGAAGCCCATTTTTCCTTGTCATGGCCAGTTATCCCATGTGTTTAATGGCCTAATTATGACACTTGCTTCATGTTCACACCTTAAGCCACTTCTATAAATAGAAGGGTTAGTAAGGCTTATGATTCATTTTGCCATTCTAAACACACTTGCTCACCAAATTTAAAAGGCCAAACACTCTCCATTTAGCCATCATCCACACGCCATTTTTGGCTCATCAAATTCAATCATTTGTTCATCATCCATCCAAACCCAAAACTTAAGGATTCAACCTCTATTGATCTTTCAGTATCAAAACTAAATTTAAACCCCAACAATTTCATTCAAGATCACTAGTTCGGGTTGATTTCCGGACTTGGTTCGTGTGGGTTATACGTGGGTTCGAGTGGTGGTGCTCGTGTTGAAGATGGTGGTGCAGTTGGTGGTTCATGCAAGCCGTGTTGAGTGGTTTGTGCAAACCGTTCCCGTGTTCGTGCAAACCGTGCCGTGTTCGTGTTGCACCGTGTGATAGGGCCGTGTATCTTGGGTTTTCGGGCAGTGAGTTTTTGAGTATTTTCTTGCTTAATCTTCAATAAGGTAAAATGCTAACCTAATCCTAGTTGGTATACTATGATTCATAGGGTAGATTAAGTGATTAGATTAAACCGGAATTGATGTTTATGTACCCATTTTATGCCTGAAGTATGGGCTGATTTGGATGATGGTTTTGTGATGATTTTGCCTTGATTATATGTTTTTTATGATTGATTATGTTAATTTCATGTTTAATGTTGATCATGTTCAAGTTTTGTGAAGTTTTGATGTTTACAAGTTGATGAAAAAGTTGTTATAATTTGTCATGTTATGCGTGAATTTTGATGATGATTATGAGGTTGAGTTCTTGGTTGAGTTCTTGAATCTTGATTGAGTTCTTGGTTGAGTTCTTGAATCTTGATTAAGTTCTTGGTTGAGTTCTTGAATCTTGGTTGAGTTCTTTATAAGTCTTGGATGAGTTCTTCATGAGTCTTGATAGTTCTTCATGAGTTCTTGGTCGAATCTTGAAAGTTAAAGAAAGTTAAAGAATGGTTTATGAGGTTCCAAGATTTATTGATTTACATGTTATTCTTAAGTCAAGGCGTAAGATGCAACTTAAGATTAACTAAGAATGTAAATTTCGGTTAAAGATTTGCTTGATTTTGCTATTAGACGCCTAATCTTAGAGTAAGATTCTAAGAATTGGGTTAAGACGTTGCCCCTATCCTATCCGTGGTATTGTGATAGTTGGTGGTCTTACTATGTCGTCTTTGAATATGGATTTCCCGTAAGATGGGTTTCATGGGGTTGGGAGTAAGATTCTCAATCCTGACATAGTAGAAAGTTCGTTCGCGTAAGATACGTTCGTACGTGCATAGTCCGGTCTAATATGTAAATGATTGCGCCAAAGTTTAAGATATGTTAGTTAATGATTAAAGTTAGTCGAGTCAGCATGATTACTTGTGGTTATTGTTATTGATATTATGATATGTTGGTTCGCATGATTGGTATGTTTGATTTGATTGTTTGATTTATGCTATGATCTGTGTATCCCCGTTAGGGTGGGACGGTTATGTTACTCGCCACTAACAGTGGACTGTTATTTATTTTCAGGTAATTCTGATGATGAGGTTCTTGCTTAGCTTTGGGTTGGGCGAGTGCCGATTTATTTAGTACTTGTTTTGTTGTTTTACGATTCTAGTATTAGACTATAGTACTGATACTTGTATATTCTAACTCTGACATTTATTTTGGAGTTAGTAGTGTTCATAGGAGTAGTAATATTTGGGTATAGATATGTACAATCTTGTGGGTGTTGTACTTTTGAATTTAGTAAAGTAATATTTTGAGGTATATTTTAATTTTTAAGTATGTTAGTATGTTAGAACTAACTATTCGACTCGTCGGTTCCTTCCGCGCCGGTTTAAGCGAGTCGGGTCGTCACAATTACTCTATCAACCACTCTTCATTCGACATCCCTCTTTAAGAAAATCAAGATTAGCCATCTTTAATTCAAGAACTTATCCAATTAATATAATTAATTCAAGAAACTCACAATACATCATATTATGAACCAGATTATAATAAAAAGATCAATTCTTTAATTATTCAAACACTCGAAACTTCAATAATAAACAAAGGGTAATTCGGTTTTCATATTCTAAATAATTCATCAAAACAATCATCGAGATTCATGGCAAGAAACGTGCATTGAACATAAAATCATAATAACACTTAAAATAATAACAACATGGAACCACATGAACAACTCGACATTCACTAAGAACCAACAACTATGTATCTTTTATCTATTCTAAAATTATTCTAAGCAATTATAAACTTGTTCTATGAATTATATAATTAATTGATTCACATATTAGGGTAAAAGAAACTAAATAATGAACATTGTAAGGGTAGGTGGGTAACAAAGGAAAAAAAGTAGAAGGAAGATAAAACTACACAATATTCATTATAGAAAAACTACACAAATTCATCATCAATCATCTTCATCAAAATCTGCAACTACGGAGTTTAATGCTTCATCCAAAATCAAATTCTTCATCCTCATCTTCAACAAAATCTGCAAGCAAATCCAAACAAATAAAAAAAATCAAATCTGAAAAAAAAGGAAGAAAAAAAATAAAGATCAAATTAATGATGAACATCATCACAAAATCTGGGAAAAAAATTTAAAAAATAAACCGAAATTTGATGCCAGAAAAACCCCATAATTCAGTCCCGAACCCTCAAATTCGAAGCCCTAAAAGCCGAAATTCGAACAACCATAAAAACAGACATAATTTTGACCCAGAAATTCACTAGAAATGGAACAAAATTACCTAGATCTAACCGACAAAGATGGCGATGACCCATAAGTCGGCGGTGACGAGTGAGGCGGTGGTGCCGATTGAGACGGTAGTGATGAGAGGGATGATTAATGAGTGGCAGGAAGAGAGAATAGATGAAAGAGAGAGATTAGAAGTGAGTGAGAGTGAGAATCAGAGATGAGTGAGAGTGAGAATCAGAGATGAGAGAAGGATCGAAGATGGATATGAGAGAGAAGATGGATGATATTACGGAGTAATTGGAAACGGCAGATGACTGAGAGAGATAGAGATGCTCGAATGACTTAGGGTTCGCTTTCTTGTTTTAACATCTCGTAAATGATTTTTTACGACCAGATTTGAATCTCGTCGTAAATATTTGTTATATTTACGACCAGTTTGCTAGATCTAGTTGTTAATACGTGTTATTTACGACGAGATATTTGTGACATTGTAATTTTATTTTTTTTTTGCAACGAGAATTTAGGCTTTACGACCATAATTTTCCCTCATCGTAGATAATTTATTTTATTTACAACTAGTTAGCAAATCAGGTCGTTATTGCTTATTATTTACGACCAAAAACGCGTGTGGTCGTAATTTTTGGTCGTAAATGAAGCATTTTGTTGTAGTGAATTTGTCACAATGTAAAAAGTACAGAAGTATATGGTGTTTCCTTGCTAGGTGATAACGGAAAGAAAATGAAAGCAATTGTTGTGTGTCACGAGGACACAACAGATTGGAATCCAAAGCATTTAGCCTTTGAACCAACCTCAAGCTTGGGAGTAAGCCTATATGTCATTTTCTTAGCGGAGATGCAATAGTATGGCTTAAGAAATAAATATTTGATCTGTATAAGTAGTATGTATAATAATCATTTATGATATTTGTGCCTTTTATTCTCTTTTGGTGAAGATCACATTGTATCGTGTATGTTAATAGCTTATGGGCTATGTAATCAAAGATATGAAGTTATCGATTTCCATAGAATTATGTATTATTGACGTTTCGATCTTAATCATTAAGCCTTTCTATAATTTTTTGTTTGGAGCTATTGGTATATGCATTGCTCTAATTGATATTTTATATTCCATCATATATTATTGTCTAGTGGGAGGGCAGGGGTAAGAAAATTAAGTAGAAGGTTACCATGATTGTAGTACTAGGGATTTATCAATGGAAATTCATATTTATCTTTATGGGTCTGTTTGTTTTCATAGAATGTATTTTTCCGAAAAATGATTCCTCCCCTCATTTTATTTTTCTTTGTTTATTTTGAAACAGAGTATAAAATAATTTTCTTTAAAGTGGAAAATGTTCCTTTAGAAAAGGAAAACCATTTTCCCTTTATAGGAAAAGAATTCCATATTTTTCCTCTAACTTCTTTATTTCTCCCTTCTTCACTCTTCTATCTCATCCTTGCTTCATTTCTATTTCAATTTTTATTTTCCTTCATAAGTTCTCCTCTAATCAAACAAACAAAGAGAAGCTTTTCTTTAATTAATATATGTTTAACATTGAAAATTGGTTCACTTAAAATATAATTTTCTTAATTTTCCTTGAAAATTATTTTCTTCCGAAACAAATGGAACCTAAATCCAGGCTATCACTACAAAAAACTCATACAACGAGGTCAACTTATCATGATATAAGAGGATAATATGAGTATTGTTTTGCTTAATGATGCCTATAAGGACAATTAATTTTGCACTCATTGATATTAACAATGAAGACAATATGATTATTTTGCCCTCTTAGACTTTTGAAACTTTGCCCTATTTGACAGTACAAAAAATAAAGTGTTTAAAACAAGGAAAACAAAATTTATTGCCTTTGTTGATGATCAATGAAGGCAAATTTTTTTGCCCTTTTTTATTGAATCAAAGAGGGCAAAACATCTAAAATTGACTTTGAAACCTAATATAACAGGGTTACAAGGGCAACATGAGGGCAATACTAAAATTGTCATTATAACCTAACACTACTACAATAAAACCCTAATGCAACGGCTAAAAAGCGTTGCATTAGGTTCCCTAAACTGTTGTTAAAGGCCTAATGCAACACATTGAAAACCGTTGCATTTGTTGTCGTTGCATTAGGTCTAATGCAACAGTTATAGTGACCTAATGCAACGGTTTATAAACAAAAGTATAAACCGTTGCATTAGGTCTTTTGCAATGGTGAATTGAGCCTAATGCAACGGTTTGTACACTTAATAACAACCGTTGCATTAGGTCTTTTGCAATGTTCGTAAAGCCTAACGCAATGGTTTATACAATTAATACCAACAGTTGCATTAGGTCTTTAGCAATGTTCATAAAGCCTAATGCAACGGTTTTTTGCACTACTATGATATCTAATCTCAACCATTGCATTAGGTTTTTTGTACTACTATAATAGCTAATGCAACGGTTTTCAAACATATAAAGCATTGCATTAGGTTTACTATTTTTTTTAATAATAATTATTATTATTTATAATAATAATAATTATTATTATTAATTTATAAAAATAATAATTATTATTATTGGATGACCAAATTAATATATATTATAGGAAAAATTGATATGAATAAACCAACCTTTATCGCCTCCGCAAATAATAAGCCCATCTTTGAGTAATTCAAAAACAAACTAACCTTTATATCCAATCTTCCCATAACGAACTAAAAAACCTATAACCTATTGAACCGGTTAAGTAATGGCCAAAGTAACTTAATTAAGTTAAACTAATTACATTAAACATAATTAAACGAGTTAGGCATTTTTATGGTCATTTGATCATTTCTCTCTCCTCCCAAGTTCCAACATAACAAAACCACTTCTTCTTCTTCACCTGCATTCCAGTCTTTGTCCTCCATTCTTTTCATTCCTCCATTGAAACAAAACAACTATCATTGGCAGAGCTTTATACAACTAAAGATACAATTGATAATTCGATTCCAATTCATTTTTAAAGAAAAAAATTAATTCCAATTCATTAAAATAAAAAAATTGAAAATATAAAAACATATCTATATATATATAAACCGAATTCACATTCAATCAAGAAAAATAAATATATCAAAATAATTGTCCACGATAATTATAAATTGTTGACAATGAAGCCAAAAAAAATAAAAAATAAAACCTAGATTCAAGCCAAAAAATTAAATGGCAGCAGCAACGTTAACCACTGGCGGCAACATCAGTAGCACGCTCAGCGGCGCAGCATCAACACACAGCAGCAACAACACACATCGGCGGCAGCATCAACACCTGTTGGCGGTAGTAGCAGGGTGGTCAATGGAGGTGGAAGCCCGAATTAGAGCTGTAGAGGAGGTGGAAGAGCAATTGAGATGATTTTAGAGGAGGAAGAAGATTGTAGAGAAAGGATTAAGTTTGAAGGGAGTAATTGAGATGAAGAGATAAGAGAGAGAGAATGAGATTACATAGAGAAGTGGGCTTCATTTTTTCAGTGTTTGGGATGAAATAATGGGTATGTATGTGTGAATATGAGTTCAGCATTAAAAAAAATTCAAAATTAAACACCCTTCAAGTGGCTTTTACCGGCTCTTTTAGGTAATTAAATGATGTGGGTTCGTTATGGGCAGATTGGATATAAAGGTTAGTCTGTTTTTGAATTACTCAAAGGTGGGTTTATTATTTGCGGAGATGATAAAGGTTGGTTTATTCATATCAATTTTTCCTATATTATATAGCATACATATATAAATACTTGCATGACCATGGAACATATATACACTAGTACCACCACAAGCCACCACCAGCCACCACTGCACCACCACAGCAGCACCACTGCACCACCACAGCAGCACCCCTGCACCACCATACTGCACCCACTACACAACCACAGTAGCACAGCACCACCACTACACAGCACCACTGCACCACTGCACATCACCACTCCACCACTGCACAGCACCACTGCACAGCACAGCACAACACCACTCCACCACTGCACATCACCACTGCACAACAGCACAGCACCACCAGCCACTGCACCACCAGCCACCCACTGCACCCACCACCACTGCAGCACTGCACCACCAGCCACCACCACTGCAGCACAGAACTACCACTACACCCACTGCACCACCAGCCACCACTATTGCACCACCACACTGCACCCACTGCAGCACAACATCACAACTGCACCACACCACTGCACCCACTGCACCAGGAGCCACTGCACAACCACTGCAACACTGCACACCACTGCAGCACAAGCTCAGCCACCCACCCATACCAACCAAACCAAGCCACCTGCAACCAGCTACAACCCAGACCAACCACCAAAAAGAAAATACCAAACCACCATTTTACCCAAGGCAACCAAACCAGAAAAAACACTAAACATATAATAAACCACAACCAATGAAGACAATTTCATTAGGGGACGAAATATATAGGCCCATTCATAATTAATGAAGTTTAACTTCACACAAAGAGTTATTAACAAAAAACAAAATACAACAGAAAATTTATCTCCAACTCAACATTAATACTCTTAATTATAGAGTTTGTCTAATCCATTCAACAAAATATAAAATCTAATAATAAGTTCAATATAAACAAAAACCATGCGTCGCTAATGTGTTCATACCCTATAAAAAT
Source organism: Salicornia ramosissima (assembly GCA_951394345.1). NCBI lineage: Eukaryota > Viridiplantae > Streptophyta > Magnoliopsida > Caryophyllales > Amaranthaceae > Salicornia > Salicornia ramosissima. Next base: position 41,893,303 of record OX596232.1, read on the forward strand.
AACTATATTAAGTCATTCTTCATTTATGGCATGCTCGAATGCCTCTCCATCAAGCCTTTGAGATGTGTTAGCTCCACTTTGTACCTATATCAAAACATATAACATATATTAAAAATTAATCAAGTGAAAAATTAATATACCTGATTTGGTGAGTGTGTTGAAACTGATGAATTTCCACCATTTAAGTTGCCAATTTGATGGATAGTATTAGCAGCATTGCTTGAAATCGGAAAATCCAAAGACTTGGGAATCACAAGATTCACTCCAGGGTTAGCTTCTTGGAGTTTTTGTATTGCCTCCTGATCAGGCCCTTTTTGGACCGACTTTCCCGGCTCTTTTAGTTCGTTTTCAATGCTTTTTAGGCTTATTTATAGGCTTTTTTAGCTTAGTTTATGTTTATGTTGTGTTTTTGTCGAATAATGTGTTTTCTTGTTGTTTTTGATAATAATTGAGCATTTTTGTGTTGCTTATGCCATGCGTTCTTTCATGCAGGTGTTTTGCATGTTACCGAATGATTCTCGATAGCCGACAAGGATCGTGAGAGGTCCCGAGAAGCTTCGAGAAGCATGACACAAAGCTAAGACCTCAAAACAATGCTTAAGTACCCTCGAAGGACATGAACATTCTATGATGGCCTAGGAAGCCAATGAAAGAAACAAGAGCATCCAAGGACCCATGATCCAAGCAAAAGCAAGGAAACGAATCTAAAACCGGGTGAGTCATGGAAGGAAAAATCAAGTATGGAAGCATTGGGTGTAAAAGAAGAGGAGAAAGATGGGTCGAAGCCAGTTTTGACCACCCTCCACTATTTTGGGCATAAATTCTTTTCTGGAAATCTTTTGGATGTGGGGCCTATTGTGTTGGAAATTAGAGTTCACGAGCTTTCCAACGGTATTTTACACGCTCCAATCAGAGATCTACATCAAAAGTTATGAGCCTTACAAGATCAGCTCTTTACGCAGTCTTCTCAGAGCGGACGCTCTAAATATGAGAGCGGCCGCTCTCTAATTTAGAGCGGACGCTCGGCCCATGATCAGAAGGCATTAGCTGCTGGGAGGTGCCAGAGCGTCCGCTCCAACCCATGGAGCGTCCGCTCCCCTTGCCCAGCCTCAGCACGTCCATTTGTCGTATTAGTGGAGTGTCCGCTCTCAACCCCCCAGAGCGTCCGCTCCCACCTGCAGCGGCTCATTTATTCCAAATATTCCCCTTCTCTCTCATGTAATATATAAATACCCCAACTTTTCTAGGTTTGAAGAGAACGAAAATATCGAGATACTTAGCATTATTTTCAGTATTTTTAGAGAGAGAAACACAAGAGTTTTAATAGTTCTAGCTTATAATCATCAACATTTTCTTTTTCATTTGCAATCAATCCATTTATTCAATCTTCTAGTTTGGTAACATTTCTTATCTTTCTTTCTTTGTTATTTGTTCATCATTTGTATGTTATGATTTGTTGAGCTATTACTTGTCATTAGCTATAACCTCTTGTTCATTGTGTTTGTGATTTTAAGTTTAAATCTTTGAAGTAGTGTTTGCAAGTCTAGTTGTTATTTTCCATGTTTATTAGTTTCTCTACTTCTTCTATCATGTTTGGTCTATTTATGGCTTTTGTTAGTATGAACATCCCTCTCCTAGGCTAGATTTCTAGCTAGGGGAGGGGGAAAATAATGGTATTTTGATTATTGAACATGGAGTAATTGTTAGTTTGGTATGAAATAGTTTGTTGATGCTTGTTTTCTAACATGGATTGAAATGCTAGATTAGGAATTTGGCCAACTTCTAGGATAGAATCTTGGACTAACCAAGTGTGGTTGAGAAATCTAAGCATGAGGTTAGAGACAACATGTTAGGAATGTTCTAGAGTAATTCGAACCGGGTTGCGAGCGAGGTAGAGAATGAGAGATCTAGTCTACCGAGCAATTCGATCCATGGTGTTTGGTTTGGTCTAGGTTGAGATGTTGTGTGAGTGGGTTGGCTGAGAAATCTAAGCCCTCTTGCATAAACTAATCTTCTTGCTTGAAACAAATGATTTTATGCTTGCTATGTGGTTGCTCCGTGCTTGATTTTTGGAATATCATGTTTTCCCCCTTTTCCCTAGTGCCTTTAATCGTTGATTTTACTTGGTTTTAATTTAATTTATTTAATTAGATTTAGTTCATTAAAGTAGTTTAATCACCTTTCCTCTTTATTAAAAACCCCCTTTTCACTCAATAACTTGACTAAGTAATCCGCTAGTTTCTTGTGGTTCAACCCCTTACTTTCCTATACTATTGTTAGGTTAGCCTAAGGTAATTAGTTTTTGACCGGATTAGGAACTAACGACCCCTAAGCCCCGATCACCTCCGCTTCTATTCTTTGCACAAACTCCTTTGGCAGTATGTAACCCGAGTTTTTCCCCTTCTTCTTCAAATTAGTCTTGGTAACACCATGACCAAACAAGGCAACCCGCCCACTATGGTCAGCCTTTGTAATCACTTCATAGTAAGGATCTTTCAAACTAAATGCATCATCACGTGCTTGAGAAGCCAAAGTTTCCATTTTATCCTTCCCAATTCAAAAAAAATAAAAAAAAACAAAAAATAGATTACTAATTGATATTCAATTGAAAAACTAAAAAGAATAGATTGAGATCATAACTTACTATATTGCCTTTAATCTTCAAAGAGTCAGTCTTGTATTTCTTTTTAGGATCTCTTCGCCTAGATGCAATATAAACCTTTGCTTGAGAAGGTTCTCGTTTTTCCGGATCTTCTTCTTGCTATTTACAAGAAAAATGTTTTTATGTATTAATTTACAAGTGGACTCATGTACACAATTATAACCCTAATATATTTATAAGAACTCGAAAATATTAAGTACACTTACCAACTTATGACGCAATATTTCATATGATCTTGGACCCATTGTGTGCATGTCATGCGCTAATTCCCTATTTTTCTTATTTTTCTTACTTTGTTCCTATTATTATTCAAACACCAATTTAGTAGATTTAGAATTGAAATCATAACAAATCATGGAACGTTAAGGTGAATAATCCTTATTTTTCATGCTTTGTTACTATATATTATTATTCAAACACCAATTTAGATGAGTTAGAACTGAAATCACAACAAATCATGGACCGTTAAAGGTGAATAATCCCTATTTTTCTTACTTTGTTAGTAATGAAAAGATATAAGAATATACCTTAACAGGTGAACAAGCCCAATAATTTAAAAGATCTTCAAATTGAGGCTCAGATATAGTTGGTGGGCGCCATTTCCATCTTTCTTCATCAGTTTCATATGCATTGTAGTGTTTCTCCTTCATTCTACTTTTATATAAGCGCCAAAGGTAACCTATGGTTCCCATCACCCACTTTCGTCCTTCTTCCGGAACCATGTACTTTTTCTACAATCAATAACATATAATGAATGGAATAATAATGATAATAATAACGATAATAGTAATTACAACAACAACAACATTAAAATTAGTATTACCAATACATAGTCCCAAATTAAGTCATGTGTGGGCAACATTGGCCATCTCAAGTAATTAAGTGGTGCAAGCTCGGAATCCTTGGCTATAGTCCCCAAAAAACGAGAAAACTCCTCAGTTATCTCTTTTGTTGGACCAATCGGCTGCCCATATTTGTTGAGAATGATCATAGGACGCTCTTCCTTCGTGCGTGCATGAGCATGAGCAAGTTTTGTTGGCCCTCAAAGCTTCTTCACTTTTGAAGCTCCTATATTGTCAATTTCAAGTTCAACCATGTCAAGTTTATCCATTCCATGTACATTAGCTTGTACATCATCTTCTTCATTGTTTCCCGTTATTTGTAGCTGATTTTCTGATTCAACTTGATTTGCATTATCACAGTCCATTTGATCCTCAACTGGTGGATCTTCAGCGGAGGCATCTACATTGGAATGAAACTCCACGCTATTATTTTCATCTACCTTGGTGGATCTTCCATGTTGTTTTTGCCGAAGTTTAGCATAGGAAGATAATGCACCCATAGAAACTAATTGCATTTGTTGTTGCTTTTTTTGGGATTGATTCTTCCCATATTGAGTTTGAGCTTGCTTTTCATGCAACTGGTTTGGAAGATACTTGGTTTGTGGGCGCACATGATGTTCCACTACTTTCCTTTGCTTAGCTCGCTTCTTGTTAACAGATTTATTATCTCTCTTGGTTGATGGTTGAACTCCATGTTGCAATCTTTGCTTTTTACTTGGCTGCTTCAAATATTCACCCATGGAGCCTGACTTGGTTGAAGATTGAGTCACTAACTGCTTGGACTAAGAGAAAATGCACCAAAAACATAATTTTTTAGCAATGATAACAAAATTGAGGGAACAAAACGTTTAGAACATTAGAGTTTGAGAATACCTTCATATGGGACTTATTACTTTCACGAATGACATTCTCATCACCATCAAGTTCTTCATCTGGTTGATACTCATCGTCATCAGAAATCAAGTCCTCTTCCCTAGCATTTGCCAAATGGACTTCGGCATTTTGGAAAAAAACCTTCTTTGCAACATTCTCGTGTCCTCTAGCTTTCATCACCTCTAAATTTTTCATTATTCTTTGTTGTTTTTGCAATTCATACTCGGGTATTTGCTTTTGATAAACACAACCTTTATCTTTACCCCCTTTCATCTGTAGATCATCAAATACCAATACATTTTTAGCAATGTCATTGTAAAATAGAAGAAAAAAATTATGCAAAATAAACCATTACCATCAGATAATTCTCTAGGATTGTTCTCAATAACATAATCCCATCCACGCCTGGTGGGATCTGGTATATAAAAAACTTGGGATGCTTGAGATGCCAAAATAAAGGGTTCTTCTTTATAAATAATCTTATTCTTGTTCACTATAGTAAATTCATCATCGGTTTCTGAGTGAAACCACACACAGTTAAACAAGACAACACTAAAATGACCATGATAAGAAACCTCAATAATCTCTTCCAAGGATCCATAATACTCGACGTTTCCTGTCGAAGGATGTTTATCCTTTCTACTTGCAAAGCTAGGTGTTAAAGCCATTAAAGTAACTCCACTATTTTGAGTCACACAATTTGCATCCCGCTTTGTGGTATGGAATTTATATCCATTCACTGAGTACCCTGTGTACTTTCACACGACATATGAAGGTCCTTTTGATAGCCATTTCACATGTCCTGAGACTATTTGGCCTTGTTGAAGTTGAAAGTCAACAGTTTCTTTAAACCAATTAATGATTTCCTTGCTATGACTACAAGCATTATCCCACTTTCTTTTCCTACGACAGTTAACGAGATTCTTATGCTCACTGTCAAAACGGATCATGTTAGTAATGGAAAAATCACAAAACTTAAAAAAAAAAAGGGGGAAAAATAACTAAGCGAGCTTACTTGATGTAATTCTCAACTTCTTCACAATTGCAATTGAATAAGATGTATCGATGCGCTTGACCCCATGTCAATCTATCAATCAGAACACCTTTTTTCTTCTTCTTTGAATTTTTTCCCTTCCCTTTAATGGGATGACCAACCTTTGGCAAAAATGCTTGAGAGTTTTGACTTAAAACATCATTATGTTGTGCATCTTTAGATGGACGTAGAAATCTAGCAATAAATTTAGCACATTCTTTTGCCCTATAACCTTCTGCCATTGAAGCCTCCGGACGACCCTTGTTACGAACATCGGATTTTAGTTCGTGAAGATATCTTTCGATTGCATACATGCACCTATTTGCAACCGGACCACCAAGCTTGATTTCTTCCACCAAGTGAATCGGCAAATGAACCATAACATCGAAAAATGTTGGTGGAAAGATCTCTTCGAGCTGACAAAGAGTTTCAACTATCTCTTTTTGAAGATTATCAAGATCTTGCGTGATGATGTTCTTTTTCCACAAGCATTTAAAAAATTGCATAATCTTAATATTGGAGTGGCAACATCTTTATCAAATGTTGTTTTCACAGCAATTGGAAGCAAGTAATGCATCATAAAATGAGCATCATGACTCTTATATCCTATTATTTTCCCTTCATGAACTTAAATACATCGAGAAACATTAGAAGCATATCCCTGTGGCACCTTTGCATTTTTTATGGTTTGGCAAAATCGACGTTTTTGTTCCATTGTCATCCAAAACCGCGATCTTGGGATTTCTTCGCTTCCATCATATAGTTTCTTAGGTTGAAGATGTGGCAACTTGTTAAGTTTTACTAGATCTCTACGAGCTGCCACATGATCTTTAGTTCTTCCAGGGATGTTCAACAATGTTGCAATAAGATTATCAAACACGTTCTTTTCAATGTGCATTACATCAAGATTATGGCGATTAGAACAATGCTTCCAATAGGGAAACTCAAAAAAAAATAGGGAACCTCTTCCAAGGAATTGGATCATCAACATTTTGTCTGACCTTTTTTTGCTTCTTTCCAAACTCATTTGGAAAATCTTTTAATAGTTCCTCAACCTCAAATCCTGTCAATCTTACAGGTGCATTTCTTTCATTAGAAAATCTACTATGACCAGAGTAGAAATACTTGTGACTATGGTCCAACCAAAGAGATTCAGTTTCATAGTGAAAACAAGGAAATGCTAGTTTCCCTTTTGTGCTCCAACCTGATAACATTGCATAAGCTGGAAAATCGCTAATTGTTGAGACTAGAGCTACATGCATATCAAATCTTTAATTTGTCGAAGCATCATATGTTTCAAGTCCAAACTCCCACAGATCTTTTAAATCCTTGATTAGTGGCTGCATATACATATGAATATCATTGCCTGGAGACAAAGGTCCGGGAATAAGCAATGCTAACATTAGAAACTCCGGCTTTGTGGCCAACCAAGGTGGTAAATTATAGTTTACCAAAACAACTGGCCAAGTACTATGCACAATGCTCATGGAATAAAATGGGTTAATCCATCGGCCGCTTACCCTAGTCTCACATTACGAGGATTTTCTGCAAATATTGGATAAGCTTTGTCAAAGTCCTTCCAAGATTTTCCATCCACTGGATGTTGTAAAAGCTCATCATCATTTCTCCTGTTAGCATGCTAAGTCATGTATTTTGCTGTCTCTGAGCACATGTACAACCTTTGCAACCTTTTTTTAATTGGAAAATACCTCAAATTTTTTTTTGAAACCTTGTGGTTTTTTCCATCATTGTCTTCATCCTTTGATTCCCACCTTGGAGACCCACATACATGACAATTTGTTACATCCGCAAATTCCTCCCAATACAGCATGCAATCATTGGGACATGCATCAATTTTTTGGTAGTCTAACCCGAGTAGTTTAATCACTTTATTTGCTTCATATAAAGACTTAGGCAATTTTGCTTCCTCGGGTAACACTTCTCTAAGAATTTCTAGCAAAGCGGAGAATGCAACATTGCTTAATTTGTAATCGCACTTGTAAATGAATAATCGTATAATAAAAGAAAGCCTTGAAAAGTTTTTGCACCCTGGATATAGTTCCTGTTGACCCTCCTCCACTAAATGCAAAAACTTCTTTGCATCTTCATTTGGCCCCTCTCTCATAGTGTTAGCCAACAACTCTTCTATGCCATCATTCACGTTTGATGTCTCACCACTTTCAAACACATAATCTCTTTGGTTTTTTGACCCCTAGTTGTGACAAATCATCTTCTTTAGGAAGAAAACCATTGCAAATCAGATGATCTCTCACAACATTCCTATGTTGCCAATAACGAAAATGACAAATAATACAAGGGCAACGGATTTGGTTTCCTTGAGACTTGATGGCGAACACCTTCTCAATGTAGTCATCAGCTCCTTTTTCATACTCATGATTCCATTTAGGAAACTCCCACCATGCTTTATTTCCTTCAACCATTATTTCCTAGAGGTAAATTATAAAAGATGTAATGTATCCCAAACACACGTAATTTCCTAGAGGTAAATTATAAAAGAGCTAATGTGCTACTTCGTTATTCCATATATATTCCGCATGAAATTAAAAGAAAATGTATTCAACAATTATATAAAACCTATTATTTTAAAAATTAAACTTTAAAAATCAAATCTATACAATTAATTATCAGTCATTCATTAACATAAGTATAAAATATTAGATAATAATTTTTTTCCTCCCTTTGTTTCTTGAGTTACTTTATCATGTTTGACAATTCACATGTTTGATTTAAACCTGTATAATTCTAAATTGTCCAAAAAAAATTTGTATGCTTTTTTATCAATCGAATGAAATGACATGTGATATTACCCAATGTGGGGGTGGGGCTATAAGTACTATTTCCTTTAACCTTCTAAAATTGCTACATTTTTCTTTATAAAATGTCCAAAAAAATGCTACTTATGTATTTGAAATAAATACAGGGGTATTTAATTAACATGATCTACATATGGTTCCCAAAACTTTACTCTATTTTATTTGACCGTATCGCATCACTCTAAATACTAAGGCAAATTTTCATATCAACTAGATACTAAACTCTTTAAAAAATAGTGAATATGGTATTATACTACTATGTAACAAATTAAATGAGATGAAAAATTTAACTAAAATTAAAGATAGTGCTAGTGGCTGCTGTGATAGTTGGCTGTGCTGGCAGCAGCTTCAGGGCAGCAGTGCTAGCCCTTCCCCCTGTCTAACCCCCCTTCCCCCTCCCCTGCTGCCACCCATAACACCCTGCCCCCTTATGTAGCCCCTTCCCCCTGCCACAACAGCCCCCAACAGCCCCCACTGCCCCTCAACCCCCACTGCCCACAGCAACCCCCCACAACCCCCCATTGCATGAAACAGCCCCCCACGCCCCATTGCATACAACAGCCCCCCATAGGCCCCAATACAACACCCACCCCCTAAAACAGCCCCAATACAACACCCACCCCTTAAAACAGCCCCACTGCAACACCCCTCCCCCCAAAGCAACGAAAATTCTCAAACACTTCAAAGAAGAAAGACCTAAAAAATTATCATAAAATTTAACAACATATTAAAATTAACCTAATTCAAGAACTTAGAAAAATTCACCTAATTACTAATAAAAATAATCAAACAATCAGAACAAAAATAAATAAATAAGAGGAAAAAGAATTACCTCAACCCAGTCCAAACGAGCAGTAATGGAGATGGACGAAGGAAACCAAATTGAAGGAACGAACGAGTGGAGATGGAGATGGAGATGACGAGTGGAGATGGAGATGGAGATGGAGACGACGAGTGGAGATGGAGATGGAGACGAACGAGATGGAGACGAGGAGTGGAGCTGGAGATGGAGACGAACAAAAAAATGGTGAAGTGGAGAAAACACGACGAAAAAATGGTGAACTGAAGGAATTGGAGCTAAAATTTTGTAAGTATACCGCCACTTTTTTTTTTAATTTGGATCTAATTTTTTAGGATACCTCTAATGCAACACTTGTGGAATAAAGGTTTTAAAAAAAAGACGAAATAAACTCTCTAATGCAACAGTTAGTGGGTTTTAATTTTTGATATAACATCTAATAACTAGCAATGGTTTAATTTACTTATGTATTTTTCAATTTTAAAAACATTTATTTTAATAATTTATTTTAAGTTTTATTTTAATTTTTGATTTTATATTTATATTTACTTTTAATAAATTTCGCCAAGAAAGTCGAGTTAAAAAACTGTCACTAGAAAAGTCGTCCGAAAAACCTCCGCCGGAACAGTCAGCCCGAATAAAATTGTTTGAACAATTGGCCGAAAAATAATAATAAATGATGATAATATTATTAAATTAACAATATCAATAATAATAAGAACAAGAATCATAAGAATGAATAAGGATAAGAATAATAATGAAATCAAATGAACGAAATTATAAATGAACTTAACTTATTAACGGATACATTAATTTAATTGTTTTGCTTAGACACCCCTAATGCAATGGTTAAATAGAGTAGCCTAATGCAACGCTTTTTTTAGTACACCCCTTAGACCCTAATGCAACGCTTATAGATATATGATTTTTTGGGTATACCCTAATGCAACGGTTGAATGTAAACTGTTGCATTAGACATTAAAAGTGTTGCATATCTAAGGCTAATGCAACGCTTGCTACTAAATGTTGCAAGAAACTGTTGCATTAGCCTAAAGTGTTGCATAAAACTGTTGCATTTGCCTAAATCGTTGCATAAAACCGTTGCATTAGATATAAACGTTGCATCTAAAGAGTTGCATTAGACTTTTATTAGAGTAGTGTAAGAAGACAAATTTTGTATTAAATAGGGAAATTTTAATTGTCCTTCTTGAAAATATTTTTTGTAGTGTATTTAATGATATTTTTTCTTCACCTATTTTGATCGTGTATAATTTAAAATCTGATATCTTTTATAAAAAGAGTGTAGATGAATAAATTAATCAAAGTGCTTCTAATAATACAAGTAAGATTGGGATCATAAGTTACTAATCTTAAAGCTACTTTTGATTAATTTGTTCGTTTGCACCCATAAATTATTTTTTTAAAGTGCCTACAAAATAGATTGTTGCCATTAATACGTTACAAATTTGTTCGTTAGGGTATTAGGTGAATTTTAACGACATGCACAAAAAAAATCTCATAAAAGGTCTACATTTGCAACAAGATTTAAGCTCGTTATAAATGTGTACCCGTTGTCAATGAGCCAATAAATTTTTTGTACATAGTCTCATACATTGAATGTTTATTGTCATACATTTAGGCCCTGTTCTTTAGGACTTAAAAGCTACAGTAATCAGATTAGATTAGATCAGACTTGATCAAATCAAATCAGATCAGATGAGATCAGAAATTATTACTCTTTATTATTATTATTATTATTATTATTATTATTATTATTATTATTATTATGAGGAAAAGAATACACAAAATGTTCAGATTTACAAAAAGTTAGTGGGAAGCCGAGATACAATCTGGGCCCCCACTCCCCTAGCTATAGAGAAACATATTCTTGTGAAGATGTGAACAGCCGCACGCGCTCCAACATCTGCAGTCCGAGAGAAACTCTAAATCCGTTTCAACAAGGCAACAACATCTCCTTCCAATTCCCCAAAAGTAGAGAAGGAGAAAGGAAGGAACCCATAACCTAATGCTCGGCACCTATCTGCATACTTAGCTCGCTTACGAAGAGCTGCACTCGTCACAACACGGCCCGGAGCGAAGTTAGCCAACCCAGAAAGAGTTAAAGGAGAAGACCCTACCAAGTCCACGCACATATCAAACTACTACTACTATTACTACTATTACTACTACTACTACTACTACTACTATTAGTATTATTATTATTATTATTATTATTATTATTATTATTATTATTATTATTATTATTATTATTATTATTATTATTATTATTATTATTATTATTATTATTATTATTGTTATTGTTATTATTACTACTATTACTACTACTACTACTATTATTATTATTATTATTATTATTTGTTGTTAGAATAATTTCAATATACTAATTATTAGTGGATCGGATACCCCTTAATTAATTTGTGATTCTAGCTTGTATGTTTTAGGATATACAACTTTATTTTTTTAAAAAAAAAACCCCAATAAAAACAATATAATTGCCAATAAATTACAAATTCTAAACATGTAGCACTTAAAAGATTATAAATTCTAATTATAAGATCAAATTAGAATTAGAAGAGTATTTTATTAAAGGAAGAAAGTTTTTTGAATTGGGTTTATGAGACAAAGCCCAAACCAAACCACTTGCTATGTCGTTTTACATTCCCCTCAATCTCACGCAAAAAAAATTATTATTATCATAATATTATTATTATTATTATTATTTTAGTAAATATAATCATGTATTACCTTTCTCATAAAAAAATAATTATTACAATTATGATAATGAAAATAATAATTACAATTACAATTATAATGATAAAATTAATAATTATTATTAATATTATCATTATTTAAAATAATTCAAATCAGATCAGATCAGAAAAACTCAGCTCATATCAGATTAGACAAACTCAAATCAAATCAAATCAGATCAGTCCTAAAGAACATGGCCTTAATAATTGATAACATCTGTCTAAACAATAATAATAATATTTGATAACATCAAATATGTGATATAAGATTCGATCAATAAACATTTTTTGTCGTGTAAACCCATTTACTTAAACCGATGAAAATCCATGACCCAAACCCATTTTTTGCTGTGTCCATTTTTACACTATAAAGTTAATAGTCAAATGTAATTGTGTAGTGATGACTTGTCAATCCTGCTTACATTAGCAGGTTGAAAACCCTCAGCCCAAACTTGACCCATTTAATGAATGTGGCATGTCGTAAATACCCATTTAATTAATCTCTATGATATAAGTGAAGGGGGAAGCAATGGTGTCCCCCCTTTAAAAGACTAAAATACCCTTAATGAAAATAATATAATTGGATTTATTTTCTATTATCCATACTAAACAAGATTAAAATGGTATATTGGTATATGCCTTAAATATTTTACTCGCTCAAACTTAAATTGAAAAAAAATAAGTAATATTAATCAACCAATAAATAAGGAAAGTTTAATTTTACATCAAAGAGTTAATTCAAAATTTATCATGGAAATTACTAACATTTCTAATTAAATTCACATGGATATATAATAAGTGAAAAGATTTATTTTTTTCGACTCATATATAATCAATTAAAAACTATTTAATTTTATTTGTAACAAAAAAAAATACACTACAATTATGGTATTAGTTGTGATGTAATGTATAAAATATTATTGCTACATTTACTTTAATACGTAGTAATTATATCATATTAATAAAATGTTGATACGTTGACACCAATAACCAATCTTTGTTCGTTATTCGATAACAAAAAATTACAATAAAACATGATCACAGTACATTTTTATTTGTCAAAATTTATAAATTAACACACGCATCGAGTGCATATATGACTAGTCATGTTAATTCAAAGCCTTTCTCTCAAATATAATAATTTTCACTTCTATCATGTTCGGGCCGTGTTATTGTGTTTTGTCAGGTTTGCCAGCTCTCTAGTTAATATCTTCTACCTTATAATAGTAATACAAATTTATCAAAGTAATCTTTGATACGAATAAAAATAAGACCTTTTTTTCTTATACATTAGAAAAAAATTGAAATCTAAGATTCGTTTCTGAAGTTTTAAATGTAATCAAGAGGGGACGAATGGAGTAGTTAATTAATAAGTTGATTATCAGTTGAAATTCTTTCGACTTTTGTCGGAACTAGTTGGCCTAGTTCCTAGCAGTGGAAACAATGAAAGAATTTAAAGACAAAGGACACCAAATTTAACGAGGTTTAGCCCAACTAAGGTCTATGTTGTCCTACCATATATATCTTATTAATATTTCAATGTTTTTTTATGGATGAAATTGTTTCTAATATATATATATATATATATGTATATATATATATATATATATGTATGTATGTATAATATTCTAAATTTTTTTTTAAGAAAATCTTTTCAGCAGCAAGAGAACTGTCCTAACCTGACACCGGTGACTTTCTCAGAGCGGCGCGAGGAACTCGAAGAAGGACGAGCTTTTTACTCCCCCGCCGCCTTTCCAAACTTGAGAGGAAAGAAGGCGGTTAGATGGTTGTTCGCTTGTGTCCTTCTCTTCCTTCGTCCTCGCGTAAGGGCTTCGCTCGAGTGTCGTTCCCAGGGCTAAATAGGGGTCAAAAAGCCAAAATAAGTGATTTTAGCCCTTATAAAAAGAAAACTGATTCGTAAACCCCTGCCTTTTTTGGCTTTGGCAAAGACTGTGAGATCGAACGAGTGTAATAAGCGAGAATAGTCCCTTTTTAATGAATGGCGGGAAGGTCCCATCCTTCAATATCATGATTGGGTCAACCAGGCCGTCCCGACGAAATATGAGAAAAGTGAAAAAAGACCTATGGGTACGAAAAAAATCCGATTGATTTTTATTTTTCGCCGAACCAATCTACCAGGAACTGATCTACTTTTTAGCTCTTCGAACCTTTTGCATCTTTCACGGATTTGATGATAGCTCGTGCAATCAACGAGTGAAATTTTTGATTTGTCTGTTCTTAGTAGTCATTGGAAAAAGTCCGGAAAAAAGAAAGAGATTATTCCCTAAGAGCATTCCTAGTAAGAATGAAGATAAATACATCCGTAATGGCTACTACGGTGGTCACACCGACGTGTATATTCGATTTGGTACAGATCCCAGTCAAACTCTGTCAGGCTGACTCTTCTTAGGTATGGGCTTCCATGAGAGTGAGTACTGAGGAAGGCCTTCAAGTCGAGCTTCTAAGTTCCCCCCCATCCGGTTTATCCAAGTCAGCGAGAGAAATCTCCCTCATACCACCCGAGCTCACCACGGGATATATATATATATATATATATAGGAAAAATTGCCAAGAATAAGCCAACCCTTGGCCGATCTTCCACAATTAAGCCAACCTTTTGAAAATCCAGAAATATGCTAACTTTGTTATCATTTAAGCCAAAAATAGGTTAAACGATTATTTAATCTATTAGTTACCTGTTGTTTCAAGTTATTGTTATCATTTAAAGCAAAAAATAGGTGGAATGATTGTAAAATAGTGATAAAAAACAATAGAAAATAGCATATTAAATAATCATTTGACTTATTTTTGGCTTAAATGATAACAAGGTTAGCTTTTTTCTGGATTTTCAAAACGTTGGCTTATTTTTGGAAGATCGCCCAAAGATTGGCTTATTCTTATATATATAGAGAGAGAGAGAGAGTCAGGATCTGCTAAAAACCTAAGTGTAGTTGAAAACTAAAAACTTTCATTGTTAACCGTCTGATTTAGATCAACAGTAGACATTGATCATATATAAAAGTTGAAAAAAAAAATACCGCACTCTCTCTCTCTCTCAAAAACGTATTCCAGCAGTTTTTTCTCCATTCCAAATATTCTCTCTATTTTCTTGATTATTCAACCATCTTTATCAAGAATCAAACTATATTTCTTCATTATTCAACGTCTTTCATCACGAAACATCATGATTGATTCGATTTTCAAATTGATTCGATCTTCATTGCTGGTTTGAAGGAGTATACATTCAAAGAAAATTGTAGCTCTTCATTGTCATTCAATTGAAGAAGTAAGCATTTTCATTGTAAAGGAATCATACACAATTTTTTGAGGTAAATAATCAAAAACGACATTTTCATTATGCACTATCTAGGGTTCGTTTAGTTCGAATTAGGAAAAAAGTAGATTAGATTCATTTTTAGCAGTTTCAATCATATATAAGAGTAACCTAGGGTTTCATAGTCATTATCGTTTTATCGGATTCAATGACATGCTACAGCATTTTTTCACATGTACCCTTTTATATTGAAATGTACCCTTTTACATTGAAATGTACCACTTTATTTTTATCGTTTCTTAACTTCCTTTTGAATGCATTAGAATGTGATTAAATTATATGTATCATTTTATATTTAAACGCACTACTTCGTTTCGCAAATGTACCATGTTTTGTTGTAATTGTTGCTGTTATTGTACCTTTTTTTTCAAAATGAACAAGTATTGCATATGAATTTATAAAATGTACCCTTTTCAATTACAATGTACCATTTTTTATTGTAATGTACCCTTTTTCTTTTAAACTGTATCTTTTACTAGATTGATTTCCGATTATTATTATCCATTAATCAAATATTTTTTTACTGCAAAATCCAATATAACAAAACAGGGATTAGTTCAATTTTAGGTTATGTTGAGTGTTTATAACGTAGTTTGTATCTTGTTTATGTGTTATTGGTGAATAGATAAAATAATTCATTAAATTACACTCCATAAAACGTACGAATTTTTTTTTTCCAACAGGAAAATGGAAGACGAAATCAATTCAACAAATTTTTAATATAGGGCAAAATAGATATATTATTTAATAACATTGGCTAAAACAAAATAAATAAATTAATTAAGAGAAAAGAGATAGGGGGCCGTGAGGTGTAGGGTAAAGAGAAAGAAATTGGGCTCGGGTTTGGCAAGATTAGATCAAAGGTTTGGGCTATAATAAAATAATTAGGTTGCTACAAACAAATTAATAATTAATTAAATAATAATCAATTAAATAATTAATTAATTATATAATTAATTAATTAAGAAAAAATTTAAAATATCCCGAAATTTCGGGGTATTACAATCACCCCTCCTTAAGAAAATTTCGTCCTCGAAATTTTTCAAAAGAAAGCACACATATTGCAAGCAATGAAATATTACTTATCCCATAGCTCTACCCAAGTCAACCTTCACTTAAGTTCTTGTGGCAAAGCTAACTATGTTTACTCTCGGGATAATAAAGCGCTCAATCTTTCGGGTTACTTATGATGAAGTAATCCTAAGGTTCGGCTCTGATACCAACTGTAACGACCCGTATTTTAGCAGCGTTGTTTTCGGAGGAAACAACAATACAGATCATTATTAATTAAAAACCTTTATTAGCAGATTCACTAATTACAGCGGAAGCTCTAAACTTAATTCATATTATTCAAATAAATCATTAAATATTCCAAATTGAAAAGATTCCAAAGTCCCTTATTACTACAAAATAGGGAAAAAGTCCACTAAAAATAATAATACAAAGGCGAGTAATGGTCATCAGGATAAACTACTAAGCTATCTTGCACACAATCCCAGCCCTTGCGTAACTCAATCAATCATCACCGGTGCCTGAAAAGGATTTTGGGGTCCAGAGTCAGTGGTGAGTAATTAGATTGTTCTACTTAATCAGTAGAACACAATTAGAAACATAATAATCAGAACAGGTCAACCAAACAGTCAAACAAATCATCAGGAAATCATTCATACACATCATCATATTGTTCAAGTATGCAGCGGAAACAAACATAACGTCACAATAAACCAAGACCTTCTATACTAACTTATTCAGTTCTAGACTTCTTGACACCACTATTGACTCTTCAGTTCCATTCAGTTCAGGTGCTAATCCGTGACCAGTCATATGCTCGTAGGGGAAACCTTATTTCTTCCCCAACTTTCCTTGCTCATGCCGGGTCAACCACGTCATATCTACTTCCCGTCACTGGGATCAAGAACTGTCCCAAATCCGAAGATAGGACAGTGGCTTCGACTAAACCTATGTTCATGGCAACTTAAGCCACTAGATAGGCGGTCACTTCATAGTTAATCATCTTTTACATTTCAATTCTATTCTCAATTCCAGTTCATAACTCAATCCTTTAATGACACAACTTGACTTCTATTCAACTTTAGTCCAACTTAACTTGACTCATAACTCTAATCTCAACCTCAATCCACATGACATTCACTATGTAAAACAATAATCAATTCAATTCTCTTCAATAATCATATAAACAATTCAATCAATCAATTAATTAAACAAATAATCATATAAACCAACAATTATCAACAAATAATACTTACAACATGATAAAAATCCTCCTTTTATTATTTAATACCACTCGACATTTTTAAAGGAAACAACCAAAATTTACACTTCCATTTAATTAAATACAATTATCAATAATTCATCATATAAACTTAATAATAAATCATAAAATTATACTTTAAATATTAAATCATCTAACGTGGACTAAATCAAGATCAAAATCAATCCTTAATGTGTAGGAACCGCACGGCCTTCTTGGTTAACAATAATATGAAGATTAAATTCAAGAAACTATCCTATCATGATTAAATTCAAGATTTAAAATAGTAATTCAAGATTAACATCAAAGATTTATTAAAGATTAAGATTACCACATAAAGATCATATTTTTATCAAAGAAACATGTTCGAACCTAACATAACATACACGGCTCACATTCATATATATTCAATAATTATTTTCATCAACTTTTAACTAGCAAGAACCGTAAAACAATCATAGAACATGCATAGATTACACAAGAACATAAAATAAATTCATCAAACATTGCAAAAATATTCGGCCTTCATAAAATATCACCAACAAGTAAGTTTTATCAATTCAACAATAATTCTAAACAATTCTAAGCATGATTAAACCTATTCTAAAAATTATATAACTAATCTATCCTGTTGATTAAGTAAAGCAATCTAATTACCTTTGATTTGGAGAGATAGGGTTCGAACAAACCAAAATATCATGGCTTCTTTGGGATTCTTTAAGTTTCTTGATGCAATCTTGATGATTGAATGAATAGTAAAGAATTTAGGAGTTTTCTTGTGATTGTTTTTGGAAAGGAAAGGATAGTATGATAAGTTGTTGTTATTCCTCTTGGTTGGCCGTGTATATAAAGAATATTTAGGGGGTTCTAGTTTCCTATAATCTGGTAGGGAAATTAGGAGAAGCTAGGATAAAAATAGGATTTTTAGGAAAGAGTCAAAAGAGATATAAATTAATATTATTGGTTTAAAACAAATTAAATAAATAAATGAAAAGGAAGGAATAAGGGGTGGGCCGTGTGTAATGGGAGGAAAAAGGGGTTAGAAGTTCCTAAAATCTAGTAGAGAAGGTAGGAAATGTTGGGATAAAATAGGATTTTTAATATAGGTCAAAATAGATATATTATTTAATAATATTGGCTAAAACAAAATAAATAAATTAATTAAGAGAAAAGAGATAGGGAGCCGTGAGGTGTAGGATAAAGAGAAAGAAATTGGGCTCGGGTTTGGCAAGATGAGAGCAAAGGTTTGGGCTATAGTAAAATAATTAGGTTGCTACAAACAAATTAATAATTAATTAAATAATAAAAAATTAAATAATTAATTAATTAAGAAAAATTTAAAACATCCCAAAATTTCGGGGTATTACAGTCACCCCTCCTTAAGAAAATTTCGTCCTCGAAATTTTTCAAAAGAAAGCACACATATTGCAAGTAATGAAATATTACTTATCCCATAGCTCTACCCAAGTCAACACTCACTTAAGTTCTTGTGGCAAAGCTAACTATGTTTACTCTCGGGATAATAAAGCGCTCAATCTTTCGGGTTACTTATGATGATGTAATCCTAACGTTCGGCTCTGATACCAACTGTAACGACCCGTATTTTAGCAGCGTTGTTTTCGGAGGAAACAACAATACAGATCGTTATGAATTAAAAACCTTTATTAGCAGATTCACTAATTACAGCGGAAGCTCTAAACTTAATTCATATTATTCAAATAAATCATTAAATATTCCAAATTAAAAAGATTCCAAAGTCCCTTATTATTACAAAATAGGGAAAAAATCCACTAAAAATAATAATACAAAGGCGAGTAATGGTCATCAGGATAAACTACTAAGCTATCTTGCACACAATCCCAGCCCTTGCGTAACTCAATCAAACATCACCTGTGCCTGAAAAGGATTTTGGGGTCCAGAGTCAGTGGTGAGTAATTACATTGTTCTACTTAATCATTAGAACACAATTAAAAACATAATAATCAGAACAGGTCAACCAAACAGTCAAACAAATCATCAGGAAATCATTCATAGACATCATCATATTGTTCAAGTATGCAGCGGAAACAAACATAACGTCACAATAAACAGAGACCTTCTATACTAACTTATTCAGTTCTAGACTTCTTAACACCACTATTGACTCTTCAGTCCCATTCAGTTCAGGTGCTAATCCGTGACCAGTCATATGCTCGTAGGGGAAACCTTATTTCTTCCCCAACTTTCCTTGCTCATGCCGGGTCAACCACGTCTGATCTACTTCCCGTCACTGGGATCAAGAACTGTCCCAAATCCGAAAATAGGACAGTGGCTTCGACTAAACCTATGTTCATGGCAACTTAAGCCACTAGATAGGCAGTCACTTCATAGTTAATCATCTTTTACATTTCAATTCTATTTTCAATTCCAGTTCATAACTCAATCCTTTAATGACACAACTTGACTTCTATTCAAATTTAGTCCAACTTCACTTGACTCATAACTCTAATCTCAACCTCAATCCACACGACATTCACTATGTAAAACAATAATCAATTCAATTCTCTTCAATAATCATATAAACAATTCAAGCAATCAATTAATTAAACAAATAATCATACAAACCAACAATTATCAACAAATAATACTTAAAACATGATAAAAATCCTCCTTTTACTATTTAATACCACTCGACATTTTTAAAGCAAACAACCAAAATTTACACTTCAATTTAATTAAATACAATTATCAATAATTCATCATATAAACTTAATAATAAATCATAAAATTATACTTCAAACATTAAATCATCAAACGTGGACTAAATCAAGATCAAAATAAATCCCTTAATGTATAGGAACCACACGGCCTTCTTGGTTAACAATAATATCAAGATTAAGTTCAAGAAACTATCCTATCATGATTAAATTCAAGATTTGAAATAGTAATTCAAGATTAACATCAAAGATTTATTAAAGATTTATTAAAGATTAAGATTACCACATAAAGATCATATTTTTATCAAAGAAACATGTTCGAACCTAACATAACAGACACGGCTCACATTCATATATATTCAATAATTATTTTCATCAACTTTAAACTAGCAAGAACCGTTAAACAATCATAGAACATGCATAGATTATACAAGAACATAAAATAAATTCATCAAACATTGCAAAAATATTCGGCCTTCATAAAATATCGCCAACAAGTAAGTTTTTTTCAATTCAACAATAATTCTAAACAATTCTAAGCATGATTAAACCTATTCTAAAAATTATATAACTAATCTATCCTATTGATTAAGTAAAGCAATCTAATTACCTTTGATTTGGAGAGATAGGGTTCGAATAAACCAAAATATCTCGGCTTCTTTGGGATTCTTTAAGCTTCTTGATGCAATCTTGATGATTGAATGAATAGTAAAGAATTTAGGAGTTTTCTTGTGATTGTTTTTGGAAAGGAAAGGATAGTATGATAAGTTGTTGTTATTCCTCTTGGTTGGCCGTGTATATAAAGAATATTTAGGGGGTTATGGTTTCCTATAATCTGGTAGGGAAATTAGGAGAAGATAGGGTAAAAATAGGATTTTTAGGAAAGAGTCAAAATAGATATAAATTAATATTATTGGTTTAAAACAAATTAAAGAAATAAATGAAAAGGAAGGAATAAGGGGTGGGCCGTGTGTAATGGGAGGAAAGAGGGATTAGAAGTTCCTAAAATCTAGTAGAGAAGGTAGGAGATGTTGGGATAAAAATAGGATTTTTAATATAGGTCAAAATAGATATATTATTTAATAATATTGGCTAAAACAAAATAAATAAATTAATTAAGAGAAAAGAGATAGGGAGCCGTGAGGTGTAGGGTAAAGAGAAAGAAATTGGGCTCGGGTTTGGCAAGATGAGATCAAAGGTTTGGGCTATAGTAAAATAATTAGGTTGCTACAAACAAATTAATAATTAATTAAATAATAATCAATTAAATAATTAATTAATTATATAATTAATTAATTATTTAATTAAGAAAAATTTAAAATATCCCGAAATTTCGGGGTATTACATTTTAGGTGTTTAACTTATGTATACTTGCTTGAGAAATTTAAACGGTGTGTTTTAATCCAGGGAGGTTCAAAGCTAATAAATTATATTATATGAAAATATCACTAATAAAATAATACTATAGATTTTGAATTTGTAATTTAACTTTTATTGAGGGGGTTACGGAAGAGGGAAGGGGTATATGGGGGGCATGGGGATGTTGAGGGGCAGCAAATGGGTAGAGCGTAACATAGGGAGGAGCAGAATTAATGCCATACTAGTCTTTTACAAAGCAATAATTAGCTAGGGTAATGTATATTGCATCGTTGTAAAAATGAACTCACTACTCACTCCAAGATTGTTTGAAACTTTGGCAAAAAAAACACAAGAGCTAATGTATATATAATTTTAATGATAAAATTCAACCTATATAGGATTCGAACCTACATCTTTTGTGTCATTACACAAACGCTCTACCAGTTGAGCTAATAGGTTTATCATAGTAATTATGAATAACTCATCAAAACCATAATTAAATTCAAATGATACATATTAAAGGACTATGAACCTTTTTATTAAATTGTATCAATAAGTTATTACAAGATGGAGAGAGGGGTTTCATAGGGGAGTGGGGAAGGGTGCAACAGAGGGATTTACAAGCACTAGTCAACATGCCTTGTTAGATTGGGGATGTGTGTAGCAGGGGATGGGGAGGGGTACGGGTGGGGGCAGCAGATGGGGAGTGCAGTGGGGGTGGGGGTGGGGGGAGAGGGTTTGTATGAGGCGATGCAGCAAGGGGGGATCGGGGCAGTAGGTGCGAAGGGGGTAGCAGGTGGGGAGGGTTGCAGCGGGGGAGGGGGTTTATAATAGGCGACATTAACACAATTCAGACGGATTTATTGTTTATTGTGAAATTTACAATATCGGGTTACATTTACAAAAATAATGGTACATTATAAGAAAAAGGGATAAATGACAACTATATAATATAACATAACAGAAACCACAATAAACAACCTCAGCAGCAACGATAATAACTAATAATACAAAATAGAGTGATAACTTGACAACACTTAAGAACCATCATTATGCAAAAACAAAAGAGAAAAGGTGGTACATTTTGAAGAAAAGTGGTACATTTTAAAGAAAAGTGGTAGATTTTGAATTATAAGTACGTATTATTATAGTAGTATTCTAGTTTTGAATTGTGAACTCAACTAATTTCAATCCAAAAACTACAACAAACAACCTCAATAGCAACGTTAATAACACAAAATAGAGTGGCAACATGACAACACTTAAGAACCACCACTACACAATAACAAAACTAAAAGTGGTACATTTCGAAGAAAGGTGTTACATTTAAAAGAAAACTCGTACATTTGTTATATTACGAATTTAGAATATCGCGATGATATAAATTCATGATTAATGGATGGCAGTACTAGCCTAGTGGACGAATGGCAGCAGTGCAAGGAAAGGCGGCACGACGACCACCGACAGCACGACGAGCAACGGCGGTGCGAGCTTGGCTTCAAGCCTTCAATGGAAGAAAAATCGAACAAAGGAGATGAACGAAATCAAAAATGTAGACATAAAAAAAAGTGAATTCGAACAGAACATTAAAACGGAATCAAAATCGAACAGAAAAAAAATGGAAAACCTAAAACCTCAAAAACATCAAAATCCTAATTGCATATTCGAACATCAAGATCCTAAAAACCTAAAACAAGATCGAAAACCGCAAAAACCTAAAACAAGATCTGCATATTTGAACACCAAAATCGAAAACCTAATTACAAATAAACTAGCCCAAATTGCGAAAAAAATTCGAAAAATAAACAGTTTAGAATTGCGAAAACATACCTAAAAGAGGACGACGGGTTGATTATCGAACAATGCACAAGATAACAATGGCCAATGCTTCGTGAGAGTGAACAATGCTGCGTGAGAATTGCGATTTTCTCAAGGTTGTATAATGAACAAGGCTGCATGAGACTGAGGTAGAGCGTGAGAGAGAAGAATGCTGCGTTTTTTTTTTTTTTTGTGGAAACATGAGAGAGAATATTAAAATTTAAGATCAACGATTGTGAAACAATCTGCTTAATCAATGGCCAAGATCTAAAGTTTTTATGTTTTCAACTTATAATTAGTTTTTACATGATCCTATTCCTATATATATATAAGATAAAGAATCCTCGCAAATGCGTGTAGTGATAATCGAACCCAGGACCTCGTGCCTGTAATTCTGAAGCCCTAACCAATGGGCTATGACTTCATCCTCTAAATGCTAACTAAATACGCACACATACATACACTCCTCTATGTATATATAAGTTTTCAGTATAAATAAAAAAAAAAACTTTGTAGCATGCATGTGTACCACCCGTAATGAATGAAATTGAATACAATGACATTGATCTTAATCATATACTTCCTCCGTATCGCAATACTCATTTGAGTCGCTACATAAGAAAGCAATACGGTCTCCTAGGAAAAAAAAGGATTTAAAGAGAGAGATAGAGTTAAAAATGAATAATTAAGTGGGCCCACAACAAAATTAAAGTTAAAAAAAGCTTCACATGGGTAATTTTTTCACTAGATATAGTAAAAAAAATATTTGTTGCAAGTATTGTGTTACAGCCTACAATGAAAAAAGTTGCGAGTAATACGATACAAAAATACTATTATGAAAATGGGAGCAAGGGTACAGGTATTGATATTGCACCTTACCCGCCACATATATCAGTGTTAGAATATGCTAAAATATATTATAATATATTTTACCATATTCATTGTATATTTGTGTTTATGTATACTTTATATTCTGCGTAACGTAATTCTAGGAATTAACATTTATAAGTTGTTAGCATTATATTATCCTAAATTATAGCAAATCAATAGCTATAGAATAGGGATATAGTCAACCTTATTTATGGCATAATATATTTGCCAACTATGATCTTGTTTAATGTATATAATTCAATCAAGAAGCAATAGAAAGTCACGGATGAAATTCATTCATGGTATTAGAGCAAGGTACGATCCTTAGCCTATCCCTAGCATTCGTCTCTCCTCTCTACATCTACATCTTCTCTCTTCTCTTCTATTTACTTCAATGGCTGACATAAATACGCCCAAATTTCACCTAGCTCTAACAATCACAAATGTCAAATCTCTTTGTCCCTACTGAACTCATCAATGAGCAATCCCTTTATCATTCATCGCAAACTTTGTTCACCAACCTTGCTAGGGTACATGATCTCTATGATCATTTAGTTCCGCCTACCGACAAACAGATCAGGCTCGGGCTCTCTATGAGGCTTCCAAATTGCCTGACCTCTTATTTTGGAAACCCCTTGATGTCGTACTCCTTCAATGGATGTATGTAACCGTCTCCAATGAACTTCTTCAAGCCCTGCTCCCTCGCAATGAAACCTTCGAGGATGCATGGAAACGTCTTGAGTCTCTGTTTCAAGACAATAAAAGCATCTCGTGCCACTCACCTTGAAGAAGACTTCACTAATGTCGATTTCGAAGACTTTAACTCCATTAACTCTTTCTTCAACCATTTAGAATCTCTTGCTGACCGATTAGCCAACGTGGATGCACCCGTAACGAATGGACGTCTTATCCTTCGTCTTACAGGAGGGATGTTTCTTCCACGGTCGTCGAAAAAACGACCACAGAAGTCAAACAAATCTGGACCGTCGATCATATTGATTAGATTTTACTTTAAATTAAAATAAAAACATACATTTTTAAATTTTTTTTATTATTAATTCATTTTAAATATTTTTTTATTCACCTAAATTTATTTTAGACTTTTGATAATTAAGGAATTAAATTAAAAATTAAAAATAGAAGGCAAATATACCAATGTTTCACGTGATTCAATTCATTAACATAAAAATAAAATTTTTAAAAAAATTCAATCAATCCCCACATAACTAAAGTAATCATTATCCTTAACCCACTGTCAATCCCCTTCAAGTCCAAGTCCCAACCCCACCCCATTAAAGGTTCCAACCCAACCTTCATCCCTAACCCCATTGAAGCTTCAACTACCATTGAAGCTTTAACCCCCATTGAAGCTTCAACCTCTGTTGAAGATTCAACCTTCATAGAAGTTTCAACAGATTAATCTCGTGATTAAAACAATATTCCCTCAACATTCACCCTTAATCCCCATTAATAAAGCTTCAACCTCCGATCCGTTGAAGACTTCATTGAACCTTCATTGAAACCTTCAACCTCCATTAAAGGAGCAAGTGCAAAAATATCCATAAATCGTATAACTCATTGATCTCCTTTCTTTAATTGTGGTAGTGAATTGATTGAGGTCATTTATTCAAGTTATTGATTCACCTATTCATTACTTCGACACAATAATTCACTGTACCAGATCGAGATGGTGATGTTTTATGTCGTAGTTATTGATTCAAGTCACGAAGATGATATGCTAATTGAAGAAGAAGTCCTACGAATGTTTATGTAATTGGCTGGGTGGAAGAAGATGAGGAAGGAAGAAGATGATGCAGTAGCGTTTGAATTCGTCACTGTACAAGTTGGACATTACCTGGTGTACAATGTAAACATATTTTAAAAGCAGCTTTTTTACCTTTTTATAGAGTCATGGTTATGAGTATATGTAATGTCCATAACACTATTTGGACATATCCATACAAAATTGAATACTAATTATATTTGAATTTCGATTTTTTTATATCTAACTTAATTAGTCATTGTATATTTGTAAACTTTCCAAATTTCAATGATTCAGTTACCATAAAACATTACTTAACAAACATAGCTAGATAACTATATTTCCTATTATTTATGTACCCTGACTAAATTTTAAATTTTAAAATTTTAAGATTAAGACATTACAAGTTGAAAATTTCAAAAAAAAAATTCTACTGTTCTAGCAACCTTCCCAAAAAAAAAACTTCCATGCTAA
This sequence comes from Salicornia ramosissima, assembly GCA_951394345.1. Taxonomy (NCBI): domain Eukaryota; kingdom Viridiplantae; phylum Streptophyta; class Magnoliopsida; order Caryophyllales; family Amaranthaceae; genus Salicornia; species Salicornia ramosissima. The sequence continues at coordinate 41,919,702 of OX596232.1, forward strand.
AGCCAACTTTCAGCAACCGCCCCGAAAAAATACTAAGAACATCAGTTGGAATAGAATTCGAAAACTTAATTGTTGAAGATTAGGCAAACGATTTTTTTTTAATAGTATGTATCCAATTGTTTTTTATTTTTTTATAATGAATATATCATTAATGAGTTAAATTTTTATATTGTGTCTTACATCATGCAATAGTTCGTTATACTTATATCAATTGCCATGTTTTTTCCCTGTGAGCTTGATTATATCTTTTGTTGTTATACGCTATAGTATTTCGAAGTCAGATCATTAAAATATAATATGTTCATAACAAAAATTCGAATTGTGGTCATGTCCTATATACATTATGGACATTACATTGTTAATATTATTTATAGCCATATGTACAAATTTTAGGTCACATTCAAGGGATGTACAAAATAAGTCAATATACTTCTATCTAAAAAACGATAATTTTTAGTGGTATGGTGATTAAGGAACATTTGGTATGTAGCAAATAAGATATTTTTTTTTAAAAAGAATATTTTTTGGGTTTATTTTGGGGATACCATTTGTTATAGATATGAGAACGAATATTTTTAATTCGCATGATTTTGTGCATGATAATAATAATCTATTCCAAAATTATAATACATACCATATATATTAATAGATATTGTTTATTTTGTGTATGTAATCGTACGAGCTCGTACGAGGTAGTAGCTCTAACGTATTTAAGCAATGACCTTGTTTGGTAATATCCTATTCATTATTAGGATCATTACTTCACCAATGATCTACACAAGTTTGAGTAACATTTTTTTTTTTGTTTTTTTTTTTTCGGAACACAACATCTAAAAGTTGCAAAGTAGCAATATGGTAGAATAAGAAAATACAAATTATAGAAACTAATAAAAACTATTAATGAATGTCAATCAAAGTATAAAAATGATATCATATGAAAAACTAAAAATATAATGGTATACAATAACAGATATTCATTTATTTTCATAAATTTTTTTTTATAGAATAAATAACCTATAATCGACATATTATTGAATTAATTAAATACATAAAATTTAAATGTGTTAAAGGCAAAGTTAACTTTTTTTTATTGAATTAATTAAGGAATCATTTATTAATTGATTGAATCAATTTAATTTGATCGCATACTAATTTAATTTGATAAATTTTGAAATGTCCAATTTGTGTTATGGACATTACATCAGATTAACTCTGCTTCTACATACTACTTTCAAAATACGTGTATAAATTCCACCCGGTAATGTCCAATTACATTGTGGATATTGCCAAATAAAGTGAATGATGAATTAAAATGCGACGCAATTACCATTGTCTTCTTCCTTCGTCATCAGCCATGGAATTTAAAACAAAAACTCACAGAACCAATTAATGCCTTGAATTAAATTGAGGACTTATTCTTTTTTACCAATTAGATACTACAATTACAATTAACGAATGGAGATTAGTTACTTATTCAATTTTTGGAATTTTTTGGACTTACTCCTTCTATGGAGGTTGGATTTACAATGGGGATGAATGTTGAATCACAGAAACAATTAATGACTTAATCAATGAATTATTTGTTTTCCTTCATTTCCTACCATAATAAACGAACGGGGATAAATTAATTTTTTTATTTATGGAATTTTCGCACTTACTCTTTCAATGGAGGTAGAATGTTTCAATGGAGTTTGAATCTACAAAGGGGGATGAAATTTGAGGGCATATTATTTTAAGCACATTGGAGTTTTGATCGTTCCATTTAGGACCCATTTCGTAGCTTCTTTTAGCTTGTATTTTGGGCGTTCTCGTCTTTATTTTATCGTATTTTAGTGTGTTTTAGCTTAGTTTTGTATTTTCTTAGGTTTTGTGTGTTTTAGTGTAGTTTTGTTCTTTTTGTTAATAATTCGGCCAAAATATGTTTGTTTGAGTTGTATCGTGTTTTGTGCAGGTAATTTCGGGTTTTGAACGGGTCGTGAGCAGTCCCGAACGGATCCCGAGGAGCCGTAGATAGCACCGAGACGTTTGGAAGCACCTAGGGAAGCAAGGGGGCCAAGTATGAAGCCACACGACCGTGCACGGTCGTGCAGACCTCAGGAGTTCAAAAATTGGGTGCACGATCGTGCAGCCCCTTCCCAAGGCATGATTGTGCATAGTATAAATGCACGATCGTGCAGCTCGCTCGTGCAGAGGTGAAAGACCTCCTTTTAGAGTGCACGATCGTGCAGGCATACCTTGCACGATCGTGCAGCCAGGCCTTCGTTTCGCCACGATCGTGCAAGGTTCAACTGCACGATCGTGCACGGTGCAGCTCGTGAATTTTGTTTTGGGCCATGTACTTTGTGTAATTATGAGTTTTTAGTAAGGCTTAGGCATTGTTTTAGACACTAAGTTTCATAGTTTAGACTATCATTAGTTTGTATTCTAGTTGCTCAATAGTAGAAAAACACACTCTCAAATTTCTAGGTTTTCAATCACAAAGTAGATTAGTATTTTGTTCTTCAAATTCATTATTCACCATTGATGTTCAAGACTCCATTGAATTCCAATCCAGGTTTTGTTTTTGTTTTCCATTGTTGATTAGATTGTAATTATTTAATTCTTGTTGTCATTTTAGTTTAAGTAGAATTAGTTTTAATTCTTAGAATAGATTTAATTGAATTTCTTGAATTTTGCTTTAATGGCTTCCATTAGTGAGTAGTTAGGTTTTCTAGGGATTGGATGACTTGATGTTATTGATTTTGGGGGTTTATCATTGATTGGTTGTGTTTGAGTAATCTTGATTGCATTTTCTCTAGAATTCTTGAACCTTGCATGAAACCTTGGTGAATTGCTCATGTTGAGTTTGGTGATTATTGATGTCCTTGATAATTGCTTTCAAGATTTCCATGAGAATTTCTTAATTGCTAGAGATAGTAATTAGGATTGTGAATTGATAAAAGTATTTGATGAACTCGATTTTGGGTTTTGCTAACTTGACTAATCGAGAGAGGTTAATTTAGCCAATCCTAGAATTTCCTATCGCCTAATCGAGAGAGGGTGTTGGGATTGAATCCGTTAATTCTTTTTGAATATTCACTTTGCAATTGAGATAATCAAACATGAGTTAATTCAATGATTGTAATTCCTCCGATTGAGATAACGTTAGGGAGTCTAATCCTTAGAGTTTTAGTCATTTGGTTATTCAATTTGTTTAGTTTTCTATTCAATTTCACTATTCTTTAACAAGATTAAAAGACCCTTGGATCATTGTTGATCACGACTAATTTTGCGGTAGTTCCTCGGGGATCGACCCTAGCTCCACTAATACTACGTATTAGTTTGTTAGGTTTTAATAAATTGTATATTTGTTTGGCGACTAGGGCCGCTACACCCTAGAAGCTGATCAAGTTTAATTTGTTGAAGTTTCAATGGAGGTTGGGGATGTAGATGGGTTGGGGATGAAGATGGGTTGGAGGATGAAGGTTGGGTTGAAGCTTCAATAGTGCTGGGGTTGAAGATGGGGATTGAGGATGAGTTGGGGATAATTAGGTTGGAGTTTGAATCAATTTTTTTTTTCTTTTAAGTTTAATGATTCACATAAAATGAGTATTACAAATAACCATTTTTTTAAAGTATAAAGAATCACGTGATGTTTAACATGTAATTTCTATTTTTTATTTTTAATTTTATTTCTTAATCATCAAAATCTAAAATAAATTTAAATAATTCAAAAAATAATTAAAATGAATTAATATTAAGAAAACCATTTTAAAATGTTTTTTTTTAAAATTTAAATCAAATCTAATCAACTAGATCAACGGTCTAGATTTGCTTGACTTCAATGGTCGTTTTTTCGACGGCTATTAAAGAATTATCACTTACAGGAGCATTACCGGAGGCGTATAGCGGAACGATGGATTTTATTCAAAACCAAGAACCTTTACCCTCCTTTGAAAGTTGTCGGTGTCAACTAAAGATGGCTGAGCGTATCATCAAGGCCCGTACAACTTGTGAATCCGGTAGCTCCGGCAATCGAGGTGGCACAGCCTTGGTGGCATCATCTGATGCAGCAAGTCATTTCTCTTCCTCCAACAAACGTACCTATAACAATAAGGGACGTAATAAAACCAAAAAAAAAGGAAAAGGAAAGACCCAACAGCCAAATCAATAGCCCAGTCATAAGCAACAACCTAATCATTCTCGTAGGCCAGCCCCTCCAGCGTGGCAGCAACAATGGCAGCCCCTTAATGTGGCAGCAGCAGTGGCCGTGGGCAGGATGGGCAATTCCACCGTGCCCCTTTCCTACATACCCATGGCATCCATGGCCCATAGGCCAGGCCCAACAGCAGCGTAGGTCCAATGGCATTCTTGGGCCAAGAACACAAACCTACAATGTCATGGACCCATCCTCTTCAAATGCAACGAGCTACACTCCGAATTTTGAAGCCGCTATGCATGCTCTCTCGCTTTCTCAACCGGACGAAAATTATTTTATGGAAACGGGTGCTACATCTTACACGACCGCGGATGCAGGTATTCTCTCTTCTTATTTCAATTCAAGAAATAAACATCATAGCATTGTTGTTGGTAGTGGTCATTTAATTCGAATTCATGGTCACGGTAGTACTAGTTTACCACCACCAAATTTACCTTTTCGTTTAAACAATGTTTTGCATGCCCCTAACCTTATGAAGAACCTGATATCCGTTCAAAAATTTATAACTGATAATATGGTTTCTATTGAATATGATCCTTTGGTTTTTCTGTTAATGACTTACAGACGGGAGTCAAACTAATGAGATGTGACAGCTCCGGAGATCCTTACCCTCTCTTCTCGAACACGCAAGTCAATTTATCTTCTAATAATTCTGCCTTTCTACTGTTTCTCCAAATATTTTGCATCATCGTATTGGTCATTCCTATACCACTACCCTAAATAAAATAAAATCAATTTTTTCATTTAACTTCTTCTCATACTCGGTAATCAATAAAATGGTACATAATTAACTCCTCAATCCATTCCAAAATAAATGCTCTATTTGACTTTTGTTAATATTCTAATTGTAACTTTGATTATGTCGTGTGTGTGTGCATATATATATATATTCGAAAAACATAGTCAGTCATTCATGTGACAAGTTATTTAATTCGTCTCAATATGTGCTTTACAATACATATAATTTATACTCCGATCCCTCCATCCCAAAATAATTGCTCCACTTTCCTTCTTCATTCGTCCCAAAATAACTGCTTCATTTCTTCTTCTTTTTTTGGAAAATGACACACATACAACTTTACATTTATACCCTGAATTAATTACCACTTAATACCCACTACTATTTATCGACTTTTACTTACAACTTTACACTTTTACCCTTAGTTTTCACAAAAAGTGGGTCCTAACAAAAATCTCACCCCAAACCCTAATTGTAATACCCCGAAATTTTGGGGTTTTTTAAATTTTTCTTAATTAATTAATTATATAATTGATTATTATTTAATTAATTATTAAATTTGTGTAGCAATCTAATCCTGGCCTGAACTGTAATCTCATCTTGCCAAAACCCGAGCCCAATTGCTCCCTCTTATTTACCCTACCTCACGGCCCCCTTAACCTTTTCTTTAAATTAATTTATTTAATTTGTTTTAACAAATATTAGTAATTCTTACATCTATTTTGACCTTTTCCTAAAAATCCTTTTTTTATCCCAACCTCTCCTATCTTGCCTACTAAACTTTAGGAAACTATAAACCCTCTTCCAACCCATATATTACACGGCTAAGAAGAGAAAACAACCACATCAAAATTGTTTAATTATCTTTCTCCCAAATCAATCACAAGAAAACTCCTAACTCTTTTCTATTCATCCAACCATCAAGATTGCAACAAGAAGCCTAAAGAAACCAAGAAAATCGTGTGACTAGTGCCATTCGAACCTCATATCTCAACAACAGGTAATTAGATTGCTTTATTTAATCTGTAGGATAGATTAGTTATATAATTTTTAGAATAGGTTTAGAACCAAATAGAATTGCTTAGAATTGTGTAAATAATATTTTGAATTAATTTTTAGAATATTAGGGTGCATGTCGAGTGATGTTCTTGAAGTTCTATGATTTTTGTTAAATTATTTACATGTTTTATTATTAATCCATGCTTGTTTCACGATTCTTTCTAATTATAATTGATGAAAATAATTGTTGAATAGTTTATATGTAATTCGAATAATAGCCGAGTATATGCACCTTGTTCGAACATTTATTAAGACTAAAAACTTGATCTTTATATTAAAATCTTGATCTAATATTAATCTTTAATGAAAATCTTGAATTAAATCTTTAATTGGTAAAGTTCTTGAAGTATGAATCTAAAATCTTGATTTGTTAACTCATCATAGCCGTGTGATATTTTAGATAAAAAGGTGTGATTTTTACTTGCTTCCTTGATAAAAGATTAGAGTTTGAACTTATTCTTGGAATTATTTTAAGTAATTAATTAAAGCTTGTACTTCAATTTGATTAAAATTAAATTCTTTGACTAGCTTAGTTCGAAAGTTTCGTGTGAAAGGAAGGAATAAGAGATTAAGTTTGTATGGTTCAATTAAATAAAAGACTAGACTTTGATTAAGTTCTTTGAATTAGTTTAATTAATAGATATAGATTTGCAAGATGAATTGTAATTGATTTGATTGTATAAATTATGAGGATGAATCATTGTGTTGTTATGCTTATAAGGAGCCGTGTACATATTGGTAAGTAATGGGTAAGATTTCATTTTCTGAACTTGAGTTTATGGCTGGATTATGTTGTTGAATCTTGATTGTTGCATGCCTTTACATATGAACTTGTTGAGTTGAATGAACATTGATGAATGTCGAATTACCGTGTGATGTTGTCAACTTGTCGAGTATATTGAGTCTTGGACTAGAGTTTTGAGTCAAGTTAAGTTGGACTAGAATTGATTAGAAGTCAATTTGTGTCAATAAAGGATTGAATTATGAACTAGAATTGAGAACAGAATTGTAATATGGAAAAGAGGATTAACTATGAAGTGACCACCTATCTAGTGGCTAAAGTGCCATGAACATAGGTATAGTCGAAGCCACTGTCCTATCTTCGGATTTGGGACAGTTCTTGATCCCAGTGCTCGGGAAGTAGATCAAACGTGGTTGACCCGACATGAGCAAGGAAAGTTGGGGGAAGTAGATCTTCGTGGTTGACCCCTTACGAGCATATGATTGGTCACGGATCAGCACCTGAACTGAATAGAACTGAAAGGTCAATAGTGTGTCAAGAAGTCTAGAACTGAATATGTTAGTTTGGAAGGTTTTAGTTATTATTATTGCGATTGTTTTCCGCTGCGTACTTGAATGTTATTGTCTATGAATGCTTTCCTAGATGATTTGTTTGACTGTTTGGTTGACTTGTTCTGATTATTATGTTTCTAATTGTGTTCTACTGATTAAGTAGAACAATCCAATTACTCACCACTGACTGTGGATCCCAAAATCCTTTTTTCAGGTACAGGTGGTGACTGAATGTGTTGGGCAAGGGCTGGGATTTTGTGCGAGCTAGTTTAGCAGTTTATTTTTATTCTAATGTTCACCCCTAGCCTTTGTATAATATTTAGAGGACTTTTCCTTATTTTGTAGTATTAATGGACTTTAGAATCTTATTTATTTTTGGATTATTTAATGGTTTTATTGAATAATATGGACTAAGTTTAGAGCTTCCGCTGTAATTAATGAATCTGATAATAAAGGTTTTAGATAATAATGATCTATATTGTTGTTTTCTCCGAAAACAACGCTGCTAAAATACGGGTCGTTACACTAATGGAGTATATTTTTTTTCTTCTCTATTCAGAAGAAGAGACCCTTTAACCTCATCATGATTCATGTGAAATTCTCATTAGTACTACTGTGTTTTGGCGAAATCTCAATGGTACTATTAAGCTTTTTTAATCCCAATGGTAATACTCATTATGATTAAATTCCCAAACGCAGCATCATGGATGAATATTCCATTAATTAAATAAAAATACTAATTAATAATAAAAATAGCCTACTCGGTCATTTTAGCCCAAAAAGGGTCCAATTTGAGATTATAATTTTCAAAAAACGACCCGATACATTCCCGATTTATCTAATTTTATGCACATTGATCTACGTGTAAGGATAATAGTATGTTTAAGGTTTTACGTGTTATTTTAACCCTTGTGGGATCCGATTTGAAGTTGCAATTTGCAAAAAAATGACCCAATTAGACATAATTTGCATTCCGGATTTGCTTTGATTTGTTCGCATTGATCTACGCGTAAAAATATAGTTTGCTTAAGGTTTTACAGGTCATTTTAACCCTTATATTGTCCGCTTTGAGGTTGAAATAAATTTGCAAAAAAACCACTGGATTAGCCATAATATGAATTCCCGATTCGCCTCGATTTGCACGTCTTGATCTACGTAAAAATAAAATAGTTTGCTCAAGGTTTTACAAATCATTTTAACACTTATGGGATTTGTTTTGTTAAATATGATTAATTATTATTATTATAGTTAAGTAATGTATTTTCTTATTGTTAATTTTAACGGTTTTTTGTCTAACATCACATTTGAAAATTTAATTTTAAAGAGTATTACAGTTGGGATTTAAAAAAACTCAATGCTACCATTGAAAACTCGCCAAACCACGATAGTACCAATAGGAATTTCCAAAACAAACTTTTACCTATATAACCCTTTAAATTCATCATGACTCAAACAAATAGTCAGCTAGATGAAGAGACGCTAAAGTAGTTGTTTTTGGATAAAAACAAGGGGTTGAAAAGTGGGTGGATTTTAAACTTTAAAGTTAGGCACATTAACATGCATTCCTACTTCGTAATCACTCAATACATGCGGTATGTGTTTTTCGGTAAGGTAAATTGGGCTAAGGATCGGAGGTGGCGTACATAGGAATATCTAGCAAATAATATCTAGCTCTATCAGAGGAGTAACTATCTGATATTGCCCTAAGGGGAGGGGAGATAGCAAGAATCAAGTTTGCAAGCGAGCTCTTGATTGCGATGTAACTCGAGCTTCACATGTGCCATTATCTTAGCAGTAGCTATTTGGGTACTGATTGTAGAAAATATTAAAATACAAAGACTTTTAGGGTAGAGAAGAAGAGGATGAAGCAATAAGTATGAAATAAACTGAATAATATTACTGCTTGCATAATTTAATAACAGAGTACATGTTGAATATTTACATCAAAATAATAATAACCAACTCACTTAAGCATGAAAACACAAAGCCATGTCCCTATATATATGACTAATCAGGTACTACTAATAAGGCAATAACTAATACCCCATAATTCTACTAACAAAACAACCTTTGACCACTAACAAACTACTAATACTATAATTTGATAATTAACTAAAATAATTTTCTAAATATACTCCACTAAGTTTGAATTCATCAACCAACATTGATGGCTATTATTCATGTCAATATTCACATAATTTTAGCCAAATTTAAAGTATTCACCTGTCATTTTTTTATTATTTTTTTTAAGGAAAGGTGAACAAGCAGAAATCAAGATTTCTTTATCTCTAAGAAAAACCCTAATCTATCAGTAGCTAAAAAAACAAGAAAATTTGGCATCCATTAAAGGATCAATATCAACGTGCGTAGGGGTCTAATGCTTGCCTGTGTGACGCAATGTAATCATGCGTAGAAAAATCTTGATCTATCAGTAGCTAAAAAGAGAAAAGTTATGTTGGCGAGCAAGAAGGAGAGCATTATGTAGAGTCGTAGCTTCATCTACCAAAGGAGAGGTATTATCAAGAAAGTAGGCTTGTGTCGTAATTTAATTACCAAGATGATCTCGAAAAACAGCACCCGCAGATGCAGCATTATTAATAAAGGAATAATTAAATTTTAACCTAATCATATATGTGATCAGAGGGGACCATTTGAGACTGAGGAAGATGTGAATGTTAAATAGAACAAATGTTATCTAAGGAGAGACGAGCCATCCATTCTTGAAAATAGCGTACAACCTGAGTAAATACTAAGATAGCATTTAAGGGCTTATCATTGAAAATCAATTTATTTCGAGATTTCCAAATACTCTATAAAAGGTGCAAAATTTTAACAATCAATGGATGATGATTTCTATGTAAGCCATCTAACAACGAATGGAGAGAAAGGCTAGGGGAAATTACGGATTTCCATCTAATAGACTAATAGTAGGACCAGAAAGGGAGATTGACAGGGCAATGTAATAAGAAGAGGTGGTCTTTAGATTCATCCGGCATATAACAGAGTGCGCAGAGAGGAGAAATATAAAAGCCTCTAACAATTAAGTTTTGACATACATGGAGGCCATTATGCAAAAATTGACAAGCAAATATTTGAAGTTTTGATTTAATATACAATTTCCAGGTCCAATGGAAGTCCCATTTGGAGGATTTAATACCTATATGCAAATATCGAGTACTTGCTATCAGGAATAATTGAGTGGAAAGGATTGTAGCAATAAATTACTATAAAATAAAACAAAAGAGAAGAACAAAAGATATATATGTAGGACAATAGTTTACTGTAACGTAGATGTAACGTCGTTGCTGTGACGTGTAAATAACACTGTCTTTGAAGCAAAATTCAAGTAAGAAGGGATGGAACTCATAAAGGATTGCTCAGAATACATGAAAGAATAAAAAAAACAAACGGTGGAAAGATAGTATGTGGATATTGTAAAAGTATCAAAGTATCACTCTTGTTTTTATTTTTCCTCTAATGTCACGTCAAATCATCTTCCCCTTTTCTTTTAAAGGGTAATGATGGAGGTGGTATATAACTCCTATCCATCAAATATGTTTGACCTATTAAATCTCATTTAAACAACCAAAACGTTATACAGAGTAAATAACATTGAAACTATAACGTTAACCAATAACCGGATATATGTAATTGAATTTTACTTTATGATCCATCTATATTATGACTTAAGATTACCTGTCATCAATATCTAATCCTTTCAATCGAATTAACTCATCCTAAAGTATTCTATATGTAATTGAATTTTACTTTATGATCCATCTATCCATGTTTCCTTCTCAAATAAACTTTAAACCTTATAAATTGTCCTCCATTAAACCAAGTCTATCCACTTGTATATCTTATTCCCCATCGCCAAATATAACAACTCTTATTCTATTACTTAAACCATATTATAGATAAAATCATTTAGATAGGTAAAAGAAACCTTTTGAAAATACAACGCGGAAATTTTATTATTTTAGATAACTATGAAGAGTATTGTAGTTGATAAAAAAAAATTAAAATTGAAAAATAAGATTTAAAAGGATTTGAAATATTAATACTAAAATATTTAATTCAAATTTTACTCATCACAAAACATTTATTTATAAAGAAAACCGTTGTTAAATTAATAAAGATTAATTCATCGCACTCTACCTCCTATGATAAAAGTTAATATAATAAAATAATTATACCGTAAGAATAAACATCCTAACAAAATTTTATTACAATCTCAAAATAATCATAAAATAGTATGACAAACTGTAATACCTCTTTAAATAGAACCTAAATTGCAACATTACTTCCTAAAATTATATAACTTTCAATAGCATCAATGTCTCCAAATAGTAAATCATTTCAATTCTCAATTAAATCCAACTTGACATAATATTGATTAAATCACATCAAATATGTAACCTTAGTCTCCACAAATTCTCTAACCTCAAATGGGACTCTATGAATAAATAGAAATTTAATGCTCTAACTAACAACATCTAACAACAAAACAAAAAAGAAAAATAATAAATGAATAGATAAAATAAGAACAGTTCACATAAATGCACCAACAAGTCACATTAATATCACAGTTAATCAATAGCATATAAAATCATCCAAATTATAGATGTAGAAATAACTTTTCTATCTTATATGCCCCTTCTAAAATCTACCCTTTCTCACCAAAACTAAACGTAAAGTTATTTAAAATATTTTATGTTTGAAAATATAGATTTCAAAATTTAAGAAAGGGAAAAATATAATTAAATAACAAAATTCAATTTAAGAAATTTTTTTTTTAGAAGAACAAATACTTACGTTAAGATATGAAGATCCTAACGTATTTTCAGAATCGACCTTGCTAAACTGATACCACTTTGTAATACTCTGAAAATTCCCTATTTGAAAATTCTAAATATTATTCAAAATTAAAACGTAAAGTACATTTGAAAAGAAACTTCAAAAGTATTACCTCCACGTGTGAAAATGTTTCGGCTTATTCAGAATTTTGCAACGAAAAAACTTTAACAATTATTTAAACCAAATAACGTAAATGAAATAACATTTTAAAATAAGCTCAAATACAAGAATTGTTAACTCTCGAATCACTCTTATCCCACGACAATGCATATGCCGAATGCTTGAACTTTACATCATTAAACTAACCTGTGTAATTCTGCTCCCCCATAATACAAGTGTATAAATTGGTTCATCACAGGGTCATTAAGGCGAGGTTCATGACCAAAAAAGACACAAACAAAAGCACGTAATAAGCAAAATTGCTGAGTACATATATACAACAGGTGAATATAATTAAATAGACAAATAAATAAATAAACTTTTGTGACTGAACTAAGACTATGAACGCCTTGATTAAACAAAGAAAATAATGGTCAGATTAAGTAGTGGTGAAGTAAAATATAGAAAAGTTGTCTACCAGGCCACGCACTTGGTTGCAAGTCGAGCAGAAAATCCACCGTATGGTGGGTGGGATCAAAAAAATAAAAATAAAACAACAGTGAACGACGTCTCATACTTCTTGATAGGAGCATAAGCTCCCCCCATTGTTCATACTCGAGGTATATACGTTCCAAGAGTTTTGTTGTGAATGTTGTTTCACTTTACATGATTTACAGTGTTAGGAGAAGTCAGATTTTATTTTATTTCCCTAAAAGTCTACAACAAAAACAGTCACACTTGTAACCACACAGTTGCAGGTTTAATTATCTTTTATTTGGCGATCACATGCATAATTATTAAATCGTTTAATGTCCCTGGCCCCACACAATGGTGGTAAAATAATATTAATGCCTATTGTCCCCACATTAAGTGGTAAGATGATATTAATGCCCTCTGGACCAACATTAAGTGGTAAGATGATTCATAATTGAACTTATATTCCAAACTGTGATAAAATAAGCAATTCAGGACAACATAATGTAACAATATAAATTTTCTTTTCCACGACCACATATATAGTCATCACAATTCGAATCATACCCTAAAAATGCTACTACATGCAAGCAGCTTACTGAGTACATACAAATTTAAATTGTCCACAATTATTTCAATTGTCCAAATTCAAAGTCTCCTGCAAATTTAAAATCGGAACAAATCAAAACCCCAAACTACCCTAACTACATATTACAAAATTTCAGCTTCTATAAAATTCCAAATTTTTTTAATCCTTTCTTTTAATTCAAAAATTACACTATTGTGCCCTCTACTGGAAATACCAAGCTGCCGTTTAAATAAATAGATAAAATATCGAGTAGGTGTGATTATTCAAAAATTCCCGCCCCGATAAAACATTTAAAACCCTTCCGAAATGTCCCGAAAATCAATTTTTAAAGTTTGAACGACAACACCCGACAGGTTCCTAAGACTACCGGAAACCCTTATACGCAACTAACAGCTAAATTCTTTGAAATTATATTATTTTTCCAAAAATCACAGCAATAATAAAATCAATAAAAATTCAAAAATATAATCTAATTAACAATACTAATCAAGATTAATTAATAATTTCATAAAACTCATTAAAATATATTAATTTAATCAAACTACAACACTTCATCTTCAACCTTTTCCCAAAACTCCATTAAAACCTCCATTAATACATACCCAAAAGTTGTAAAACTTCATAAAACCAACCTTTTACAACATATAACCAAGCCAAAACATTTCAAACATGAAAACTAATCAAAATAACATGTTTTTTTCAAGTTTAATCAACAAATAAAATATGAAAATTTTCTATTAAAACCCACAAATTTCAAAGATACAAAACTCAACTTTAATCATAAAACCTTAATCCGAAACATGATTAAACTACAACATCAAATCTAAATATAAAAATTTATAAACTTTAAACCAAGAATTAAAAATAATTAAGAGAAAAGATTTTTTTTAACTCACGCACGTTGTAGCAGGGCAACGGCGGTGGTGGACAACGGTCCTTGCTGGGTTCCGGGCGGCGGCGGCTCCGGCTTCGGCTGTTGCGCTGCTGCTTCGTTGCAGTTGTATTTGATTTTCACTTTTTTTTTCTTGTTTAAAGTTATACGAGAGAGACAGTGAGGGAGTGTTGTTGTTTTTTTTTCCTGTTCTGATTTAGGGTCTTTGACCTATTTTGCTGTATACTAGGGTATTTATACAACTTGGGTCCAATTTGAGTTTCCTACCGGGTTGTGCTTGCCACAATACGAATAAATACTTTTACCCTTTTTTCAAACCGGAATATTTTATTATATAAGCGACGCCCAAAACATATAATTAAAACCTTTAGTATGATTTCAAATACGATTTTATAAAATCCCTTTATAAATATATATATGCAAATTATTTAAATATGCAATTAATAATATTTTATAAATATTGACTTTAAACCATTTTGTTAATCCTAATTCGTAAGCTTATAAAATATTCTTTGAGGCGTATAAAATACATGTACAGGTGTTTAAAATATGTATAAAATACATATATTAATGTATAAAAATACGGGGTATTACAGGTAAAACTAAAAGTACAACTACAACTATTACAAAGGTAGTCCAAGATATCTCTCGCACACAATCCCAGCCCATGCACAAGTCGACATACACTCGTCATCATTACTTGGAAAATAGGTCCATCGTCAGTGGCGAGTAAGTAGGCTGTTCCACCCAAATGTGGGACTTAAGCCACATACACAACATTAAATATCATCACATAAAACAATAACCAAAAACACGAAAGATCAACAATCACCAATGTAACGACCCGACTTTTGAGACATGTCGATTGACGAAGGGAAATCGACAAACGGATCATTACCAACTTATAATAACAAATAAATCAGATTATATGAATTAATGAATTAACCTTTACTAATTAAACTACTAATTAACCGAAAAAGATCAATATTCATTATTACATAATTGGTCTTGAAATACTGTCCCAACATGCTGGGATCGTAAAATAACTAAGTAAATGTCTTGAAAACATAAATCCTCTATTAAACTATTTAACTAAGGCTCTCTGCTACTCAATCCCATCCACGAAGCCCGTTAATCAGCAGCGTCTTCACCTGAAACTGAGGGGGGGGGTCCACCGTCAGTGGCGAGTAACTAGGCTGTCCCATTTAATCGAGGGACCACCAAACACATAATGTCATAGAAATACACATAAAAACTGTACAGAAACTTAACACATGCCTTTATATAATTGTACAAAAAATACGTATAAAAGTACGCATAAAAATACGTATAAAAGTACGTATAAAAATACGTATAAAAGTACGTATAAAAATATGTATAAAAGTACGTATAGAAATACGTAAACGTATACGTACAAAATACGTATAAAAATACCTGCAGAAATACGGTTAGAAATACGTAATATCTACGTACATTGTACGTACAGTCAACCCTGCATTACACGGTTAGAAATACGTACAAATATACACCCATCATTCGTATACATACATACATACAAAAATACAGATTCATACGCAGCGGAAGTCTTAAAATACCCAAGTACTTATACTTATACTATATGACCTAAATTATCCCAAACCTTAACTTATACAATACCCATCATATATTATACCTTAATATCTCATATTCACACTTTATCATATTCTTTTCATAGCATACCGTATCTTATCATATATCATCGTTTCTTATCTTTCATATCATATCGTATCATATCTTATGATTTCATCATATCATATCATCTTTGTCGGACCGGTCACTATAACTCGTTGCGGATCTCGTGTTTCACCACAACTTTCCTAGAACATGCCGGGGTGAGCTCGTGTACTCAACCCGTAGCGGATCTCGTGTTTCACCACTAAGCCTAAGCTATGGCCATAACTCCTAATAGTAGCTCGTGTACTACTACTAGACGACTACATATCCTAAGACCCAGAACTACTCGGGGGAACTCGTGTGTTCGTCCCATTGAGCAGTGGCCTCGACTTAACTCAGTCTGACTACTCGGGTCATCAGGTGGGCGTCCTTATTGTATCTTATATCTTCATTTAATCATATCATATCATATATTGGGAAATACTAGGTGACCGTAATAGGAAATGAAATGTTCGGAGTCCCAGGAAAGAGAGGTGCGGCACGTATATTGGCCACCTTAAATACCAAGCCTTTCCTAGCCAGAGACCGAAACATAACATGTACAGCTATTACTCTGTTTCCTTTCTTATCCCTAGTAATATCTTATGCATCCTTAAACCTTATATTATACTAATCTTAATATCATATCATATACTATTACTTATCCTTTCGGATACTAACCCTAACATTACTACTAATATTAATTATGATAATACCCGAAATTTATATTATTAATACTGGTATTATTCGGCCCTTATTAGTTTTAATAACAATAATATACTTTTTATCCCTACACTTTACAACTTATCCCTAATAATTATTTTATCCGAAACTTTTATTATTGATTATTCCCTAAATTAATAATAATCCAAAATTAACCAAAATTTGACTATTTCAATTATTCCACACGGCATTTTCAAAATATTAACAATAATTAATTAATTTCTTAAATTGTTTTAATTAATCAATTAATTATCAAAATTACCAAAATTATGATAAAAATCCTATTTTTCATTAATCTTCTTCACTCGACAATTTCGTTCAAAATTTTACCCAATTTTATCAATTAATTTATATAATTCAATCTACAACAATTAATTGAATTAACTAATCAATAAACATAAAAATCATACCTTTACAACAATTAACAAGATTAAATTAAAGAAACAAGATCAACCAACAAGCTTTTACACACATCTTTCACACGGCATATATATGGCATAATCAAGAATTAATTTACATATTCAAGAATTCACAAAACATGATATAATTAAAGATTAAATTAAAGATTCACATAATTAATTTAATATGATCAAGATGAACATAAAAATAACATTTTTAATCTTTCTTTAAACTTCTAATTCACTCGGCATTTTGAGAAAATTAATCAAGATTAATTTTAAATTCAAGAATCAATCAATACTATTTAAATTAGTCATGAACATGCTTAAACAATTAAAGAAAATAATCATTAACATATATATATATCACTCGAAAAATTCAAGGTTAAGTCAAGGACATTATTCATCAATTTCATGCAAAAATTTCGAGCCATCATAAATATTCATGGATTAATTCATGCAATTTTAATTACCAATACAAGCAAGATTCATACATGTAATCATAAAAATACATGAAATAAATCAAGAATCAACATCACATGCCACTCGACATTCATATGCAAAACAAGGATTAAATTCCTACAATTTTCATGCTTCAATTCCTAATTACTATGTGTTTTTCTACCCTTTAATTAAATAGAAAAGCGAAGTTACCTCAATTCGCTTTAAAATTCCAAACAAAATTCACCCTTCTTTGATGAGATTACACGGCCAAAAGAAAAGAGGAGGAGAGAAAAGAATATATATATATATATATTTTTTTTTTTAGGGTTTTTGGTGAGCAAATGCAAAATAGGATCAAGTATGCAATGTTGGTCCTATTTAAAGATGGGAAAGCCAAAGAAAAACAAACCCTAATGTTTGTTGTTAGGGTGCCGTGTGGGAAGGAAAAAGGGGGAGAGTTTGTTGGATGATTCAACAAACTTTGAATGGGTTTAAAAATAAATTAATTTAATTAATCTAATTAATTAAATATTATAATTAACATTAATTAATTAAATCAAAAATCAACATTGACCCAATTATAATCAAGAGGGTCGGCCAAGGTTAGGAAGAAAAGAAGAAAAGAAAATTGGGTCTTTGGCCCAATTTGAAGAAAAGATTGGACAAAAAGATGTAAACAGTCCAATATAAATGGCCTAATTGGACTATAAATATTAAATAACATTAATAACCGCGAAATTTTCTGGCCCAAAATTTCGGGTTATTACAACCAATCAAGCATAATCACATAATTGCGTATCTGGCGTCCATCGCAGCGGAACAATCATTCATATAGTCAACATTTGTGAACTATAAAACCAACCAAATGAAAGTTACGGAATATTTTGTGACTACTTACCCTATCTTACTTCTATAGTAGTTTTCCACCATTCGACTTATTTTTTTAGGAATATTTTGTGACTTTCGACATATTATAATTATAGAGAAAATATAATTTTTTAATTCACCAACTTCTTTAAGGGTCCAAATTTTTATCTTTTCTTTACTAATCCACCATTAAAAACATAGCTTGCCCCCATTTTTTATGAGTGGGTAGTTCATAACTTTCTAACTAACATTTTCATTCACATATAAATTAACTTCTAAGAATATTGGTATGGTATTCATAGTTATGATCTATCTAATATAAGTGCTCGTGCAATGAAATGGCCGATCTAATATAAGTGCGCGTGCAATGAAATGGTAATATTCAATTCAATAATTGTTATGCTTAATATAATTTAAAATTATTATTAATTTATTTCTTCAAATTATTGTAATAAAAGAAATAAAAGATTATTATTTATTTATTCAAAATGTGGTAATATATGGATATGAATAAAAAAAATCTGGGAGAAGTCCATGTAATCAACAAAAAAAAAAATTGTATAAGGTAATACATTATATTTAATATAAAAGGGTTAAATTTAAGGTAACATGAACAAATTTTGGAGTACATTTAATCAAACATAGAAAAAACTTTAACCAGCAATGATCATTATCAAACATTAGCTATTTATTAATTTTTAAATGATAGTTTTGATAAAAGAGAATAAAATTACTTTTATATGTTATGATTGTTTTTTTTTTTAGATATATCTCTTATTAAAAGAAAAATTCACGGCTTGAAAAATCTAAAACATGAAGTTTTAGATTATAATAGTTTATTTTCAATCAAAATTATAGTCATACATGAAAATAAAAATAATATATAATAGGATTTTTTGCTTTGAATAATACAACCTTTCAAAGATTTTTGCAAATAATAATACAACCTATAGTTTTTTCGTGAATAATACAACATTGTCCTCAATTTTGCAACCAATGATACAGATGACCTTTAACCTGCTATTCAGGTTAAAACTATTAATTTTTTTAAGTCAGAAAAATATAAAAAATCAAAATCAAATTTTTTAAAAATATTTAAAAGTATTTTTTTTAATTTTCTGATATTTTTAAATATTTTTTTTATTTTTTTATTTTATTTTGCAATTTTTTCTATTTTTTCTTTTTTTTAAATAAAAATTACAAGGACTAATCATAAGTGACACGTGTCCCTTTAACCTGTTTTATAAGTCAAAAACCGGTTTTGTATCATTCGTTGCAAAAATGAAGTCAAGGTTGTATTATTCACGAATAAACAGAAGGTTCTATTATTCTTTGCAAATCGTTGAAATGTTGTATTATTCAAAGCAAAAAATCCTATATAATAAACTCAAAATTGAAACAACAAAATAACTACATTAAGCTAAAATTTATTTTATCACAACTGTTAGGGGAAAATAAACTTAAATGAACATTGTTTGATAATTTTCTAATTATTAGAATCCTAAAAAAACTGATAATTTAATATGGTGATGCTTCGAATTATATAAAAAGTAATGTTATGCATGTCATAATAATAAATCAATAATGATACGTATTTCCCTAAAAAAAGTAGCGTAATTTTTATTATGAGAATATATATAGGCAATAAATGTATAATAGAAAGTAAATTTTGATCATAAGATTATATAAAAAATTATGATATGATCAAAACTAAATTACTTATAATTAAAGAATTAAGGTAAATTATTATTTATAGGAATTAAATTACTTAATATTTCTAAAGATTTTTTATATTATATATCAATATTTGTTATAAGGTAGAAAATATATTAAAAAAGAATAAAAAATTGTTTTATTAGGTTAAGGGAAAAGGGCGGGAATGTTTTTAATGAGAGAGCTACACGTGGCAGATGTGGTTTTAGGTGCTTCTCTTATAGTATACATATTGATTGATTGTGCTGCAATTTTTCATCCCTAATAAATATTTTAATTGTACATATTTAGAAAAAAAAAATTTGATCGAATTTTGAAAAGAACAAACATAAAATCGCATATTAGGTAGGAAAAGGTGTAATGCATTCATGTGTATAGATGTTTCTGTTAGCGTGCGTATTTTAATTTATTCAATAGAAAGGTTATAGTCATACAATGTAAGATTTTAACGAAAAAACACATTTTTGTAATACTCATATATTATTAAAGCAATATAATTTACATTATAAGAATAATTATTAATCAATCAAAGTTAGATAATTTTAGTGGACAAGTAATAACCTAAAATACTTGTCAAAAACTCTCACATTATTTTCATTCAATATGTACGTATAATTCCAAAATTTTCTTTCTACCATATCACTAATTTTAGGATTTAATAATTTAATTTAAAGAATATTATTATTAAAAATATTAATTGATTAATTATAAATGCATGTTGCATCAGTTACATTAGGAATGTCATTTACAACAGTTACATTAGGAAAGTCATTTACAATAGTTACATTAGGAAATTTTCCTCACATGAATAACACCAGTCTTGGTGTTAGACTCACATTTGGTAACGGAAATTAGGTACAACTTTTAATCAGTTACCAAAAAAGGGGATCAGTTACAACTAGGGATGTCAGTTTGGGTTGCAACCCGTTGGGTTAACTGAACTGACCGTGACCTGAACTGAAATAAATTGAACTGAAAGTAACCCGTAACCTGAAATTGACCTGAACTATTATTGGCTCGTGAATTAATAACCTGAACTGAACTGAACTTGAACTGAAAGTAACATGAACTGAGGATAACATGTCCCAAACCTGAAGATTTATTAAATTGGACTGAACTGAACTGAACTAAAATCAACCCGTTACATTATTTGACCTGCACTGAACTAAACTGAAATCTTATTCAACTTGAAAGTAACTTTATATCACAATTAACATATTAAGAATTTTTTTGTGTTTTATGATCAATTTTTATTGTAATGGACGCTCCAAAATAACCCGATGTAAACTGATGCCAACCTGAAACATACTATATTAACCTGAACTGTTTTGGTTTGAACTGATACTAGCCTGACCGTTAATGACCTGAACCTGCACTGAACTGTCACCGAGAAAAAAAGACAACTTGATATGACCTATTACCGAAATGACTTGAACTGAATTGAACTAACCGTTGGACTAATAACCTGATTTAACCTGAACTGGAATTGAACTGAACTCGTTTGGGTCAACCCTAACCTATACCATTAACCCGTTTTGACATCCCTAGTTACAAAATCGCTATGGGTATGTTTGGTAGGGCATAAAACATTTTTAATGTGAAATGGTCTTCCATGAAAGTCATTTTACAACGGAAAACTCATTTTCAAAATAGTTTTCCGTTGTTTGGTTGAATGGGAAATGAGTTATGAGAATATAGGATAAAGAATAAAGAATGTTGGAAAACAATTTTCCATTGATTTTGTGAGGGAAACGTTTTCAAATATAGTGTAAAACCATTTTACACTCAACTTTTCAATTTCAATTTTCAGTCTAACCAAACAGTGTAGAATGAGGAAGATAGTTTTCAAGGAAATCATTTTACGCTCTACCAAACGGACCCTAAATTGAATGTTTATGGTAGTTTGTGTACGTGACATTGGAAAAGGATGAGGAATACAAGGTAATGTCACATGCATAGCCTGATGATGAAGTGAGAAATGCATGCATACATTTTGGCATTTTGTAGCCTTACTTCTCTGTAAATACTACCACCCTCTACCCCATTATTCCTCACAATTTATTCTTGTGAATTTCCTCATCTAATATAATCCTTCTATTTTACTTGCTTGGTTCACTTATCCCATGATGAGTTTCAAGGCTTCTTTTATGCTACTGCTTTTTACTGTATGTTTTCTTTTCTTTTTTCCGCAAAATGCATTCTTTTTTATTCTTACCTTTTTATTTTTAGGGTTCGTTTGGTATGGCGTAAAATAATTTTCCTATAAACTATTTTTCTAATTTTACATTGTTGGTTGGATTGAAAATTGAAATGGAAAGGTTAGAGTGTAAAATGGTTTTACACCATAGTTGAAAACAAACTTTCCTCCAAAATTCAAAGGAAAAATGATTTCCATTCTCTATTCTCATTTTCCATTCAACCAAAAAACGTAAAACTCTTTAGAAAATTAGTTTTCCGTTGTAAAATGATTTTCATAAAAAACCATTGTACATTGAAAATATTTGATGCCCTACCAAACAGACCTTTACTCGAAAAAATTGGTAGTCCTCAGCTTTAAAGATTGGTTTACTTTCTGAATTTCAATTTATATACATATGTTAAATTATTTGTATATCTCATTGGTAATACATTTAGTTTATAATTTGTTCTTATTAGTTTAATATTTTTTCTTTCTTTTACATCATCAGTTATTTTTTTCCATACAACTCATTATATATTTTTTTTTTTTATTTTATAAGCACCTATGTATTTTTTTAATCTCATCTGAATCCAATTTCTTTTCATTCTATTCTAACTTCTCCACCATACTAAATTATTTTTGTATCTCATGGATAAAAATTCTTCTAGTAATTCTATATGCCACCTTTAGGACTACATATTAAATATTAATATAAAATGGAATAAAATTAAGAGTTTATGCTAAAATCAAGTACAAAGTGGTGTAATAAATGAGGATTTAATACATTGTTTTTCTATCTTTAAATTTTTATATACAATTATTTATCCTATTGATAACATTATTCTAGAGTCTCATTATTGATAACAATTTTTATATACAATTATGTTCGCATTTAGAATCTTGTTGCTATTCATAAATAGAGTGAATCTTTCAAATTCTTCTTAAACTAGAACGAAAAATATAGTCATGCGAGATATTGTTTTATTCATCTCGTTTTATGCTTTAAATTTTTTTTATTAAATTTTAATTACTAATACAAAATTAAAGATATTATTGGTAAAGGTGTGTCTTGGTAAACCTACAAAATAAAATTGGGAACCACAAAAGCGAAGGGAGGGAGTATAATTTTATATTTTTGAATTTATTAACATCCATTTTCGGTTCAAATGTCCTTTTTTAATTTCCCCGCAGTAGATTAACAAATCTTCATTTTATATAACAGTTAGCTTTGGTCTTAAAAAGCAATGCAATAGAGTCACCTGCTGAATTATATTGGAAGAAAAGGTTGGGAAACATCCCAATGCCAAAAACTCTAAAGTACAGCTTGCAACAAGGTAACGTTTTCGATCGAATGCAACTATCTTTATCATCGTCTCTTAACATATGGCATATTTGATTAGTAGTCATAAATTAAGATAATGTGAATTAATTAAAATGTAGATTTTGAAGAAAAGTTAATATATATTTTGATGTTAAAGCTAGTATATTATAAATCTTATTTATCTAGGTTTGTTCACAAATACCATTTCCAATCTAATATATATTATCGCATGTTCCTATTTACCTACTTATTCACATAACCATAAACAAAATTTTCCTATTTCATCGGGATATCCCACAGAAATGAACAATTTTTTTTTATTTACTACTAGTATATTTTATCGGCTATCAAATTTTTATGTGACAAACTATATCAATATGGGTGTTTATTTATAGAGAATTCAAAAATATATTTTGATGATTTTATTTTATTTCTACGAATTTTATATTTTGTAATATTTTAATTATAAAAAAAATTGAAAAACTGTAATAAATTTCCTTAATAATTAGGAGTGATGCTAATTGAATTTTTGGAAACTTTTGAGGTGCAAGATGGACTTTTCTACGGAGGACACCTTGGCTCCCCCCTTGGCTTATATATATGGTATATTTGTTTGGTAGTTATAAATTAGGATAATCTGAATTAATTAAAATGTAGATTTGAAAGAAAAGTTAATATATATTTTTTGATGTCAAAGTTAGTATATTATAACTCTTATTTATCTAGTTTTCTTCACAAATATCAGTTCCAATCTAATATATATTACCGCATGTTCCGAATAGTAATGAATGATGATGAAAAACAAGATGAAATCATATTGGAATAATGAAATCTAATAATCCAACCTTTAGTCGGCCTGAAAGTAACAAACTTACTTTTAGATTAAAAAATAACAAACCCACCTTTAAGGTTTATTTGTTTTCGGTGCACCCTACCAGTTTGTGACTTCATGTAAGAGGTTGAATTGCGACGTGACAATCCCTCATTGGTTGATTTTTTTTTTTTGTTTAATTAACCTATTAATTTTTTAAAACCAATGAGGGATTGCCACGTTGCAATGCAACCTCTTACATCAAATCACAAATCGGTAGGGTGCACCGAAAACAAATAAACCTTAAAGGTAGGTTTGTTATTTTTTAATCAAAAAGTAGGTTTGTTACTTTCAGGCCGACTAAAGTTGGGGTTATTAGATTCCATTATTCCAATTATATATTAGCATAAGTGTGAGAATATGTTTTCATGGAGATTATAAGGTTTATTCCCTTAGGTAGTAAATTATGCTTTAAGTTCATTGATCTCCTTAACAAGATTTATTACCAAAAACCAAATGGATCGTGATTCTAGAAAAAACGTGATACAAGAAAATTACAATGGATCTACTACGCAACGAGTGTATGTAGAAGTAAGTGCACCCAAAGGTGTCTTAAAAATCTAATATATATATATATATATATATATATAATGAGCGCAAAAATACTATTGGTTGCACCTTACACCCAGATGTATATACGACAATCAAAGAGAATGATCATCACCACCTCAAAACATGTTAGATTATTTTTTAAAAAATCAAAATATTACTCAGCTTAAATTGATTAATTTGTGTTAATCATTTAATCTACAATTTAAAAATGATATATAACTATATGTGCTGAGTGTTGACTGGTCCTGCTTCATTTAATCTGGTACATTAATGACTACACAAATTTAACTTTAAATATCTTTAATCACTTATAGGTGGAAACAATTATTACCTCTGCTTCATATATATTATGTGCAACAATTGAATATATTATACCTAACAAATAATACCCAATTGTTACATATAAATTGAAACAGAGGTAGTAGATATTTTTGAAATATATTTTGTGGCGAATTAAATAATCTCTTATTTTAACCATACTATTTATTATGTAATCCCTTTCTTTGAACTGATTTAGATGCTCAAGGTGGTAAAGTAAGTCATGTCGCAGATCCAATCAACCAAGATTCTCAAGGTGGTAAAGTAAATGATGGACGTCCAACAGATCCAGATGCTCGGGAAGCTTTAGTAACTTATGCACGCCCTTTTGATCTAGATGCTCAGAGTGCAAAAGTAAATAATGCCCGCTCAACAGATCCAGATGCTCGTGAAGCTTTGGTAACTTATGCACGTCCATTTGATCTAGATGATCGAGGTGATAAAGTGAATAGTGCACGCCCAACCGATCCAGATGCCCGTGAAGCTTTAGTAACTTATGCACGTCCATTTGATCTAGATGCTCCGAGTGGAAAAGTAAATAATGTTCGTCCAACTGATCCAGATGCTCGTGAAGCTTTGGTAACTTATGCACGTCCATTTGATTTAGATACTCAACGTGGTAATGTGAATAATGCACACTCAACTGATCCAGATGCACGTGAAGCTTTAGTAACATATGCACGTCCATTTGAATTAGGTTCTCAAGGAAATAAAGTAAATAATGCACGTCCAACTGATCCAAATGCCCGTGAAGCTTTAGTAACATATGCACGTCCATTTGAAGTAGATGCTCAAGACAATAAAGTAAATAATGCACGTCCAACTGATCCTGATGCTCGAGAAGCTTTAGTAACTTATGCTCGTCCATTTGACTTAGATACTCAAGGTGATAAAGTGAAAAGTGCAAGCCCAACTGATCCAGATGCACGCGAAGCTTTAGTAACTTATGCACGTCCATTTGAAGTAGATGCTCAAGGAGCTAAAATAAATAATGCACATGCCACAACTATAGTTAATCAACAAGAGGTTCAAAACAATCATTATAAGTACGTGAAGAAAGATGCTCGTGTGATATATTTTAAATATGAGAAACTATTCCAACCAGGAACAAAAATGATGCTACACTTTCGAAAGATTGATAATGGGGTTAAGTTTTTATCGCTATACATTACAAAATCATTGGAAATTACATCAAACAAATTCCAAACAATTCTAGATATCCTTTCAGTGAATCCGAAATCTACAACTGCTAAGTATATTAAAGACACACTAAACGACTGCAAAGAAAATGGTATCAAAGCCGAAGAAAGATTCTGTGCAACATCTGTGGAGTCTATGGTTGACAAGATTACATTGAACATGAATCCACAAAAAGACAAGATTACGGTGCTATCAACCGAGGATGGCGACGATAATCTAATGGAATACAAGATTCAGAAAGCAGATAAATTAACAAAAGATGATGATCATGGTACCGTCTGTCATAAATTACTAAACCCATATGCTGTATTTCTTTGTCACAATGTAAAAAGTACAGAAGTATATGGTGTTTCCTTGCTAGGTGATAACGGAAAGAAAATGAAAGCAATTGCCGTGTGTCACAAGGACACAACTGATTGGAATCCAAAGCATTTAGCCTTTGAACTCCTTAACCTCAAGCCTGGGAGTAAGCCTATATGCCATTTTCTTAGTGGAGATGCAATGGTATGGCTTAAGAAATAAATATTTGATCTGAATAAGTAGTATGTATAATAATCATTTATGATATATGTGCCTTTTATTATCTTTTGGGGAAGATCACATTGTATCGTGTATGTTAATAGCTTATGTGCTATGTAATCAAAGATATGAAGTTATCGTGTATGTTAATAGCTTATGTGCTATGTATTATTGGCGTTTCTTAATCATTAAGCCTTTCTACAATTTTTTGTTTGGAGCTATTGGAATATGCATTGCTCTAATTGATATTTTATATTCCATCATATATTATTGTCTAGTGGGAGGGCAGGGGTAAGAGAATTAATTAAAAGGTTACCATGATTGTAGTACTAGGGATTTATCAATGGAAATTCATATTTATCTTTATGGGTCTGTTTGTTTCATAGAATATATTTTTCCGAAAAATGATTCCTCCCCTCATTTTATTTTTCTTTATTTGTTTTAAAACGGAGTGTAAAATAATTTTCTTTAAAGTGGAAAATGTCCCTTTAGAAAAGGAAAACCATTTTCCTTTTATAGGAAAAGAATGCCATATTTTTCCTCTAACTTCTTTATTTCTCCCTTCTTCACTCTTCTATCTCATCCTTGCTTCATTTCTATTTCAATTTTTATTTTCCTTCATAAGTTCTCCTCTAATCAAACAAACAAAGAAAAGCTTTTCTTAAATTAATGTTTACCATTGAAAATTGGTTCACTTAAAATATAATTTTCCATATTTTCCTTGAAAATTTTTTTCTTCCGAAACAATGGAACCTAAATCCAGGCTATCACTACAAAAAACTCACACAACGAGGTCAACTTATCATGATTAAAGAGGGTAATATAAGTATTGTTTTGCTTAATGATGCCTACAAGGGCAATTATTTTTGCACTCATTGATATTAACAATGAAGACAATATGATTATTTTGCCCACTTGGACTTTTGAAACTTTGCCCTATTTGACAGTATAATAAATAAAGTGTTTAAATTAAGGAAAGCAAAATTTATTGCCTTTGTTGATGATCAATGAAGGAAATTTTGTTTGCCCTTTTTTTATTGAATCAAAGAGGGCAAAACATCTAAAATTGACTTTGAAACCGAATACAACGGGGTGGCAATACTAAAATTATCATTATAACCTAAGAAGACAAATTTTGTATCAATTAGGGCAATTTTAATTGTCCTTCTTGAAAACATTTTTTGTAGTGTATTTAATGATATTTTTGCTTCACCTATTTTGATCTGTATAATTTAAAATCTGATATCTTTTATAAAAAGAGTGTAGATGAACAAATTAATCAAAGTGTTTCTAATAATACAAAATTGGGATCATAAGTTACTAATCTTAAAGCTACTATTGATCAATTTGTTCGTTTGCACCCATAAATTATTTTTTTAAAGTGCCTACAAAATAGATTATTGTCATTAATGCGTTAAAAATTTGTTCGTTAGGGTATTAGGTGAATTTTAAAGACAGGCCCAGACAAAATCTCATAAAAGGTCTACATTTACAACAAGATTTAAGCCCGTTATAAATGTGTACCCGTTGTCAACGAGCCAATTAATTTTTTGTATGTAGTTTCATACATTAAATGTTTATTGTCATACATTTAGGCCCTGTTCTTAAGAACTTAAAGGCTACGGTAATTAGATCAGATTAGATCAGACTTAATCAAATCAAATCAGATCAGATCAGATGAGATCAGATTAGATTAGAAATTATTACTCTTTATTATTATTATTATTATTATTATTATTATTATTATTATTATTATTATTATTATTATTATTATTATTATTATTATTATTATTATTATTATTGTTGTTGTTGTTGTTATTATTATTGTTATTATTATTATTATTTGTTGTATGAATAATTTCAATATACTAATTATTAGTGGATCGGATACCCCTTAATTAATTTGTGATTCTAGCTTGTATGTTTTAGGAGATACAACTTTAAAAAAAAAAAAACAAACCCAATAAACAATATAATTGCCAATAAATTACAAATTCTAAACATGTAGCACTTAAAAGATTGTAAGTTCTAATTATAAGATCAAATTAGAATTAGAAGAGTATTTTATTAAAGGAAGAAAGTTATTTCAATAAGCAGCATATAATTATGATTAGCTACTAATTCTCATCCATGGCTTGAATTTCTTCATCATCATTAGCTTCATCATTAAAGGAAGAAAGTTTTTTGAATTGGGTTTATGAGACAAAGCTCAAACCAAACCACTTGTTATGTCGTTTTACATTCTCCTCAATCTCACCCAAAAAAATTATTATTATCATAATAATAATAATAATAATTATTATTATTATTTTAGTAAATATAATCATGTATTACCTTTCTCATAAAAAATAATTATTACAATTATAATAATGAAAATAATAATTACAATTACAATTATAATGATAAAATTAATAGTTATTATAAATATTATCATTATTTTAAATAATTCAAATTAGATCAGATCAGACAAACTCAGATCAGATCAGATCAGTCCTAAAGAACATGGCCTTAATATTTGATAACATCTTTCTAAACAATAATGAATTAATAATACTATTTGATAACATCAAATGTGTGATATAAGATTCGATCAATAAACATTTTTAGTCGTGTAAACCCATTTACTTAAACCGATGAAAATCCATGAGCCAAACCCATTGATATCATGTTGTGTCCATTTTTACACTATAAAGTTAATAGTCAAATGTAATTGTGTAGTGATGACTTGTCAATCCTGCTTACATAAGCAGGTTGAAAACCCTCGGCCCAAACTTGACCCGTTTAATGAGTGTGGCATGTCGTAAATACCCATTTAATTAATCTCTATGATATAAGTGAAGGGGGAAGCAATGGTGTCCCCCCTTTAAAAGAATAAAATACCCTTAATGAAAATAATATAATTGGATTTATTTTCTATTTTCCATACTAAAGAAGATTAAAATGGTATATTGGTATATGCCTTAAATATTTCACTCGCTCAAACTTAAGTTGAAAAAAAGAAGTAATATTAATCAACCACTAAATAAGGAAAGTTTAATTTGACATCAAAGAGTTAATTCAAAATTTATCATGGAAATTATTAAAAATTTTAATTGAATTCACATGGATATAATAAGTGAAAAGATTTATTTTTTTCGACTCATATATAATTAACTAAAAATATTTAACTTTATTTGTAACAAAAAAAAAAAACTACAATTATGTATTAGTTGTGATGTAATGTATAAAATATTATTGCTACATTTACTTTAATACATAGTAATTATATTATATTAATAAAATGTTGCGTTGATACCAATAACCAATCTTTGTTCGTTATTTAATAACAAAAATTTACCATAAAACATGTTCACAATACATTTTTATTTGTCAAAATTTATAAATTAACACACGCAACGCGTGCATGTATGACTAGTCATGTTAATTTAAAGCCTTTCTCTCAAATCTAATCATTTTCACTTCTATCGTGTTTGGGTCGTGTTATCGTGTTTTGTCAGGTTTGCCAGCTCTCTAGTTAATATCTTCAATCTTATACTAGTAATACAAATTTATCAAAGTAATCTTTGATACGAATAAAAATAAGACCTTTTTTCTTATATATTAGAAGAAAGAAAATGAAATCTAAGATTTGTTTCTGAAGTTTTAAATGTAATCAAGAGGGGACGAATGGAATACTTAATTAATAAGTTGATTATCAGTTGAATAAAATAGTTTGCTCAAGGTTTTACAAATAATTTTAACACTTTGGGGATTTGTTTTGTTAAATTTGATTAATTATTATTATTATACTGAAGTAATGTATTTTTTTATTGTTAATTTTAACGGTTTTTTCTTTAACATCACATTTGAAAATTTAATTTTAAAGTGTATTACAGTTGGGATTTAAAAAAACTCAGTGCTACCATTGAAAACTCGCCAAACCACGATAGTACCAATAGGAATTTCCAAAACAAACTTTTACCTATAGAACCCTTTAAACTCATCATGACTCAAACAAACAGTCAGCTAGATGAAGAGACGGTAAAGTAGTTGTTTTTGGAAAAAAACAAGGGGTTGAAAAGTGGGTGGATTTTAAACTTTAAAGTGAGGCACATTAACATGCATTCCTACTTCGTCATCACTCAATACATGCGGTATGTGTTTTTCAGTAAGGTAAATTGGGCTAAGGATCGAAGGTGGCGTACATAGCAAATAATATCTAGCTCTATCAGAGGAGTAACTATCTGAAATTACCTTAAAGGGAAGGGAGATAGCAAGAATCAAGTTTGCAAGCGAGCTCTTGATTACAATGTAACTCGAGCTTCACATGTGCCATTATCTTGGCAGTAGCTATTTGGGTACTGATTGTAGAAAATATTAAAATACAAAGACTTTTAGAGTAGAGAAGAAGAGGATGAAGCAATAAGTATGAAATAAACTAAATAATATTACTGCTTGCATAATTTAATAACAGAGTACATGTTAAATATTTATATCAAAATAATAATAACAAAATAATTAAGCATGACAACACAAAGTCATGTCCCGATATATAAATGACTAATCTCGTACTACTAATAACGCAATAACTAATACCCCATAATTCTACTAACAAAACAACCTTTGACCACTAACAAACTACTAATACTATTATTTGGTAATTAACTAAAATAATATTCTAAATATACTCCACTAAGTTTGAATTAATCAACCAACACTGATGGCTATTATTCATGTCAATATTCACATAATTTTTGCCAAATTTAAAGTATTCACCTGTTATTATTGTTTTTTTTTAAGGAAAGGTGAACAAGCAGAAATCAAGATCTCTTTATCCCTAAGAAATACCCTAATCTATCAGTAGCTAAAAAAACAGGAAAATTTGGCATCCATTAAAGGATCAATATCAATGCGTGCCTGTGTGACGCAATGTAATCGTGCGTAGAAAAATCTTGATCTATCAGTAGCTAAAAAGAGAAAAGTTATGTTGGCGAGCAAGAAGGAGAGCATTATGTAGAGTCATAGCTTCATCTACCAAAGGAGAGGTATTAATAAAGAACAATTAAATTTTAACCTAATCATACATGTGATCATAGGGGACCATTTGAGACTGAGGAAGATGTGAATGTTAAATAGAACAAATGTTATCTAAGGAGAGACGAGCCTTCCATTCTTGAAAATAGCGTACAACCTGAGTAAATACTAAGATTGCATTTAAGGGCTTATCATTAAAAATCAATTTATTTCGAGATTTCCAAATATTCTATAAAAGGTGCAAAATTTTAACAATCAATGGATTATGATTGCTATGTAAGCCAACTAACAACGAATGGAGAGAAAGGCTAAGGGAAATTGCGGAAATTCATCTAATGGACTAACAGTAGGACCAGAAAGGGAGATTATCAGGGCAATGTAATAAAAAGAGGTGGTCTTTAGATTCATCGGGCATATAACAGAGTGCGCAGAGAGGAGAAATATAAAATCCTCTAACAATTAAGTTTTGACATACATGGAGGCCATTATGCAAAAATTGCCAAGCAAATATCTGAAATTTTGATTTAATATCCAATTTCCAGGTCCAATGGAAGTCCCATTTCGAGGATTTAATACCTATATGCAAATATAGAGTACTTGCTATCAGGAATAATTGAGTGGAACGGAATGTAGCAATAAATTACTGTAAAATAAAACAAAAGAGAAGAACAAAAGATATGTAGGCCAATAGTTTACTGTAGATGTAACGTCGTTGCTGTGAGTGTAAATAACACTGTCTTTGAAGCAAAATTTGCCCCGACAAAGGTGCAATCGGGCGTCGACGTTTGGTCCCCAAGATTTTCACAGCTCCCCTCAAATTGTGCACTCAAGTAATAAGGGATGGAACTCACAAATAATTTCTCAGAATAGATGAAAGAATAATAAAAAAAAACAAACGGTGGAAAGCTAGTATGTTGATATTGTAAAAGTATCAAAGTATCACTCTTGTTTTTATTTTTCCTCTAATGTCCCGTCAAATCATCTGCCCCTTTTCTTTTAAAGGGTAATGATGGAGGTGGTATATAACTCCTATCCATCAAATATGTTTGACTTATTAAATCTCATTTAGACAACCAAAACGTTATACGGAGTAAATAACATTGAAACTATAACGTTAACCAATAACCGAATATATGTAATTGAATTTTACTTTATGATCCATCTATATTATGACTTAAGATTACCTTTCATCAATATCTAATCCTTTCAATCGAATTAACTCATCCTAAAGTATTATATATGTAATTAAATTTTACTTTATGATCCATCTATCCATGTTTCCTTCTCAAATAAACTTTAAACCTTATATATTGTCCTCCATTAAACCAAGTCTATCCACTTGTATAACTTATTCCCCATCGCCAAATATAGCAACTCTTATTCTATTACTTAAACCATATTATAGATAAAATCATTTAGATAGGTAAAAGAAACCTTTTGAAAATACAACGCGAAAATTTTATTATTTTAGAGAACTATGAAGAGTATTGTAGTTGATAAAAAAAATTAAAATTGAAAAATAAGATTTAAAAGGATTTGAAATATTAATAATAAAATATTTAATTCAAATTTTACTCATCACAAAACATTTATTTATAAAGAAAAGCATTGTTAAATTAATAAAGATTAATTCATCGCACTCTATCTCCTATGATAAAAATTGATAAAATAAAATAATTATACCATAAGAATAAATATCCTAACAAAATTTTATTACAATCTCACAATAATCATAAAATAGTATGAAAAACTGTAAAACCTCTTTAAATAGAACCTAAATTGCAACATTACTTCCTAAAATTATATAACTTTCAATAGCATCAATGTCTCCAAATAGTAAATCATTTCAATTCTCAATTAAATCCAACTTGACATAATATTGATTAAATCACATCAAATATGTAGCCTTAGTCTCCACAAATTCTCTAACCTCAAATGGGACTCTATGAATAAATAGAAATTTTATGCTCTAACTAACAACATCTAACAACAAAAGAAAAAAGAAAAATCATAAATGAATAGATAAAATAAGAACAGTTCATATAAATGCACCAAGAAGTCACATTAATATCACAGTTAGAATCAATAGCATATAATATCATCCAAATTATATATGTAGAAATAACTTTTCTATCTTATATGCCCCTTCTAAAATCTACCCTTTCTCACCAAAACTAAACGTAAAGTTATTTAAAATATTTTATGTTTGAAAATATAGATTTCAAAATTTAAGAAAGTGAAAAATATAATAAAATATAATTAAATAACAAAATTCAATTTAAGAATTTTTTTTTTTTAGAAGAACAAATACTTACGTTAAGATATAAAGATCCTAACGTATTTTCATAATCGACCCTACTAAACTGATACCACTTTGTAATACTCTGAAAATTCCCTATTTGAAAATTCTAAATATTATTCAAAATTAAAACGTAAAGTTCATTTGAAAAGAAACTTCCAAAGTATTACCGCCACGTG
Organism: Salicornia ramosissima; assembly: GCA_951394345.1. Taxonomy (NCBI): domain Eukaryota; kingdom Viridiplantae; phylum Streptophyta; class Magnoliopsida; order Caryophyllales; family Amaranthaceae; genus Salicornia; species Salicornia ramosissima. The sequence continues at coordinate 41,954,190 of OX596232.1, forward strand.
TGAAAATGTTTCGGCTTATTCAGAATTTTGCAACGGGAAAACTTTAACAATTATTTAAACCAAATAAAGTAAATGAAATAACATTTTAAAATAAGCTCAAATACAAGAATTGTTAACTCTCGAATCACTCTTATCCCACGACAATGCATATGCCGAATGCTTGAACTTTACATCATTAAGCTAACTTGTGCAATTCTGCTCCCCAATAATATAAGTGTATAAATTGGTTCATCACAGGTTCATTAAGGCGAGGGCCATGACCAAAAAAGACACAAACAAAAGCACGCAATAAGCAAAATTGCTGAGTACATATATACAACAGGCGAATATAATTAAATAGACAAATAAATAAAAAAACTTTTGTGACTGAACTAAGACTATGAATGTCGTGATTAAATAAAGAATATGGTCAGATTAAGTAGTGGTGAAATAATTGCTAACTATTTATTTTAATTAGGATATTTGATTCACATCCAACGGGCTCCCAAAAATAAAATATAGAAAAGTTGTCTACCAAGACTGCCACCAGGCTACGCACTCGGTTGCAAGTCGAGCGGAAAATCCACCGTATGGTGAGTGGAGTCCCAAAAAAAACTAAAAATAAAATAAGAGTGAACGACGTCTCATACCTCTTGATAGGAGCATAAGCTCCCCCCATTGTTCATACTCGAGGTATATACGTTCCAAGAGTGTTAGGAGAAGTCAGATTTTATTTTATTTCCCTAAAAGTCTACAACACAAACAGTCACACTTGTAACCACACAGTTGCAGGTTTAATTATCTTTTATTTAGCGATCACATGCATAATTATTAAATCGTTTAATGCCCCTGGCCCCACACAATGGTGGTAAAATAATATTAATGCCTATTGGCCCCACAATAAGTGGTAAGATGATATTACTGCCCCCTAGGCCCACATTAAGTGGTAAGATGATATTAATGCCCCCAGGCCCACATTAAGTGGTAAGATAATTCATAATTGAACTTATATTCCAAACTGTGATAAAATAAGCAATTCAGGACAACATAATGTAACAATATAAATTTTCTTTTCCACGACCACATATATAACATATAACTAGTTATCACAATCTGAATCATACCCTAAACATGCTACTACATGCAAGCAGCTTACTGAGTACATACGTATCTGGTGCAATATATTCGGTTAGCCACAATTATTTAAATTGTCCAAATTCAAAATCGGAACAAATCAATACCCCAAACTACCCTAACTACATATTAGAAAATTCCAGTTTCTATAAAATTCCAATTTTTTTTTAATACTTTATTTTAATTCAAAAATTACACTATTGTGCCCTCTACTTAAAATACCAAGCCGCCGTTTAAATAAATAGATAAAATATCGAGTAGGCTTGATTATTCAAAAATTCCCGCCCCCGATAAAACATTTATAACCCTTCCGAAATGTCCCAAAAATCAATTTTTAAAGTTTGAACAACACCCGACAGGTTCCTAAGACTATCGCAAACCCTTATACGCAACTAACAACTAAAATCTTTGAAATTATATTATTTTTCCAAAAATCACAGCAATAATAAAATCAATAAAACTTCAAAAATGTAATCTAATTTACAATACTAATCAAGATTAATTAATAATTTCATAAAAATCATTAAAATATATTAATTTAATCAAACTACAACACTTCATCTTCAACCTTTTCCCAAAACTCCATTAAAACCTCCATTAATACATACCCAAAAGTTGTAAAACTTCATAAAACCAACCTTTTACAACATATAACCAAGCCCAAACATTTCAAACATTTCAAACTAATCAAAATAACATGGTTTTTTCAAGTTTAATCAACAAATAAAATCTGAAAATTTTCTATTAAAACCCACAAATTTCAAAGATACAAAACTCAACTTTAATCATAAAACCTTAATCCGAAACATGATTAAACTACAACATCAAATCCAAATATAAAAATTTATAAACTTTAAACCAAGAATTAAAAATAATTAAGAGAAAAAAGATTTTTTCTAACTCACGCACGTTGTAGCAGGGCAACGGCGACAACAGACAACAGTCCTTGCTGGGTTCCGGGTGGCGGCGGCTCCGGCTTCGGCTGTTGCGCTGCTGCTTCGTTGCAGTTGTTGTTGATTTTCACTTTTTTTTCTTGTTTGAAGTTATACGAGAGAGATAGTGAGGGAGTGTTGTCGTTTTTTTATTTTTTTTTCCTGTTCTGATTTAGGGTTTTCGACCTATTTTGGTGTATACTAGGGTATTTATACAACTTGGGTCCAATTTGAGTTTCCTACCGGGTTGGGCTTGCAACAATACGAATAAATACTTTTACCCTTTTTTAAACCGGAATATTTTATTATATAAGCGACTACCAAAACATATAATTAAAACCTTTAGTATGATTTCAATATGATTTTATAAAATACCTTTATAAATATATATGCAAATTATTTAAATACCCAATTAATAATATTTTGGAAATATTGACTTTAAACCATTTTATTAATCCTAATTTGTAAGCTTATAAAATATTCTTTTAGGCATATAAAATAAGTGTACGGGTGTATAAAATATGTATAAAATACATATATTAATGTATAAAAATAAGGGGTATTACAGGTAAAACTAAAAGTACAACTACAACTTTTACAAAGGTAGTCCAAGATATCTCTCGCACACAATCCCAGCCCATGCACAAGTCGACATACACTCGTCATGATTACCTGGAAATTAGGTTCATCGTAAATGGCGAGTAAGTAGGTTGTTCAACCCAAATGTGGGACTTAAGCCACATACACAACATTAAATATCATCACATAAAACAATAACCAAAAACACGAAGGATCAACAATCACCAATCAAGCATAATCACATAATTGCGTATCTGGCGTCCATCGCAGCGGAACAATCATTCATATAGTCAACATTTGCGAACTATAAAACCAACCAAATAAAACTGAACCAAAAGAAAGTTACGGAATATTTTGTGACTACTTACCCTATCTTACTTCTATAGTAGTTTTCCACCATTCGGCTTATTTTTTTAGGAATATTTTGTGACTTTTGACATATAATAATTATAGAGAAAATATAATTTTTAAGTCACCAACTTCTTTAAGGGTCCAAATTTTTATCTTTTCTTTACTAATCCACCATTAAAAACATAGCTTGCCCCCATTTTTATGAGTGGGTAGTTCATAACTTTCTAACTAACATTTTCATTCACATATAAATTAACTTCTAAGAATATTGGTACGGTATTCATAGTTATGATCGATCTAACATAAGTAAGTGCTCGTGCAATGAAATGGCCGATCTAATATAAGTGCGTATGCAATGAAATGGCAATATTCAATTCAATAATTATTATGCTTAATATAATTTAAAATTATTATTAATTTATTTCTTCACATTATTGTAATAAAAGAAATAAAAGATTATTAATTTATTTATTCAAAATGTGGTAATATATTGATACGAATAAAAAAAATTCTGGGAGAAGTCCATGTAATCAACAAAAAAAAAATATTGTATAAGGTAATACATTATATTTAATATAAAAGGGTTAAATTTAAGGTAACATGAACAAATTTTTGAGTACATTTAATCAAACATAGAAAAAACTTTAACCCGCAATGATCATTATCAAACATTAGCTATTTATTAATTTTTAAAAGATAGTTTTTATAAAAGAGAATAAAATTACTTTTATACGTTATATTTGTTTTTTTTTTTTGAAATATATCTATTATTAAAAGAAAATTTCACGGCTTAAAAAATCTAAAACATGAAGTTTTAGATTATAATAGTTTATTTTCTATGAAAATTATAGTCAGGCATAAAAATAAAAATAATATATAATAGGATTTTTTGCTTTGAATAATAAAACCTTTCAATGATTTGCAAAGAATAATACAACCTATCATTGTTTTCGTGAATAATACAACATTGTCCTCAATTTTGCAACCAAAGATACTGTAACGACCCTGATTTTTGTTGGTATTTCTGTCGAGTATTTAATTGTATTTATGTGACTTTATGTATGGTCCAAAATTTATTTTGGACTATTTATTTTCTTTTATGTGAATAATTTCGATTAAGTTCGAATTATTTTATTTGGATTGATTATTGTTTATTTTAATTATTATTTAATTAATTAGAATTTTTATTATTTAATTTTCTAAATTAATTATTTAATATTTTTGGGCTAAATCGATTTAAGCATGATTAATCATGCAAATTTGTAAATTAGCCCAATTGATCACAAAACCCCAACTTGGCCCATTTTGCAAAGCCAAAACCGGCCCCCCTTGTTATATGGCAAGTTTTGCCACTTGCCATGCATTCACACCTTAAACCACTTCTATAAATAGAAGGGTTAGCAAGGCTTGAAGATTCATTTGCTCATTTGCCATCCTTTGCCATCTTAAACACTTCCATCAAAAGTTCAAACACAAAAAAAAAAAAACTCCCTCCATTTGCATCATATCACACGCCATTTTTGGCATCATCAACCCATTTGATGATCATCTTCAATTCCAAACCCAAACTTAAAGATTCAAAGTTCATTGATCTTTAAGTAGCCTTAAACACTATAATTTCGTTAGTTTTCAATCAAGAATTCTTGTTCGGGGTTTGTTTTTGGGCCTTGTTCGTGTGGGTGTTCGTGTAGTGTCCGTGGTGGTGCCGTACAAGGGCCGTGTTGGTGCTGTGCAAGAGACGGTGGTGCAGGTGGTGCTCGTGCCGTGTTCGTGGGCCGTGCAGCTGAGTGGTGGCCGTAAGGTGTTCGTGCAAGCCGACCGTGCATGTGTGCCGTGTGGGTGCAATTTGTTGGGCCGTGTGGTTTGGTTCCAGGCAGCGAGTTTTTAAGTGTTTTGGTGTTTAATCTTCATTAAGGTAACATACTTTCTCAACTAATTGGTATACTATGTTTCATAGTATAGATTAAATGGTTAGATTAGATTATTTTGATGTTTTGTAACCATGTTTATGTGTATGTTATAATCTGAATTTTTGGATGGTTTTATGATGATTTTATACTTGAATATGTATATTTTATGATTGATTATATTAGTATTATGTGTGATGTTATTCATGTTCAAGTTTGGTGAATTTTTGATATTAGGAAGTTGATGAATTTTGTTGTTGAATTTGTTGAAGTTATGCGTGTATCATGTTGAGTTTGGGTTGAGTTCTTGAATCTTGAATGAGTTCTTGGTTGAAGTTCTTGAATCTTGATTGAAGATCTTGAATCTTGGATGAGTTCTTTATGAGTTCTTTAAGTTCTTTATGAGTTCTTGGTTGAGTCTTTAAATTTAAAGAAAGTTAGTAGTAATTAAAGAAAGTTAAAGAAAGTTAAAGGAAAGGTTAAAGATTGATGTAAGAGGTTCTAAGTTTGATTGGTTTACATGTTATTTCTTGAGTCAAGGCGTAAGATGCAACTTAAGAATTAACTAAGAATGTAAACTTCGATTTAAAGTAAAGATTAGCTTGATTTCGCTACTAGACGCCTAAAACTTAGAGTAAGATTCTATGTTTTTGGGTTAAGACGTTGCCCCTATCCTATCCGCGGTATTGGGATAGTTGGTGGTCTTACTATGTTGTCTTCGGATATGGATTTCCAGTAAGATTGGTTTCATGGGATTTGGGAGTAAGATTCTCAATCCTGGCATAGTAGAAAGTTCGATCGCGTAAGATGCGTTCGTACGTGCATAGTCCGGTCTAGTATGTGAATGATTGCGCCAAAGTTAAAGATTTGTTAATTAATGGTTAAAGTTAGTCGAGTCAGCATGATTACTTGTTATGATTCGCATGTTTTGATTGTTTGATTTGTGCTATGTTCATGTGTATTATATTCCCGTTAGGGTGGGACAGTTATGTTACTCGCCACTGACGGTGGACTGTTGTTTACTTTTTCAGATAATTCTGATGATGAGGTTCTTGCTTAGCTTTGGTTTGGGCGAGCGCCGTTGTTGTTATATAGTTTTTATATTGTTGTTTTGCGATTTTGATTAGTTTTGGACTATAGTTCTAGTACTTGTATACTTTTCTAACTCTGACATATATTTGGAGTTTACAATTGATAGTAGTAGTTGTATGACATTTGGGTTTAGATATGTACAATTTTGTGGGCATTGTACTTTTGGTTTAGTAAATATGTACTTTTGAGGTTTTGTTTTAATTTTTAAGTATTTTAGTTTGTTAGATCTGACTATTCGACTCGTTGGTTTCTTCCGCGCCGGTTTAAGCGAGTCGGGTCTTCACAGATACAGATGACCTTTAACCTGCTATTCAGGTTAAACTATTAATTTTTTTAAGTCAGAAAAATAAAAAAAATCAAAACAAAAAATTTTTAAAAATTTTTTTAAAAGAAAAATTTACCCCCCCCCCCCACTATCAACATCAAAATGTTTTTAAAAAATCAAAATCAAAATTTAAGAAAAAATTAATTTTTTTTATGTTTAATTTTTTTTAAGTCAGATAAATAAAAAAATTAAAATCAAAATCAAAATTTTTTAAAAAAATTTAAAAAATATATTTTTTATATTTTCTGATATTTTCAATATTTTTTTTTAATTTTTTCTTGCAATTTTTCTATTTTTTAAAAAAAAAAAAATTACAAGGACCAATTATAAGTGACACGTGTCCCTTTAACCTGTTTTATAAGTCATAAACCGGTTTATTATAATTCGTTGCAAAAATGAAGTCAAGGTTGTATTTTTCACGAATAAACATAAGGTTGTATTATTCTTTGCAAATCGTTGAAATGTTGTATTATTCAAAGCAAAAAATCTTATATATAATAAACTTAAAATTGAAACAACCAAATAACTACATTAAGCTAAAATTTATTTTATCACAACTGTTAGGGGAAAATAAAACTTAAATGAACATTGTTTGATAATTTTCTAATTATTAGAATCCTAAAAAACTGATAATTTAAAATGGAGATCCCTCGAATTATATAAAAAGTAATGTTATGCATGTCATAATAATAAATCAATAATGATACGTATTTCCCTAAAAAAAAGTAGCTTAATGTTTATTATGAGAATATGTATAGGCAATAAATGTTTAATAGAAAGTAAATTTTGATCATAAGATTATATAAAAAATTATTATATGATCAAAACTAAATTACTTATAATTAAAGAATTAAGGTAAATTATTATTTATAGGAATTAAATTACTTAATATTTCTAAAGATATGTTATATTATATATCAATATTTATTATAAGGTAGAAAATATATTAAAAAAGAATAAAAAATTGTTTTTTTTAGGTTAAGGGAAAAGGGCGGGAATTTTTTTAATGAGAGAGCGACACGTGACAGATGTGGTTTTAGGTGCTTCTCTTATAGTATGCATATTGATTGATTGTGCTGCAATTTTTCATCCTTAATAAATATTTTAATTGTACATATTTAGAAAAAAAGTTTTTGATCAAATTTTAAAAAGAACAAACATAAAATCTCATATTAGGTAGGAAAAAGTGTAATGCATTCATGTCTATAGATGTTGCTGTTAGCGTGCATATTTTAATTTATTCACTAGAAAGGTTATAGTCATACAATGTAAGATTTTAACGAAAAAACACATTTTTGTAATACTCATATATTTTTAAAGAAATATAAATTACATTATAAGAATAATTATTAATCAATCAAAGTTAGATAATTTTAGTGGACAATTTATAACCTAAAATACTTGTCACAAACTCTCACATTATTTTCATTCAATATGTACGTATAATTCCAAAATTTTCTTTCTACCATATCACTAATTTTAGGATTTAATAATTTAATTTAAAGAATATTATTATTAAAAATATTAATTGATTAATTATAAATGCATGTTGCATCAGTTACATTAGGAATGTCATTTACAACAGTTATATTAGTAAAGTCATTTACAACAGTTACATTAGGAAATTTTCCTCACATGAATAACACTAGTGTTGGTGTTAGACTCACATATGGTAACGGAAAGTAGGTACAACTTTTAATCAGTTACCAAAAAAGGGGGTCAATTACAACTTGCAAAATCACTATGGGTATGTTTGGTAGGGCATAAAACATTTTTAATGTGAAAAGGTCTTCCATGAAAGTCATTTTACAACGGAAAACTCATTTTCAAAATAGTTTTCAGTTGTTTGGTTGAATGGAAAATGAGTTATGAGAATATAGAATAAAGAATGCTGGAAAACAATTTTCCTTTGATTTTGCGAGGAAAACGTTTTCAAATATAGTGTAAAACCATTTTACACTCAACTTTTCAATTTCAATTTTCAGTCTAACCAAACAGTGTAGAATGAGGAAGATAGTTTTCAAAGAAATCATTTTACGCTCTACCAAACGGACCCTAAATTGAATGTTTATGGTAGTTTGTGTACGTGACATTGGAAAAGGATGAGGAATACAAGGTAATGTCACATGCATAGCCTGATGATGAAGTGAGAAATGCATGCATACATTTTGGCATTTTGTAGCCTTACTTCTCTATAAATACTACCACTCTCTACCCCATTATTCCTCAAAATTTATTCTTGTGAATTTCCTCATCTAATATAATCCTTCTATTTTGCTTGCTTGGTTCACTTATCTCATGATGAGTTTCAAGGCTTCTTTTATGCTATTGCTTTTTACTGTATGTTTTCTTTACTTTTTTCTGCAAAATGCATTCTTTTTTATTCTTCTTTTAGATCTTTTATTGTCTTAACTTTTATTTTTAGGGTTCGTTTGGTATGGCGTAAAATAATTTTTCTGTAAACTATTTTTCTCATTTTACATTGTTTGGTTGGACTGAAAATTGAAATGGAAAGGTTAGAGTGTAAAATAGTTTTACACCATAGTTGAAAACTTACTTTCCATTCAACCAAAAAACGTAAAACTCTTTAGAAAATTAGTTTTCCGTTGTAAAATGATTTTCATAAAAAACCATTGTACATTGAAAATATTTTACGCCCTACCAAACAGACCTTTACTCGAAAAAATTGTCAGTCCTCAACTTTAAAGATTGGTTTACTTTCTGAATTTCAATTTATATACATATGTTAATTTTTTGTATATCTCCTTGGTAATACATTTAGTTTATAAGTTGTTCTTATTAGTTTAATATTTTTTTCTTTCTTTTACATCATCAGTTAGTTTTTCCATACAACTCATTATATGTTTTTATTTTTTTTATTTTATAAGCACCTATGCATTTTTTTTAATCTCATCTGAATTCAATTTGTTTTCATTCTATTCTAACTTCTCCACCATACTAAATTATTTTTGTAATCTCATGGATAAAAATTCTTCTAGTAATTCTATATGCCACCTTTAGGACTACATATTAAATATTAATATAAAATGGAATAAAATTAAGATTTTATGCTAAAATCAAGTGCAAATTGGTGTAATAAATGATAATTTAATACATTGTTTTTCTATCTTTAAATTTTTATATACAATTATTTATCCTATTGATAACATTATTCTAGAGTCTCATTACTCCCTCCCATCCTTTTTTATGTTCGCATTTAGAATCTTGTTTTTATTCATAAATAGAGTGAATCTTTCAAATTCTTCTTAAACTAGAACGAAAAATATAGTCATGCGAGATATTGTTTGATTCATCTCGTTTTGTGCTTTAAATTTTTTTTATTAAATTTTAATTACTATTACAAAATTAAAGATATTATTGGTAAAAGTTTGTCTTGGTAAACATACAAAATAAAATTGGGAACCACAAAAGCGAAGGGAGGGAGTATAATTTTATATTTTTGAATTTATTAACATCCATTTTCGGTTCATATGTCCTTTTTTAATTTCCCCGCAGTAGATTAACAAATCTTAATTTTATATAACAATTAGCTTTGGTCTTAAAAAGCAATGCAATAGAGTCACCTGCTGAATTATATTGGAAGAAAAGGTTGGGAAACATCCCAATGCCAAAAACTCTAAAGTACAGCTTGCAACAAGGTAACGTTTTCGATCGAATGCAACTATCTTTATCAGCGTCTCTTAACATATGGCATATTTGATTAGTAGTCATAAATTAAGATAATGTGAATTAATTAAAATGTAGATTTTGAAGAAAAGTTAATATATATTTTGATGTCAAAGCTAGTATATTATAAATCTTATTTATCTAGCTTTCTTCACAAATATCATTTCCAATCTAATATATATTACCGCATGTTCCTATTTATCGAGATATCCCACAATAATGAACAATTTTTTTTATTTACTACTAGTATATTTTATCGGCTATCAAATTTTTATGTGACAAACTACATCAATATGGGTGTTTATTTATAGAGAATTCAAAAATATATTTTGATTTTTTTTTATTTCTACGAATTTTATATTTTGTAATATTTTAATTTTAAAAAATTGAAAAATTGTAATAAATTTCCTTAATAATTAGGAGTGATGCTAATTGAATTTTTGGAAACTTTTGAGGTGCAAGATGGACTTTTCTACGGGGGACACCATGGCTCCCCCCTTGGCTTATATATATGGTATATTTGTTTAGTAGTTAAAACTTAGGATAATGTGAATTAATTAAAATGTAGATTTCAAAGAAAAGTTAATATATATTTTTTGATGTCAAAGCTAGTATATTATAACTCTCATTTATCTAGTTTTCTTCACAAATATCAGTTCTAATCTAATATATATTACCGCATGTTCCGAATAGTAATGGATGATGATGAAAAAAAAGATGAAATTATATATTAGCATAAGTGTGAGAATATGTTTTCATGGAGATTATAAGGTTTATTCCCTTAGGTAATAAATTATACTTTAAGTTCATTGATCTCCTTACCAAGATTTATTACCAAAAACCAAATGGATCGTAATTCTAGAAAAAAGTGATACAAGAAAATTACAATGGAACACAACGAGTGTATGTAGAAGTAAGTGCACCCAAAGGTGTCTTAAAAATCCAAAGGAAAAATTGCTTATAATATTCCCAGGTTTGGGTCATCTTCCATGATTATTCCCAACTTTATTTAATCCATCAATATTCCCAACTTTAACCCTTATCTTCTCTAATTGGTCTCACTAGATTATTAACCTGTTGAGCAGGTTAAATTTTAGCGGGCCCCACATATTTTATTTAATTTTAAGCTTTAAAAAATCTAACATTAAGTGATTAACCTATAATCTAACTTTAAAAAAAAATTCTTCTATCTTCCATCAACACCATAAAATGCAGCACAAATACTACTAGAATCCATATATGACATTTCAAAAGAAAAAAGATGAAAGAAAAGGTACAATAAATATACTCGGTACTCGGTAGTATGATTATAAAAATTTACAAATCCTTTGATAAGAAACCAATAAAATCACTCCACCCTCTTTCTCTCTCCTCATCCTCCATCACCACCACCACGGAACCACTCCATCCTTCTTCTCCTCATCCACCACCACAGCACCACTCCATCTCCACCATCGCCGTTCTCTCTCTCTCCCTGCGAATTCGTCTTTCCCTATCACGGTATCACCACCAAGCTCTCCTTTTTTCTTCCATTACCATCACCGAGTTCGTTTCTCTCTCCACCATCGTCCTTGTCCGTCTTTCTCCCATCACCACCATTGAATTTTTTTTAGTGTTTGGTTTCTTGAATTAGTTAGATTTGAGTTGTTTTGGTTCAATTTGGATGGTGAATGTGGTTGAATTTGTTTTTTTATTTGGTAGATTTGAGTTGTTTTGGTAAATTTGGGTTGTAAAGGGGTCGAATTTGTGTTGTAAAGGTGACTCGTTGTTGTTAATTCACTTTTGTTGCTGTTTTGGGATAATTTTCGGGGCTGAATTGGCGGTAATCCATGGCTGAAATGGTGGGTTTTTGGCTCAGTTGTTGCTACAGATGTGCGATGGTTGTGTGGAGGTAATTGGTGTTGTAATGGTGGCTGAAATGGTGGTTTGATTGGGTGGGATTTGCCCCTCGTGAGGTTTGAATTGAAGTGATGGTTAATGGGGCTTTGGTTTAGCTGGACCTTGTAGTGGGTGAAAGGGTAGTGTTGGTGGTGGTGGAGGAACCGAGGAAGAAGAAAGGGGTACGGTGGTGGTGGAAATCTGGTATGGTGGTGGAATAGGGCCATAGGGGGGTAATTAGGGGGTTGGTATAATATTACTTTTAATTAAATTAATTTAAGTTAAGTTAGATTAATAAGGTTAGCATAATAAGTAATAATTGATTATTGGCTATAAAAAAAAGGAAAAAAAAATGAAGTTGACTGGTTTTATAAGTTGCCTGTCAACCTGGAACAATTATGGAAGAAGTACAACAAACTTCGGAATATTCATGAATTAAAAGAAGTTCGGAATAATCATGGAAGATTGTCCAAACTTAGGAATATTTTTAGCAATTTTTCCAAATCCAAAAAATATATATATATATATATATATAATGAGCAAAAATACTATTGGTTGCGCCTTACACCAGATGTATATAAGATAATCAAAGAGAATGATCATCACCACCACAAAACATGTTAGGTTATTTTTTAAAAAATAAAAATATTACTCAGCTTAAAATGATTAATTTGTGTTAATAATTTAATCTACAATTTAAAAATGATATATAACTATATGTGCTGAGTGTTGACTGTTCCAGCTTCATTTTAATTTGGTACATTAATGACTACACAAATTTAACTTTAAATATCTTTAATCACTTATAGGTGGAAACAATTATTACCTCTGCTTCATATATATTATGTGCAACAATTGAATATATTATACCTAACAAATAATACCCAATTGTTACATATAAATTGAAATAAAGGTAGTAGATATTTTTGAAATATAATTTGGGGCGAATTAAATAATCTCTTATTTAACCATACTATTTCTTATGTACTCCCTTTCTTTGAACCGATTTAGATGCTCAAGGTGCTAGAGTAAGTTATGTCACAGATCCAATCAACCAAGATTCTCAAGGTGGTAAAGTAAATGATGGACGTCCAACAGATCCAGATGCTCGGGAAGCTTTAGTAACTTATGCACGCCCTATTGATCTAGATGCTCAGAGTGCAAAAGTAAATAATGCCCGCTCAACTGATCCAAATGCTCGTAAAGTTTTGGTAACTTATGCACGTCCATTTGATGTAGATGCTCGAGGTGATAAAGTGCATAGTGCACGTCCAACCGGTCCAGACGCCCGTGAAGCTTTAGTAACTTATGCACGTCCATTTGATCTAGATGCTCCGAGTGGAAAAGTAAATAATGTGCGTCTAACTGATCCAGATGCTTGTGAAGCATTGGTAACTTATGCACGTCCATTTGATTTAGATACTCAACGTGGTAATGTGAATAATGCACACTCAACTGATCCAGATGCACGTGAAGCTTTAGTAACATATGCACGTCCATTTGAATTAGATTCTCAAGGCAATAAAGTAAATAATGCACGTCCAACTGATCCAGATGCCCGTGAAGCTTTAGTAACATATGCACGTCTGATCGGGGCTTAGGGGTTGTTAGTTACTAATCCGGTCAAAAATAATTACCCTAGGCTAACCTAACAAGTAGTATAGGAAAGTAAGGGGTCGAACTGCAAGAAACTAGCGGATTACTTAGTCAAGTTATTGAGTGAAAAGGGGGTTTTTAATAAAGAGGAAAGGTGATTAAACTACTTTAACTAATTAAATCTAATTAAATAAAATAAATTAAAATGAAGTAAAATCAAAGATTAAAGGGCACTAGGTAAAGGGGGAAAACGTGATATTCCAAAAATCCAGCACGGAGCAACCACATAGCAAGCATAAAATCAATTGTTTCAAGCAAAAAGATTAGTTTATACAAGAGGGCTTAGATTTCTCATCCGACCCACTCACACAACATCTCAATCTAGACCAAACCAAACACCATGAATCGAATCGCTCGGTAGACTAGATCTCTCATTCTCTACCTCGCTCACAACCCGGTTCGAAATACTCTAGACCCTTCCTAACATGTTGTCTCTAACCTCATGCTTAGATTTCTCAACCGCACTTGGTTAGTCCAAGATTCTATCCTAGAAGTCGGCCAAACTCCTAATCTAGCATTTCAATCCATGTTAGAAAACAAGCATCAACAAGTTATTTCATACCAAACTAACAATTACTCCATGTTCAATAATCAAAATACCATCATTTTCCCCCTCCCCTAGCTAGAAATCTAGCCTAGGAGAGGGATGTTCATACTAACAAAAGCCATAAATAGACCAAACATGATAGAAGAAGTAGAGAAACTAATAAACATGGAAAATAACAACTAGACTTGCAAATACTACTTCAAAGGTTTAAACTTCATGTCACAAAAACAATGAACAAGAAATTATAGCTAATGACAAGTAATAAGTCAACAAATAATAACATACAAATGATGAACAAATAACAAAGAAAGAAAGTTGAGAAATGTTACCAAACTAGAAGATTGAATAAATAGATTGATTGCAAAATGAAGAAGAGATTGTTGAAGATTACAAGCTAGAACTATCAAAACTCTTGTGTTTCTCTCTCCAAAAATACTGAAAATAATGCTAAGTATATTGATAATTTCGTTCCCCCTCAAACCTAGAAGAGTTGGGGTATTTATATATTACATGAGAGAGAAGGGGAATATTCAGAATAAATGAGCCGCTGCAGGTGGGAGCGGACGCTCTGAGGGTCGAGAGCGGACGCTCCACTAATACGACAAATAGACGAGCTGACAATGAGTACCACGAGTGGACGCTGAGGAAGGGGAGCGGACGCTCCATGGGTTGGAGCGGACGCTCTGGCCTTTGCTAGCAGCCAATGCCTCTCTGACCTAGGCCGAGCGGACGCTCTGAGGGTAGGAGCGGACGCTCGGTGGTACTTGGGCGTGCTGAGGCTGGGCAAGGGGAGCGGACACTCCAAGGGTTGTAGCGGACGCTCTAGCTCCAACAAGAAGCTCCTGCACCTTCGACAAGCAGTCCGAGCGGACGCTCAAAGGGGGTGGAGCGGACGCTCGGCGTTGGAGCTGCCATTTCATTCCACTTCAAGCTTTGAATTGTCACTCCCGGGCTCGAGCTTCGCACACAAGGCTCCGAATGCTTTGGCGTGGACCTGAAACAACTCATGCAAAATATCAAAGCACTTGTATTCTCATTTACTCTAAAAAATGCATAGAAAATACCCAAAAATGAAACGAGATCCAAATCTTGGTAGCATGTAACGAGCGGAGGAGAAACCAATTAAAAATGCACAAATATGGGCAAAACAAAGACTAAAAAGGATGAAAAATACCTATAAGATGGTGCTCAAATGCACCGATCAAAATCCCCCCAACTAAGCCTTTGCTCGCCCTCGAGCGAAGTCAAATTGGTTCCCGAACCACAGGATAACAACTCCAAGTAATGGAAGCTAACAAACCTAATCAAACACACCATATTTACACTAACTCACTGTCGTAGGAATCACGGTCATTTTTAGCGTAAATGACAAGCCCTTTAAACCTCCAAGTCCCTTAGGAGGGCGAGTGAGCTCTCGCGAGGGTTTTCGAGCAAAGATTAACCCACAATTGAAAAGCGAGCCAAAGAAAGAAAGAAAAGAAAATAAAATTATGACTTCCATGCCCAAGGTCACTCCTCATCAATATGGTTCACATATCCCCAAAACCTCTCAAATGACTTCCAAGGTGAGCAATTCCACAAGAGGTGTGCTCGTAAATGAATGGACTAGAAGGGGCTAGCAAGAAGTGTTTAAGGAGTGTCCTCGATAAACAAAGCAAACCTCATCTCACACACAACCATTGCTCTCTTTGGTAGTCTTTTCACTTATCCCCTAACGATCCACACGCTTGGCAAACCGTTCTCTCCCTAAAGTTCACATCGACATTCTTAGATTAAGTTGCGTAGTAGTGAGTATGCAAAGGACTTGTGGCTTGGCCACTTATTGAGTTTTTTTTTTTTTTTGATTGAATAGCCTACTAGCCTTGTGGACATTTCCACTTATTGGACTCGATAAAATGTGCTTAGCACTTATTGACTCGATAGACATGTGGTGAAACCACTTATTGACTCGATAGGCATGCATGTTAGCTATTACACGAACTTGCTAGGAGAATCTTTGTGAACTTTAGAAATTGATTCTTTTTCCTCACATATTTTTCATTGGGACATAATATAAGCTACTCATTTTTCGCTAAGAACAAGGCGTGGGATATAACCCGAACTTATGTTTACACCAAATTTGGAAATGCCCCCCTACTCATAACTCAAGGGAATTGGATCGAAGGAATCCACATAAATCTCATCACAGGAGGTCATTCCAAAAGCAACGAAACCAATAATTGCAAAACAAGCGAAAATCTTTTTGAAATATTTTTTTTCTTTTCTCTCTCTCTTTTTTTATATATATATATATATATATATTTTTTTTTTGCTTTTAATTAAATAATTACCAAGCTTAAAATAAAAATAAAAAATAAAATAAAATAAAAAAAGGACAAATCAAAATAAAAGAAAATCAAGAAAATAAACCAAAAAAAATCCAACTATATACATGAACTTCACATAATGATGCATCAAGGAAAAGAATCTAAAACATGCCAATATCACAATCAAACTACACAAAAAGGGGGAATATCTCAACCCCGGCAGCTAATCCTAATACCAAACGTGCTTTGCATCTATCTATTCTTCTAATCAAAAGCTAAAAAAGAGGGGTAAGGGAAAGGTCTCACCAAAGTGGTGCCGGAACTACACAGAATGGCCATCGTGCATCTCCAAAATTATAGATCAAACCGGCACAAAGAACCTGTAAAACTACATCCAAACCATTTCTCCAAAACAATGATTAGAAAAGAATAAGATACTATCCCAAAAATTCATCATTATAGAAAATAGAAGAATTAAAAATAAAAATAAAAAAAAGGAATTACCAATACATCATCAAGAGAGAGAGAGAAAACATTGCAAATACTAAGGGGATCACCACCACATGCCCCCTCAAACTTCCTCGTTCTTTTGCCCCATAGAATCGAAAAAAAT
Source organism: Salicornia ramosissima (assembly GCA_951394345.1). Taxonomy (NCBI): domain Eukaryota; kingdom Viridiplantae; phylum Streptophyta; class Magnoliopsida; order Caryophyllales; family Amaranthaceae; genus Salicornia; species Salicornia ramosissima. Next base: position 41,971,176 of record OX596232.1, read on the forward strand.
TATAGTGCAACCCCCCCAACTAGATATGAGCACCGTCTTGGTGCAAAGAGGGAGGGCGGGGCAAGGAACGGGGAAGCTAGTCGTCGAGACCGGGGTCGGACTCGGGAGTGTCATCCGTGAATACCACCCTCTCAACCGGATAGGGGTGAGACCAATGGTATGCAAGGGGATGACCAGAGGGAGGGCCATGGGTCTCCCACCCGCCATGGTAGTAAGGTGGGAAAGTATAACCTGGGGGGAGGGGAAGGCAGGGTCTCCACGGGGGTCACAACCGCCGGGGACGGTGCAATCAAACCCAGGGTGCATAGGGAAGTCGTCGGGGAGGGGGCGAGTGGATGATCCCGGACCACGCCAATATGGGTAAGTATACCCACTCCCATCCCAATTAGGGACGGGTCCCTCTTGGGGAGGGTGGTGAGGGTAGTTCACCGGGGGCAACAAATATCCCATGTTGACCTGGTGGTCATACATCTGTGCGACGAAGGGGTGGGGGGGTGGGATGTCGTCCACAGGTGTATGAGGCGGGATCATCCTCTCAAAAGTACTCATGCGCTCGGAGATGTCCCCGAGGATCTTACCAAATTCATTGAAATTAAAAGCATTTACCTCGGGACCCCTGTGATGAGAAGGGGCCTCCTCATCCTTGTGCATGACCTCTTGGGCCTCCGAAGGCCCGGCGGCTTCCTTGCCTTTGCGCCGCTTCTCTCCCGTTGCCCTGGCCTCCTCGGCCGCCTTTCGTACTTGCTCTTGTTTTTTCTCTGCTCTCTCTCTCGCCTGTTTCTCTCGGCCGCTCATATCATTTGGCTACAAGGGGCGTAAGGGGACCGCCCACCTATTCTCGACATCAACCGGAGGGCGGGTGACGAAGGTGCATGGAAGGCAGCACCACGCCACCTCCTTCACCTTGCATACGAAGTTCTTCCCTCTCTTGCCGGCCTTGGAGAGCTGACGAGCGGCAATCAAGCGATCCGCATCTAGACGAGCCTTCTTCTTCAAAGGCTCCATACCAAGCAGTTCCGCTTGAAACTTCAATTTATAGGCTAGCCAAGTCACCAAGCCTCCGAAGGTGATGGTCCCCGAGTTCCGAACCGCCTTCACCTTCCGTGCAAAAAGGTAGCTAAGGTTAGGCTTCCTCTCTTTCTCGTCGGTGGTGAAGTGCTTGGGGCCCTCGGTCGCCCACCAAAGCATGTATAGCTCGGATGTGGAGACCTTCCTGAGCTCCCCCCTAGAGAAGAAGAAGTAGACAAGAAGCCTCTGGAAGTATCGGAGAGCCGGATGTAGAATGTCGGTTGACTTGGCTCGGTTTGATTGGTAGTCCTCGTCCCCTTCTGTGATGTCGAGCCACCAATCATTAATATAAAACATTTGTCCCGGGTCCCCATCCTCATCCACTCCTGTGTCGGGCAAATCCTCCCCTGTGTACTCGAAGCTCTTTGCTTCCGGGTAAAATCCGAAGAAACCGTTGAACTCCTCCAAGGTGTAGGAGTGGTCCTTGTTGCATAGTCGGAAATTGACACGGAAGCGACCGTCTTCCCCTTCAATGGGGCTCAGGGAGAATGATGCGACAAATTTCGCGGTCAAGGTTTTGTAAGAGAGTGGAGGTTGAGTGGGGTTTTCCTCTAGTGCATCTCTATCCGCATATACCCACTCGTTAGGAATCTCCTCTTCCATGATGCCCTCTATCCCTAAGAACCTCGCAAACTTGCGTATATCTTCGTCTATACCCATATCCTGGCAAGTAGCTTGGTCGTAGAACATGGTGGGCTTCATGTCCCGAGTCAAAAGTTTCTCATAAGCCCGTTGGTGTTTGCTCTCCCCAAATCGAGGAGTGTAGGCCCTGGGGCGCACCCCTTGGCTAGAGGATTGCCCCTCTTGGCTAGGCCCCCTTTGGCTTAGGGATCTCTTTGAGCACTTCCTTGAGCTAAACATTGTACCTATGAACAGGAGAGAGAAAATCAGCAATTTTGGATTGATGGTTGGGAACTCAAAAATTAATCCTAAAAACAAACATTCCCCAAATTGTGCCTCCAAATAAAAATAAAATAAAATAAAATAAAATAAAATAAAAACAAATGCCAACCAAAGCAAAAACAAACAAACAACCCACGTGAGTAAAACTCACAATCCACCAAAACAAAATAAACAAAAACAACTAGCTAACTAATGTCAATACTATGCTTGGAGAATATAATGCAATGGCCCCTACTCACAAAATATAACAAACAACTCCCTTGCTCACAAATTCATATTAACATGCTTAACTCCCAAAATGATAAGTCATACACAAAAAATTGTGCTCAAACACTAATACTTAGGCTAAGAACAAATTTCATGGTTAACCAAAATTTACCAAGAGAAATTAAACATGAAACAAAACAATGGCATGGGGTAAAAATTTGAGGGTTTTATGGCCAAAAATAGGGTCCAAACTCAAAAATTCAATTGCTAGATTCAAGTACCCAAAGCAAGAATTCTACAAATAAATGCTCAAAAACATAAAAATAAAAATAAAAAACTTGAATCTAGCAACCTATAATCATCAAAATCATAAGGCAAGAACATATTCAAACACAAACCTACATGCTTCATTCAAACACTCAACAAGATAAATCATGAACAAATTTAACAAAAATTGCAAAATTGAACATATTCAAACACAAACCTACATGCTTCATGCAAAATTTAACATATTCAAACACAAACCTACATGCTTCATTCAAACTTGAATCCAGCCAGAGCGGACGCTCCCCCCTAAAGGAAAAGGCAGTATGCAACTGCACATATGGGAGCGGGCGCTCCACGTCTTCAAGGCACTTTCTGTTCTAAAATTACCCACTGAGAGCGGACGCTCCTCACCCAAGAGCGGACGCTCCATCACTTCAAAACAACTCCACTTACTATTTTGGCACTCACCAAAAGATTAGGTTGCTCATCATCAATAGGTTGCTCTTCCTCTTCATATATGGGATGATCAAGGGGCAACCGGTAAAGATGATCGGCCACATAATTTTCACAACCCTTCTTATCCCGAATCTCAACATCAAATTCTTGGAGGAGAAGTACCCATCGGATGAGGCGGGGCTTAGAATCCTTCTTGGCCCATAGATACTTGATTGCCGTGTGATCGGTGTACACTACCACCTTGTTGCACATCAGATATGATCGAAACTTATCAAAAGCAGAGACAACGACGAGCATCTCCTTCTCTGTGGTGGTGTAGTTCTTTTGAGCTTCATCCAAAGTTCTACTAGCATAAGCAATCACATGAAGCTTCTTATCCTTTCTTTGCCCTATCACCGCTCCCACTAAAAAGTCACTCGCATCACACATTAGCTCAAAAGGTAAGTCCCAATCCGGGGCTTGCACTATAGGTGTAAAGACCCGACTCGCTTAAATCGGCGCGGAAGAAACCGACGAGTCGAATAGTTATAAACTACAACTCAAAATACTTAAGAAATAAAAACTAATTCCTCAAATATTATTATTAAACCACAAAGTACAAATACCCACAAGTTTGTACATACCTAGTCCAAAAGTCAAACTAAAAATACTAAAATACGAATAACTCTAACCACACGTCAGAGTCCAAACATAACGTATAGAAGTCCTTACAATAGTTAAAAACTATCTAAAATCAACTGAAATAGAAAATACAACAAAAACAACAGTAAACGTCGCTCGCCCAACTCAAAGCTAAGCAAGAGTATCGTCATCAGAAATACCTGAAAAACATACAACGGTCCACCATCAGTGGCGAGTAACATAACTGACTCACCCTAATGGGAATACACATGCACATAGCATAAATCAAATAGACAACATCAACAATCAAGGTACGAGAACAACCCAAAACCGTGAACTCGACTCAAACAACCTAACCAACTATCTTTGGCGCAATCATTCATATTCTAGACCGGATTGTGCTCGTACGAACGCATCTTACGCGATCGAACTTTCTACTATGTTCGGATTTGAGAATCTTACTCCCAAACCCCATGAAACCAATCTTACTGGAAATCCATGTCCCGTGAAACCAATCTTACTGGAAATTCACAAAAGATCACATAGTATGACTCCAACTATCCCAATACCGCGGATGGAATAGGGGCAACGTCTTAGCCCAAATACAATGAATCTTACTCAAAGTATCAGGCGTCTAGAAATGAAATCAAGCTAATTATTAATTAAATCTTTAATCATTTTCATCAATTCATTCATAACTAAATTAATTTCAAGAATTGCCTTTACGCCTTGATTCTCGAAAATAACTAGTTAATCAATGAAGTTATACTCAAGATTGCCTTTGCGCCTTGATCTTGAGTCTAACCAACCATAACCCATCATTCAAATTCCATTCTTTAATCATATTAGATACATTCTTTAACTTTCTTTATTCTTTAAACCATTTTCTTTAACTTTCAAGATTCAACCAAGAACTCATAAAGACTCGTCAAGAACTCATAAAGAACTCGAAGAACTCATAAAGAACTCATAAAGAACTCGTTCAAGATTCAAGAACTCAATCAAGATTCAAGAACTCAACCAAGAACTCATCCAAACTCAATCAAACTACACGCATAACATCATCATCAACCAATCGAAAATTCAACTTTTACTCATCCAAAATCCATCAAACTTTAACAAAATATTCATGATCATAAAATGACATATAATCAATCATAAAATCATGAAAAATCATCATCAAAACATCATATAAACACATGAAATTCAGAATATAAACAATACATGAAATCATGGATATTCATCATCAAAACAACCTAAACATGCATTTAATCTATACTATAAACATAGTATACCAAAAAGGTTGAGAAAGCATGTTACCTTATTGAAGATTACACACAATTCAACACACAAATGCAACCCGAAAACTCGACCCACACGATCACACAACACGGCACCACACGCACGGCCTTCACACGAGCAACCCAGCCACAGCAACCACCACGCACGGTGCTGCTGCACGTTCGCACCACCACGGCACACGAGCACCACGGCACCCACACGGTCACCTCTCGAACACGATCAAGACCCAAAACCAACTCGAACTAGTGATCTTGAATGAAATGATTGTGTTTAAGATTGTGTTTGAATACTTAAAGATCAATAGACTTTGAATCTTTAAGTTTTGGGCTAGGAAAGATGATGAACAATTGATGGGTTCAATTGCTCAAAAATGGCGTGTGAAGATGAGCAAATGGGAGGGAGTTTTGTGTTTGAATTTGGATGGCAAATGTGTTAAGATGGCAAATGAGCAAAATAGATCCTCAAGCCTTACTAACTCATCTATATATAGAGTGAGTAAAGGTGTGAACACAAGGCAAGTGGCAAGCCTTGACATGCCTTAGGAAAACCAGCCAAGAGGGTATTATGGGCCTAAAATGGGCTCTCGTGATCCATTGGGCTAATTTACAAAAACCGCATGAATAATCATGCACAAATCAATTTAGCCCAAAATATTAAATAATTAATTAGAAAATCAAATAATAAAATTCTAATTAATTAAATAATAATTAACATAAATAATAAAAACTGAAAATAAATATTTCGAATTAAATCGAAATTATTCACATAAAACAAAATAAATAGTTCAAAAATAAATTTGAACTAACACATAAATACACATAAATACGCATAATTATCGGCAAAAATACCAATAAAATCTGGGTCATTACAATAGGCGCACTAATCAAGGCACTTTTTAAAGTTTCAAAAGCCTTAATGCAAGCATCTCCGAATTCGAACTCCCTATCCTTATGAAGCAAGTCGGTCGCGCAATAGAAGAGAAATCTTTAATGAACCTACGGTAGAACCCGGCATGCCCGAGGAAAGCCCGGACTCCGGTCACCGTAGTAGGTAGGGGAAGCTTCTCTATTGCGGCCACCTTGGCCGGATCTACCTCAATACCCTTTTTCGAGACTTTATGGCCAAGGACTATGCCTTCCTCAACCATAAAGTGGCATTTTTCCCAGTTCAAAACAAGATTCATCTCTTGACAACGCTTCAATATTTGCTCGAGATTAGCTAAACAATTGTCAAGAGACGAACCACAAACACTGAAATCATCCATAAACACTTCAATAGCATCCTCTAGCATGTCGGAGAAGATAGCGGACATGCAGCTTTGAAAAGTAGATGGGGCATTGCATAGACCGAAGGGCATTCTCCGTTATGCGAATGTCCCAAACGGGCATGTGAAAGTAGTCTTCTCTTGATCCTCGGGGTGGATTGGGATTTGGAAAAATCCCGAATACCCATCAAGGAAGCAAAAGTAAGAATGTCCTACTAACCTCTCCAACATTTGGTCCATGAAAGGAAAGGGGTAATGATCTTTCTTTGTGGCTTTGTTGAGCCTACGATAGTCAATGCACATCCTCCACCCGGTCACCGTCCGGGTGGAGAGATCATTCCCCTTGTCGTCCTTGATAATGGTCATACCCCCTTTCTTGGGAACCACATGGACGGGACTTACCCACTTGCTATCGGAGATAGCGTAGATAATCCCCGCCTCACGGAGTTTCAGGACCTCTTTCTTCACCACCTCTTTCATGGTGGGATTCAACCTTCGTTGAGGTTCTATAGAGGAGGTATGACCATCATCAAGATGGATCCTATGCATGCATAAACTCGGACTAATCCCTTTCAAATCATCAATGCTATACCCGATGACCCCTTGATATTTTCATAAGAGTTGCTTCAATTTTTCCAAAGAAGGGTCATCAAGGCTAGCGTTCACAATAAAAGGGTAACAACAAGCATTATCAATGAAAGCATATTTGAGTGAAGGGGGAAGGGGTTTCAATTCTACCTTGGGAGGAGGCGTGGTCCTCTCCTCCTTATCCTCGGTTTGGATCAATGGGAGCTCGTCTAATGGTTCATCTTCCACCGGACAAGCTTGGTCAAGAGAGGCTTCAAATTCCGTAGCCTCCTTAGATTTCTCTACCCCATCTTCTAATTGCATAACTTCTTCAAGAGGATCTTCCCTTCTTCGATGAACCCGTTCACACTCATCAAGCTTATTACTCACAAGATTAACCCGGCAAAGCTTTTCAACCATCGGTTTCTTCATCAACTTAGAGAACTCAAACACTACTCTTTCATCGGCCACTTCACAAGTTATGGTATTATCTCGGAAATTCACTACCGCACCAAGAGTGTGAAGAGCTTCCCGACCTAGGATGAGAGGTGTTGTCGGGTCCTCTTCGATATCCATGACCACAAAGTCGCATGGGGCAATGAGATTTCCAACCCTTATCGGCACATCCTCGAGCTCTCCACAAGGAACCTTGGTAGAACGATCGGCCATTTGAATCACTTTTCTTGAAGGAATCATCTCATAATCCAAGAGTTTGGCAATGGAGAGTGGCATCAAGCTAACACTTGCCCCTAGGTTGGCTAAGGCTCCCTTGGTACCCAAATCACCTATCATGACCGGTAGAGTGTAGCTTCCCGGATCCCTTAGCTTGGGCGGCATCTTTCGTTGCAAGATCGCACTCACTTGAGATGGTAGAGTGACCGTCTCATCAATTTGTTTCCTCTTGTTAGAAAGAAGTTATTTGAGGAACTTTGCATATGTTGGCATCTCTTTGATTGCTTCAAGAAAGGGGACATTAAGAGTGAGTCCCTTCATGCATTCCATGAACTTGTGATACTTTGCATTGAGTCTCCTCTCCACAAGCCTCTCCGGATATGGAGGCTTTGGAGCATACTTGGCGAATTTCGGTGGTGTGGTTGAAGTAGCATCTTCCAGACTTGCTTTTCCTATCCTTTTTCTTTCTTTTGTCACCCCCCAAATCTTGGCCATCATTGCCACCCTTAGCATTTGAATTCTCCACCATGACCTCCTCTTCTACCACCTTGTCTTCTTTAGTTTGGGGTGCCTCCTCATTAATTTGTTGCTCCTGGGTAGGCCCATCATAAACCGTTCCCGATCTTAAATGGATGGCATTCACGGAGTGAGAAGCGGGGTTGGCCGAAGGTTGTCCCGGTAGCTTGTCATTAGAAAGTTGGGCCACTTTGTCGGCCAATTGGGCAATTTGGGTGTCGGTCATTTTTTGGTGGGAAGTGATTTCTTTGATTTGGGTGCTTTGTTGACCTAACTCCTTTTGGAATCCACTCATATCTCTTTGGAGGTTTTTGAATTGGTCTAAGATGAGTTGGGTGTCTTGAGTTGGGGTATGGTGAGGCATAGAAGGGTTAGGGTATGGAGGATTGGGATGATTTTGTGGAGGGTTGAAGTTTTGGTTGAAAGGTTGCCGGTTCGGATGATTTGGGTGGTTGTAGTACCCTCCTTGATTGGGGTTGTTGTTGGTGTAGTTGGATTGCCCACCTTGTTCATAAGGCCTTTGGTTACCTCTCACATTGTCTCGGAAATCTCTTTGATTGTATTGATAACCCATAGCCGCCACTTGTTCCGGGTGGAAATCCCTACCACCACAATAACTAGCATAATGGTTTGTACCGCCGCAGTGTTCACAAGAGAAGACCGGAGCCTTTGTAGATGGTGTAGAAGTTGATGCCACTTGAGATTTACCCATCTTTTTGTCAACGATTTGCTCCATGTAAGCCTTCAATTGTTCGGGGTCAAGCTCATACTTCCCTAGCTTCTTGGTTGTTGCTCTTGATTGACCTCCCCATGCACAATCTCGCACCACATCTTCAATTTTATCTTCTAGTTCAGCTTGGGGAACCTTAGAGATTTGGCCTCCACAAGCGGCATTGAGATGTGACTTGGGGATAGGATCCAACCCATGATAGAAAGTCCGGATGAGTTGGTTCTTAGAATATTCATGATTGGGGCAAGCTCGAACATACTCATTGAACCTTTCCCATGCTTCACTTAGTGACTCCCCATCCTCTTGTTGGAACGTAGCAATCTTTCTTCTCTTTTCGGCGGTCTTTTCTTCGGAGATGAACTTTTTGAGAAACGCCGAGGCCACTTCACTCCAAGTAGTCAATGATCGTGGCTTAAGATTCTTAAGCCATCTATAGGCACGCCCGGAGAGAGAGTGACGGAAAAGATGCATCCGGATGTAGTCTTGAGTCACTTGGTTGGTTTGAACCATGGCACAAAGCTCCAAGAATCGGTTGAGATGCTCAATAGGGTCTACATGTGCCATCCCCGTAAATTGATTTTGTAAGACCATGTTGGTGTAGTGGGGATGTATGGTGAAATTAGTGTTGGTTGTGGGAAGGAGAAGTCCGCTTGTGAGCTCATAGTTGTCCGGAGCCCCAAAGTCTCGGAACAACGGGCCGGCATTTTCATCACCCATGCTTTCGGTTGATGTGCTCGATGTGTCAGGAGGGTCTTCCCCAAACTTGCCTAAATCTCGATAGAAATTCCGAACCCCACGCAAAGTACGGTTGATCTCAAGGTTAAGAGAGTATTCGGGAGGCCATTGGGACCGCCTTTGCATTTAACACTTGCATCAAACACAACTAAGCAAGGTGTTAGCAATTGACAACACCAGCCACAAATAACAACACTAATTTGATGATAGGGAAAATAGGGAAAGAAGATAAAGTGCAAAAATAAAAAAAAATCAATCAATAACAAGCTAAATAACACCGTAGATTCCCCAGCAAGGGCGCCAAAATTTGATCGGGGCTTAGGGGTTGTTAGTTCCTAATCCGGTCAAAAATAATTACCCTAGGCTAACCTAACAAGTAGTATACGAAAGTAAGGGGTCGAACCGCAAGAAACTAGCGGATTACTTAGTCAAGTTATTGAGTGAAAATGGGGTTTTTAATAAAGAGGAAAGGTGATTAAACTACTTTAACTAATTAAATCTAATTAAATAAATTAAATTAAAATGAAGTAAAATCAACGATTAAAGGGCACTAGGGAAAGGGGGAAATGTGATATTCCAAAAATCAAGCACGGAGCAACCACATAGCAGCATAAAATCAATTGTTTCAAGCAAAAAGATTAGTTTATACAAGAGGGCTTAGATTTCTCAGCCGACCCACTCACACAACATCTCAATCTAGACCAAACCAAACACCATGGATTGAATCGCTCGGTAGACTAGATCTCTCATTCTCTACCTCGCTCACAACCCGGTTCGAAGTACTCTAGACCCTTCCTAACATGTTGTCTCTAACCTCATTCTTAGATTTCTCAACCGCACTTGGTTAGTCCAAGATTCTATCCTAGAAGTCGGCCAAACTCCTAATCTAGCATTTCAATCCATGTTAGAAAACAAGCATCAACAAGTTATTTCATACCAAACTAACAATTACTCCATGTTCAATAATCAAAATACCATCATTTTCCCCCTCCCCTAGCTAGAAATCTAGCCTAGGAGAGGGATGTTCATACTAACAAAAGCCATAAATAGACCAAACATGATAGAAGAAGTAGAGAAACTAATAAACATGGAAAATAACAACTAGACTTGCAAATACTACTTCAAAGGTTTAAACTTAAAATCACAAAAACAATGAACAAGAAATTATAGCTAATGACAAGTAATAACTCAACAAATATAACATACAAATGATGAACAAATAACAAAGAAAGAAAGTTGAGAAATGTTACCAAACTAGAAGATTGAATAAATAGATTGATTGCAAAATGAAGAAGAGATTGTTGAATATTACAAGCTAGAACTATCCAAACTCTTGTGTTTCTCTCTCCAAAAATACTGAAAATAATGCTAAGTATATTGATAATTTCGTTCCCCCTCAAACCTAGAAGAGTTGGGGTATTTATATATTACATGAGAGAGAAAGGGAATATTCAGAATAAATGAGCCACTGCAGGTGGGAGCGGACGCTCTGAGGGTCGAGAGCGGACGCTCCACTAATACGACAAATAGACAAGCTGACAATGAGTACCACGAGCGGACGCTGAGGAAGGGGAGCGGACGCTCCATGCATGGCGAGCGGACGCTCCATGGGTTGGAGCGGACGCTCTGGCCTTTGCTAGCAGCCAATGCCTCTCTGATCTAGGCCGAGCGGACGCTCTGAGGGTAGGAGCGGACGCTCGGTGGTACTTGGGCGTGCTGAGGCTGGGCAAGGGGAGCGGACGCTCCAAGGGTTGGAGCGGACGCTCTAGCTCCAACAAGAAGCTCCTGCACCTTCGACAAGAAGTCCGAGCGGACGCTCAAAGGGGGTGGAGCGGACGCTCGGCGTTGGAGCTGCCATTTCATTCCACTTCAAGCTTTGAATTGTCACTCCCGGGCTCGAGCTTCGCACACAAGGCTCCGAATGCTTTGGCGTGGACTTGAAACAACTCATGCAAAATATCAAAGCACTTGTATTCTCATTTACTCTCAAAAATGCATAGAAAATACCCAAAAATGAAACGAGATCCAAATCTTGGTAACATGTAACGAGTGGAGGAGAAACCAATTAAAAATGCACAAATATGGGCAAAACAAAGACTAAAAAGGATGAAAAATGACCTATAAGATGGTGCTCAAATGCACCGATCAACTTCCATTTGAAGTAGATGCTCAAGACAATAAAGTAAATAATGCACGTCCAACTGATCCTGATGCTCGAGAAGCTTTATTAACTTATGCCCGTCCATTTGACTTAGATACTCGAGGTGATAAAGTGAAAAATGCAAGCCCAACTGATCCAGATGCTCGCGAAGCTTTAGTAACTTATGCACGTCCATTTGAAGTAGATGCTCAAGGAGCTAAAATAAATAATGCACATGCAACAACTATAGTTAATCAACAAGAGGTTCAAAACAATCATTATAAGTACGTGAAGAAAGATGGTCGTGTGAAATATTTTAAATATGAGAAACTATTCCAACCAGGAACAAAAATGATGCTACACTTTCGAAAGATTGATAATGGGGTTAAGTTTTTACCGCTATACGTTACAAAATCATTGGAAATTACATCAAACAAATTCCAAACAATTCCAGATATCCTTTCAGTGAATCCGAAATCTGCAACTGCTAAGTATATTAAAGACACACTAAACGACTGCAAAGAAAATGGTATCAAAAATGAGGAAAGATTCTGTGCAACATCTGTGGATTCTATGGTTGACAAGATTACATTGAACATGAATACACAGAAAGACAAGATTACGGTGCTATCAACCGAGGATGGCGACGATAATCTAATGGAATACAAGATTCAGAAAGCAGATAAATTAGCAAAAGATGATGATCATGGTACCGTCTGTCATAAATTACTAAACCCATATGCTGTATTTCTTTGTCACAATGTAAAAAGTACAGAAGTATATGGTGTTTCCTTGCTAGGTGATAACGGAAAGAAAATGAAAGCAATTGTCGTGTGTCACAAGGACACAACTGATTGGAATCCAAAGCATTTAGCCTTTGAACTCCTTAACCTCAAGCCTGGGAGTAAGCCTATATGCCATTTTCTTAGCGGAGATGTAATGGTATGGCTTAAGAAATAAATATTTGATTTGTATAAGTAGTATGTATAATAATCATTTATGATATTTGTGCCTTTTACTCTCTTTTGGGGAAGATCACATTGTATCGTGTACGTTAATAGCTTATGTGCTATGTAATCAAAGATATGAAGTTATCGATTTCCATGGAATTATGTATTATTGGCGTTTCTTAATCATTATTAAGCCTTTCTAAAAATTTTTGTTTGGAGCTATTGGTATATGCATTGCTCTAATTGATATTTTACATTCCATCATATATTATTGTCTAGTGGGAGGGCAGGGGTAAGAGAATTAATTAAAAGGTTACCATGATTATTGTACTAGGGATTTATCAATGGAAATTCATATTTATCTTTATGGGTCTGTTTGTTTTCATAGAATATATTTTTCCGAAAAATGATTCCTCCCCTCATTTTATTTTTCTTTATTTGTTTTGAAACGGAGTGTAAAATAATTTTCTTTAAAGTGGAAAATGTCCCTTTAGAAAAGGAAAACCATTTTCCTTTTATAGGAAAAGAATGCCATATTTTTCCTAATTTTCCTTGAAAATTGTTTTCTTCCGAAACAAATGGAACCTAAATCCAGGCTATCACTACAAAAAACTCACACAACGAGGTCAACTTATCATGATTAAAGAGGGTAATATGAGTATTGTTTTGCTTAATGATGCCTACAAGGGCAATTATTTTTGCGCTCATTGATATTAATAATGAAGACAATATGATTATTTTGCCCTCTTAGACTTTTGAAACTTTGGCCTATTTGACATTGCAATAAATAAAGTGTTTAAATTAAGGAAAGCAAAATTTATTTCCTTTGTTGATGATCAATGAAGGAAATTTTGTTTGCCCTTTTTTTATTGAATCAAAGAGGGCAAAACATCTAAAATTGACTTTGAAACCTAATACAACGGGGTTACAAGGGGCAACATGAGGGGAATACTAAAATTGTCATTATAACCTAAGAAGACAAATTTTGTATCAAATAGGGCAATTTTAATTGTCCTTTTTTAAAACACTTTTTGTAGTGTATTTAATGATATTTTTGCTTCACCTTTTTTGACCCTGTATAATTTAAAATCTGATATCTTTTATAAAAAGAGTGTAGATGAACAAATTAATCAAGTGCTTCTAATAATACAAGTAAGATTGGGATCATATATAAGTTACTAATCTTAAAGCTATTTTTGATCAATTT